>JAUPFN010000028.1:8341402-9541402 GCA_036924255.1 Apodemia mormo
GAAGTTTGGCACACAGGTAGATAATGACCTGGAATAGCACATAGGCTACTTTTTATCCAGGAAAAATTAACTGATCCCGCGGGATTAAAAAAAACTCTTTTAATGCAGCGGGCTGCACGCTGCAGCAGGTATAATATAAAAATTTAAAAAAGTATCTTCACGCCCATATCCCCGAAGAAGTAATCAGAGGTACAACAAGTCCACCCACGATTAGCCAAAGATACTTAGCCCCACAATGTGATAGATGGCCAGCCTATCGCCAACCAGGAACTTTTTCCAATCCTAGGCAACATTGTTTCTTTAGAACACATTTTTAAATTGCTCAATCCGTGAATCCAGCCCTGGACCTCATGTGGTCAACTCCGACACCGAACCGCTAGACCACACAGGCGAATAAAAAAAATTAAAAAAAATCACAGGACAAATTACACTTACTTATCTAACCCCAAGGTAAGCAAATTATTTGCTTGTGTTATGGGTGTTAGTCAACGATACTAGTACATAGAAATACGTATATAAATCTATATACATATAATAAAATCGTAGGAAAGTCAATGTATGTCCGGGGTAAACTCAAAAAGTACTGCATGGATTTACTTCAAATTTTGCATGAATATTACTAACACGTCGAATCAACATATAGGCTACATATGTAGCCTACATATGTATCACGCTATCACCTACGGGGGAGGAGCTGTGTGGAGTAAACGAAGTCCGCGCGAACGAAGTCGCGGGCAACAGCTGGTACAAGAATATATTTAATAAGCACCCAAACCCGGAAATACAAAAATTGATGCTCATCACACAAATGTCCCCGACGGGGACAAGCGTTGAGGATCGAACCCGAGCCCTGTCGATCGCGTAGTCAGGGTCGCTAACCATTCGACCAACGGGGCGGTAAATATAAAAGAAATTTAAAAAAAATAGTTGCATGTCTGTAAGTCGGTTTACGGACAATAATTTTACGTGATCACGTCATAAGAAAACAAGTTCTGTATCTCTATCACTTGTTCCGCGCTTTCGCTTGCACACTCGGCTCAGGCGGAACGTGACAATGAGTCATGCCGTTTCATTCGTGCAGCTGGCGTTTATCGATTTATAAGACGTTGTCACGTAAAAAAACCTGTCAAGTGCGAGTCTGACTCGTGTACGACGGGCTTCTATACAATTCATACTAATATTATAAATGCGAAAGTCTGTCTGTCTGTCTATTACACTTTCACTAAAACGGTGAACCGATTTTTATGAAATTTGGCATGGATATAGTTGAAGATGCGTGGTCAAAAATAGGCTAATTTTTTTCCAAAAAATCAATCCCTGGGGGGCTGAAATAGGGGATGAAATTTTTATTAAAAGCTATTTGGATGACTTACTAATTTACTCGCGGGCGAAGCTGCACGAGTCAGCTAGTTATCTATAAAAAACGGCAAAACGTTTATTGTATGGGAGCCCACGATAATAAATATTTATATTTTATTTTAATTACTGCTGCAGCGTGCAGCCCGCTGCATTATATACAGTTTTTTGCGCATCCCGCGGGATCACCTCATTTTTCCGGGATAAAAAGTAGCCTATGTGCTTACCAGGTCATCATCTACCTGTGTGCCAAATTTCATTCCTATCCGTTCAGTAGTTTTTGCGTGATTGAGTAACAAACATCCATCCAAACATGTATCCAAACATCCAAACTTTCGCATTTATAATATTATAATATAATATAGAAATTAATATAGATATAGATTTATTTGATCGCCTCGTTAGCGAACATAACTACGAATCGGTAAGATTCGGGTTCGATTCCCGACAGGGACAAACATTTGTGTAATGAGCATAGACGTTTGTATTTCTGGGTTTGGGTGTTTATTGTGTATGTCACAGTATTTACATATGTACATATTTATATGTATTAGTATTGTTTTTTCGCACCCATAACACAAACAAATAGATCAATTTGTGTATTTTTTCACTGATATTTTATTTACGCTTGCAAGTTCATGTGCTAAATATAATGTATGTATGTTGGCCCCGTTGGTCGAGTGGTTAGTGACCTTGACTACGCAATCAACGGGGCTCGGGTTCGATCCCCGACGGGGACAAGCATTTGTGTGCTGAGCATAAATGTTTGTATTTCAGGGTTTGGGTGTTTATTATGTATGTAAAAGTATTTATATATGTATTTCTATGTATTAGTATCGTTGACTAACACCCATAACACAAGCAAATAATTTGCTTACTTAGGGTTAGATCAATAAGTGTAATTTTTCCCGTGAATATTTATATTTATTTATGTTTGTCCACAAAATTTTCGGAAACTATAGGATGTATTGTGATGATCATTTTGATTTGAATCAGTTTTATTGCAACTTACGGAATAGTCCAGGTTTCATTAAAATCGTGTCAGTAGTACTGTTAAATAGATACCCAAACTTAAAAATACAAACATCACCCTATCGGGAATCAACCCCAAGCTACCCCGGTTCATGATTAGGTTCGCTAACCACTCAACCAATGGGGCGGTCAAAATATGGATCATCATACCAGATATATTCAGAACTGCAGTCAATTCAGTATCTTCGCTTTTGACTACACATGGCTGAAAGCTGGGATTCGTACTCCAATCTGAAAACATATTTCTTATATTAATTTTTTTTTAAAGTATATTCACGCCCCTATTCCTGAAGAGTGAGGCAGAGGTACAAGTAGTGTACCCATGATTAACCAAAGATACTTTAGTCCCATAACATGATAGATGGCAATCCTATTGCCAAGGGGGCACTTGTCCAATCACGAACATTTTTTTTATCAAAAAACTGAAAAAACCCATTTTTTGAATTCTGCAATCTGGTATTTGAACCCAGAACCTGATGGTCAACGTCGACACAGGACCACTAGGCCACAGAGACAACAGTGAATTGAACTTTTTTTAGGCTTGGTAAAAATAACTATTGAATTGTAATGCAGATTCACTACAATTTAATAGTTACTTTTTAAATTATTATTAAACTATTAAAAGGCTCCAATGATTTTAATGAAATTTAGTATGCTGGTAGTTTCGGGGGGCAATAAATCGATCCAGCTTGGTTTATTTTTAGAAAACGCTGTTTTATCCAAAAAAGTACCGACGGTCGGACATCCAGGTACATCAAATGGTGTATTTGTTTGATTTACATATAAATATATTTAAGGCAAATGCTGAAGGCACCGATAACTCATATATCAGGAAGTCAAAAATTACAGGTGCATAAACATTTTTTTTTTTTATATCATAAGATAGCAAACAAGCAGATGGGTCTCCTGATGGGAAGAGTCAACCATCGACTATAGACACCAAAGATGTTAATGGTGCGTTGCTATCTTGTGGCAAGGTCTAATGCCACATGCATAAGTTTACTGGCTACCTTACCCTCCAAACCGGAACACGACAGCGACAAGCGCTGACGCTATTGCGGCAGGAATAGGTAAGGCGGTGGTACCAGACCCGGGCGAGACAATGCAGAACTCTACCACCTAGTAGCCACGATGGTAGTGATTCGATAGCCAATCGGTCGCTTTTTACGACCTGCCTGGAAGAACGGCAGTTGGCCTATTCTACAAAGGAGGCCGGGACCAACACGGCGAAAACTGAATATTGTAATTTTTAAAATATAAATGGGTCAAAAACATGTACATACATAGAACTTACTTGTAAAGATCGAGAACATTTGATAAAACAAATCAAAAGGGGATAGATGAAAATCGATCCTGTTGTGATTGATGGTGGAAACTCGCTGCTCCAGTCCGCTCATGACAACAGTCAATATAACTTGGCCAGAACATTGAGCTTTACAAGTGAGTTCTATATATGAACGCATTTTTGACCCATTTATATTTTAAAAATTATAGTAGAATACGTTAGTTTAAAAGTTTATATTGTAAGTCAATCATATTCCTTACAGTCTTAAATTAAAACAAACAAAAAACAAAAAACCTTTAAATTAAAAAAAAAGTTGACTTTGGTTTTAGACAAAACAACTTAAGAGAATTACTTATTGAAAAAGTCAAAAGTCGATAAACAAAATCTTTCTTATTAAATCAAGAATCCATACTAATATTATAAATGCGAAAGTCTGTTTATTTTTCTTTCTTTCATGGCTAAACTGCTGGACCGATTTTCATGCAATTTAGCATGGAAGTAGTTGAAGAGCCAGGGTCAAACATAGGCTAATTTTTTTTTCAAAAATTAAATTTTAAAGAGTTGAAATAGGGGATGAAATTTGTATGAAAAGCTATCTTGATGACATGTTAATCTCCTCGCAGGCGAAGCTGTGCAGATCAGCTAGTCTATATAAATAAAAATAAACAATTAAAATGTTCGTATGTGCATAACTTTGAAATAAATGTACCAAATTGGATAATTCTTTTTTTGTTGTGTTTGATGTTGTCTCAAGAAGGTTGGTGAAAAATGTTTCAAGACACATTATAGGTTTTTTAAAAATCTCATTATATGAAAAGTGAATGAGAGAGTAAGAGTAAGATAGTGGGAGGGCTCTTTATATATTTACAAAAACAAGTCACAACTGAAATTTGTAACAGGCTAGTTGATTAAATTTGAAAAACTGTTTAATAATTTACCTTATTACATATATTAACCAAAAAACTATTTATTTTTGTTACATAATATACATTTATAATAAAAATTATACATTATAAAATTGAAAATTACCGTGAAAACGCTCTGGATGGACATGGCGTATTAATGACATCAAGCTGTGGTAATATCTACATCACATACTCTGCGGTTTTTATGAATATGACAACATTGTATTTTCATTACATTGAATGTACTGTTTAATGAAAGATTTTGTCTTATTATTTTCATTAAGTACACCAACCTTTCAGATCGATATGTTCGATTTATGTAATAAAAAAAATTCAAAATTTAATTTTTATGACACAAAAAACAAAACGCGTAGACATTTCAATTACACAAAATTCAAAATAAAATATTTTAGTGCCTTCATGCAACTTAATAGTAATCTGGATAAATGTACTTGGAGTGTCTTCCCCTGTACTTTGAGTAATTCTCCCTATTTTAACCTGCATATTGTTGCACCTTTCTTTTCAATCGTAAATGCAACGGTATCACAAAATACGGTATTGAGATGACATTTTTGACCTCCCTGTTGGTCGAGTGGTTAGCTACCCTGACTACGCAATCGAGGGGGCTAGAGTTCGATCCCCAATGGGGACAAGCATTTGTGTACTGAGCATAAACGTTTGCATTTCCTCCGGCCTTGGGTGTTTATTAAATATATTATAGTATTTATATGTGTATTTCTATGTATTAGTATCGTTGACTAACACCCATAACACAAGCAAATAATTTGCTTACTTTGGGGTTAGATCAGTAAGTGTAATTTGTCCCTTGAACATTTATTTATATATTTATTAAAGCCGGGGTGGTGAACTAGTATCATGATTTGAGAAATGCTAATGTTGTCGCTCATTTGTGACATTAGCATTTCTCAAAAAATATGATTTTACAAGAGAGCCATTATGTTGATTCTGATTTACAGAAGTTACAGTGGTGGGAACGAGAGGTGGGCCCATCGCCCTTTAAAAAAAGAGAGCCATGACAGTCGCAAGGCACCAACCCAAAAATACAATACTATAATCATGGTATAATTGGAGAACTATTTTCTCTCTCATTAGGGACCCTAAAGAAATGTCATTCACTTTTGTACACGACTGTATCATTAACTGAAAAATCCTTTTGTGGTATTTGTAGCTAGTTTGCTACAAAGTCGACTTTGTAGCAAACTCGCTGACATGGCAAATATTGTTTTGTTGTAAAATTATTATACATTTAAACCTTCCCCTTGAATCACTCTATCTAATATAAAAAACGCATCAAAAACCCATTGCATAGTTTTAAAGATCTAAGCATACATAGGGACAGACAGCGGCAAGCACTTTGTGTTATACTATGTAGTGATGGGCGTTATAATAAAATATATCTTAGTCATCAAATGTAAACAAAATTCTGTGGTGTATAAAAGAAGAAAATCAACTGGCCAACTGTTCAATCAATACTGTGACTAGAAGCATGAAACTTAATGCAGGAGTTCTTTACAAACTGTATGTGTACAGTGAAAGTGATTTTTGGATATCAGCCCTAAGGGGTAAAATGGGATTAATATGGAAAATAAAATATTTATGATCAGATTAACATAAATCTTGGACTTAATACTCGTCAAAACATCTAATGCAATCTCTTAAAATATCTTATATAACTTTGTCTGCTATGTAAAATAAAATATTTACCTGTTTAGCAGTTACCTGTTTTAGACACATAGCAGTTTTTAATTGGCAATAGTATGGTTGATGCACATACTGTAAGGTTTTCTAATAATTACCCTAAATTTAATGTAGTTTTACCAGTTGAATTAATTTTTATCAACTGGTAACACTGGTGGCCGCTTGGTGGGGTGCGGCATTCGAAACGGTAATTGAAACATGAAGCTCGAAGTGTGCGGACGTATTATGTTACCTACTTGTAATTCAAGAAATATAGCCTTTGCCAATTGAATATTTGAGTTTAATTATAACCTTCGTTGGCACCTGCAATGATGATAAGGCCGTTCACAATACCATATATTTTTTAGTGATCACAGTTTAGTGTATAATTCCTAGAATCATATAGCAGTCTTTTTATATAAATATTTACTACATAAAATTATTCCTATCACAATAGCGACAGCGCTTCTCACTGTCGTATTCCGGTTTAGAGAGCAAGGTAGCCGGTAAACTTATGCATATGGCATTAGACCTCGCCACAAGATAGTAACGCACCATTAACATCTTTGGTGTCTGTAGGCGATGGTTGACTCTCCATCAGGAGACCCGTCTGCTTGTTTGCTATCTTATGATATTAAAAAAATGATAGTAAAAATGTTGAAATTTCTAAAAATTCACTTTGCAGATATTCACTTGACAACGACGATAGGGTAATCATATGAAATATGGCGACGCACCACAATGGGTTTCTTGTAATTTTATTTCCAAAGGCTCCATATTTTCTTCGTATTCATAGCCCGTATCAACCTCTACTTTAATTTCGTCAGTTTTCAATATCAGTTCCGACGAACTGTTGAAGGAATTGCCATTAGCATCTTCAATATCTGTGGGCATTTTGTTATTGAACATTGTGATGAGAATGAATTTACAGTCTACGTATTAATCATTAATATACGTCTATTAGTATTTAATATATTAAACTATTATGTTTTATAAAATTAATTATTAAGTATTGATATGTTTATATTATTTATTTTTAATTATGTAACCATATGTCACTGAGCCCACAGAACACTATTTTCCATAAATTAATATGTATATAGGGTACTATTTTCTGTGACACTATTATTCCAGGGAGCAGGGCTGCCAGACATGAATCATGAAATTACCCGCAACCAGTCATAAAAATACCCGCTTTTACCCGCCTACAAACTTAAAATACCCGTAAAGAGGCTATTTTTAGTACTATTAACAAAACGATTTTTTTTTGTAATTATTGCGTATAATTTTTAAACTTAACGAAAAATTTTGCCTATACTTATTTATGTACCACAGTTTTGTTTGTAGCATGTTAGGATTAGGTTGAAATGCTACGATGCTTCCAGCTTTTCGAATACCTTCTCGTTTAACTCATAATGCAACAATACTGTCGGTATTTAGAAAGTTTTTGTTGTCTATTTTAATATTTTTCAGATTACTGAATAGTTTTTCGAGTGATGCATTAGAAAAAAGTAGAACAAATTATATGACTATTACTTCCTTCAGATTTACAAACACATTCATAGTAGCATTATTTTTTCTCAATATGAAATAATTGAAATAGTTCCAATCTTTGGTGACTCTCTCACTATAGACATATATTTTTACTTAGCATCCAAATTAAAACTATGTACAATTACAAAATACCCGCTTTTACCCTCAAGACAACAAATACCCGCGAAATTACCCACCTTCTCAGTTCATCCTCAAATTACCCGCAATGCGGGTAATTTCCCGCCAATTGGCAGCGCTGCCAGGGAGACTGAGCCTCATATGAAATATCATTACCACCAAGGATGTAACGATACATCGATTTTTTCAAACATCGAAATATCATCCATAAACATCGATAATGAAACCGAAAATGAGCGATGTCTCATGGACGATATCTTAACTTAGCACCATCTTCCATCCCATCTGTGATCAACAACTGCACACATAAACATATATCTCTCTTAGTCACAGCAATAGATTTTTCTATGTAGTGTCTCGTTCGCTTTGCAAAACTAACGCACGCAAAACGAAGCAGTCGCTCTTCTCACCTGCATTGACCATTCATTGTGTTGTTGGTTGTTGGCCGTTCATAAACAATCACATTATAGAAGTAAAATATAAATATTAATATAAAAAAATCGAAATCGATGTATCGTTCATAGACTGTGTTTTTAAAATCGATGTTTCACTGTAGAATAAATTGATGTGTTAATATTGATGTTTTTAATAAGCGGTTTTGCATCCCTAATTATCACAGACTAGCAGACAATGGTGTGACCATATCAAATTTTACGAAAATACTGAGGACATGAAAAAAATACTAAAATAAACCGACCTACCCAGGGCAAAATATATAGGTACCAATAAAAAACTTATTTTCTTAAAATGTTTTATTTAATAATCATCACTATCGTCACAATAATTAGGTATTTAACTTATATTTTAACATTCTTTTCCAATGATTAAAACCATTAAAACTAATGTAACTTAATTTACCTTCTAGCTTTGTTTTTTAATTCGTCGTTCCAAGATTGTTGATTTGTTCACTTTAAATCTAATTAGATGTATTGTTTTTTTCCCTCTGGATCTTAAACGCACAACATCGTATTTTTTTTTTTTTTTTTTTTTTGGCATGGGCGTTAAGCAACTGCCATGATCAAGTAAAACGAGGAAACATTTTTTTTTAGACAATAAACTAGAATTTGGAATTTGGATTGACAGGAAAATAGAGGATCAGGAACAAATCAAAATAACATAGATACTAAAATTATAAATTATTTACAACAATAATATTTAAATATATTTATGTAATATTTACAAAGATAATACTTAGTCATTTGTATAATATTTACAAGTGGGTTAATATTAATTTGGTATTAGATACTAAATGTATCTAACTACGCTTAAATATTAATATTATTTTCTTGAATGAATGATGAAAGAATATTATACATACAAGGGTTTAATAACAGGGTTAGAATGGATGTAGGTAAAGGAATGTCATTGGAATATAGATTGTTATATAATGATGAATGATTGTATTTAGGACAAGCAAAAAATATATGATTGAGATCTCCAATATCAGTGCCACACTCACAAACATTGCTATCTTTGATGTGTAGCTTGAAGAGGTGTTCAGGAGTATTAGTGTGACCAAGCCTCATTCTGGTGATAACAGATGTTGACAACTTATTTAATTTCACTACAGAAAACCAAGGTTTAGAGGGTATCAATGGTTGTAATTGGGAATACGTTTTGCCTTTCACCAATGTACCACTATCCCAGACACTTTGCCATGACTGCTTAAGATGGAGTTTAGGGAGAGCAGCTAGATCATGGCAATAATTAATGTAGGGGTATAAATCACCACACTGAACTGCCTCTTTAGCACACCGATCAGCTCGCTCATTTCCAGTGATATTACAATGGCTTGGAACCCAGGCAAAGTAAATAATATAATTATATTTAAAAGTACATTTGTATAAAAGATTTCTTAAGTCTAAAATAATAGGAGGAATAAATTTGGATTTTAAAGGAAACTTTTGCAAACAATGTAGAGCACTCAGTGAATCAGTCAGAATCATACACTTGGGTAGTTTCATAATGTGTATGTATTCTACAGCTTTATAAAGTCCATAACATTCACCTGTAAATACAGATGCTTCCGGTGGAAATTTGATTTTTTGAACAATATTGTACTGTTTATGGTATACACCTATTCCAACATTACTATTATTTTTGGATGCATCAGTAAAAATCAAATGAAAATCTTGCCTTTTTCATTGATAATATTGTTAAAATATTGATTGGCATACAAAGATTGTTTATCTATACCTAAATTTACTACAACAGGCTGCAGAGTTAATGATTCATAATTGTGTTTATATAAGGGATTTATAGGGGATGTAAAAGTAAAAGGCTTAAGGCTATGATATTTCATATAGCTGTATACAAGGGCTGGGATTGTTTTGTGTTTCCAATACTTATCTGACATTAAATCACTAAGACTAGAGAGCTTTGTAAGCAGAGGGTGATTTTGTGATTCCAAAGTGCGAAGGAAAAACCTGTCAGATAGATATTTACGTCGTAAATTTAATGGAGGTTCAGCACATTCTACTTGTAAGGCGGAAACAGGGCTGGATTTCATTGCTCCTAGAACAATTCGTAATGCTTTAGTTTGAACAGAGTCAATTTTCTTTAGACCAATCTTACTACATGGTTCTAGTAAAAACATTCCATAATCCAATAAACTTCTTATTAATGCATTATACATCAGTTTTAATGTAGATGGGTGTGCACCCCACCAAACCCCAGAAACACATCTCATTAAATTGATATTACGTTCACACTTTGCTGCTATATACTCACAGTGATCTAGTCCTTGGAGTTTATTATCTAGTATTATACCTAAGAATTTTGTTTTCGATTTAACAGGAATTGAACTATTTTTGTAAGTAATATTTATAGGGGGTGGAATTTTTGTGCGCGAAAATAAAACTATGGAACTTTTAGAAACAGAGATATCAAGACCATTATTATTAAGCCAAGTCTGTAGGGATAGAATAGACATGGAAAGATTATCACAAGCCATCTGTATAGATTTGTCAGTTGAGTATAAAAGGAGGTCATCAGCATACTGAAGAACATTTACATTGCTAGTTGCTACAGTTTCTATATCATATGAGTATATGTTGTAAAGGATTGGACTTAAAACAGAACCTTGTGGAAGACCTTTATATTGTTGTCTTTTTAGATTATTAGAGTCATTTGCTAAATTAATAGTTCTATGGTATACAATATTCATAATAACATTAATTAAATAAAATGGTATATTTAATTTCATTAGCTTATTTTTCAGAATTGATAGAATTACATTATCATATGCTGAGGATATATCTAAAAAGGCTGCTAAAACAGATTTGTTATGTGTAAAAGCTAATCTAATATCAGTTATAAGTAAGCTAATATTATCTATGGTGCTCTTTCCTCTCCTAAAACCATACTGACTTTGACTTAATAAATTTCTGCTTTCAATAAACCATTCTAAGCGAAGTTTAACAAGGTGCTCTAGAATTTTCAACATAACTGATGAAAGCACAATGGGTCTGTATGAAAAAGGGTCGGAAGGGTTTTTATCAGGTTTAAGGATAGGGATAACAGAATGTGACTTCCATGTCTGAGGTATATTACCTGTAGAAACAAGGGAGTTCATAACCTTTAATAAGTATGATAGAGATTTATCAGTCATATTATTTAAAAATGAGTAGTTAATATTATCCCATCCAGGAGTAGAGTCTTTAACATTTTGAAGGATACCTTTAAGCTCAAATAACGTAAAAGGGGAAAAATTGTCTGAAGAAAAAGTAGAAGGAAGAGGAAGGATACATTCTGGTACTGTAGGTGGAGCAAGATGATCTATCAGCTGATTTATTAACAATGGACACATTTCATTATTATTAGAAACCTTATATGCAGATCTAAATTTTCTTATGTTTAACCATACACTTGAAGGTTTTGTTTGGGGTGATAAGGAAGAGCAGAATTTCTTCCAACCTTCAGCTTTTTTCTTTTTTAATAATCGACGAGTAGTTTTTATAATATTAGTGAGAATATTAAAATTTTCTGTAGTTGTATACTGACAATAAAATTTTTCAGCAGCTTTCCTTTCCTTAATAGCGTCTGAGCACTCTTTATCCCACCAAGGTGGCGTATTTATTTTCTTAGTTAATTGTTTTTTAATGGGAAAAGTGTTTTCAGCTGATTTTATAATTAATTGAGTAAAGGCTTCTGCACAAGAAGAGTCATTATATGAGGAAACGTTAGGCAAAACATTAACACCAACTTCCATCAAATTATTAAACTTGTGCCAATCCGGGTTATGCAAATTATATTTGAAATATGATGTAAATTTAGGTGAAGTTTTATGATATGCAGAAGGGAAATTTATTATTATGGGGAAGTGATCACTTCCAAACGTAAATGGGAGTGTGTACCATGTCAAAGAAGGTGCTAAATTGGGACTGCAAATGGACAGGTCTATAGCGCTTTTGCCTTCGGAGGGTTTAGTACGACGAGTGGGAGAACCATTGTTTAAAATACATAAATTTAATTCTTCAATGACTTTCAAAAGCTCTTCACCATAATAATTACTGGAGGAACAACCCCAGGCTTGATGATGAGAATTAAAATCACCTAACACAATAAAGGGTTTAGGTAGTATGGCTAATATGTTATTAAGTTCTGTCAAAATATTCAAATTTGGATGTGGAATATAAAGTGACACAAAACAAATATTATTTACATTAACAGCTAATATAGACATATTTACAGTATGTACAGGAAGATTAACAATGGAAAAATTATATCCTTTTTTGATCATGATGGCTACACCTCCATAACCATCAGATCTATCTTCTCGGATACTAGTGTATCCAGAGAATTTAAAAGTACAACTTGGTCTTAACCAAGTTTCTGAAAGAGCCACTAAAAATGGCTCATATTTATTTAATAAGTGAATTAATTCACTTTTCTTGTTGGTGATGCTCTGCGAGTTCCATTGAAGAATTTTGGCTTGACTGTCCATGATCACCATTAAATTTAGAATAATTAATTAAACTTTCTGTCATTAAAGCAGCGTTGGACGGTGTTATTACGTCGGACTGAGATAAAAATTTAATAAAAGATATAATCATGCCTATTGAGGCTGATTCTTGATTATTGTTATCATTTTTTGTCAACAAAGTACCATTTTCTCTAGAATTAGTGGAGTTATATTCATTAATAACTGAATTTTGGAAATCATAGTCATAACTCTTACTGACTTTTGTATGGGGTTTAGGTTTCTGAAATATTGTTTTTTTGTATGATCTATGGGAGTGTTCTTGCGAATCTAAGTTTTTTTTCAAAAGTGGATGAAGAGCAGTTTTAATAGGTGTTGAGATGGCATCAGCATATGATTTGGAGACTGGGGGATAATTTTTTGATGCCTCGGCATAAGAGACACAGTTTTGAGCCATAAACATTTTAATGTTTTTTTGTCTTAAATGTTCTGGGCATGATTTGCTAGTGGCAAAGTGAGATCCCTTACATAAACAACAATTAACATTGAAATCAGCCTCGCTGGTACAAGAGTCTCCACAATGATCCTTTCCACATTTAAAGCATCTTGGGTTGGATCTGCAAGTTATTTTAGTATGACCGTACCTACAGCATTTATAGCATTGTATAGTAGGGTAAATGTATAAATCTACTGGGAGGGCATTATAACAAACGTAGACACGTTTCGGTAAAGTCTGTCCATCAAAAGTTACGACAACTGTTTCTGTTGCTTTCCAGGTAGTGTTATCATTAATAGTTATTTTACGGTTTATTCTTCTAACCTTTATTATTTTCCCACAACCAATGGGAACCTTAACATTATTAGCAATTTCCTCAGGTGACCAGTCTGAGGGAACACCTCTAATTACGCCTACTCGTGAAACGTTAAATGATGGGATAAAAGCTTTGAAGTTTTTATTTGAGAGATTAGGGTCATTAATAAAGTGGTTTGCGTCATTGTGGTCCGAAAATGATAGAGATAATCGGTTGCGTCCAATTTTCTTGAGGCTACCATCAATTATATTTTTGAAAGTATTATTTTTAAGGAATCGCCCAAACGAGACTGGATGTAGAGTAACATTATCAGTCGGAGATGTAATAACTCTTTGGACATGAATAACGTAAGGTCCAAGGTCTGTACATTCATACTGTGTGCGGTAGTTAATATAATCTTTAGGTTTTTGGGGTTCCTTACTATCTGTTAGGGGGTTTGACAAATCTTTCATTGTAACATTGTCATTTACATTATTATCACCAGTAATAAATGAGGCACCCGAAGCATTATTTATCTCTGAGATTTCAGAAACAGAGTGAGAGCACTGACAGTCAGTAGATTTCAATTCATTGTTGCGCTTTTTGCGCCGTTTATTGCAGTGTTTGCATATTTTATTAGATGTATGAGATCTTTTCCTGTTAGTAGTTTGAGTTGAAGAAAGCGAAGTATCTGTATCGACACTACTATCGTCTATAGTAACATAGTGCGCTACCTGGAGAGGTCCACCTCCAGGATCGTCAGGGGGTTTGTTCATTTTAAAAAGTGAAAAGGAGACTTACCTACTTTAAACTGATAGTAAAACTACAATGATATTTACATAAAATTAAATATTTACACAAATAAAACTAATATCGATCCTCTGTTTCGCTAAATAATAATTTAAAAAGTCGCAGAACCAAAAATGACGTCCGCCAAATTTTATGTTTCCCGCGCTTTTCACAACATCGTATTTTATAGTAATACCCGGAAGTTAATTGTTACCCACAACACAGGGTAACCTAGTGTTGGGACAATGTATGATATAATTTATGTTCTAAACTACTTTTGATCAATAAACTATTTCTCTCAATCACCCAAAATTATTTGCAGGAAAGAGGTGAGCCACTATTTGAAAATCTTAATAAATCACTTACTTGATACTTAACCATAAAGTTTTAAGATTCTAAGTATATTCAATATTAAGTAACTATATTTTTTGCCAGTACGTAGACCCATATGTAGGGACAGTTTCTATTACATTTCTTAATCTGTGAAATTTGTAATGCATGGCAGTGTGTAGATAAAGAAAAGTTCCCGAAAATTTGATTTTCAAATTGCAAACGTGATTTCAATAACAAGCTCTATACAATTAAAAGTGCAAATTGACCGCCCCGTTGGTCGAGTGGTTAGCGACACTGACTACACAATCAATGGGGTCCGGGTTCGATTCCCGGTAGCGACAGGCATTTGTGTGATGAGCACAGATGTTTGTATTTCTGGGTATGGGTGTTTATTAAATAATTATTGTATTTATATTTATATATGTATTTCTATGTATTAGTATCGTTGACTGACACCCAAACTACAAGCATATAATTTGCTTACTTTGGGGTTAGATCAGTAAGTGTAATTTGTCTCATGAATATTTACATTTATTTATATTATTATATATTAATATTATATTATAATATGAATATTTATTAATATAATGTAAATATTCATATTATATTATAATATGAATATTTACATTTATTTATACATGTATCGTACATTTTATTTTAATTTTATATGCTATGTTTCTCTGTTAAAATATATAAGTATTTACCACAGACCACATGAATATTAATACACGTCATTGAGAAGGAAACGTGTCACCGCGCATATGAGCAAATGCTCCTATTACTGTCAAAAATGTCATACATTTGTAGATATATTGTGAAAATATAGTAATAAACCATGTTGTACTGTTTTATTGTACTGTTTTATCGTACCGAATGAAATGACAAGGTTTAAGTTACCAATGGAGAAATTTTATTTTGTCGGTAAGTAGTATAACTCTGTATTGCTGTGTAATTGCAAGCTACACCGACACACTAAGAAATTGTTTTGAAAGGCGCAACCATTTACGTGAATAAGTTTCTTTTTTTCACAAAACGCTTTGTATGACATACGTTTATTATGAAGTGTTAACTTATGTTTTAAAGTGGACCAAACAGTAGATTTTTTTTTAATATCATAAAATAGCAAACAAGCAGATGGGTCTCATGATGGTAAGAGTCAACCATCGCCTATACACACCAAAGATGTTAATGATGCGTTGCTATCTTGTGGCGAGGTATAATGAAACATGCATAAGAATCTAAAAAACTTCAGTGAAATTGGACTTGTAGTTTATTTTCTTTCTAGTTCTATACTGGATGTATGTCGTATCTCAAATTGGATAAAGTTTTCATTTGTGTCCGCAGTCCTGCCTCCAAATTTTTGTCCTGGGTCTTTATTTATTTATTTGCGTTCAACAATGTAACATGGATTACTGACAAAAGCAATATGGGCCTGGCCTGGCCTCGAGTGGGCCTGAAGGCATCCCTCCTGTTGTGCTTAAAGTATGTGCTCCAGAGTTGGCGCCAGTATTGACGCACCTATTCCGGCTCTCCTATTCACTCGGCGTGGTACCAAATTCATGGAAAACAGCTTTAGTGCATCCCATTCCTAAAAAAGGTGATCGCTCTAATCCGTCAAACTATCGGCCAATAGCCATAACCTCCTTGTTCTCCAAAGTCATGGAGACACTTATAAACTGTCAGCTCCTGAAGTATTTAGAAGAGCACCAGCTGATTAGTGACCGTCAGTACGGTTTCCGTCATGGCCGCTCAGCTGGTGATCTTCTAGTACACCTGACACATCGATGGGCGGAGGCAGTTGAGTCCAAGGGGGAGGCATTGGCAGTTAGTTTAGACATAGCGAAGGCCTTCGATCGGGTATGGCATAAAGCGCTTCTCTCAAAGCTGCCTTCCTATGGGCTTCCCGAGAAACTATGCAAGTGGATCACCAGTTTTTTGGCTGATCGGAGCATTAAGGTCGTAGTCGACGGTGCATGCTCCGATCTTAAACCTGTCAATGCTGGTGTTCCCCAAGGCTACGTGCTATCACCGACACTGTTTCTTCTGCATATCAATGATATGTTGCGAATTAGTAACATACATTGCTATGCGGACGACAGTACTGTTGATGCTACATACTCCGGCCGTAGCGGTATTTCTCGGGAACACGTCGAAGAGGGCCGGATCAAGCTCGTGTCTGAACTCGAGAATCAACTAACTGATGTCTCAGAATGGGGCCATCAAAACCTTATTACATTAAACCCCAAATGACGCAGCTCTGTGCGTTCACCGCAAAAAAAAACACCCTTTGTCGTATCACCTCGGTTCGAAAACACTCTCCTGACTGCCTCAGCCAGTATTGGAATTCTGGGAGTCGACATATCGAACAACGTTCAGTTCCGCGGTCATTTGGAAGGGAAGACTAAACTAGCCTCCAAAAAGCTTGGTGTACTCAGTAGAGCAAAGCAGTACTTCATGCCAGCCCATCGCCTCCAACTTTACAAGGCCCAAATTCGACCTCACATGGAGTACTGTTCTCACCTCTGGGCCGGAGCTCTTCAGTACCAGCTTCTTCCTCTTGATCGCATTCAACGTAGAGCGGTTCGAATCGTCGACGACCAGGCTGTTTCTAATCGGCTTGACTCTTTGGCGTTACGCAGAGATGTAGGCTTGCTCTGCATCTTTTACCGTATTTATCATGGGGAGTGTTCCGACGAGTTGTTCGGACTAATGCCTGCCGCTAAATTCCACCATCGGACATCGCGTCAAAATTTAAAGTTCCATCTTCACCACCTCGATGTCTGGAAATCGACAACCGTGCGCTTTTGTCGACACTTTTTGCCTCGAATTACTCCTTTGTGGAATCTATTACCCTCGGGGGTGTTTCCGAATGGATACGGCTTAGGGACCTTCAAGAAACGAGCTTATTCATTCTTAAAAGGCCGGCAACGCAGCTGCAATACCCCCGGTATTGCGGATGTCCATGGGCGGCGGTGATCACTTATCATCAGGTGCACCATCTGCTCGTTTGCCCCCTCTACTATATATATATAAAAAAAAGCAATATAAGTTAGTCACAAACAAATACCCCCAACATAGGTATTACAAAAAAACTATTAGTTTCTTTTTTGTTTTGTTGTGAACTTTCTCGTGTCTCTTTAAACAATCCTTTCTACTGTATAATTTTCCGCAAACTGCACATGGGTATGACTTATCTCCGGTATGTGTCAATTTATGTTGTTCAAACTCAATGGAAAGTGTAAAACCGCTATTGCAAATATTACACATAAAAGGTTTTGTTTTGTGAATATTTAAATGAGTTTTTAAACTTCCTTTTTGTTTAAATGTCCTTTTACAAATGTCACAAGTAAATGGTTTTTCTTTAGTATGGGTCAATTTATGTACACGGTAGCTACTCGAGTGTGTGAACTTCTTATTGCAGACGTTACACTCATAATGTTTTATTTTGTTGTGTATATTTAAATGAGCTTTCAAATTGCGTTGGTGTTTAAATATTTTTTTACAAAACTCACAAGAAAATAGTCTCTCTTTAGTATGAATAAGTTTGTGACTACGTAAACTACTTAAGTTTTTAAAACTTTTATCGCAGACATCGCACACAATTTCTTTTATTTCACTTTGTGTACATAAATGAGTCTGTAAACTAGTTTCTTGACTAAAAGATTTTTTACAAAACTCACAAAAAAATATATCTTCCGTGCATTGATGATTATGCAAAGAATCTAATTGTGAGAACGACTTATTGCATATATTACACACATAAGATTCCGTATCAGTGTGTATATTTAAATGTGTTTTTAAATCATCTTCTTGCTTAAACGTCTCGCTACAGAACTGACAAGAAAATTGACTATTTTCAGTATGAATAATTTCATGGCTTTGCAAATAACGTAAACGAGTGAAACCCTTACCGCAGACTTTACACATATAGGGTTTAATATTATTGTGCATATTTAAATGTATATTTAGGTTGCCTTTTTGTGTAAATGATTTGCCACAGAACTGACAAGAAAATGGTTTAATTTTAGTATGAATTAATTCATGACACTGCAAACGACTACGTTGTGTGAAACCCTTACTGCAAATATTACACACATAAGGTTTTATGTTATTATGCATCTTTAAATGTTGTTTTAAACTGCTATTACGAGGAAACGTTTTTTTACAGAACTCACAAGTAAATGGTTTCTTTCCGGTGTGAATAACTTCATGACGATGCAAATCATTGACGCGTGAGAAATGTCTATCGCAGACATTACACACATAAGGTTTTATTTTATTGTGCATTTTTATATGATCTATCAAAGTGCTTTTCCGACGAAACATTTTTTTACAGACATCACAAGAGTATGGCTTCTCTCCAGTGTGAATGAACTTATGACAACGTAAATCATTTGAACGTGTGAAGCGTCTGGAGCAGACATTACACATGTAGGGCCTTATTTTATTGTGCATCTGTAAAATATGATCTTTTAAAGTGCCTTTTCGACGAAATACTTTTTCACAGACATCACATTTAAATGGTGTCTCGCCTGTGTGTGTCAATTCATGACGGCGTAAATCGTTTAAGCCTCTGAAACGCCAACCGCAGACATTACACACATACTTCTTATCGCTATGAGTAGTCAAGTGTCCCTTTAAAGTAACTTTGTGTCCGAAAGACTCTCCACAAATACCGCACAAATGTAATAAGCCCACATCTTTTTCCTCCTTGATTTGTGAATGTTCAAAGTTTGTTGAATCAAGAACTGACGTTACCACTTCAGACTTCACTTCTACAAATTGAAACTGCTCACATTGACCTACAAGAAATTTATTATCTTATACTAACAATAATTTAAAAATTTAAACTTACGTCACAGTATACTGGAGACTAACAGTAGTCAATCTACATACATGTGATATTCGAGCAACGCACACATAGACACCTCTCAAGGACGCGATATCTCGGAATGGTTCGGGACAGTTTGTTCCGCACCAGTCCGAGATATCGCGTCCGTGAGAGGCGTCTATGTGTGCTATGCTCGAATATTACTTGTATGGAACATTGACTTCTGTTAGTCTCTAAGTATTCTGTGCTTACGTCAAACATCACCAAATCGGAAATAATCAAAAATGAAAACAATGGTGTACCTAACCGATTTAATAGCCACCAAAAATACTAAAATATCATAAAATATTTAAAAATGTATTACAAAGAAAGATTTTTTATAGGAAGTACTTAAAAATATGAACCAATAAAACTTAACTGTTTAAAAATGAATTGTGCAATTTTTTATGATAGAGGAAATAAGGAAGACACTCTAATCATTAGGCTCTTCTTTTAAAGATATAAAAATTATAACACTAAAATCTATATACATATAATAAAATCGTAGGACAGTCAGAACTGTACATTGAATATTTTTAAAAAGAATATTGGGGTGTGATCTACAATCGAACATATTTTATTTTCAAATAGAAATCAAAATTTGAAATTCTCAAATACAACACCTGATATATTCTGTATGGGCGTCAGTTTAGTATCTTCACTCTTGACTACACTTTTCTGCAAGCTGGGATCCATACTCCACTCTAAAATTATATATTTAATATTAAATTTGACCACATGAGGTCTCAACTTTGATTCTCGGGTTGGGCAATCCAAACATGTGTTTTTTCGGTTTTCTCATAAAAAAAACCTTGTTGCCCAGGATTGGAAAGTGCCCGGTTGGCGATAGGCTTGCCACCTATCACATTTGTTCGACCAAGTATCTTCCGCTAATCGTGGGTGTACTTGTTGTACCTCTGCCTACCCTCCTTCGGGGATACGGGCGTGAAGATACTTTTTTTTATTATAAGGTGTTACGTTTTTTTATTATAAGTTGGCGATAGGATTGCCACCTATCAAATTGTAGGACCAAGTATCTTCTGCTAATCGTAGGTACACTTGATGTACCTCTGCCCACATCTTCAGGGATGTGGGCGTGAAGAAACTATGAAATTTGTGCTTTTTTTATATCATAAGATAGCAAACAAGCAGATGGGTCTCCTGATGTTAAGAGTCAACCATCGCCTATAGACACCAAAGATGTTAATGGTGCATTGCTATCTTGTGGCGAGGTCTAACGCCACATGCATAAGTTTACCGGCTACCTTACCCTCCAAAGCGGAACACGACAGTGACAAGCACTGACGCTATTGCGGCAGGAATAGGTAAGGCGGTGGTACCAGACCCGGGCGAGACAATGCAAAAGTCAGAACTCTACCACCTAGTAGTCACAATGGTAATGACTTGCAGAGCCAATCGGTCGCCTTTTACGACCTGCTTGGCAGAATGGCAGTTGGTCTATTCTTTAAAGGAGCCCGGAACCAACACGGCGAAAAAATGCTGATGCGGGGAATGCAGGGGAAATTCTGAATCTATGCACAAATTGATGTATTGTTTACTACTTCTATCCTGTAAAGGAACAGGCAGTTATATTTATTATCTACTAACCATTACTGACAACTTTTATTACATGACCAAAAATAAAAATTATGACTTCTATTTACAGAGTTTTGTAAAAAAACTATCATTCCTGGGTGTAGCTTTCTAATGGTAGGTATCATTATCATTGTGACCACTAGGTCTCATTCAGGTATTTGGTAACCACTAACCACCTTACCTATTCCTGGCACAATAGCTTCAATGCTTGTCATTGTCCTGTTCCGTTTTGGAGAGTAAGTTAGCCAGTAGACTTGTGCAAGTGGGATTGCCATCCCGCCACATTGATAACAATGCACCATTAACATCTTTGGTGTCTATTACATTGATTCAATTACAGTTTAATTAAATTCAAACACATTTATTAACCGATGATAAATGTGTTCATTAAACTGTAATTTTATTGGGATTTTCCTTAAGCTTATATAGTAATTATGCATATGTATGGTGCGTGATAGAATGTAGTGCGAACTTATCTGAAGACGAGCGTGTTCTATCGTGCGCCGTTACAGTGTCTATAAGCAATGGTTTCTCTTCAAGAAAGCCATCTGCTTGTTTGCTATCTGATATTAAGAAAATCTCTAATGGCAACAATAATCCTACATAAAAATTAGTTTTTGATTAAATGAACATAGCAATCTTGCAGACAGATATTACACTATTTTTAGGGTTCCGTATCTTCAAATGTTTTCTTTCTAACATCAGTATAATCATTCCTGGGTTTACATGAGAAACAAGCCACATGATTTTTAGATTTCTGAGTGGTGGGTTGGATAGGGTGAGGTTTCCCCTTTTAAATGCTTTTTCGGCCACACGGAAATGCCTAGTTTTTTATACCTATTTTTCTGAACTTGTAAGTAAACTACCTGTATAGGTTAGGTTAGGTTAGAAATAAAAATACATACAAAAACATGTAAAAGGCAACCCGGGGTGGGTTAGGTTATGTTAGTGGCGGGGTAGCCCTTCACTATCACTTAGAAAAAAAATCACTCAATGCCACAGTTAAAGTAAATTAGGTTCTCTTTAGATCATACACCCAGAAAGAGGAGCCCAGTGTATCAAGGCTCTGTTGACATGCTCCTAACCGACTTGTCACAGAAATAGGTAGTATTTTGTTGTAATCATGAAAATAAAATATGTCAAATGAATTTATGAACAAATATGTTGTTTAGAAAGATTTTTTATGATTTTGTACAATATGTTATATCTATACAGGGTTACTTTAAAAGGTTGCAATATTTGAAAAAAAAAAAAATTACTGGTGACTGTTCGTCCGCGACAATTGTATTATTAAAAAATATATAATTATATTGGACGGCGTGGCATTACAAATATATATATATATATATATATATATATATATATATATATATATATATATATATATATATATATGTATATATATATATATATATATATATATATATATAATAGTGGCAAAGGAACTACAAAAATACCAGTTTAGAGCGCCACTTGCAATATTAACAAAAAAATTATATAAGAGGACCATACATATCTTGTACTAAAGCAACAAGTTGTTTACTTTTACTGTAACTGATTTAGTGTTTAGTTTCTTGATTAGGCCTAATACTTTTCAATCCACCCTCGTAAGTTGATACAAAGTATAATCCATCCATTATTTGATAAAACAAATGAAATCTACAAAGTACAAACTACAAACGTACGCGAACTGGTGATGTCTGGCTATCTTCACTCATCAGTTTGCTTACGTTTGTAGATTTCATTATTGAAATTGGATATCTAGAATCAAATTTTGAAATCGATTTGGAAATCTGAAATCAGATTTATATCAGTTTGCATTCAAAATCAAAAAACGCCCATGCATGATCAATATAAAAATTAGCATAATTACAAGTTGTGAACTTGTGAGTAAAAATAGCTACGTTTTGCTTTCTGGTTTTGATTTTTTTCTCTTTCATACAACGAAGTAGAATATGTTTATAATCCAGACAAATTTAATTAACACCTGGATTCATGACATTTCATAGCGGCGCTCTAGGCAAATGCATCCCAGCGAAAGTCTCAATTTGTCCATGTGGTTGAATAGTAGAAATATTGTTTTCTCATCATACGCATTTGTCTGTCTTTATCTCACTCTTAAAATTAAAAGTAGATGCGATGCCTAGAATAAAGCAAACAGCGTGCAATGAAAATTTGTGTGAAATGAAAATTTGAATTTGAGGAAAAAATGGTGGACCTACAATGTGCATATTATATTCCACTACACAAGCATACAATTATCTACATAGAAGTTATCCAATCAATTTTGGATAATCCTGAAGTAGCCTAATTCGCCAATTCTTTTTTTTTACAATACACATAAAATGTTTTTATAAAATGCTACAAATAATGATTAGGATTTCAAATTTGACAAAATATATTTATTACAAAATAATTTAAAATTCATATTTTATGTGTTTTTAAGTTTATGCATACATTTTGATGATAGGTAAGTTTTTGGGCTATAACGTTTTTTATAAATGTTTTGCCAAAGTTACTGGGTGACACTGACCTCCCCCTACAACTGCAAATTCGTGCAGCCGGTTTCTAATGCAATCCCTGATAGAAAATGCTGGTCCGAAGGTGACATACTTTCAAACTTTGATCATCTATATCTCAGCAACCGTGGGTTTCCATGGGGGAATGGAACAGGAGGTAGTAAACCTCCCCCTTTCCCCCCCTCAACCCTTAAATCGGCATGCGAATTTCAAATGTCAACCCTTTCTTTTTTCTTTAGAGCCAAAACATTTAACTTTTAAGCCTCAAACCTGTAACAAAATATGAATGGCGACATACCATTTTGGACATTTAATTCTAGTTTTATTTCCAGTTGCTCTGAATTCTCTTCATAATCAAAGTTCGTGTCTATCTCTACTTTAATATCATCATTTTTTAATAGAAGTTCCGATGTACTACTAAAAGAATTAGAATGAGCGTCTTCCCCAATTTCTGTAGACTCTTTGTTGCTGAACATTGCGCTTGGAAAGAATTTGCAGCCTATGAAGTTTTATTTCTAGTCCTTTGTGTATTAAATTAAACAATCAGGAAATATTTTAAACACTTAATTTTTTAAATATTGTTAATAATTTCGCTCTACTTTTTTGTAAGCGCTAATTAAAGAGTTTAGAGAATACAATCAATACGTTTTAGTGCTAATAGGCTTTGGATATCTTTTTAGAAATGTTTAATAAATCGAATAGAAACTATAAAAACAATTAGAAAATTACACAATACACAGATTGGAACTACAATACCACAGAACAATATAACTACAATACCCTCAGTATATAATATTAGTCTATGCTACACACAGAAAATCTACTACTACCGCAGATGCTACAATACGAACTACAATTATATGTACGTCCAAAATTGATACATGTCAACCAATAACCATAGAATCCATTTCTGTCAACGAATATATCCAAAGAGTATACAATGCTACGTAAGATATCAATCTGCGGTAGACATGCGCAAAATGTGTCAATGAAATGAAATGACTGAAGTATATCTTTTCGCCAAATGAAGTACTTCATTGGTTTAGTTCAGTACTTCATTTCCTTCAGTGAATTTTATCTAGTCCATCTAATGTATGAATGAAAGTCAGTGTAAAGTATTTGAGACATGCGCAGAATGTCTCATAATACTTAACTCCTTCACTTCGTCAATGTTAATTGACTTCACCTACTTCAGTAGTCCATTTAGTTCAGTTGATAATAACGTGGCCTTTGATTTCGTTTGGCGTTTGTTCTTTTTTTTTCTTATATCATAAGATAGCAAAGAAGCAGATGGGTCTCCTGATGAGAAAGAGTTTTTTTTTTTTATAACATAAGATAGCAAACAAGCAGATGGATCTCCTGATGGAAAGAGTCAACCATCGCCTATAGACACCAAAGATGTTAATGGTTCTTTGCTATCTTGTGGCGAGGTCTAATGCCACATGCATAAGTTTACCGGCTACCTTACCCTCCAAACCGGAACACGACAGCGACAAGCACTGACGTTATTGCGGCAAGAATAGGTAAGGCGATGGTACCAGACCCGGGCGAGACAATGCAGAACTCTACCACCTAGTAGCCACGATGGTAGTGACTCGATAGCCAATCGGTCACCTTTTACGACCTGCCTGGCAGAATGGCAGTTGGCCTATTCTTCAAAGGAGGCCGGGACCAACACGGTGGAAAACCATGAACCATGAACCTTCGCCTATAGACACTAAAGATGTTAATGGTGCGTTGCTATCTTGTGGCGGGGTCTAATGCCACATGCATAAGTTTACCGGCTACCTTACCCTCCAAACCGGAACACGACAGCGACAAGCACTGACGTTATTGCGGCAAGAATAGGTAAGGCGATGGTACCAGACCCGGGCGAGACAATGCAGAACTCTACCACCTAGTAGCCACGATGGTAGTGACTCGATAGCCAATCGGTCACCTTTTACGACCTGCCTGGCAGAACGGCAGTTGGCCTATTCTTCAAAGGAGGCCGGGACCAACACGGCGGAAAACCATGAACCATGAACCTTCGCCTATAGACACTAAAGATGTTAATGGTGCGTTGCTATCTTGTGGCGAGGTCTAATGCCACATGCATAAGTTTACTGGCTACCTTACCCTCCAAACCGGAACTCATTCAAGTATAGAATTGTTTATTCAATTACAAAATAATTACTACAGTATCTTTTGACAATACTTTTCAAAATGAATTAGGTTAACAATGTACAAAATAGTAGTAGTGGCATTATAAATAAATATTATTGTCATTTATAAACAAAGCCAGTAATGAAATCGAAATGTACTTTAACGTAATGTAATAAAGTTCATAAATAACTTTTCATCTAAAATACGAT
Organism: Apodemia mormo; assembly: GCA_036924255.1. Classification (NCBI taxonomy): domain Eukaryota; kingdom Metazoa; phylum Arthropoda; class Insecta; order Lepidoptera; family Riodinidae; genus Apodemia; species Apodemia mormo. Next base: position 8,367,523 of record JAUPFN010000028.1, read on the forward strand.
GACTGAGAGGTATCAGTACTAAATATAATACGTGATAGCAAATCGCGCGCGTGTGTGTAGGTACTCGGTTTGATTCGTTTAATACGATCGGCCATCGCCAGTGCTCGGGTAGCCATCGCCAGTGCTCGGGTAGCCATCGCCAGTGCTCGGGTCAGTCAACGTACTTCAATTCGTGTTTCGTTTACTTGTCTGACGTTTGGCGTTCCACGATGGACTAGAACTAATGAAGTAGTGAACTAAATGAAATTCAACTGAACTAATGAAGGAAAGATATATTTGAACTGAAGTACTTCATTTGAAGGATTCATTCGTGAACTACACACGGCTAATCTGCGGTAGTAGTAGATGTATTTATACATAAGTAATCTGTGGTAGATGTTCTGTGATATCAATCAGTCTGGCGCAATTAGTTCGGGGCATAATTTTGTATTGAAAACGTGACGCTTTTAGCCAACCTAGCCAAAATTTGCCTTTTTTCCATGGAGTATAGAGTTCTTTTTTTCGGCATAATGGCAACCATGACAATGACGTGTTTCCACAGTCTAAGTGTCAAGTGTCATTTTCATTTTGAATTTTAATCAAGTGACAATATCCGCCATTTATATTTTCTTATAAAATTAAAACTTTAATTTAATATTAAATTGAAAATTGAACTCGGAATTGAATTCTAAAATGGGAGGAAAACGTAGACAATGTGTAATTTGTGGAAGAATGGAAAGGTACCGACATGGATTCTTCGCTAACTTTCCATCGGACGAAACTCGGTAAGTTATTTACCTTGTACTATTTCTTTGGAAGTGTCTAGTTTGCCACCAGCGGCTATTTTGTAAAAAGAAATATCTTGCCACTAGTCGTAATTTTACAGTTAAAAACAATAATGGCAAATGTAATGTAAAAAGTGCCCGGTTAGCGACAGGCTTCCCACCACATCACATTGTAAGATTAAGTATCTTCAGCTAACTGTGGATGCACTAGTTTAGCTCAAAAATTAAGTTAAATGCCATTCGAAAGTTCAAAATTAGTCATCATTTTGTAAACATAAATCTCTTCGAAAATGTTAAAATCCATTTTTGAAATCGCACAATCCAACAAGTACGACTACTAACGGCGAAATAAATTTTACTGGTAATCAGCCGCTATATAATTATGCTCACTCAGCTATGTTGTAGCTTTATCCAAAAATGATCCTTATTTTTCTATGATAAACGTCAAATTTGTATGACTATTAAGTTACAGCAGAATATTTTTAAATGTTAAATTACCATTAGTGGCAAAATATTTCTTTTTACGAAAGAGCCGCTGGTGGCAGACTAGACACTTCCTATTTCTATTATAAACACATATAACCTATGTGTAAGCTGTTTGTTATATGTCAATAGCCGCGGAGCTAGGGGGTAAAATCAAAAACTGCGGTCTTGAGTAGGAAAGGGGACGCAGGACTTAGAAAAATTTCGATGGAAAATTTCAACCCTATACAACCCCCCTTTTTTATTGCACCATTGGATGGAAGGGGTAAGGGACTTCAACTTTTGTCAAGGTCACTTTGCTCTTAGGTCAATAGCCGCGAAGCTGGGGGTAAAAACCGAAATCCATTACAAAGGCGTCTGGGACTTAGACAAATTTCAACGAAAAATTTCGACCCTATATAAGGCCTATTTTTTCTTTCACCATGGGATGGAGGGGGTGAGGTACATCAACTTTTGTCGAGGTCACTTTGCTCTTAGGTCAATAGCCGTGGAGCTAGGGGGTAAAATCAAAAACTGCGGTCTTGAGTAGGAAAGGGGACGCAGGACTTAGAAAAATTTCGATGGAAAATTTCAACCCTATACAACCCCCCTTTTTTATTGCACCATTGGATGGAGGGGGTAAGGGACACCAACTTTTGTCGAGGTCACTTTGCTCTTAGGTCAATAGCCGTGAAGCTGGGGGGTAAAAACCGAAATCCATTACTCGCCTATAAAAACTAAAAAGTTTTCTAAGTACCTACAGTAAGTTTGACCGCCCCGTTGGTCAAGTGGTTAGCGACCCTGACTACGCAATTGAGGGGGCTCGGGTTCGATCCCCGACGTGGACAAGCATTTGTATGATGAGCATAAAAGTTTGTATTTCCGGGTTTGGGTGATTATTAAATATATTCCAGTATTTTTATCTTATCCCTACGACCTTACCTCACTACCTTACCCGTACGAATTTACATAACTAATGTACTACCTTACCTTACCCTTACTGCCTTACCTCACTACCTTTCAACTTTACGTTAACCTTATAAGGTCTAAACTCACTACCTTTAGATCTTACCTTACCCTTACGACTTTACCTCAATACCTTCGGCCTTACCTTACCTTTATGACCTTACTCCACTACCTGCCGACCTAATTTTACCTATACGAAATCACATCACTAATGTACTACCTTACCTTACCCTTACGGTCTTACCCAGAGTCTTTCAACTTTACGTTGAGCTTATAAGATCTAATCTCACTAACTTCGATCTTACCTTACCCTTACGACCTTACCTCACTACCTTCGGCCTTACCTTACCCTTATGACCTTATAGTCCAAGATCCCAGAGCTGCCAGACGTCACGTATTTTCTGACGGATGAAATGTGGACGATAGAGTAGTGTTAGTATGTACTATGATCGTATGCCTACCTGCTAGCTTGGTCAAACGGCCAATTTTCAGGTATCAGGTAATCAAGGTACATAAAAACATTACTTACTTCACGTAAATTCTCCTGGCTGATTTTCATATATGTTTTCGAGTGTATAGTTAAAAATAAATTGTCAATACTCCCAGACACTTTCCGTCGGCCATATTGCTTGACAGACGCTTTAAGGGTCTCAAAATAATTAGTTAACTTCACGTAAATTCTGACGCTCCATTTTTATATATATTCATCCGACAAGAATTTTAAAACCTTTGACAAGAAGACAGACCGATCCAAGGGGCCAATCATTCCCTAAACTAAATTTTAATATCTCTGTAAATGGGAGCGCGAGAGCATTATCTACGCGCATGAGACTGAGTTAGACCGACTGCGCTGTTAAGGCCATGAAAATTACTTGAACAGATATTTTATAGTAGTAGTATCTTCACGCCCATATCCCCGAAGGGGTAGGCAGAGGTACAACAAGTGCACCCACGATTAGCCGAAGATACTTGGTCCCACGATGTGATAGGTGGCAAGCCTATCGCCAACCGGACTTTCCCAATCCCGGGCAACTTTGTGTTTCTCAGAAAACTGAAAAAACACTTTTTTTTTTAAAGTGCCCGACCCAGGAATCGAACCCGGGACCTAATGTGATCAACGCCAACGCTGGACCTAGTGGTCCACAGAGGCTGGACCACAGAGGCGAACAGATATTTTATAATTTTTAGAACTTTTGTTGACAAGTAAATGAAGAATGTTACTAGGTATGCCAAATCGCTTGCAATTTTGTCTCAGTAAAGCCTGTATGTATACAAATACACTAGTTTTTGTTGTAGTAAAAAATACCTAGTAGTTTTGATTTTATAGGCATTCAAAGTTTCGAAAAATATCAAGTCTCGCTAACAGCCACGTGACCGCTAGTGACGTCATGACACAACGCGCCGCGCCTCGCTTAGTATCAAATCAAGTCTCCAGCGGTTATAGTATAGTAAGGTGTAATAGCTTGCGCAGTATTTTGTTGTTTTCGTCAGCGTATTACTTTAATAGTAAATATTATTCGATTAATAAAATGAATGAAGGATTCGAAAAAGGGCAATCGGATATTTCACCTAAAATAGATGGATTAATGGTTGCGCATTATTTATCAACAAATAGTGATTAAATAAATAAATAAATAAATATTCACGGGACAAATTACACTTACTGATCTAACCCCAAAGTAAGCAAATATTTGCTTGTGTTATGGGTGTTAGTCAACGATACTAATACATAGAAATACATATATAAATAGCAGAATATATATAATAAACACCCAAACCCGGAAATACAAACATTTATGCTCATCACACAAATGCTTGTCCCCGTCGGGGATCGAACCCGAACCCCGTTGATTGCGTAGTCAGGGTCGCTAACCACTCGACCAACGGGTCGGTCATTTCGTTGGCGCCGAAATGCGAGGAAGAAAAATGCAAAGTTAAGAAAACTTTCCTAACTTTCCTTGCTACTACTTATGCTTAATAGTTTATCTGTTCTAAATTATTTTATCAAAACAAAATACCCAACTAATGTCGTAATGAAAGAATGCAACTCAAATAATAAAGGACCTACCTACCATTAAATTTTTACGTTAAAGACAACAAATATGTATTAGTTTTGTAGCTCTAGGTAGGTACGTAGGACGTAGGTATATGTACGTGTATAGGTACCTACCGTTCTTCTTAACTTAAATAAATACCTCAGGAACTCCATCCTTTCATACGCTTGCGTAGCGTTTGCCCATCTCCCCCGTACGGACTTGCATCCGTTGCAAGTGGTACAAAATAAATTCCTGCGTATTGCCACGGGAGCACCGTGGTATATGCGCAACGTAGACCTCCATAACTATTTTGAATTGCCGAGCTTAGCAAAGCATTTCAAAGACATCTCCGAAAGATACTTCGATCGTGCCATCTCGCATCCGAACCCACTGGTGGTAGCCGCGGCTGACTACATCCCAGACCCTAATCCCGATCCCAAACTACGTAGGCCCCGCCACGTTCTTACCGATCCCGATGACCCGATAACTTTGGCCAACGGTTTACACGATAACACTACACACCTACATTCGCGACACCGTCGCCGCCGGCGGCGACGAGGACCCCTGTTTCGCCCTTCGGCGAACCGAGCCCAAGGGCAAGGTTCGGCGGACGGACAAAACAATGCCACTAGCCCTCTCATCGCAAATCACGACCCCACCCTAAGCCGAGGTTCGGTCTCACAGGAGACACCTTTAAATTCTGGCTGAGCACTCTGCTCGCCCCCGCGACCGGTGAAGCTGTAACAGCCCATAAGGCTAACAGCAATTGAGACATTCCAAAAAAAAAACCTCAGGAACTGTACATTTTCCCAGAATTAAAAGGAGCCGTGAGTTATTCCAGACTTCGTCCAGATCCGTTCAGTAGGCACAACTCATGATTTCCTAGTATTTGGATTGGACATTTTTTTTGGAAAAGTATTGAGGTGTAATTTCGACGGCACGGGCGCGCGACCGCGAGCGCCGGCCGCCGAGCGAACTAGACTCAGCGTGTTGTGAGATGACGTCACAGCGTCAACGGCAGCCAGCGTCGTGCGGTTCAACTTATTTTACTTCTAAATCGGAAACTAATTGACGTATCGAAGTAATTCTTTCACTAGTATTTTTTATTTTTCACAGAGAATATGGAGTGCTAATAATCAAAATTAGTTAACATTCTTCATTATGGCAACAAAAATAAGAAAAAAATTGACCTATAATAATAATACTAAAGTTAGCCGACATTTTTAATTTTTTTTTTCAATTTATTAATTAGAACTAAAAAATATTTTTTTAAAAATAACACTTAAGGTTTTTCAAATTTTTTACAAATGAATTTTTTTAAAATAATTTTTTCAATTAAAAAAATTCTAAAAATTTTTAGATGTCGGCTAATTTACTTTCATTTTTTTTACTAATTATATCTAATTAATATGATTTTTAAATAAAATAAAAAAATGGTCAGGTGACAGCTAACTTTATTGTAATTTAAAGGCCCTCTTGAGGCCAACAGCTAAATTTTTTAAAATTTGGGAGTGCCAAATAAGTATTCAGTATTCTGCCGTGCTCCCTTGAATAATATTGTTCTGTGCTGCCGTGTCTGTTGAGTGCAGCTGTGACTATGTGATATGTGGCAATCCTGTTGCCAAACGAGCACTAATCCAATCCCAGGCAATTCGTTTTTATCAGAAAATTGATAAAAAAATATTTTTGGATTGCCTGATCCGGGAAACCAACCAGGGGCTTTATATAGTCAATGGCAACACCGAGCCTACAGATAGACTGATATACAATAGACAACAGAGGTAATTAATACAATAATTTATTTAATGAACAACCACATCAAAAATATCAACGGGATTCGAACCCGGGCCTCGTTGATTGCGTAGTCTGGTTCGCTAACCACCCGACCAACAAGACGGTCAAATATACGACTTTAGGAGAATTGATTGAATATTGAATACCTACCTAGCTTAGTGTAAGAAAATGTAAAAAAAATTGAAATATTCCCTTAATACGTTCACAGGCTTATGACTGACAGCTTTTTGGAATTTTTAATGTATGTATTATAATATGACCTTAATGCTGGCATATTTAGCAGTCGCCCTTCGCAGTGTACTTGTCCCAAATCTCAAAGGATTAGTACATTGTATACGTATTCACGGACGCGTACGCGTGATACTTTTAAATACTCGATACGCTTTTGCCTCTTTGACATTACTAAGTCGTATGTGTAATCGGGGACGCGTACGCTTACAGTACTTCTAAATACTCGATACTCATATATTCTACGACTGAATGCTTAGTTTGGAGACTTCTTAGTTGAAACCTAGTATAGAAACTTGTTCCCGTAAATACATCTCATCTCTACTTAACAGCGCAGTCGGTCTCACTCAGTCTCATGCGCGTAGATAATGCTCTCGCGCTCCCACTCACAGATATTAAAATTTAGTTTAGGGGATGATTGGCCCCTTGGATCGGTCTGTCTTCTTGTCAAATGTTTTAAAATTGCTGTCGGATGAACATATATAAAAATGGAGCGTCAGAATTTACGTGAAGTTAACTAATTATTTTGAGACCCTTAAAGCGTCTGCCAAGCAATATGGCCGGCGGAAAGTGTCTGGGAGTATTGACAATTTATTTTTAACTATACACTCGAAAACATATATGAAAATCAGCCAGGAGAATTTACGTGAAGTAAGAAATGTTTTTATGTACCTTGATTACCTGATACCTGAAAATTGGCCGTTTGACCAAGCTAGCAGGTAGGCATACGATCATAGTACATACTAACACTACTCTATCGTCCACATTTCATCCATCAGAAAATACGTGACGTCTGGCAGCTCTGGGATCTTGCTCTATTACCCCCCCCCCCCCACCTGTCGACCTAATCTTACCCAAACGAACTCACATCACTAATGTACTACCTTACCTTACCCTTACGGCTTTACCCAGAGTCTTTCAACTTTACTTTGAGCTTATAAGGTCTAAACTCACTACCTTTCGATCTTACGTTACCCTTACGACCTTACCTCACTACCTTCGGCCTTACCTTACCCTTATGACCTTACCCCCCCTACCTGTCGACCTAATCTTACCCAAACGAACTCATCACTAATGTACTACCTTACCTTACCCTTACGGCCTTACCCAGTCTTTCAACTTTACGTTGAGCTTATAAGATCTAAATTCACTACCTTTCGATCTTACGTTACCCTTACGACATTACCTCACTACCTTCGGCCTTACCTTACCCTTATGACCTTACCCCCCCTACCTGTCGACCTAATCTTACCCAAACGAACTCACATCACTAATGTACTACCTTACCTTACCCTTACGGCCTTACCCAGTCTTTCAACTTTACGTTGAGCTTATAAGATCTAAATTCACTACCTTTCGATCTTACGTTACCCTTACGACATTACCTCACTACCTTCGGCCTTACCTTACCCTTATGATCTTACCCCTCTACCCGTCGACCTAATCTTACCCATACGTACTCACATCACTAATGTACTACCTTACCTTACCCTTACTGCCTTACCCAGTACCTTTCAACTTTACGTTGGTTGAAGTTGGTGTCCTTCGACCCCTCCGCCCCATGGTGCAACAAAAAGGTGATGTCTGGTGTGAAATTTTACAGGTTCACGCCTCTTTAATGAAAGTCGGTTTTTACCCCCCAGCTTCGCGGCTATTGACCTAAGAGCAAAGTGACCTCGACAAAAGTTGGTGTCCCTTACCCCCTCCATCCAATGGTGCAATAAAAAAGGGGGGTTGTATAGGGTTGAAATTTTCCATCGAAATTTTTCTAAGTCCTGCGTCCCCTTTCCTACACACTGACCAAAAGGGTCCCATATCATTTCTGGATCGTGTAGATTTATAAAGGTTAAAGAATTTTTAAGCTCGGCCCAGTACATTTGATAAAATGAATTGTGAAATAATAAATAATTTTAATATCATAAAATAGCAAACAAGCAGATGGGTCTCCTGATGGAAAGAGTCAACCATCGTTGCTATCTTGTTGCGAGGTCTAATACCACATGCATAAGTCTACCGGCTACCTTACCCTTCAAACCGGAACACAACAGTGGCTAGCACTGACGCTATTCAGCAGGAATGGGTAAGGCGGTGGTACCAGACCTGGGCAAGACAATGCAGAACTCTACCACCTAGTAGCCACAATGGTAGTGACTCATATAGCCAATCAGTCGCTTTTTACAACCTGCCTGGTAGAATAGCAGTTGGCCTATTCTTCAAAGGAGCCTGGGACCAACACGGGGGAAATGAAATGGTGAAATGTGTGTGTGTGTGTGTTAAAATTTAAAAACTTATATTACTTTTTAAGTACCTATTAAACATTGTGGTTGTATCAAGAAATAATAAATTGATATTATATAAATTTATTTTAAATTGTTGCATGTTGTTAAGTTCCTTATTATGTAAGCTATCTGCCAGTGAAAGTCCTGTCCCGGTCCAGCCGTTTCAGAGATTAACCGGAACAAACAGACAGACAGAAAAACGGACAGAAAGACAAAAATTATAAAAAATGTTCATGTATACATCCATATGTATTTTGTAAAAAGTTGTTAATTTAATATTACAAACAGACACTTCGAATTTGTTTATTTGTGTATGTATTATGTGAAAAAAAAACGTGTGGCACTCAGGGACTGCCGCGGTCAAGCTGTTGCATAGCATTTTTTATCAACTTGTGTGGCATTATGAAGATACTAGCTTTGCCCGCGACGAATATGTAAGCAGCTGTTTGTGAGAAAGTATATAGGTGTAGTGTATATAGGTATCTAATATCTATCATCCATACTAATATTATAAATGCGAAAGTAACTCTGTCTGTCTGTCTGTTACGCTTTCATGGCTAAACCGCTGAACCGATTTGGATAAAATTTGGTACAAATATAGTTTGAGACCCAAGAGAGGACATAGGATAGTTCTTATCCCGGAAATTTTTCCACGCGGACGAAGTCGCGGGCTCAGCTAGTCATTTATAAAATCATTCACCTTAAGCTTAAAAACCTCTCTAACTCGGTTAATTTTGACCAGAGGAGAAAGTCATGTAACCTTTTTGATGTAAAATTATAAGTTCTACACATTTTATTCAGAACTTTTTCAGAAAAGCAAAAAACGATTTAATTTTTTTCAACACTTGCCGGTGGTTGCCGACCAAATTACCTTTACACATCATTTTCATATCATTAAGACTACATTATATGCAAAATGTAAAGAATAGTGACATATTTTGATTTAAAACTTTACTGGAGTAAGATACTAGTGTGTTTTTTGTGCATAAGCCAAAGTGGCAAACCTAGTGCGACCGCCGAGTTTAGGTATAAAAAGTGAAGTACATACACAAGATTGACTTCTGTCGTATTCTGTGATAGAGGGTTACTTAATTGAAAGTGATTCATTCTATCGTGACGACCCGGGATCGCAAGTCCGGTAATGGGTTGGGTCACGCTTTCTTCGCTGAATGGCTGTCTATATTAAGGTATTCCAAGAGTCATAGGGAGCTATTGGATTTTGTAGATTAAATAAAGATAAAAAATATTCAATGTACAGTTTTGACTTTCCTACAATTTTATTATATGTATAGATAAGATAGCAAACAAGCAGATGGGTCTCCTGATGGAAAGGGTCAACCATCGCCTATAAACACCAAAGGTGTTACTGGTGCGTTGCTATCTTGTGGCGAGGTCTAATGCGACATGCATAAGTTTACCGGCTACCTTACCCTCCAAACCGGAACAAGACAGTGACAAGCACTTATGCTATTGCGGCAGAAATAGGTAAGGCGGTGGTACCAGACCCGGGCGAGATAATGCAGAACTCTACCACCTAGTAGCCACGATTGTAGTGACTCGTATAGCCAATCGGTCGCCTTTTATGACCTGCCTGGCAGAACGGTAGTTGGTCTCTTCTTAAAAGGAGCCCGGATCCAACACGGGGAAATGTAATGTTTTTCATTTCTATGGTGGGGAAAAAATCTAAAGATAAAAAAAATGTTAACAAAAAACTTTGACATGGAAACACTAAATCGCGTCAGATTAAGATATGGTGAATTAATTGCCAGCTAAAATTTAGAAAATCTGCCGAATGAAGTGTAGCGTAAGGGAATGGAAAGGTCACATAGTTTCAAAGAAAATGTTATTTTGACATTCTCGAGCGTGTCTGAATTTTCATATATTACAGAAGAAATGATGTAATAATAACGAAAAAAATATAATCTGACAACAAACAGACGGACAGATAGACAGCGGAGTTAGTAATAGGGTCCCATTTAACCCTCTGAGTACGGAACCCTAAAAATACATGTTAGTCGCCTCTGTGGTCTACTGGTCCAGCGTTAGCGTTGACTACATGAGGTCCCGGGTTCGATTCCTGGGTCGAGCACTTAAAAAAACGTGTTTTTTCAGTTTTCTGATAAACACAAAGTTGCCCGGGATTGGAAAATGCCCGGTTGGCGATAGGCTTGCCACCTATCACATTTGTGGGATCAAGTAACTTCGGCTAATCGTGGGTGCACTTGTTGTACCTCTGCCTACCCCTTCGGGATACGGGCGTGAAGATACTTTTTTTTTTGTTTAATCCAATAAACATTAAATGCATCAAAAACTTTTTATTATTATTTCTCATTGTATGTAGAATAAATTTTAATAATCCCGTGAACAGTCTGGTTACAGACAAACAGACGGACAGACAGACAGATAGGCAGACCGATGGACAGCGGAGTCTTAGTAATAGGGTGCCTACCCTCTGAGTATGGAATCCTAAAAACACACGTTTTTGTTTAATCTAATAAACATTAAAAGTATCAGAAACTTTTTATTATTATTTCTAATCCCGTGAACAGTCTGGTTACAGATGAACAGTCAAACAAACAGATGGACAGATAGACAGATCGACGGACAGCGGAGTCTTAGTAATAGGGTCCCATTTCACCCTTTGAGTACGGACCCCTAAAAACACACGTTTTTTTATCTAATAAACATTAAATGCATCAGAAACTTTTTATTATTATTTCTCATTGTATGTAGAATAAATTTTAATGATCCCGTGAACTCAAATGAAAAAGAAATCGAATACATATACTCGTATACTTAAAAATCAAAATCGCTTGTGTTTAGTACAATACAATCTTCTATTGAAAATGATAGAATTGGGTTTGAGTTAACTCAAATTAATCCAAACAAATGGCTTAATCATCTTTATTACAAAATGAATCTCATATGTAGAGTTTAAGACCATTTTAGTTTGCGCTCAGTCTGAACCCGGTTATTGATAACCCTACTGAAAATAATCGGGTTAATATGAATTAATTAAAACAAATGGCTTACCCAAATAAGCGGTAACCCATTGAAAGGCTTACCGAAACGTAGGGTTTTCTCAAAACAAGCACTAAAATAACCCGCTTAGGTGCTTAAAAACCCCTTTCAAATGTAACCGGTTCTGGGCCCTGCGTGAAAATAATCGGAAAAGGTTCCTAGGACCTCAAAACGTGAGAAAATATTCGAAAAAGGTTCCTAGGACCTCAAAACGTGGACAAATGGCAAAAACTCGATTTTCGAAGATCGGGGTAAAATCAGTAAATTCCATAACTACATACATAGTGGGAAGTTAAAAAAAGATTTGCTGCGTAATGCACATGCTGAGTCTACTTAACTTTATTGTAAATAATTAGAAATGTAAATGCAAAAATGTCCTCTTGGGCTTCCCTACTAATATGATATAATTGATTATAACTAATGCAGTACATACACTTCTTACTATTAACATTTAAATATGTTTAAATGAGATTCTCAATACAGGTGAATATTTATTTTGTTACCCTCACAACTTCATAATTTATTAAACAAAAAAGATTAGTTTGGAAAGGCATACTTCTCAATTAGTCTTGCATAAATTTGGCGAAGATCTGATCAAGGTTCCCGAGATTGGAAGTTCAGTTGTTGTAATTTAACTACGTTTAAATTTTGTTACTTTTCTTATATGTGACGGTATTAAATATCTTTTACAGATAAATTGCAACGATTTGACTTTTACAGCTAAATTACAACGATTTGACCTTTACAGCTAAATTACAACGATTTGACCTTTACAGCTAAATTACAACGATTTGACTTTTACAGCTAAATTACTTTTTAATTCTGTTTTAAATTTTAATTCTGTCAGGGAAAATTTCGGTAGTGAAGATATTGACAAAATCAGTTTAGAAGGATGCTTTTCCGTATATGTTAATAATACTTTTTGTTTTTCTAGATTCTTCAGGATTATCGTCGTGTGCAAATGGTATATTCTAAGCTATTGTATTTTAAATTGTACTTTAAATTATCGCATCTGTAGTCTAGTGGTACGGCGTCGCTGTTGACCACGCGTGGTCCCGGGTTCGATTCCCAGGTTGGGCAATTTAAAAATATGTTTTTAAAGTTTTCTGGTAAAATCAATGTTACCCGGGATTGGATAAATGCCCGGTTGACGATAGGCTTGCCACCTATTACGTTGTGGGACTTAGTATCTTTAGCTAATCGTGGATGCCACGGGTTGTACCTCTGCCTACTTCTTCGGTGATACGGGCATGAAGATACATTTTAAAATATTTAGTTCACGAGTCCCAATGAATCCCACGGATTTTGATAGTTTAAAATATGACTATATTTTAAACTATCAAAATCAATGGGTTAAGATGCAGAAGTGCATCCATCATGACAATGAGGCACGGAGGATACCTTTTGCAGTCTTCTCGTGCCCACGTCATCGGTACCGACCGTCATGTCATGTCTCACGAGTGCAGACTCGTGTTCAAATTACGGTCGGTATACTTTCATTCCAAGGGAAAGGTGAAAAGTTCTGTAACATTTCCCTTTCCTAAAGGGAAATATTACAGAACTTTTTACTAATAGTGATTTGGAAATAAACTTTTTACTATTAGTGTTGATTTTTGTGTAGATGCAGGCCCTATGGCTTATTAACATCTATATTATTCGGCAAACACTGTCAGAACCTCTAATAGATTTTGTTGTAGAGACTTGTGCCCAGTCAAGATACCCTTTGGTTTCGTCTGCCTACATGCTGCCAGCGAATGAGCTCCCCTCGCGCCACTTGGTGATGGTGATCAACTTCTGTGAGACTGCAGCCGACCAACTCATCATCATCATCATCATCGACTGCAACGAGCACCATGGGCTCTGGGCGAACAAGGCCAACAACCGGAGAGGTGAGGTACATTTTGAGTTTTTAATGTCATACACCCTAGATACTATACACACCGGCATTAAAGCAATCTTCGTTACCAGTCAGAATCAGGTCAGATCAGACACTTGCGAATAATAAAGCTGTTGCTCTCATCGAAAACTGGCACGTCTCCGAAAATGTATCTTGTCCCGACCACATATAGATAATATAATAAAAGTCATAATTTTATTTCTATACGTAAATTAAATCATACGCACGGCGGAATCCTCGCAAGATGGATCCAACCTTATATATAAAGAACACTGCTAAAAAAATTAACACAAAATTCAAGCCGCATATGCAAAGGTAAATTAATACGTTGAACAACCGGGTAACACGTTTGACAAACACACTCATAAACTGTTATGACCCTGCTTGTCTGCTCAGTTATCCAGCCTCGTGCAATAACAGGTCAATTATGTGGTGGAGACCTGGACTGACCCGTCCTTAGAAGAAGGTAAGACAGTTATTCAATAGGCCCTAAACAGATTGAGACAGATAAAGAGGTGAAATCAATCAACTTTAAACAACACATAAGGTCTTAAATGTCTGTAATTTATGTGTCCTACTATAAGATAAAATATTATTTATTTGCTAGAATGGAGGATGACACCAACATAACTGTAACTCTAGAACAGCTAGACCTGTCTCGATGAAAATTGTGTTTGCGCAAATTATATTTATAATACATTTTTAGTCTGCCTGTTTGTATCCTCAATGATTAGTCAATTGATAAATAGATGAAAATTGATATGTAGTGAAAACACGTAATTGCACAAATGATAAGCTACGTTAATTTTTTTTATCGTGGATTTTACTCCCAACAAAGCATACGGGTATATTACCTAGTATATGTACAATAATTTATATTATATTCTAAACAGATCATTTTTGTTTTCGTGCATTACAATTTTCGTCATAAATTGTGAGTGTTCGTATGTGTTTGCGTACTGCTTATGAAACAATATTAATATTATGTTTTATAACTTTTCAGAACGAGAAAGAAAAATGTTGTTACATGCTGCTGCTGAAATATTTTACCCAACTACGAATCAAAAAAATAATGTGAATCAATAAAAATATGCACCCAATTAAAAGGCTACAGATTAATAGATCACCTTTGCATTATAAAATATTACCAACTAGTTACTAAAAGGTGCTTGGGGAGAACTGGTTCCCATACAAGCTAAAATTTTTAATGATATTTTAAGATCAGGATATATTCCAGAACAATGGAAAACATTCCATACAATGTGAACCATCCATATAACCCTCATATATAGAAAAGGCAAAAATAAAATATAGTTAATTAACCAATAAGCCTGATGTCTAACATAAAGATCATTTTGGACCAAGTAAGCATCACACTAGATTAGACCATATGGTCTTGAATGTTTAAATTAAACAAAATATGGAAAAATACAATGAATGTAACATACCTTTGTACATGTTTTTAACGATTACTCTAACTCATTTGACAGCTCGAGCCACAAAACCATATGAGAGATCCTAGAAAGCCTGGAAATCCTAACAACCCACACCAATAACATTTAAAATGTATATTCAGTATAACAGTAAGGCAAGAATACAAGTATACAAGTTGAAATCTTGGGCAAGATATTTAATATGAAAAGAGGTGTCAGCCACGGTGAGCTGCTGTCTCTTAAGCTGTTCTATGCTGGAAAATATATTTCAGAAACTAAACTGAGATGAACTAGGATTACATATTGATGGTAGAAAATTTAACCATCAGATTTGCAGATTACATTATCTTATTTGAAGAAAGTCCATGAAAATTGAATGATGCAAAAGCTTCCTATAGCACACACGCCATAATAACTATTTTAATCATATGTGTTATAGTACGCTGTAAGTTTTACTTAATAAATAAATAAATTAAATAAAAATAAAACGAGAAACTTGGCTTATCTATGCATATAGAGGAACTAAAGTTACTTACAAATTTAAATAAGCATGGAATTTAAGCAACAAACTGGACGAATATCATTTGCACACAGACCAAACTATCGAAGACATGAAAGTTCAAATAGCCAATTGATGAAAAAGATCATGAACATTGGATGATGCAAGACCTTTCTACAGCACACACGCTGCAATAACTAGTGAAAACTGTTTTGGCTTATGAACTAACCTAAAAATTACTGTAATCATATGTGTTATAGTAGGCTGTAAGTTTTCAAGTGGAATCTTGTTGATGAAAATGTTACCATACAACATGATTACATAACCCGAATCTGAGAAACAGGAGGTAATATAATCGGTGACTAAACTGACCATAGTCCCGAACAAAATCAACAAATGAACATTAAATGCAACACTACTTTTGAGCCAAACTGCAGCATCGAATATGGTCCAAGTTACAGGTAAATTGTTATTATTATTAGTAGAATTAATACCCCATATTGGTCCAGGTCCGCATTGAGGAATAGACCATCTGCTATTCTGCCAGGCAGGTCGTAAAGTTGACCGGTTTGGCTATGAGTGTCACTAACATCGTGACTACTAGGTAGTAGAGTTCCGCAAGGTCTCGCCCAGATATTTAGTACAACCGCCTTATCTATTCCTATCGTAGTAGCGTCATTGCTTGTCATTGTCTTGTTCTGGTTAACAGGGCTAAGTAACCAATATAGACGTATGCGTGTGGGGCATTGCCATCCCGCCACACGGATAGCAATGTACCATTAACATCTTTGGTGTCTATACGCGGTCTCTCCATCAGGAGAGCTATCTGCTTATCGCTACCTTATGATATAAAACGAACTATAAAAATTATAGGTTGCTATCCATGTAGCGGGATCTTAATGCAACATGCATAAGGTTACCGGCTATCTTACCCTCGAAACCGGAACACAACAATGACAAGCATTGACGCTATTGCCGCTGGAATAGGTAAGGCGGTGGTACCAAACTCAGGCGAGACCTAGGCAGATGGTCTATTCTACAAAGGTGACCAATAACGGGAAACACGCACTGTATATTTAGATTTATTTAAAAAAAATATCCAAGTATAAAATTGTCTTGAAAAGCAGTGTCCAGAAACCCCTATTTTATTCACTATAGTACTCGTGTTAGATCTTGCTGCATCTGATGAGGTTCTGATGTCAATGTGGTGGTGGAATGACAATGACAAGCGTTGACACTATCACGGCAGAAACAGGTAAGGTGGTGGTACCAGACCCGGGCGAGACAATGCAGAACTCTACCACCTAGTAGCCACGATGGTAGTGACTCGCCTAGCCAACTGGTCGCCCTTTACGACCTGCCTGGCCTATTCTTCAAACGAGCCCGGACCAACACGGGGAAAGGTGTGTTTAATTAATCAAAGATGTGCTTAAATAGATTTTCTTATAGATTACAGATAGCTCTCCTGATGAAAAGAGATGACCATCGCCTATAGACCAAGGATGTTAACGGTATGTTGCTATTTGTGTAGCTAGGTTCGAATGCCACAATCATTAGGTTACTGGGTGCAAACCGGAACACGGAAGCAATAAGCGCTGCCGTTAGGACATCGATTGCAGCAGGAATAGGCAAGGCGGTGGTCCCAAAAGTGATAAATCACAAAATCTATGTTCAAGTATTAGGATAGAATTTGCAAATACTCGAAAAAATCTTGTGTAATTACTTAAACAGCAATATTTTCTACAGTAATCAGTAATTAACATGTTTGTATGATCATTGATTGACACCATATTATTCGGTTACAAATTATTTTTTTAACTACATAACCTCTTAATTAAAATGAACCACAAACATAAAAAAGTTTTCAAATTAAAGAAAAATATTAATAAAACATGTTTTTTTTTTCAGAAATTAAATATAAAGGAACAGCAGATATATTGTTATTGTCTAAGCGACTGTTTTCTCTGAATAAACAGAAGCTTGTCTAGGAAGAGGAAGTATATGAAGTCTCCGTCAATATCGAAGCATAACTAGATTATGAATAGTAAAACTTGTGCACTGGCATATGTTTATGCGTTAAGTAGGGGGTATGGACACTGGACGGCATCCAAATGTTTAATAGAAAGTAATGTACACTCAACTCCCACTAGAGGTTTAATCGACTTAGAGGATTGTTATTTCACAGCCCGTTTAGTGCTCATGCCTCACATTTAAATTGTCGAAATGAGAAAGAAAAGAACGTAGGAACAGAAAATTTCTTATGGCAATATAAACAAACTATCATCTGTTCTCCTTTACTACAAATTGTGTCAATAATAAGTCACAAGTGCCATTACAATAAGAGGTTTTGTAAATCTAAACATTGCAAAGAAACCAATACAGCAATGTATTTTATTTTGCAACGCAAAGTGTACTGACGAACAGTTTCCCAATTCTGGTCAAGTGGCCTGTAATTCTACCAAAAGTTTCTTCTCTTTCTCATTTTTAGACTGTTTTTTACTATTTTGTTATATCATTCATAAACAATCATGAATTGATTCTAAGCCAATTGAATCAATTAGTTTGTCAATTCCTATAGAATGGAAATGTTTCCATTTTTAATAATAAAATTATTCTTTTTAACTGATTTGCCGAAAGGAGGAGGTAACCAATTTGGCTCTTATTAACCAATATGTTTATTATGTGTTACCTCAGAACTCAGTCATTTATGAACTGATTTTGAAAATTCTTTTTTGTTTGAGAGGGTAATACTGTGTATGTTCCTATGTAATATGGTGATAATTTAATGCACGGTTACGGATATACAGGAAACGGGAAATCTGTTTTTATTGCGTTAAAAATTTACGTTGCCCATAAGAATAGTGTTTTTTTCAGTTTTCTGAGAAACACAAAGTTGCCCGGGATTGGATTTGTGGGACATATCACATTTGTGGGACCAAGTATCTTCGGCTAATCGTGGGTGCACTTGTTGTACCTCTGCCTACCCCTTCGGGGATATGGGCGTGAGGGTACTTAAAAATTTACGTTTATAACTTACATGATGATAATTTAAAAAAAAAAACAATTTGAATTATAAGTTCTCCTAGAAATTAAAGATTGTAAAGATGGTAAAAAGAGCTAAACAATTATTAATTTAATTAGTATTATATAAACAGTACAATTTAATCCATGAAAATTCTGGTTATAAAAAATTTACGCTAATTCTTTAGTCTTTATGATGATAAAGATTTCAATCGCAGAATTACAGTATAGGGATAAACTATATTTATACTTTTGTTTTTCATCAAATGAGCCATAGAATTAACGCATGAAATGATTTAATGAAAAATTTTAAGTAACTTTTAACACCAATGTAGGAATAGAAATGGTGGTACGAGACATCACATTCCTACGTATACTAGTGTAAGTGCACTTACAACTTTACAGGAGAGCGAACTAAATGTTCTATAGCTCGTAATTTTTAACAAAAAATCAATAGAAGTATTTGAAAATTTGTACTTTTGCACTGAATTTCAAATACTTTACTACATTAGAACAAATTTAAGGTAATTTTAAGGATTTTGATGCAAAAAAAAAGTTTCTGTTTTGCGGGTTGCACTAGTATACGTTGGACCCATCGATTTGTCAGTAGCACCATAAACGTTATTGATGCAATGCTAGCGTCCACCACGACAGTAGCTACGAGGGTGTTAGACTTTTTACACAACTTTACCAGCAACCTAGCCCAGCAAGGCATATCGCCGACAATAACTAGCACTAGCGTTATTTCACAACTTACTTCACATACCTACTACAGACAGGATATAATTTCCCTCTCAAGCAATCATTATGACGTAAAATAGTAATAGACTGTGGTAATAGATACCATGTTCGCAAAAGTGCAAAAAAATGTTTATAAATAGGCAGGAATATAACACAATGAAATTTCCCTGCTTGCATTTTTCAAGTCATTTGTAGTTTTTTTATTAAATAAAAGTTTATAAAATATTCTGCCTGTAGTAGTCGGCAATATATTATTGTTAAAATTATTTATTGTAACATCATTTGTTACTCTTGCATTTATTTAAAGATTGTGTTTATTGCTATTGTTGATGCTGCCTGAATTATCCTAAAATGTATAATGTAATTAAAAGTTTATTTTTGGTGCAAACAAAATTTAGCAAACATTAATATTGAGTAAGGACAATTCGATTGTACCAAGAATTTTTACGTTTGAGACTTATGTCCTTAATCTGAACACGATAGTGCCAAACACCGGCGTTTTAACGGTACGAATAGGTAAGGTGGTAAATATTGTGACTAGCACTTGGCACACATACCTTTATTTAAAATAATAATAAGAAAGAAAGCAGACTAAATCCAGATATTCCATATGTAACATTATCCTTAGATTCGGAATTTACATTTGTATTACTGGAATTGGTTTTACGATTGTACAACTCATGATTTTATTCTTTCTTTCGTCGTGATCGCCTCTGTGGTGTAGTGGTCCAGCGTTGGTGTTGACCACATGAGGTCCCGGGTTCGATTCCCGGGTCGGGCACATAAGAAAAGTGTTTTTTTCAGTTTTCTGATAAACACAAAGTTGCCCGGGATTGGAAAGTGCCCGATTGGCGATAGGCTTGCCACCTATCACATTTGTGGGACTAATGGCCGATTGCACCAACCTTGCCTTAACTTAGGACGGTCTTTAATGACATGCTGTCCCATTCTTTTCATTTAAGATAAAAAGTGACAGCCTACTATTTAGGGCTTTCCTAAGCTAAGACAATGTTGGTGCAATTGGCTATAAGTATCTTCGACTAATCGTGGGCGCACTTGTACTTCTGCCTACCCCTTCGGGGATACGGGCGTGAAGATACTTTACTTTCGTCATGGTTAATTATTAGGTACCTAATTATAGATTCCACGCTAAATAAAATTGTATGTAAATATTTCAGAATTCTGTGTCTTAATAGTAATTATTGAACTATACTCATAAGTCTGGCAAATATGTAATCTTATTTATTAAATCTTTACACCAATGCTTACTTTTGTTTTATTTTCGACGAATTATAAAACAGTTCTAATATTAAATCTGATATATCGATTGTTAATCGATAAAGCAAATAATTTAATAACGATTAATCGATAACTAGAAAATCGATAGTGGCGATTATGCAAACATCTTAATGGCGAAAGTTTCTTCCGCGCTAACCATTTAAAAAGAAAGCTTTTTTTTTTTTTTTTTTCTTTTTGGCATGGGCGTTAAGCAACTGCCATGATCAAGTAAAACGAGGAAACATATTTTAGACAATAAACTAGGATTTGGAATTTGGATTGACAGGAAAATAGAGGATCAGAAAGTAATCAAAATAACATAGATACTAAAATTATAAATTATTTACAACAATAATATTTAAATAAACATATACAGAGATAATACTTAGTTATTTGTATAATATTTACAAGTGGGAAAAAGAAAGCTTGCGTACCATAGAAATTGCGTTAGGTACATTATTTCCATGTTGGCTCATTGTTATAAATTAATTAAGTTGGTAGTAAAGAGTCTCTAACCTGATTTCAAACATTACTATGGAATCCGGTCTCTTAAATACGTTACATACTCTTTGATATCAATCTGTGATATCAATATAATACTCTCTACGGGAGATTCGTGTTCTTTTGTGTCGAGATTCTTAAGCACATATCATAAAATAGTCTAACCTTTTATATAAAGTACTTCGTGGTCTAACCGTTCTAATATGAAATATAACACACAAAACTACGTCGTTGCATATTTTAATTTATAACTAACCTCAATGTGCAATAACAAACAAAATGTCTATAAAAATTAAGGAAGACCCTGATTGTTATTCTTTTCAAAGTACCTCAGAATTAATATTGGCAACTGATGTAATTAAAGTGGAGATGGATAAGGATTACGAATACGAAGAAGATATGAAGTCACTGGAAATTAAAACGGAATTAGAAAATGTCAAAAAAGGTACGTCGCTATTCGTTTGATCAGTGTTTTGTTTTAAAATAAACACAAGGGACACGTTTACAGCATAAAAGCCGCTAACGAGTAGTGATATAGTTACCCCCACCCCCCTCCTCTACCCAAGTCGCCACTGGGGTCGCGGGTCGCTTTGTCGGGCTTCCCCCAAGGGTCTAACCCGGCGGGGCGATCGCCTCTAGTGGTGTGAAGAAACAGAGGGGGGAGCGGGGGGGTGTACTATCCATCTCACAAAACACCCATACTCTACTCACTGCACACTCTAGGAAAAGTACACAAACTATCCTTACCCAATGACCTAGCCCTGTCCAGGGCTAGCGATTGATACCTTGTCCAGGGGGCCATTAGCCCCGAAGACAATTCCCCGTTCCCTCTGCTGGGGGGCGCGAGAAGTCCACACGACGATATAGTTAATGGTCATGTCTCCTGGCTAAGAGTAACTTAGATTTCTGATTCATTTTGATACTTAAGCTTGGTGCTGCAGTTTAGTATCAGCTTCTTCCTTGTGATGTCATAGTCATGTCACATGCACATTCAAACCAAGTTTATCACAAGAATGGTGTGAAAAATGGTTCAGTTTTTGTTAATGAATGTTGTGTTGGACCAAGCACCATTTTGCTTAATGTACTGCATGACCTCTTGCCTGATAGTAAATTTAAAAAATAAATATGTATTATATAAATCTTCAATAAACCCTAAACACCCAATATACAATAATATAGATCTTCAATAAACCTTGAACACCCAAATAATATATGTCTCTGGGGTAGTCTGCCAATCACTACTGGGTTATACTATACTGTGTCAGTTTTTAAATATTTTTTTTTACGATCACAAATTATTTAACATGTGAATATTTGCTTTTTGTAATATTAGTTGGACATAATATTCTATGCTTAAAAACACATGTTGATAATAAAGTGTCTAAAGTACTCCCTAACTGAGAACTTCAAAGTGACAAAGAGAAAATTTTCTTTAATGTTTGGAAAACTGCAGCTGTCACTGTAAACAAATTAGGCATAAGGTTAGTTATTGCAGGAAAATATATTTCTTTTAATGTAAAAGGTTTTTTTCAGAATGGAGTATGGCTAGTAAACCTGGTCCCAGCTATCGGCCAAGTGTTGTCAAGAGTGAAGATACTGACCTGACACCGGACCAGAATATATCAGGTATTGATTTTGTGCAGTTAAAATACAATGATTATTTAAATATATAACACTAGCTGCAGCGTGCAGCCCGCTGCATTATAAGTTTTTGGAAAATCCCGAGAGATCACCTAATTTTTTCGGGATAAAAAATAGCCTATGTGCTATTCCAGATCATCATCTACGTTTTCACGTTGAGAGATGTAGAATAAAACAAAGACAAATATAAATGTTGACATAACCCTGGACCATATAGACTACACATTCTATACTTTTGCCAGAGGACTTTTAGAAAGCATGTCATGTAAAATAACAGAAAAGGACTTAGCTTTAGACTATTCTTTAGTATAAAACAGAGAGAATTTTTATTTGACACTTACATTTATATTAACTTATTAATGTTTAATGTACACAACATTGAAGACTTGTTCAATTTGGTAACATTTAAATATATTTTCTTATAATTATTCCTAACAAATATATTTTAGTTATTAACTTTAAAAACGTAGATTATTCCAGTTGATCTAGTATTTGTCATTCCAAAAGACACAAAAGATTTTAAAACTCAAAATCGTCTGTTTTCTTAGATGTCAAACTTATAAAGCAAAATACTTCTAATTAAAAATTCAATCGCCTTGGGGTTAAATGTCTAAAATATGCAATTTCTCTTTATGAATTGAAGTAATCAATTTATTTTTCGCCTATTATAAGAACTCATCACTATAACTATATTTACATTTAAATTGCACATTTCTTACACTGTTGAAATTTTATACAATCTTTCAACCTTCTTAGAGTGTGAAGAACGTGGGCAAGACTTCATACATCGTTTTTTTTAGTTATTACCTTAAAGTTAAATACATTCTGTAAGATTCTATATCAACTCTTTATATGCATTTAATAAATATTTTTAAACTTGGGGAATAGTAACCAAATAAAGTTGGAGTATTGTTAGCGTTAACCTAAACAATCAGTTCTCTCCTTTAGTAGTCTTTATTTAGGTATTTATCTTGTCGTTTGGTGTTTTTAGTACAACTGCTAATCTCATACTGACATATCATGATTAGATTGATCAAGTACTGTCTGAAGGTGGTGTCAAGAGTTTACGCAACCGGCGTGTATTTATGAAGAGAGTGATGAATGTGGAGGAAGTTAGACAAGCCAGCAAGGTTCTCAATGTATGGCACTTACTTCTCTCTGCCTACCCCATAAGGGATCTGGCGTGAAGATGTGTATGTATGTATGCTAATCTTAGAAATTTAAGTTGACAAAATTGTGAGCCAAGATGTTGCCAACATTTGTTAGATACTTAAAATAACAAAAAAATAATTTTTAAACTATTCCTTAGTACAAAAACAGGGAGAATTTTTATTTGATACTTATAATGAAAATTATAATATACTAGCTGCAGCTTGTAACCTGCTGCATTATAAAAGCTTTTGATTGATCCCACGGGATCGCCTAATTTTTTGGCATAAAAAATGACCTATGTGCTATTCCAGGCCTACATATCTACCTGTGTGCCAAATTTAATTTAAATCCGTTTTGCAGTTTTTGCGTGATTAACAAACATCCATCTATCCAAAAATGGTGGTGACAATACGAAGTGTTATTGCGCACTATGTATAGCATACACTATTTAGATTCGCATTCGGCGCTATAACATAATGCCACGTTATATACCCAGCACCTAGTATAGGCAGTTCTTATAACCCTATAACTTATGAAGTGACGAACTACGCGATCTAAAGAGTAACGTGCTAGACTGTAGACACTAGACATTATAACATAGTTTATAGCACTATAGCGCTCAATCACTGTGTGCTAACGCTCACTATATGATGTTGTGCTGAGTCATGCGCTATCTCGGCCGGCTCGTCGATCAGTGTTCTAGTTACACATTATAGTCTAATATCTGGTTGACCGAGCTTTGCTCGGTTTTTCACATATCTTTGAAACCAATCTTTTCTTGGAGCTTGAAACTTGATAAATCGATTCCTATAGAATATATAATTTTTTTTCTATAGCCGGTTGACCGAGCTTTGCTCGGTTTTTCACATACCCATATCTTGGGAACCGAGCTTTTCTCGGACCTGGAACCTTGATAAATCGATTCCTTGACCCGAAAAACCCCTAATTTGTGACTTTCATGAAAATCGTAGGAGCCGATTTTGTATATATATATATATATATATATATATATATATATATATATATATATATATATATATATATATATGTATTTGAACAATACTAATCCAAACATCAATATTTTCGCGTTTATAATATTAAAGATCAAATTATTGCTGTTTTAATGAAAATGTAATTAAAGTTTTATACAAAGGTAACACTTAAATATGATGATAGAATTCAATCAAAGTAATGTCTCAAAGTTTTTTTATATGATTGTTTTTATGGATATTTTTTATTTCAGTAATTAAAAAATTTAAAATTTATTCTAGTTTATCTTATATTTGTCACTCCGAATGACACATAAGGGATGTACAAAACAAAAACCGCCTGTGTTCTTTTTGAAAATTAATAAACATAGATTGTATGTTTTTTTTTGCAGGTCTATATGGGAAGGTCCAAAAGCTAGAAAACACTGATCAATCAGTAGATATGAGGACTAAAGTGGCATTTTTCAAAGAACCTGTTGTTGTATTAACGAGACTTAAATATCCTCAAGTAAATGATAAGAAAAATGAGGGCGCGTTATACTGGTGCGGTATTTGTGGGACAGCTTTTGCTCAAAAGACTTCCTTAATGACACACTTGAAAACTCACAGTGAGAACAAGTCATTTGTGTGTAATGTCTGCAGTAAGGGTTTCACACGGTTAGATAGTTTGCGTAGTCATGAGTTAATTCACACTGAAGAGAAACCATTTACTTGTGAGTTTTGTAAAAAATCTTTCAGACAAAAAGGCAGCTTGAAGAGCCATTTAAATATACACAGTAACATAAAACCCTATGTGTGTAATGTCTGCAGTAAGGGTTTCGCACAGTTAACTATCTTGCGTCGTCATGAGTTAATTCACACTGGAGAGAAACCATTTACTTGTGAGTTTTGTAAAAAATCTTTCAGACAGAAAGGCAGCTTGAAGAGCCATTTAAATATACACAGTAACATAAAACCCTATGTGTGTAATGTCTGCAGTAAGGGTTTCTCACAGTTAGGTCATTTGCGTGGTCATGAGTTAATTCACACTGGAGAGAAATCATTTACTTGTGAATTTTGTAAAAAATCGTTCAGACTAAAGAAAACTTTGAAAGAACATTTAAATATACACAAGAACATAAAACCCTACATGTGCAATGTCTGCAGTAAGAGTTTCACACAGTTCTACAGTTTGCGTCGTCATGAGTTAATTCACACTGGAGAGAAACCATTTGCTTGTAAGTTTTGTAAAAACTCATTCAGACAGATGGGCAGCTTGAAGTTACATTTATATAAACACAGTAACATAAAACCCTATGTGTGTAAGGTCTGCAGTAAGGGTTTCACACAGATATATAATTTGCGTCGTCATGAGTTAATTCACACTGGATAGAAACCGTTTAATTGTAAGTTCTGTAACAAAACGTTTAGACAAAAAGACAATTTGAAGTACCTTTTAATTATATTCAATGCAATAAAATATTATGTTTTTGCATATGAATTACACATTTTTAGGTTAATTCTGTCAATATAAATTGGCTCACATTGAAGGAAAACTATTTGCTTGTGATTTCACTAGAAAAATGTTTTAAAAAACATATAAGGTGCAGGGTCATGCAGACCATTTACATGCAGACGAGTATTTTAAGATCAAAGAAACGAAAATTATACCTTAGCATAGAATTTTGAGCTTGAAGAGTTCAAAAACGTAAAGTTTATAGAATGATGGTATTTTAATTTTCGACAAGGTGTATGTTTTCAACATAATTTTTGAGCTACAAAATCAATAGGTTAAGAAATGTTCGAAAAACTTTTTTCAAAAATTTTCGTTATTAATAAACGCCGATCAAATCAACCAATTCTAATCCGATAAAATTTTTTACTGTGAACAACCTAATTTTAATATTTGAGAAGCTGTAACTTTTGAAAAACTGACTCGATATTAATTTTTTAAACAGCATTCGACGTAGTTTTTTGAGTACTAAAATATTGCACAAGATGATAAAATGATTGGTTGAAAAATTTCGAAGTTATATTGAAAAAATACTTTTCAAAATTTTTCGTCAACGATAACTCCTGAATGGATAATCCGATTTTAAGATTTTTAAGGAATAGAGCTAATTAAATTTTGTTCTCCATTGGTACATTATTTGGAAGTTATTGTAAGAAAAATATTGTTTTGTAGAATTTTTTTTTGAGGTTTTAAAATTTTCTCAAAATCTAGTCTGAATCGGTTCAATTTCTAGGAAGTCTAAGTTAAGCGGAACCCAAAAATGGAATGGAATGTCATCGACTGCATTTCTATGGCCCGAGTCGTTAAAAAGTTATGAGATGTTTACATATACACATACAAACACACACATTCATACATACATATATATACACACTGACATCATTGTGACAATAGAAAAGGTTCCTAGGACCTCAAATTCAGTAACTTTGAGGGGTTGTCAAATAGCTCCGAGATGGTCATATAAACACTGATGTATAGACTGAGGTTATATTATGCTTATATCGGTGTAAACCAGATAAACACGATGTCAATAATTAATAACGAGCGGCATGCGCTCCGGAATAGGTTTATCTGATCAGCTGGGGAACAACAGACCTGCGAGCTCAGTGCTAGTGTCCACTTGCTATTTCACACTCAATTTAAATTAAATATTACAATATCTAATGACTGTTAATTATTTGGTTGTTAATATTCTCATATGTCTTAGGATATGAATATATTATATTAATGTTAATGTTGTATAAATAAAGGTACATATGTATTTTATTTCTGTAAATATTTTATTTTATATGCCAATATCTGGTTGATCCAGCTTTGTTCGGATTTTCACATATTTTTGAAACCGATCTTTTCTTGGACCTTGAAACTTGATAAAGCGATTCCTATAGAATATATAATTTTTTTTTTCTGTACTTGGTTGACCGGTTTTTCACATACCCATATCTTGGAAACCGAGCTTTTCTTGGACCTGGAACCTTGATAAATCGATTCCTTGACCCAAAAAACCCCTAATTTGTGACTCATGAAAATCGTTGGAGCCGATTCCGAGATTCCAATTATATATATACAAGAATTGCTTGTTTAAAGGTATTAGATTTATAATGTAAATTATGTTTGTGTGAAGGAATCCCTAGAACTTCCTTATCTCCATACTTTTTTAGAAGATAGCAAACAACAAGCAGATGGGTCTCCTGGTGGAAAGATTCAACCATCTCCTATAGATACCAAAGATATTAATGGTGCGTTGCTATCTTGTGGTAAGGTCTAATACCAATGCATAAGTTTACCGGCTACCTTACCCTCCAAATCGGAACACGACAGTGACAAGCGTATGTAAGGCGGTGCTATCCGACCCGGGCAAGACAATACAGTACTCTACCACCTAGCGGTCACGATGGTAGTGACTCATATAGCCAATCGGTCGCCTTTTACGACCTGCCTGGCAGTTGGCCTATTCTTCAAAGGAGCCCGCGACCAACACGAGGAAAAGACCATAGATACTTAGTAGGAAGTTAAAAAGGCAAAAAATAAGCTAAGGTATAGGGTGCAACTGCCCTTGCATACTTTCGATCAGTTTCTTAACCTTTTGAACGCCAGGCCATGAAACTTAATGTTGCCGCTCGATAGTCTATCGATGTTTTAAGAAAAAAGATAATATCGATTTCTATCGATAGTTTTGATATCTCATTTAGGACAATACTATCGGTAAACAGCAATACTATCGATAGTATCGTACCTGAAAAATGAAAGACTATCGATAGTATTGCCACTCAATATTACTACATCTATCGATAGCTTTGCAATATAGATAGTGACCTATATTTCGATACTATCGGTAACGCCAGAGTAGAACTAAATATGAAGTTTACAGATAACTTTTTAATTTACTTGTAAACTTCATATTTTTGACAAATCGTTCAAAGTTATTTTGAATACAAAAATATATTCTGCCACTTACCTTTATACTTTTATGTCTTTACCAATACTATTGAAAAAAAACGTAACTATCAATGGTACGAAACTATCGATAGTAATTAGTAAGTGTAATAGTGACGATTAATACTATCGACTTAATCGATTATTTATTCATCTCCAGCGCCAATATTATCGATAGTATTGGTGTACATCAATACTATTGTCTTAATTTTAACAATCGATCTTTACAATCGATAGTATAGTTTTTTAGATTAAAACTATCGATTTTTCGGCAACACGGCATAAACACATGCCCGTGTCTTGTGCGCTAAGGCATATAATATACAAAAAATACCTTCGAAAAAAATAGTGCTGCCAAGAGTCGATATATTGGTAACACCCGACGATTTGTTTTTGTTCTATTTATAAGCATAAATACGTAATAAATGACTACTTATAATCTGTGGTGTTTTATTTCATCCTGTGCCATCTTCCACTCTTTATATAAATGAAATTAGTACACACATCATAAATAACATTACATAAATAAAGACAAACACTCAAAATAAAATAGTGGTAAACCACAGCACTATTCTTTATAGTGATGTCATTGTCACGACTGGACGACAACGGCGTAGTTGACCATTTTTTAATAGGTACTTACAATATTAGATAGTCTATAATTCTTTTTCTTCGCCTCTTCCAAAGAGATGTACCCGAGTCGCTCGAAATCGATGTCTAGTAAGACATCGATTAACATTTTATGTATTGGTGGAAGCATAGGCCACATTAAGCTAAGGAAAAGTTACAGTCATAAGACGTTTGTGCTGATGCTGCTAGATGATTTTAAGAATGAGAAAAAAAATCGCGCATTTTTTACTCTTCATCTTTTAAATAAAAAAGATACACATTTTTTACATTTAAAAATCGTTACGTTAGTAACGTACAATTATGATAAAAACTTAAATATTAATTTAGGCAAGGTGTAGGTGTATGTAACTTAGAGATTTCTCTTAGTATTTTTAAACAAATGACTTTATAATCCGAGAGTCCACGACTCCAACCAGTAGCGCTATCTATTTGTGTGCAGTGACATCTAGACCAGCATAGCGAACTAATTTGGTACGACTGTAGATCCATTCCGCGATTTTTTTTCGCATAGGAAAGCTAACAAGTTGACGGATTTTCTGATGGTAAGAGATGTCTTCGCCTATAGACACCAAAGATGTTACTGGTACGTTGCCATCCTTAACACATTTAGTGTTTAGACGATTGTTGTCATTTTTCATTAGAATCCTGTTTATGTGCTATACTATCCCTTGTGGAAAAATTTCTCGGATAAAAGTAGGTAAATAACTTACAAAGTGAAAGTAACAGTTTATGAATGTTTATTTTTATTTAAAAAGTCGAAAAAAGTCTTACAAAGTCGGAAAAACTCTGAATTTGATATAAAAATTCGGAGTAATTCCAAAATTTCGGACTCTTCCAGAAGAGTTATTCAGTGTTAATAAATCTTTCTGCCGTGCAACGTTTATGGGTACTAAAAGAAATATATTAAAAGTTATTAATACTACGAAAGTGTAATAAAGGGGAAAAAATATAACTAATACTTCCCCGGTTTTCCGTTTAAGAATTTGAAACTTTCTTCTTTGTTTAAAAAAAGGTTACCGTTACTGTCGATCAATATTATAAACTTTGTTTCTTCAATTTTTGATAATTATTATTAAAATCTATTATATCACAACGTTATTTGCCAATTTTTATTTTATTGTACTTTTATTACATAAATATATTTATAAATTAAGTAAAAATTAAAACAGCTGATCTAATTAGCTTTTGACAGGTTGAGTCAGTGTTGCCAGAGAAAAAGTCAATCTTTCGTCCTTAAGAGCATGTGCCAGAGGCCTAGTAGCATATCAAAGCAGTCAAGAATAACGACGTTAATAAGTCGGCGATTGCTAAACATCTACAGCTGTAGTCGGGCCGTAATCACTGGATGGAATTTCATAGGCCACGCGTATTTTCGACAGAACGCCATATTACATTCCACGGCTAGTGAAAGAAGCCATTGAAATCAAAAAACATCCAAATTTCAACCGGGAAGACGCACGTAGTACGTCCTTGATAAGTTTTCTTGGCACGTATTGATTTTTGAAAAGCTGTATATTTTGGAAACGATGATCGATTTGATCTTTCAAATGGCATTCAACTCAATTTAAATATTGCTTTAGCTAAAAAATCGGTAGGTTCAAAAATTTCGAAGCAATGTCAAAAAAACATTTTCGTCTATGATAGATCCCAAACAAATTTACCGATTTTTATCCAATTAACGGTACTTGGCGCAGTTTTTAAAGGAGAAACGATGATAAGATTTTGAAGTCAATCGGTATATTAGCCTGAAAGTTATTTCCAAAATATTAAGTAACTTTGCTAAAGAAAACGTAATTTTAATATTTGAAAAGTTGTAACCTTTGAAAATAAGGTTCGGTTTTGATTTTTAAAAGGGCATTCGACGTAATTTTTATAGTATTAAAATATCGTAGAATACCAAAAAATAATTGGTTGAAATATTTCGAAGTTATGTCGAAAAATGGAGTTTTCACCATATGTCCGCGTTTTGTGGGCTTAGGAACCATTTTCGACTATTTTCGCGATGACGTCAGTATGTCTGTATGTATGTGTGTCTGTGAGTGTGTGTGTGTGAGTGTGTGTGTGTGTCAAGACAGACAGACACACATACATACAGACATACTGACGTCATCGCGAAAATAGTCGAAAATGGTTCCTAAGCCCACAAAACGAAGGTATTTTTTGTATATTATATGCCTTAGCGCACAAGACACGGGCATGTGTTTATGCCGTGTTGCCGAAAAATCGATAGTTTTAATCTAAAAAACTATACTATCGATTGTAAAGATCGATTGTTAAAATTAAGACAATAGTATTGATGTACACCAATACTATCGATAATATTGGCGCTGGAGATGAATAAATAATCGATTAAGTCGATAGTATTAATCGTCACTATTACACTTACTAATTACTATCGATAGTTTCGTACCATTGATAGTTACGTTTTTTTTCAATAGTATTGGTAAAGACATAAAAGTATAAAGGTAAGTGGCAGAATATATTTTTGTATTCAAAATAACTTTGAACGATTTGTCAAAAATATGAAGTTTACAAGTAAATTAAAAAGTTATCTGTAAACTTCATATTTAGTTCTACTCTGGCGTTACCGATAGTATCGAAATATAGGTCACTATCTATATTGCAAAGCTATCGATAGATGTAGTAATATTGAGTGGCAATACTATCGATAGTCTTTCATTTTTCAGGTACGATACTATCGATAGTATTGCTGTTTACCGATAGTATTGTCCTAAATGAGATATCAAAACTATCGATAGAAATCGATATTATCTTTTTTCTTAAAACATCGATAGACTATCGAGCGGCAACATTAAGTTTCATGGCCTGGCGTTCAAAAGGTTAAGAAACTGATCGAAAGTATGCAAGGGCAGTTGCACCTATACCTTAGCTTATTTTTTGCCTTTTTAACTTCCTACTAAGTATCTATGGTCTTTTCCTCGTGTTGGTCGCGGGCTCCTTTGAAGAATAGGCCAACTGCCAGGCAGGTCGTAAAAGGCGACCGATTGGCTATATGAGTCACTACCATCGTGACCGCTAGGTGGTAGAGTACTGTATTGTCTTGCCCGGGTCGGATAGCACCGCCTTACATACGCTTGTCACTGTCGTGTTCCGATTTGGAGGGTAAGGTAGCCGGTAAACTTATGCATTGGTATTAGACCTTACCACAAGATAGCAACGCACCATTAATATCTTTGGTATCTATAGGAGATGGTTGAATCTTTCCACCAGGAGACCCATCTGCTTGTTGTTTGCTATCTTCTAAAAAAGTATGGAGATAAGGAAGTTCTAGGGATTCCTTCACACAAACATAATTTACATTATAAATCTAATACCTTTAAACAAGCAATTCTTGTATATATATAATTGGAATCTCGGAATCGGCTCCAACGATTTTCATGAGTCACAAATTAGGGGTTTTTTGGGTCAAGGAATCGATTTATCAAGGTTCCAGGTCCAAGAAAAGCTCGGTTTCCAAGATATGGGTATGTGAAAAACCGGTCAACCAAGTACAGAAAAAAAAAATTATATATTCTATAGGAATCGCTTTATCAAGTTTCAAGGTCCAAGAAAAGATCGGTTTCAAAAATATGTGAAAATCCGAACAAAGCTGGATCAACCAGATATTGGCATATAAAATAAAATATTTACAGAAATAAAATACATATGTACCTTTATTTATACAACATTAACATTAATATAATATATTCATATCCTAAGACATATGAGAATATTAACAACCAAATAATTAACAGTCATTAGATATTGTAATATTTAATTTAAATTGAGTGTGAAATAGCAAGTGGACACTAGCACTGAGCTCGCAGGTCTGTTGTTCCCCAGCTGATCAGATAAACCTATTCCGGAGCGCATGCCGCTCGTTATTAATTATTGACATCGTGTTTATCTGGTTTACACCGATATAAGCATAATATAACCTCAGTCTATACATCAGTGTTTATATGACCATCTCGGAGCTATTTGACAACCCCTCAAAGTTACTGAATTTGAGGTCCTAGGAACCTTTTCTATTGTCACAATGATGTCAGTGTGTATATATATGTATGTATGAATGTGTGTGTTTGTATGTGTATATGTAAACATCTCATAACTTTTTAACGACTCGGGCCATAGAAATGCAGTCGATGACATTCCATTCCATTTTTGGGTTCCGCTTAACTTAGACTTCCTAGAAATTGAACCGATTCAGACTAGATTTTGAGAAAATTTTAAAACCTCAAAAAAAAATTCTACAAAACAATATTTTTCTTACAATAACTTCCAAATAATGTACCAATGGAGAACAAAATTTAATTAGCTCTATTCCTTAAAAATCTTAAAATCGGATTATCCATTCAGGAGTTATCGTTGACGAAAAATTTTGAAAAGTATTTTTTCAATATAACTTCGAAATTTTTCAACCAATCATTTTATCATCTTGTGCAATATTTTAGTACTCAAAAAACTACGTCGAATGCTGTTTAAAAAATTAATATCGAGTCAGTTTTTCAAAAGTTACAGCTTCTCAAATATTAAAATTAGGTTGTTCACAGTAAAAAATTTTATCGGATTAGAATTGGTTGATTTGATCGGCGTTTATTAATAACGAAAATTTTTGAAAAAAGTTTTTCGAACATTTCTTAACCTATTGATTTTGTAGCTCAAAAATTATGTTGAAAACATACACCTTGTCGAAAATTAAAATACCATCATTCTATAAACTTTACGTTTTTGAACTCTTCAAGCTCAAAATTCTATGCTAAGGTATAATTTTCGTTTCTTTGATCTTAAAATACTCGTCTGCATGTAAATGGTCTGCATGACCCTGCACCTTATATGTTTTTTAAAACATTTTTCTAGTGAAATCACAAGCAAATAGTTTTCCTTCAATGTGAGCCAATTTATATTGACAGAATTAACCTAAAAATGTGTAATTCATATGCAAAAACATAATATTTTATTGCATTGAATATAATTAAAAGGTACTTCAAATTGTCTTTTTGTCTAAACGTTTTGTTACAGAACTTACAATTAAACGGTTTCTATCCAGTGTGAATTAACTCATGACGACGCAAATTATATATCTGTGTGAAACCCTTACTGCAGACCTTACACACATAGGGTTTTATGTTACTGTGTTTATATAAATGTAACTTCAAGCTGCCCATCTGTCTGAATGAGTTTTTACAAAACTTACAAGCAAATGGTTTCTCTCCAGTGTGAATTAACTCATGACGACGCAAACTGTAGAACTGTGTGAAACTCTTACTGCAGACATTGCACATGTAGGGTTTTATGTTCTTGTGTATATTTAAATGTTCTTTCAAAGTTTTCTTTAGTCTGAACGATTTTTTACAAAATTCACAAGTAAATGATTTCTCTCCAGTGTGAATTAACTCATGACCACGCAAATGACCTAACTGTGAGAAACCCTTACTGCAGACATTACACACATAGGGTTTTATGTTACTGTGTATATTTAAATGGCTCTTCAAGCTGCCTTTCTGTCTGAAAGATTTTTTACAAAACTCACAAGTAAATGGTTTCTCTCCAGTGTGAATTAACTCATGACGACGCAAGATAGTTAACTGTGCGAAACCCTTACTGCAGACATTACACACATAGGGTTTTATGTTACTGTGTATATTTAAATGGCTCTTCAAGCTGCCTTTTTGTCTGAAAGATTTTTTACAAAACTCACAAGTAAATGGTTTCTCTTCAGTGTGAATTAACTCATGACTACGCAAACTATCTAACCGTGTGAAACCCTTACTGCAGACATTACACACAAATGACTTGTTCTCACTGTGAGTTTTCAAGTGTGTCATTAAGGAAGTCTTTTGAGCAAAAGCTGTCCCACAAATACCGCACCAGTATAACGCGCCCTCATTTTTCTTATCATTTACTTGAGGATATTTAAGTCTCGTTAATACAACAACAGGTTCTTTGAAAAATGCCACTTTAGTCCTCATATCTACTGATTGATCAGTGTTTTCTAGCTTTTGGACCTTCCCATATAGACCTGCAAAAAAAAACATACAATCTATGTTTATTAATTTTCAAAAAGAACACAGGCGGTTTTTGTTTTGTACATCCCTTATGTGTCATTCGGAGTGACAAATATAAGATAAACTAGAATAAATTTTAAATTTTTTAATTACTGAAATAAAAAATATCCATAAAAACAATCATATAAAAAAACTTTGAGACATTACTTTGATTGAATTCTATCATCATATTTAAGTGTTACCTTTGTATAAAACTTTAATTACATTTTCATTAAAACAGCAATAATTTGATCTTTAATATTATAAACGCGAAAATATTGATGTTTGGATTAGTATTGTTCAAATATATATATATATATATATATATATATATATATATATATATATATATATATATGAATCTCGGAATCGGCTCCAACGATTTTCATGAAAGTCACAAATTAGGGTTTTTCGGGTCAAGGAATCGATTTATCAAGGTTCCAGGTCCGAGAAAAGCTCGGTTCCCAAGATATGGGTATGTGAAAAACCAAGCAAAGCTTGGTCAACCAGGTATAGAAAAAAAATTATATATTCTATAGGAATCGATTTATCAAGTTTCAAGGTCCAAGAAAAGATTGGTTTCAAAAATATGTGAAAAACCGAGCAAAGCTCGGTCAACCAGATATTAGACTATAATGTGTAACTAGAACACTGATCGACGAGCCGGCCGAGATAGCGCATGACTCAGCAAAACATCATATAGTGAGCGTTAGCACACAGTGATTGAGCGCTATAGTGCTATAAACTATGTTATAATGTCTAGCGTCTACAGTCTAGCACGTTACTCGTTAGATCGCGTAGTTCGTCACTTCATAAGTTATAGGGTTATAAGTACTGCCTACACTAGGTACTGGGTATATAACGTGGCGTTATAGCGTCGAATGCGAATCTAAATAGCGTATGCTATACATAGCGCGCTATAACACTGCGTATTGTAACCACCATTTATGGATAGATGGATGTTTGTTAATCACGCAAAAACTGCAAAACGGATTTAAATTAAATTTGGCACACAGATGATGACCTGGAATAGCACACGAGTTATTTTTTATGCCAAAAAATTAGGCGATCCCGTGGGATCAATCAAAAACTTTTATAATGCAGCAGGTTACAAGCTGCAGCTAGTATATTATAATTTTCATTATAAGTATCAAATAAAAATTCTCCTTGTTTTTGTACTAAGGAATAGTTTAAAAATTATTTTTTTGTTATTTTAAGTATCTAACAAATGTTGGCAACATCTTGGCTCACAATTTTGTCAACTTAAATTTCTAAGATTAGCATACATACATACACATCTTCACGCCAGATCCCTTATGGGGTAGGCAGAGAGAAGTAAGTGCCATACATTGAGAACCTTGCTGGCTTGTCTAACTTCCTCCACATTCATCACTCTCTTCATAAATACACGCCGGTTGCGTAAACTCTTGACACCACCTTCAGACAGTACTCGATCAATCTAATCATAATATGTCAGTATGAGATTAGCAGTTGTACTAAAGACACCAAACAAGATAAATACCTAAAAAGAGGCTACTAAAGGAGAGAACTGAATGTTTACGTTAACATTAACTATACTCCAACTTTATTTGGTTACTATTCCCCAA
Organism: Apodemia mormo; assembly: GCA_036924255.1. Classification (NCBI taxonomy): domain Eukaryota; kingdom Metazoa; phylum Arthropoda; class Insecta; order Lepidoptera; family Riodinidae; genus Apodemia; species Apodemia mormo. Next base: position 8,404,437 of record JAUPFN010000028.1, read on the forward strand.
GTTTAAAAATATTTATTAAATGAATATAAATTAAAGAGTAGATATAGAATCTTGCAGAATGTATTCAACTTTAAGGTAATAACTAAAAAAAACGATGTATGAAGTCTTGCCCACGTTCTTCACACTCTAAGAAGGTTGAAAGATTTTATAAAATTTCAACAGTTTAAGAAATGTGCAATTTAAATGTAGATATAGTTATAGTGATGAGCTCTTAAAATAGACGAAATTTAAATTGATTACTTTAATTCATAAAGAGAAAATGCATATTTTATACATTTAACCACAAGGCGATTGAATTTTTAATTAGAAGTATTTTGCTTTATAAGTTTGACATCTAAGGACAAAGATGATTTTGAGTTTTAACATCTTTTGTGTCTTTTGGAATGACAAATACTAGATCAACTGGAATAATCTATGTTTTTAAAGTTAATAACTAAAATATATTGTTAGGAATAATTATAAGAAAATATATTTAAATGTTACCATTGAACAAGTCTTCAATGTTGTTTACATTAAACATTAATAAGTAAGTGTCAAATAAAAATTCTCTCTGTTTTATACTAAAGAATAGTCTAAAGCTAAGTCCTTTTCTGTTATTTTACATTATATGCTTTCTAAAAGTCCTCTGGCAACAGTATAGAATGTGTAGTCTATATGGTCCTGGGTTATGTCAACACTTATATTTGTCTTTGTTTTATTCTACATCTCTCAACATGAAAACTTTTAATCATACCAAACAAATATTTTTGATGTCACTCCCATGACTGACTTGATACTGGCAGAATCCGTATTTAACGGAAAAGACAATAATACAAGATTGAATTTAAGTGAACTCTAACAAACGCTCTAGTCGTCGCATACAAAGGCAAAACAGTTTATTACAAAATATTAAATACATGAACATTCTAAATTACTATTGTTTAAAAAAAAATATTGTGCAATGTATAAAACTAATTATTATAATTGACTAACTGACCCGGCAAATATCTTTTTTACCTTACATATTGTCCTTCCACGCAGCCAAAATGGCATTAAACTTTATATGGTGGTTAAGTATTCTTAAATTTTCTAATTTTCCGCGCAATTTTCTTAATATTTTCTTTTATAAGAACCTTCTCCTTACAATTACAAACACAACAAAAAAAAAATTACCGAAATTGATCCAGCCATTCAGGCGTGATGTTGTGACCAAGGAAAATTGGGATTGATTTTTATATATATAGATTAAAACTAGTTATGTAAATAGTTGTCTGTATAGATAGGACATTGGAAATATGGCTCCACATAGAAAGTGTTAAACATAATAGACATATTAACACTGCACTGCACCATGCAATTGCACTAAGAATAAGCAACTCTTTTATGGGGCAAAGTACACGCTTCTACAATAAGCTGCCTGATGCCATTAGAGATTTACCAGTTAACAAATTCAAAAAATGTGTTAAAACAAAACTGTGTAAAAAAGGTTACTATAAAATATCTGAATATCTTGATGACAGGAAAGCATGGGATTAACTGCTCCTCATATCGGCATTCCTTAATATTAATGTAACAATTAGATACTAATTAAATATTATGTAATATTTTATTTAAAAAATGTTATGAAAAAAGACAAGCCCGCTGAGTTTCTTCCGCCGGATCTTCTCAGTGTGTGGCCACGTTTCCGATCCGGTAGTAGTTTAAAAAAAAAGTTGATGTGTCAAAATAACTTGTAAAAAGTTTTATTGAATGATTTTGACTGATTTCTGCACTACCTCCATACACTACGGCAGGTGTTTTTTTTTCTATGTTAATTGGATAGGCAAACTGCCAGACGTGCCACCTGATGAGTCAGATCTAGCGCTTTTTTGGAATACCTAGCGCTGGAAATTTAGTATCTATTCCTAGTGGAAAATACAGTACGTTTTCATGACAGACCAAACTTAGTAGTAATCACGTCGCAATCTCGGCAAAAAGTAGGAAGTAAGCAGTAACATCGCAATTCATTTATTTGTTTCTGTTCCATTCCATATGTCGAGGGTAGGGTATTCCCCAAATAATATTAATTGTTTCTTGTCATTTGAATCTTTTCTTGGGTTTGGTGTAAAAAAATCTACATGCTTTAATTACACTCTTCCTTTATTAGATCAGATCAAACCAAAAATGTAAGTGGAAATTAAAAAACCCTAAAGCACCTCAACCTGGACATTTAGGAATTCGGTCAACTTTAGTAATTACTCAACCTGAACCTTCTGATATCGAAATCAACAAGCCATTATACTTATTAATATTAAGGCTATTTTAGATTTATGGTATATACCATTTGTATTCAAATAAATAAAAACTTCTTACTAATATGACTTTTTTTCATATAAGCTAGCGGATTCTAGCGCTATTTTTGGTTTATGCAATCTAACGGAATCTAGTGCTATTTTTGGTTTATGCAATCTAGCGGAATCTAGTGCTATTTTCAAGCACTTTTAGCGCTGATTAGCCGCAGAGGGGTGGCAGCAGAGAAGTGAAAATAAACTAGTTTATCTGGAACTAGCTCAGGTAACTCATTTATGTGTTGCCTATCCTGAGACATAACATGTTGTCTCAGTGCCATTAATTACACTGCCTGTGTTGCCCTTCTCTCTGAAATACAGCAAAGCTGTTTCACGGGAGAAACAAACAAGATGGTGGTGTTGTGTCAACTTACTAGTTCAAAATAATAGGTGCATATATGCAATAAACATGCTTATGCATGCATTATACGCAATAAACTCTCACTCATGTCTCATGTGTCACGACTCACTCATTGAGTTATCAATGAACCGACACAGTTCACACACTGTTCTAAGACTCTGTAGTGTTGCGCACTGCACATTTTCGTTTGCTGCTCACTTCTCATCCTCCGTCTCAGATTTATTGCATCATGGCGTAATTTTGAGTTAGTGCAATATGATTAGACTTTTTGCACAATTCATTCATCTATATTATTATTCTATATTAATATTATAAATGTGAAAGTTTGGATGTTTGGATAGATGTTTGGATGGATGTTTGTTACTCAATCACACAAAAACTATTGAATGGATTTGAATGAAACTTGGCACACAGGTAGATGATGATCTGGAATAGCACATAGGCTATTTTTTATCCTGAAAAAATTAGGTGATCTCTCGGGATTTTCCAAAAACTTATAATGCAGCGGGCTGCACGCTGCAGCTAGTGTTATATATTTAAATAATCATTGTATTTTAACTGCACAAAATCAATACCTGATATATTCTGGTCCGGTGTCAGGTCAGTATCTTCACTCTTGACAACACTTGGCCGATAGCTGGGACCAGGTTTACTAGCCATACTCCATTCTGAAAAAAAAACCTTTTACATTAAAAGAAATATATTTTCCTGCAATAACTAACCTTATGCCTAATTTGTTTACAGTTACAGCTGCAAAGTTTTCCAAACATTAAAGAAAATTTTCTCTTTGTCACTTTGAAGTCGTCAGTTAGGGCGTACTTTAGACACTTTATTATCAACATGTGTTTTTAAGCATAGAATATTATGTCCAACTAATATTACAAAAAGCAAATATTCACATGTTAAATAATTTGTGATCGTAAAAAAAAAATATTTAAAAACTGACACAATATAGTATAACCCAGTAGTGATTGGCAGATTACCCCAGAGACATATATTATTTGGGTGTTCAAGGTTTATTGAAGATCTATATTATTGTACATTGGGTGTTTAGGATTTATTGAAGATTTATATAATACATATTTATTTTTTAAATTTACTATCAGGCAATAGGTCATGCAGTACATTAAGCAAAATCGTGCTTGGTCCAACACGACATTCATTAACAAAAACTGAACCATTTTTCACAACATTCTTGTGATAAACTTGGTTTAAATGTGCATGTGACATGACTATGACATCACAAGGAAGAAGCTGATACTAAACTGCAGCACCAAGCTTAAGTATATAAATGAATCAGAAATCTAAGTTACTCTTAGCCAGGAGACATGACCATTAACTATATCGTCGTGTGGACTTCTCGCGCCCCCCAGCAGAGGGAACGGGGAATTGTCTTCGGGGCTAATGGCCCCCTGGACAAGGTATCAATCGCTAGCCCTGGACAGGGCTAGGTCATTGGGTAAGGATAGTTTGTGTACTTTTCCTAGAGTGTGCAGTGAGTAGAGTATGGGTGTTTTGTGAGATGGATAGTACACCCCCCCGCTCCCCCCTCTGTTTCTTCACACCACTAGAGGCGATCGCCCCGCCGGGTTAGACCCTTGGGGGAAGCCCGACAAAGCGACCCGCGACCCCAGTGGCGACTTGGGTAGAGGAGGGGGGTGGGGGTAACTATATCACTACTCGTTAGCGGCTTTTATGCTGTAAACGTGTCCCTTGTGTTTATTTTAAAACAAAACACTGATCAAACGAATAGCGACGTACCTTTTTTGACATTTTCTAATTCCGTTTTAATTTCCAGTGACTTCATATCTTCTTCGTATTCGTAATCCTTATCCATCTCCACTTTAATTACATCAGTTGCCAATATTAATTCTGAGGTACTTTGAAAAGAATAACAATCAGGGTCTTCCTTAATTTTTATAGACATTTTGTTTGTTATTGCACATTGAGGTTAGTTATAAATTAAAATATGCAACGACGTAGTTTTGTGTGTGTTATATTTCATATTAGAACGGTTAGACGAAGTACTTTATATAAAAGGTTAGACTATTTTATGATATGTGCTTAAGAATCTCGACACAAAAGAACACGAATCTCCCGTAGAGAGTATTATATTGATATCAAAGAGCACAGAACACAATACTCTTACGAGAAGAACGACAACTGCATACAAAAAAAGTGCTTACATTGAACTCAGTAGCGCTTCAGTTTATGCCAAAGGAAACTTTGTCATAGGCGGGAATTTTAAATTGCACCTGAAGCTATTACTGCTATGACCAATTGCACTAACATTGTCTTAGCTTAGGACAATCCTAAATGGTATGCTATGACATTCTTTCCATTTAAGACAAGAAGTGGCAGCATACTATTTAGGATTGTGCTAAGCTAAGACAAGTTAGTGCAATTGGCCATTAATTTCTTTTAATTAAATCTAACACTGACTACAATGTTTTTATTTGTAGTTTTTAACCCTTCCCTGAATTACAAATACATAAACACTATCTGAGCAAAAACTACAAAATGTAAAATCATTGTAGTTAGAAATAAAAGACAGTTTTAGGAATGTTTTAAAATGTTTATTTTTCTAACCATTGCTTTTTTAGAAGCTTCCTCTAGAAATTGTTGGTTTTTCAAAACACAAAACCGTTTTAGGCATATTGCGATTGTGCTGCTTATAATGTAATTTTTATTTATGTCATAATGCTCTTCACAACCCTTCAACCAGTCTGTGCTTATTTTTTCGCAAATTTTATATAAATTTTGTTTGATTCCGTTTAAATGCGAATAATTCGTTAGGTAATTGTTTATTAAATTTGCAGCACTCTCTACTGTTTTACAAAAATTATACTGAACGTAGTTCAAATTGCTATTATTTTCATTGTATTCCTTAAAAGAAGAAAAAGTATGACATACCTCAGTATTCTGATCTGCAAGCATGATGCTTATACAATTATTGCATTTGTTTGGCATATTTTTTATAATGAAACCACATACATAAGCACATGCTTGCATTTCACCAGAGGACTGAGGCATATCTAACCCTTCTACACTTACTGTGTTCAAAATGTTAGTAACACTGCATGTAGAAGGGTTAACACAACTTTTTCTTTCAAGGAATACTTTGAAATCACTTAGCACGTCATTATTATCGTCTAGACAATTTCTATTTTTATTGTTATTAATTAAATTAGTGATAATGCTTGTTTTGAGCGCTGCAGTAAACTGGACAGTTGTAGGGTTTGGATTACAGCCACAATTACTTCTAATACACCCAAAACAGTTTTCTAGAGGATCTTGATTAAGTCTCATAACAGAGAGCGTTTTTATATTATATTTATTGGAAACATTATTAAACAATCTTATAATTGCATTTAATGTCCTCGACCAGCCCTCTTGAGACGGGGGCTTACTTCTAGCCCCGACAAACTTCATATCTCTAAAAAAACCTTTCATTTTAACAAAAAATGCTGAATGAGGACTGGTCGAGGTCATATTTGTTAAATATTCTTTTCCTCTTTTTCGGTCAGGGGTATCACCATTCACAGCGTCAAAAAGTTTGTCTATATTCGCAATTAATGAACCTGTGGCGATTGCATCTTGCGGTAATTCATCTGGAAATAAAAAGAAAATATTAAAAACAATATTTTATTTATATCACAATTTAATTTTTAATAACGCTACAAAAAAGTACTTCACGTACCACCACCTTAATTATTCCTACCACCACAACGTCAGAATTCGAAACACTATGTTCCGGTCTGAAGCCCACTCCAGTTGTTGCAAATGAAGTTGAAATGCAACAATAAAAACCACCTACGCAGCTTCGCACGCATGTTAATTAACAGATCGTCAATGTATAAATTTTACTATTTTATAATTCTTTCAAGCCCTATTTCAGCGCTTAAAAACTAACAGTCTGACAGACTTTCGCATTTAAAATATTATTATGGCTATTAAAAATCTTTCTCGCTATTTTTTCTTATACATTATACAATTTTAATAACTTTTCAATAGGAATTTTCAACCAACTTTCCAAAAGGAGAAGGTTATTAATTCGGCTGTATATTGTTATATGTTTATTACCTCAGGACTCTGTCATTTATAAATCGATTCAAAAAATTATTTTTTTTGTTTGACAGGATATACTCCCCATGTGGTACTATTTTAATTTTGTGAAGATCTAATGCAAAGTTCCAAATACAGCAAATCGAAAGTCGGCTGTTGGTTTTACTATGTTAAAAATTATTTTATTTACCTTTCATACACACTATGTTCTGACAAGAAACGCATCTAAAAATGAATTATCCAATTTGATGAATTAAACTATATTATTAGCGTATAAATATTTTGGCGATTCATTATTATTTGCATATATGTCTTGGATAATTTAAGTAAATTCTTTAACACTAAGACTAAGAATATATGTTTTCTACAGTTGTCAAATTTTCAGATTACTCTATGATCAGTATTGGGTAATTATGTCAATGATTATTAGCTCTGTAACTTCATATTTCTAAGAATAAGGTTTCGAATAAATCAAGAAAGATAGGCTATGAGAACTACAAAGTTTTTGTCCTTTTTAATAGACAAACCCCTAAAATTATAATTAAACCAATTTCATAAATTTGATTCCAAGTTTCAGATTTAGGGACCCTAAACTAATCAAAAATCATTAACTTCAATGACTATACAAGTGTTATTTGCAACCATAGTACCATTATAAAAAATATGTAAATATCTCTTCAATAGTAACCGATGTCTCTATGGTAGGATTTATTCTTTCTTAATCGACCAGAAACTACCTGACAGATCTACTTTTTATGTTATTAGATAGCAAATAAGCAGATGGCTCACCTGATGAGAAAAGAAACCTTCCCCTATAGACACCAAAAATGTTGATAGTGTGTATATATCAGAATGGCAGGATGGTAATGCCACATGTATAAGTCTACCGGCTACCTTACACTCCCAACCGGAGCAAGACAGTAACAAGAATTGACCCTATTGCGACAGAATAAAGTATGGCTGTAACCCGGGTGAAACGTTGCAAAACTCCATTACCGAGTAGTCAAGATGTTAGTGATACATATAGCTTATCATTCGAATTTTAAGAACTGCTTAGCAGAATGTCAGTTGGTCTTTTCTTCAAATTCTCTTTTATAATTGCAACGAAAATTACATTAAAGAAATCTTTACATACTTAAGGCTACTTTAGCAAATATTCCAGCTGCAACTGAATGACTTAACACCTGAGCAGCTAAGCGAACTTTCATTTTTTGTTTGCCGTTTGGTTCCAGGTGTTGTTGCGTTAATGCAGGCGCAAACACGAAGTTAGGGTTTAATTGGTCTTTGTCGTAAAACTCCTTAATGTGACTCCACTTAGCTAAGCCTGCAAAAAAAAAGTTAAAAAATCAGTAAATCGTTGACCCTGCAGGCCACTTCACACACCTGAAACTTCTAAATTGAGGTATATTATCATCAAAGAAGCAAAAATATAACTTAATATAGATCTTTGAGTTCAAAAATCTAAAGTTTGTAAAAATTATTGCATTTAATTTTTTTTATTTTGTTATGCTTTTTTATATTTATGTTATACAGCGTTTTGCTGTATATTTTCAAAATGATGATGTTAGCTCCAAATAGATAGGTTGAAAAATGAGGTTGAAATGTCCAAATGTACTGACGGTCGCTAATCAGCTGGTGCTCTTCTAAATACTTGAGGAGCTGAGAGTTGATGATTGTCTCCATAATTTTGGAGAACAAGGAGGTTATGGCTATGGGCCGATAGTTAGACGGGTTAGAGCGATCTCCTTTTTTAGGGATGGGATGCACCAAAGCTGTCTTCCACGAATTCGGTACCACGCCGAGTGAATAGGAGAGCCGGAATAGACGTGTTAATACTGGTGCCAACTCTGGAGCACACATTTTTAGCACAATCGGAGGGATGCTATCCGGCCCACTCGACTTGTGGATGTCCAAGGAAAGTAGTGCTTTACGCACAGATGATTGCCGAAATTGTAGTTCTGGCATACAACTATCACACTGCGGGATGGTAGGCGGTGCGTTCCCCTTGTCATCCAGAGTCGAGTTGGCCGCAAAGAAGGAGCCCAGGAGATCGGCCTTCTCCTTTGCGGTATGGGCCAGAGAGTCATCGTCTCCGTGCAAGGATGGAAGAGAGGGCTGTGAGAAATTCCCTAAGACAGCCTTGGCGAGAGACCAGAACGCACGAGTGCCCGAAGGAAGGCGAACTAATTTCTCGCCAATTCTGCCAATGTGTTCCGATTTTGCCTTGGCGATAGCTCTTTTGAAGTACCTCGAGGCGAAATTGTACTCCTTACGTAATGTGCTGGTTTTTTCATCACAAGATGCGGACGCTGCAGCCCAAGCCCGGTAGCACTCCTGCTTGCGGCGCAAAGCCGTTTTACAGGAGCGACCAAACCAAGGCTGAGACTTACCACCAATTGGTACCGCAGAAAATGGAATGAAAAGTTCCATGCCCTGCAGCACCACATCGGCAATAGAGTCAGCGACGACATTCGGATCATCCAGCGAGAAGCTATTTTGACTATAAGCTTTTTTGACTATTTTCAATATTCGGAAAATGTTCCTAGGACATCAAAATGTTAAAACTAGATTTTGGAAAATAGGGACAAAATTAGTAAATTTCTTATACTACTAACGTAGTGGGAAGATAAAAAATATAAAACACATTTAATGGACTTGTAGTATGGTAAAGACTCGTAAGCTATTTTTTAAAGTAGTAATTCATTCATTATGTTAGAAATTATGAAAATGAGTCTAAGAATGCATTTGGTGCAAAATAGTATCGAAAAGATACGTTTTGACACTCTTTTGCCACAAGTTCATTTTTTTATTTAGTCTGAAAGTAGTTGAGCTAGTAAACTTGTGTATGTCGCATTAAATTCCAATTACACTAATAATATTACATATATCACTTATATTACACCATTAATATCTTCAAGTGATGGTTACCACTGTCTTAGAGCAGAGCCATGTACTTGTTCGCTATCTAATGATATGAAAATGGATAAAATTTTGTACATAAATAGGCCCTTATTTATAATAGCGGCTGTACACATTTGGCCAAGGTGCTGGGCCAACTGTTGGGCCAACATTAAATGTTTCTGTTTATACATTGGCTGTGTTGGGCCAACATTAAATGTTTCTGTTTATACATTGGTGTATTGACCATTCTGCATTGGCTCTTTAATAAAGATGGAGGTAGAATCTCTTACAGCCGTAAGATTTGTCATTAAAGATTCCTTTTTCTTTTTTAGTCCAATAACAGGAAAACTTATCTTTTTTTATATCATAAGATAGCAAACAAGCATATGGGTCTCCTGATGGAAAGAGCCAACCATCGCCAATAGACACCAAAGATGTTAATGGTGCGTTGCTATCTTGTGGCGAGGTTTAATGCCACATGTATAAGTTTACCGGCTACCTTAACCTCCAAACCGGAACACAACAGTGACTAGCACTGACGCTATTGCAGCAGCAATCTGCTATACATTTCTAAGCATCATTAACCTGAAATAAAAGTATTAAAAAATGGTATTTTTAATAACCTAACCTAATACCTAATGTCATCTGAAACAGTGCACTGCTCTGAACCTCCTCTCACCAATGAGGCAAAACAATGCGAAATGAGACAAGACGAGAAAAGTTTAAAAAATAACTAGTATTGACTTGAATTCAATACGAACAACATGTATTCGGAATTAGGATAGATTCCATACAATAATTCCGTATAAGATACTGAAAATAATAATTACTTTATACTTTAAAATCAGTCCAAATCTCGTAAATATGTATCGATAAGTAATTATTATTTTTAATATGTTACAGAATTTCTCGATAAAGATAATATATTTAATAATTGTGGTGTAATAATGAAAAAGTTTCAATTCATAAAGGCCATTCATCATCATCAGTCATTCATTCATTGGTTCATTTTGATACATTTCTATGAATTGTAAAACCCCAGTGTTTGTTTACGCCATCGTAACTCGAGAACAACAATTTAACTCACGCGCAACACAACCGTCTTTACTGACGTATGACAATGAACTGAATAAGAGGCCAACGTGTGAATACCGTTGCCGGAGCGCGCCAAGATCCTTTGATGTGCGCACGAAAAACCGACAACATTCGCTTGGCCGGCCAATGTATGTTGGCCCAATACTTGGCCCAATGTGTACAGCCGGCTTAATGTTTTACTTCTCAATACAGTTTTAAGTGAATGGCATCATGGACAAGGCCAGTGTCAGAAGACGTACAATAATTATTGTACATGTACTGTAATCTCCTGATTTTTTTAAATCTTCAATACTAAGCGTACAATCTTGACAAAAATACAATTGTTTTGAACTATAGCAATTTTCTATATAAAATTATTATTTTCAATAAAATTTAATTAGTATTTAAATGTTCAAGTCAAATTTCCCTCCTAAGCAATAACAAGTTCTCAAGTATGTAGATACTTGACTGAAAAATAGCATTTAAGAAAAAAATATTTATTAATTGTCAGAATAAAATTCAAATAAAACTAGCTTTTGCCCGCGGCTTCGCTCGCGTTAAATTGGGGGCAGAATTTAAAAAAAAAATCGTTGCTCCTTTTTGCCGCGAAAGACGGACCAACAAAAACACATACACTTTCCCATTTATAATATTAGTACGGATTACTATAGTAATTCTCTTTTAAACTAATAGTAGGGGAGCCCAAGATGCTTAATGGGTCTACTCGAGCATCGTAGGGACCTACTGGATTTTGTAGACTAAATTATAGGAAAAATAAAAGGTTACATAGGTAATGTTTCTCATTTCAATGGTGGGGAAAAATCTACAGATAAAAAAAAATGTTTTAAAAAAATCAGTGACATGGAAACACTGAAGCACGTTTGATTAGGGTATGGTGGGTTAATTATCACCTAAAATTTAAAAAATCTGACGATTCAAGTGTAGCGTAAGGGAGTGGGAGGGTAACAAATTTGCAAAGAAAATATTGTCTTGACATTCTCAAGGGAGTCTGAATTTTCTTTTATTATGGAGGAGATGATGTAAGAATTACGAAAAAAGTATAATCTGACAATTTCCACAAGCCGAAGTTATCTTAATTTTGTTTTTTTTTTATGCCATAGTTACCCCCCTCTATAGAAAGGGCTTATATTTGGTGGAGAGCCTTAACAGTATGCAAGGTCCTAATTAATCTAATAGTCCTAATTAATTAATCTAACGCGCTCGAGTAAATACCAAAATCCCCTCTTGGGCTCCCCTACTATAAAGCTTTTAGACGACAATTAAATCTAATTTTGAAATATGCAAAAATTTGATCGAAAATACAATATTTTACGGCCCTGATACAATAATCGTTTTTCACGGGTCTGCCAACGCTGGTCAAGGCTAGGCTTTAGTCTATTTGACTCACATAATAACGTTCCTGGTTTGATGCCAAGGTCGACTAAAACTATTTTATTAGAGATCCGTATCTCAATAGTAGTTACGTGTAGTTGTAGGCGAATGCCCAAACATTCCGTGCCTCGGATGAGAATGTATGTATGATCGTATTGAACCGAAAAGCTTATAAATACAGGCGTACTCAGAGAGGGGACTATTTTTTAGTATTTGCTTAGTTCATGCCAACTTCATGGGTGTATATAAAATCAAATTTTAGTGTTCAATAACAAACCTTGTACTTGTTTCCCGTCAATTTGCATATCTTGAGTGTATTGTATGTCATGCTTTAAAAAGTTATTTCGGAAACATTTTAGTAAATGGGGTGGATCCAAAATTGTTACAATTTCATGACCATCAATGACGAAAAATGGTTCATCTGTTGATGATCCTAATGAATTTATAGCTCGTATGTTGACACCATCAAGATCACAGACAGTGCCAACAACTTCCAGGCCAGCACTGAAGCAAGCTCTCAGGACCTGTAAAATCATATTAGAATATTAACATTCCTAGTTTAACAATTATTTTAAAAAAGGAAAATGTGTTTTTTTCGAAAATATAGTTTAGCACTGCGTCCCAATTTGTAAAATGTTGAAAGTAGATGAACACTTTTTTTATTATTTGTGCAATATTTATCTTAAATCTATCAACAGTGATTAAAAACATAGTTTACATTTAACTTATTATCGACACAAATATTATAAATTCGAAAGTAACTCTCTCTGTCTGTCTCTTCTTTACGGCTGAACCACTGAATATGTTTGGATGAAATTTGGCACAAAGATAGTTTAGGACCCATAAAAACACATAGGATAGTTTTCATTCCGGAAATCCCACGGAAACGTGATTAATGCAAGTTTTTATTTTATAAAACTTTCCACGCGGACTGTCACAGGCACAGTTGGTTTAAGATATTTCTTAAAAAAATATAAGATAGCTCTCCTGATAAAAAGAAATAAGCGTAACTTATAGGCGCAAATTCGCCCTCACATGGAGTATTGTTCTCATCTCTGGGCGGGAGCTCCGCAGTACCAGCTTCTTTCACTTGATCGCATTCAGCGTAGAGCGGTTTGAATCGTTGATGACCAAGCTGTCTCCAATCGGCTTGACTCCTTGGCTTTACGCAGAGATGTAAGTTCGCTTAGCATCTTTTACCGCATTTATCATGGAGAGTGTTCCGACTAACTGTTTGGATTGATCCCTGCTGTTGAATTTCATCATCGGACATCGCGGCAAAACTCATCCTCATTACCTCGATGTCTGGAAGTCCACAACCGTGTGATTCTCTAGGCACTTCTTACCACGCACTACTCCTCTGTGGAATCAATTACCGGCGAGGGTGTTTCCGAACGGATACGACTTAGGCACTTTCAAGAAAAGAACATACTCCTTCTTAAAAAGCCGGCAACGCAGCTGCAAGACCTCTGGTGATGTGGCTGTCCATGGGCGGCGGTAATCACTTACCATCAGGTGAGCCTCCTGCTTGTTTGCCCCTTTTTCTATAAAAAAAAAAACCTCTGTGGTCTAGTGCTGACCGCATAAGGTCCGAGTTCGATTCCCAGGTTGGCATTAGTTCAGTCGGTTTCACTTGTCTGATACAACTTTGCCCGAGATTGGATAAGTGCCCGGTTGGCGATAGGTTTGAACCCTATCACATTATGGGCTGTCTTTGTCTAATCGTGGGTGCACTGGTTGTACCTCTTCCTACATCTTCTATGGATTTGGGTGTGAAGATACTTTTTTATAGACACCAGAAGTTAATGGTGCGTTAGCTATGCATGCATAAGGGTGTTAACGCCACATACATAAGTTTGCCGGCTGTGAGAGGGAGGTCACCCTCCAAACCAGAACACGATAAACATATGTTTTTGCGACAGGAATATGTATAGCGACGGTACGAAACCCGGGCAAGAGGATGTAGAATCCTACTACACAGAGATGATCTAACATTGATTTAAGTGTGCTCATATACGATTTCCATAAAACTGGTAGATTTTGTGGTTCGGTCTTTACTTCAGTGGAGATCGATTTAGTTTTCTTCAAGCATCAATATCTCTTATTGTTTGTAAAGCATACTTATTATTCACCCATAGATACTATAAACATAAAAAAAACAGTAATAAGTTTTAAAAGGTTAAAACTCACCTCCTTAATAAGTACTGCTAGTCTGTCTGCTGTAACACAGTCCCCAGAAAAATAAAAAGCTATGGGTTGCTTCCAATTTCTTCTAACACCAATAGCCATAAAAGTTAGAGCATGACTTGCTATTTCGGAAGTCCGGCCTTGAGATGCATGATCTTGACAGCCATCTATCAAGTCAAGCCTGCTATTGAATGTCAAATTTTTTCTTATTGACATTTCGTCAAATGCTACTATGCATATATTTTCGTTTACGTCTCTTTTTTCAGTTATTTGGGAAATTGTTTCCAAAACCTGATTGTTTACGCCACAAACAAGGGGTATTTTATTTAATAATGCCTTAAGACTGCTCACGCTCGGTAAACAAAATAGTCTTCTTAGCAATTTGTAGCAGGCACTTGATTTTTTATGGATGCTTAAAGCTAAGACTTTATCATCTATGGTCCATCTTCGACCAGTTAGTTTTCTGGGGACATTTCTCAATTGGCTCTGCAATAGTAGCCAAAATGAGCTGCTTACATTTTTTTTGAGCAAATAATTTACTGAATCGTCACTAGAAAGTGCATTCAATATAGATCTTCTCGATTTTTTTATACCTTGAAATCTCCTTCGAAGTCTCAATATTTCAGTGACATTACGTCTACATCTTTTATATAACTTAAGTTTCTTGGGAGATAACTCAGTTACTTTTTTAACGTCCAGTTCCTTCTGAATACCTTTACTACGTGATTCCTAAAACATGTAGAAATAAATATATTAGTTTTATATATTACTCTCTATTAAAATATTCAAATTTTAATGTTTTAAACATTAATGTGAAGATGTCTGGTGGCGTATCCAGAACAAATAATTTGTTTACTTTGAAGGTTTTTTTACCTCTATCTTGGGACAACAATAAAGCTGATATTTCATCTATTGGAAGGAAGAAGAAAATTTGGGTTGAATCAAGTTTGTCCCTGTGCTAATCCAGACCCCTTTCAAATAATAACTAGATCAATTGCCTTACTGCTAAGCATCTCGTAAAAGTCGAGAAAAGGCAACACCTATCACTTAGAGCGTGACTACTAACTAGGTAGTAGAGTCCTGCAATGTCGTGCGAGTTTGGTATCACCGCTTCATCTATTTCTGGCACAATAGAATCGGTGCTTGTTGCTGTCGTATACCGGTTTGAAGGTCCCTATTCTTGCAAGTAAAAATTATTATAAATATTCAACCATGCCATTGTTCAAGTGGCTAGCGAAACTAACTACGAATCGAGGGGGCTCGGGTTCGATTCCCGACAATGACAAACATTTGTGTGATAATAGATGTTTGTATTTCTGGGTTTGGATGTTTATTATGTATGTTAAAGTATTTATATATGTATGTATATCTATCTGTGTATTAGTATCGTCGTTGACTAACACTCATAACACAAATAATTTGCTTACTTTTAGGTTAAAATAATTTGTGTAATTTGTCCAGCAATTTGGGAGGGCTATTTACCGGTGGGAGGGACACGCTGTGCCGTGCTTCCGGCTGCATGGGTACCACCATCTTGCCTACTTCTCCCGTGAAACAGCAACGCTGTGTTTCTTAGAGAAGGGCAAGACAGGCAGTGTAACAACTACTGGCACCGAGACTTAACATCTTATGTCTCAGGATAGGGAACACATGAATGGAATACCTGGGCTAGTTCCGGCCCAGGTATCCCATTTTTGTTCATTGGCGACGTCGACCACTTACCATCAGGTGGGCACGTCTGCCAGTTTGCCTATCACAATAACATAAAAAAACAATATTTATTTGTCTTTTTAACAAACCAAGACACCAGATTAGCATTATGTTTCGTTACAAAAACTATTAGTCTACTCGACAAGTTGAAAATGGTCTAAAATAGAGATACTTCTCTTAAAATTATGTGCAATAGGTGATTGGATCCGGAATGACGCCTAGAAAAATGTGCTAAAAGCGTGTATTAGCACATAAAAAATTACAAAAGTTATAAACAATTAAAAATGGAAAAAAATGGGATTTCTTTTTTTGACAATATTTCATAAACTATTAATATTTAAGAAATTTACATACTTTTTAGAACATATTTTTATGTATTTTTTACCCAGGAATGGTCAACATTCAGCATTGAACTAATCACTGAAAAAGTATGCACTAAAAATGGCTTACTACTGAACTAAGGCAGCGATATAATATTTTTGTATCATTAATATTGTAGATATTATTAATCTTTTTCTAAAAATATCTTTAAAAGTTTTCTATCTCTGGTGTCTATAGGCGATGTTTGTCTCATTTCATGACGAAAACTAGCAACTGACATAAGAAAGATCTACCAATATAAGCTATAAAAATGATTAAAAACCAAGTTATTTATAGTTATTAACAAATATGTTACATAGTAAAGTTACCTTGGCCAAATTCAAATCTTCGTCAACAGATAGTGGCTGATTAAATTTCGAGGTACTAGGAGTTACTAAAATATCCATTTCGGTAACCGCTAACTGTGGGAGCTGAAATAATATAAGATGTTAATTTAAATCTTAAATTTGTGATAAATTATGCTTCATAGAATGTAAAATATGAAGCATAATTTATCACTTCATTTATCAATTAATAAGACAGTCGTAGTTATGGTAAAAAAATTTATCACTTGTTATCTATATCTATACAAATAAATAAAATTGGAGTATCTGTTTGTAATATTAAAATTGCCGGTTTTAACTAAACGCATATGGATGTATACACGGTACACATACCAAAATAACACTTTTTACAATTTTTGTCTGTCTGTCTGTCTGTTTGTTCCGGCTAATCTCTGGAACTGCTGGACCGATTTTGACGAGACTTTCACTGATGACTGATGTAATAAGGAGTAACTTAGGCTACTTTAAAAAAAATCCACCTCTTTTGCTTTTTTTTATATCATAAGATAGCAAACAAGCAGACGGGTCTCCTGATGGAAAGATTCAACCATCGCTTATAGACACCAAAGTTGTTAATGGTGCGTTGCTATCTTGTGGCGAGGTCTAATGCCACATGCATAAGTTTACCGACTACCTTACCCTCCAAACCGGAACACGACAGTGACAAGCACTGACGCTATTGCGGCAGGAATAGGTAAGGCGGTGGTACCAGACCTGGGCCAGACAATGCAGAACTCTACCACCTAGTAGCCACGATGTTAGTGACGTGCATAGCCAATCGGTCGCCTTTTACGACATGCCTGACAGAATGGTAGTTGGTCTATTCTTCAAAGAAGCCCGAAACCAACACGGGGAATGCTTTCACATGATTTATAAAAAAAATTATCACAGATTTGCATTGTGTGCGTTAGTATTTGGAAAGACGTTACTTTCGAACAATTAGTCTGCAGGGATGGCAACCGCGAACGAAGTCGCGGGTATAGCTAATATAAAATGTAAATTGAAATATTACACAGATTTCATTTCAAATTATATTTTTTTATATTATAAGATAGGAAACAAGCAGATGGGTCTCCTGATGGAAAGAGTCAATCATCGCCTATAGATACCAAAGATGTTAATGGTGCGTTGCTATCTTGTGGCGGGTCTAAAGTCACGTGCATAAGGGCTAAAGACACATTTTTGTTTTCACTGTTTAGAAAAACAAAAATCTGACTATTAGACACTACTTCAGAAAGATATTATATTTCCCTTTTTAAATAGACATTGGTATTAGAGACACTCCATTAGCGTTACTTAAAAGTTACTTAACAAACCGCACACAACGTGTAAAGATAGGAAGTTACATCAGTGAAATAGCAGAAATATCCTACGGAGTACCACAGGGAAGTGTTCTGGGACCTACTCTCTTTTTAATATACATAAACGACCTTTGTAACCTGAAAATAGAAACCGGCAATATCTTCTCCTACGCTGACGATACCGCTGTGGTTTTCTATGGCAAAACATGGATGGACGTCTTTACTTACGCAGAAAATGGATTAGCAGAGATAAATGCCTGGCTAAAATCAAATCTCCTCACGTTGAATACTTCCAAAACAAACTTTATTTGCTTTTCAATATACAACAGTACCCAACCTAGTTCTAATCTTGTAATTAAGATTCATAATTGTGGGAGCTCTCAAAATACTTCATGTTGCTGTCCCGCAATAGATAAGGTTGATAAAGTCAAGTATTTGGGAATTTATATTGATCAAAGAATGTCATGGCATCCTCATCTTCAATTAATCAGTAAAAGAGTAAGAAAATTAATATATATTTTTACAACGTTAAGACATGTATGTACAAAACAGTTAATAAAACAAATCTACACCGCACTGGCACAATCTATTTTAACATATTGTATTACTGTATGGGGTGGAGCATCGAAATATAAATTTTTGGAATTAGAGAGAGCTCAGAGAGCATTACTCAAAGTAATGTTTTTCAAACCACCCAGATATCCCACAATTGAACTATACAAATCTACTAACCTTTTATCTGTTCGAAAACTATATGTTTTATTAACTGTATTGCGACTGCATATAAACTTAAAATTTGATTCTGAATTACTTGCAAAAAGAAGAGTTAATGAGGTTGCTCCTATCCCTAGTAACAGAGTGGCTAAAAGGACTCCCTTATGAGGAAGTGGAATCTTTAGTGAGATATTGAGTGAGAGATTACGTTGTCTAAACCATTATGTGCAAGCACAAATACATTAACATTTACACGCACACATCCACATGCTTACGCGCGCGCGCACACACACACACACACACACATACAAACGAACACACACACACACACACACACATAAACACTCCACACAAACACAAATGCGTATACATATATATTTATTTTTAAATTTGAATATAATTAGAAAATTTTTTGTGTAATAAATGTAATACTAAATTTTGATCTTGCAAGTTGCAACAATAATTTCAATGTGTAACTATTAATGTAAATTAATTTTATAAATTTATCTATAATACGCGCTATGTATTGAAGAGCGGGGTCTCCTAATACAGGCATTTCATGCTTAAAAGGAGTGCCCCAGCCACAGCTCAAAATGTAATTAGATATTTAAGTTATGAAATAAACCATTATTATTATTATTATAGCTAACTGTAGCTATAACTGTAATGACTTATTATTCGTAATTAATAATTACTTATTATTATTTCGGCATATATAGTTAGTTCAGCATTATTGTAAAAAAATAGATGATTTGAAAAAAGATATGTTGACGTGTCAAAATAACTTCTAAATTTTTTTATTGAATAAAGTACTTCTGATTATTTAACCTCGAGAAGTGATATTGGAAAACCTACTAAGTACCTAGTTAGTAAACTCGGTGGCAGAGTTTTATAACATTTAATTTAGTTTTTGGTACCACCACCTTATCTATTCTTGTCGCAATAGCGTTCGTGCATATCACTGAGAGATTCCAGTTGATGAGTTAGCCAACAATATTAGACATTTGTCATTCTATCGCTACCACACATACAGTAAAGCATCAATTCAATTTCTGGTGTATATAGGCGATGATTGTCTCATTCCATAAAGAGAGCTAGCAGCTTGTTTAATATGCTCCGACATAAGAAAGATCTACCAATAACTAAAAACCAAATTATTTATAGTTACTAACAAATACGTATAGCAAACTTACCTTGGTCAAATTGGAATCTTGGACAACAGGTAGTGGCTCATCAAATTTTGATGTACTAGGAGTTACTTCAATGTCCATTTGTGTAACTGCTAACTGTGGAAGCTGAAATAATATAATATGGTAATTTAAATTTTATAGTAAGTCTACCAGCCTATATCATATTGGACCAGTCTATATCATATTGGACATAATCTGGATAATATTAATGAATTAGCTTATATCCAATATTTTGTAACCAAATCTTATTTGCCTATAACCTTGTTTTAGTAGTTCAAATTGTTAGATAGTTACTAATGCACTAGCTGCAGCATGAAGCCCGCTGCAGTTTTAAAGTTTTTGCCGAAACCCTCTTTTCTCTACCTGTGTACCAAATTTCACCCAAATCATTTCAGTTGTTTTTGCGTGATTAAGTAACAAACTCCCATCTATACAAACGTTCACATTTACAATACCATACTGCATTATAACATTTTTTTAATTAATTCCAGGGAGATTAACTTTATTTCAGGGATAAAATGTAGCATATGTAGTATTCCAGGTCATCTTAGTATTGTTCAGTAGTTTTGGCATGAATAACAAACATCCATTTATCCATCCGTTCAAAGATCCAAACTTTCGCATTTATATTTTTTTTCCGTTCATTCGTCCAAAGTCTGTCCAAAGATCCAAACTTTCGCATTTATAATATGCCAAATGAGAAGATGTAGCTCAATACCTCTTTAGCTTTATAAAAATTTCGTGTCAGATTTACAAATTGTATGCATTGGTCTTTTTTCACTTTTTAGAAATACAGTAGAAACCCGATTATCCGAACTTCAGTTATACGGATTCGCGATTATCCGGACTATCAACCATGAAAAAATAATAAAATACGTAAACAGCAGGGCCTATGAAACCTTTTTGTATCACAGACCCAGAAAACAGCTTTCAAATGGTATCAAAATATGAGTGTAACACCATGAGTGTTGTATATTTCATTTGACTAAGAAAGGTAAGCCTCTGTGGTCTAGTGGTCCAGCGTTGGCGTTGACCACATGAGGTCCCGGGTTTGAATCCCGGGTCGGGCACATAAGAAAAGTATTTTTTCAGTTTTCTGAGAAACACTAAAGTTGCCCAGGATTGGAAAGTGCCCGGTTGGCGATAGGCTTGCCACCTATTATATTTGTGGGACCAAGTATCTTCGGCCAATCGTGGGTGCAATTGTTGACCTCTGCCTACCCCTTCCGGGTAATGGGCGTGAAGATATTACTACTACTAAGAAAGGTAAAAACTATCAATGTCATAAACCATTTTTTCCCTAACGCAACAAAAGAATTGTAACTTCAAAATGATAATAATTGCCAAATGTTTTATACCAAATTTTTTTCTTTTAAACAAACAAATGAGCAATTTCCCGTGTTAGTCTTGGGCTCCTTTAAAGAATAGGTCAACTGCCATTCTACCAGGCAGGCCGTAAAAGGCGACCGATTGGCTATGCGACCATCACTACCATCGTGGATACACATAGTAGAGTTCTGCATTGTCTCGCCCGGGTCTGGTACCTATTACCTAGTACTGTCTTACCTATTCCTGCCGCTATAGCGTCAGTGCTTGTCACTGTCGTGTTCCGGTTTGGAGGGTAAGCTAGCTGGTAAACTTATGCATGTGGCATTATATCTCGCCACAAGATAGCAACGCACCATTAACATCTTTGGTGTCTATAGGCGATGTTTGACTCTTTCCATCAGGAGACCTATCTGCTTGTTTGTTACATTATGATATAAAAAAAAGCAGATAGCTCTCCTGATAGAAATAATTACCGTCTACAGACACCAAGAATGTTAATGGTGCGCCGCTATTCGTGTAGCAGACACATAGTTAAGTTTATTGGCTACCTTATTCAAATCGGAATATGACAGTGACAAGTACTAACGTCATTGCGACAGAAATAAGTAAGACAGTGGTACCAAACCCGGAAGAGACTTCCGCAATTCTACCACCTAGTAGTTGTAGTCACGATGGTAGTTAAACGTTCCTTTAAAATTATTACCTTTTATGAAATGCCTGACAGAATAGCAAATGATTCAAAGGGTCCTAGATACCTGTTCGTCAAAATGTTTTCTTGAAAGTAGATTGTATCCTTTGTGAACTTATTAGTAATTTCGTGATTATGATAATAATATTTAGGATGTACGTGAGTACGTGTTAATTAAAACCGCACATAATAACATCATATTATGATAATGATGTGATAGTGTACGTGGAGTAGACTAAAATCTTTCTAGAGTTAAGAATAAATATGCACATTTTCTTCATATATTCAGTTATCCGGATTACCGATTATCCGAATGCATCATAACATTAATTAGTCCGGTTAATTGAGTTTCTACTGTAAATACAGACTATTACAAACCAACAAAAAACACTGTCTTTCCTTTTTTCCTAATTTATGTGGCAAAATATAATCTGTAATACTTTGGACTATAAGTAACTGAATAATTCTTTCTTATTTGAATCATGACAAATTTTGCAGATTTCTGCCATATTTATAATTTGTTTTAATTTTTTAAATAAAAATAAATAAAACACTCATCTCATTACTCATCTCATCTCACTACTACTATTAGTAGTATTCTGCTGGTTCCCTTGCAGGGTAAAAGAGAGAAACCAATATGTTCTTTTCATCCACTATGATCCTCGGGTGATGAGATGAGTGTTAGACTTACTATAAAAATTGAGTATTTTCTATAGAGAAAATACTCAATTTTTATAGTACGTCTAGACAGCAGTCTAGCAACTGCTTGACTACTGTTATCTTCGTATAATACAATACATCGTAAAAATGTGTAGTGTCAAAACTAACAATATTGCGTTGCCATCCTGATCAATACTTTATATGCAAAGCAACATAATTTTGCTGATATGAAGCCCCCAAAAAACAACACACACTGACACTGACAACATGAAAAACTTAGTACAGAACCTAGGTAGTTGCCCACAGTTGTTATTGTATCCATATAAAGTTTTCTAGTTTTGACTAATATAATACAAATCCAGTTTGAAGGAAAGGTAGGTTTTTTGGTGAAAATCCCCTTTGAAGAATAGATTGTCTGGCATTCTGCCAGGTATTTAGTTTAATAGTAAATGGTTGGCTATATGTGTCACTACTTTTGTGACTATTGGGCAGAATAGTGTCAATGTTTATCATTGTAGTTTTCTCTCTCAGAGGTTTTTAAAAGTCTACTTATTTTTAAACACAACTGCATGACCCCTGTATTGCGGATGTCCATGGACGGTGATGATGATCAGGTGATAGCCCCACCCTAATATATATATATATATATATATATATATATATATATATATATATATATATATATATATATATATATATATATATATATATATATATATATATATGTATATATATAAATTGAATAAATTGAGACACAATACAGCAATTCTGCCATCCAACCGTTTTAATTTTGAAACAACGTCAACATGATTTAAATTTACAGAAAATGACAAGCAAGTTCTTTCAGAAGAGTTTTTCTATACTTCAAATCTTGTTCATAAAGAAGTTTTGTAACAAAAATTAATAATTTTTGTGATTCTGTAAAATTAGTGCAAATTGTTTGCATAGATATTGCTAATTTGATTCTATTTTTCTAAGGCGACTTGCACCCACTTACTGAGTCATCGGCTAAACTAGTGTGAATTATTTTAGTCGAGTTTATTAATTGTATTACTCTGTGTTTTCCATGCACTTGTCGCTTTGTAGGATGTTTATCTTGAGATACAGAACTTACATGTGAACTGTACCTGACCAAAGTGCAAATGATTTTCTGACAGTAGTGAGTGTTTTAGCTACTAAAGTATTCTCCACTCAACTGAAGTACTAATATAGAGGGAACTAGGCTTAGCAATTTACCACACTGATAGCAAAGCATAGTTATTTTTTTTTATAAGGAGAGCCATTTGCTTGTTTACTATTTTATAATATAAAAAATTGCTACTTACTTGTATTTCATTTGTTTTCGTAGGTGGATCACATTGTTCATCTCGTAACTGGGCCAATATAGTTTGAGCTTCAGTAGGAATGGCAAATTTGTTTAATCTTTTCCTGTCACTGCTAGTAAATGATGAATTATCAAAATGTTTCCCACATAACATCTTGTGCTGTTTATACAATGTCTTTAACGATTCATCAGAGGTCCAATCTTCATCAGGAAAACAGAACTTTGCCCAGACTTTAGCCCTGAAAAATGTTTTCTTTTTTTAAATTAGGTAGATATGTGAAATAAGCTACATTATAAATAATTTTCTATCATAATGTCATCTCTTTGTAATAATATCATAGTGTCCTTTTGTTAAAACTAAATTGTACTTTAAATTTGTCAAAGATAAGTTAAATAGAAACTATGTATCTTAAAAATAGGATAATCTCCAAACACATATACAATTCAACAAGGATGGGGCTCGCATTTGAAATTTGCATCCTGGTTTAAGCATTGAAAGGGAGAGGGGATTTACTATCCTCCTGTACCATTCCCCCTCCAGCCCTCGTGGAAACTCATGAGTCATGTGCAAAACAGTGCACCACGAAGTGATGTGATATGTCATTACATTTCGTGCCGAGTAATATTACATTACACCATCACTTCAAATATCACGCATGATGTTATGATTGTATGAAGTAGCGCCAAGCGATAGCACACCATTCCGCATTCTAATGTAGGAAATGCAACGTTCTAGTGTAATATGTTATGTTGTTGAAATCGTAACATAGCAGCGATATGAGCAATACAATGTTGTCCGCGTGTCATTATGATGATTCATAATTACATGAAAGAAATTAAATGAGCAATAGTGTGATTTACTTACTATGATTTAAATATACAAAGTAGATTTTTTCTTCATACTTATACCCTAAACCGACAAGGTGTAATGAAAGTAGTCAAAGATATTTAAAAATCAACTTTATTACAGTTTAGCACATTAAGTGTTCAGAATTTTCACAATCCAATCCTATCTATACACTCATACATTGATCGCAGCCACTATCACTATCACACATATGAGATATTTAAAAATAGTCCAATAAAGACGTGTCCTTAACCACGTTAGTAAACAAACAAAAAAATATCACAATATTTGCATTGCAATTTGAAATGAAAGGACAATTGAGTATTTAGCTACAACCGTACAACGGGAGGTGGACAGTGGTGTTAAGGAAATATTTTTACAATAATAAATAATAGTTTAAAAAGCTAAAAACACGCTTTTTATAGAAAACCAAACTAAAAAATAGAAAATAAATTTTAATAAATTTAAATTAAGAAGTGTTAAAAATTTCAATAAATATAAATTAATAATAGTGTGAATAAAGAATAATTATTTTATTTTAAAAAAAGCGTGGGGTGCATGGTGTCAATAGTTATAAATATTTTATTGACATATATGAGTAGAGTGATTATTTGATATTGATAATATCTTTAAAAGCACCCCACGCTTTTTTTAAAATAAAATATTTTTTCTTTATTCACACTATTATAAATTTATATTTATTGAAATTTTTAACACTATTCTTAATTTAAATTTATTAAAATTTATTTTCTATTTTTTAGTTTGGTTTTCTATAAAAAGCGTGTTTTTAGTTTTTTAAACTATTATTTATTTTCTACTTTTTAGTTTGGTTTATTTACAATAGCTTGTTTTTTAAATTTTAAACTATTGCACGGCTCATGATGCGAAGCATCAGAGAGTGCTTTACGATCGAAAATTTTTTTTCGCCTCATTTTGCAACTATTATTAGTATTATAGCCTTGTTAGTTAACGGAATCAAGATATTTTGCATACTATTGTCGAGATAATTTAATGGATAATTTAATGGAACAAAGAAACAAACATACAAACATACAGGTGAAGCTAATAAAAAGCGTGTAAAAAAGGAATTTTTTACTTGTCAATAATTTTGAATAAATAAATTTTGATATAGAGCTAACGCAAGTTCAGATGACTTAACTCTTAATATAGACCTAACTTTCGCTAATTATAGAAATAAAGTAAAAATTGCATTTACCCTAACTGAGAATCAAACCCGAGCCACGCGCTTACCAGATCGACCACTAATCCCTACTCCGTACGATCGATAAGTTAACGCATATTTCACCATTCATATAAGCTAAATCTATATGGTGACAGAGTGTGACGGTTTATTATTTATATAATTTATGTTATTTAATTTTGTGTTTTGATGAAAATTATCTATTTTTTTAACAAATGTTTATTAATTTAAAAAAAAAGCAAAAATCAAGTTCTTAGATTTACTTTAGACTTTTTAAATCGTTCTGTATATTTTTAATATCATATTATAATACTTTAATTTTTTTAAAGACCGTATCGGTTTTGGCGATATACAATTGTTTTGTTGAAATAATAAATTTTCAATTTTAGCATTTATTATCAAATATTTGTTAAGTAATAAATATATACTGTTCCAAATTCTATTACTTAATGATTAATTAAATTTGGATTTCCCATTGAATGGCCAAAGTTAGGTTGTTGAATTCTGGCTCGAGTCTGGGTTGCCATTCAACGGCCAAGGCTAGGCATCCCAGTCTTGGCTAATGCTCGGGTAATCATTGAGTCGGCCATAGCTAGGTTGCTCAATCCTGGCCCAAGTCTGCATCGCCATTGAATGGCCGAGGTTAGGTTACACAAACTTGGCCCAAGTTAGGGTGACTCTAGGCTTGGCCAATGCTAGGTTATTCAGTCTTGGCCCAAGCCTGGGTAATCATTGGAATGGCCAAGGCTGATTGCCCAGTTATGGCCCGGGCATAGGACAATATAGGTTTGCCAAGTTGGGCTTCCCAATAATGTCCCAGGCATGGCCCCGTCGTTCAACTCTGGGGCTTCCTGTATGGGCTACTATTCTTTTATCAGAACTATTTTTTTTAACCATTTTAGTTTTGTAGTTTATTAAAAATTTACTACCTAAGAGGCAATTTTTATCTAAAGCATCTAATATAAATATTTTATAAGAAGTAAAATTTTTTCAAGTGGTAATAAAAAAAAAAGAATTTTTTTATTACCACTTGAAAAATGGAATAATTTTATCAAATTAGTGTATTGTCATCGGTCCTCGATAAATCTACAAAGTTTGAACGAAATCTGGTCGTTTAAAGTGGGTCAAAATCGCGCCCAAAGTAGTCGGTTTAAAACAAACATACAAATATACAAACATACAGGTGAAGCTAATAAAAAGCGTGTAAAAATAGAGTTCTAAATAACATACTAAGACACCTGACCGGTCGAAATACTTTGCCGATGTGATGCCTTCGGGAGGGCTCGCTTCGAGCAAGTCTATGAGTGATATCGTGAGCTTCTGCGCTACTACAGCACACATGATGTTTAGTGTGATGGTGTGATGCCTATTTTAGTCGAGTAACGTGTGATGTTACAGTACGCACTCGAGTGATATCACGTGTGATGCATCACTCGCATTACTTACACATGTCTACCTAACACCACAGTTGAAATAAGTTAGGTTCATTTAAATTACTCCCCCATAAATAGGAGCCCCAAGCAGTGGGGCTCCGTAGAATTGCTACTACCAGCCTTGTTACAGAAATAGGTAGTATTTCATTGTAATTATGAAGATATAAAATGTGTTTAGAATTTACAATAAAATATGTTGTCAATAAAACAACTTAAGTAAAATTTTTATAATTTTCTACAATATTAAAAATATTTTTGTGAAATGCCACAAATAATGATTAGGATTTCAAATTAGACAAAATATATTTATTACAAAATAATTTAACATTGATATTTTAAGTGCTTGTTGGTTAGTTTTTGGGGTATAACACAGTTGGTTTGTGCGGGGGGCAATGGTACAGGGGGGTAATAAATCTTCCCTTCCCCCCTCTCAACCCTTAAATCAGGATGCACATTTCAACTGCAAACCCCAAAGATGTTCAACCTCTGCATTTTCACAATAATCGCTTTAGACCACTATAACAAGAAGAATAGTTTCATATGGTACTACAGTATGGTGGCCCATAAATAACAGAAAGTGTGAGTAAATCACGGAAAATTATTCTTGGACTTACCCCACTGCATCTGTATGTCCATCAGAGCAATAAAGTCTAACACGAGTCTATAATCTGCTTATATCTAACAACAATGTATTCTATAGTCTGCTATGTTATGCTGTCTTCTATATATAGAAAAAAATATTTAAAATATTTCTTTTTTTGAAAAGGAATCAGAAATTTCAAGGAGTTACTAATAGTCTTGTCAATTAACCAAGTTTAAATAACGTAAATGGATCCTTAGTACTTACTTTAAAGAGCCGTGCATGGATGGCAGAGGAAACCTATGGAAGGTCAAAAAAGGGTCATCCTTCGACGAAGTACCGCATTTAGCGCACTTAACACTTCCTTTACCCACCATGATACAAAAAACAGAAGCGTCCGTATCGCGAAAAATAAAGAGTCTCTTTCTCGTAAGTTCAACTAAACACAAGCGTCTATTTCGCACTGGAGTCTCTATCTCATAAAATTGATTGCAAACACACAATAAAGAAAAATAAAGAGTCTCTTTCTCGTAAATATTTGATTGGACAAAACACAAGCGTCTATTTCGCACAGGAGTCTCTATCTCGTAAAATGGATCGAACAATCACAATAGAAAATGAGTCTCTGTCTCGAAGTTTATTGAAAACATATAAATCACTAAGCACACGCTGATTATTAGTAAATATTAAAATATTTCACAAAACAATCGCCATGAACGCAAAGGAAAATTTAACGCCATAGAAGTTTAAATTTTCAAGACTGACAAGTGACAAATGACAATTGAAGTTGACACTTGACAGACTGTCGAAGGTGACAGTTGACAAAACGACACCGATGACGCATTTCTTTTCCGCAGTCAACTATCTCGTTCTTTCATAAAGCGCTGTTTCAGTTTTCAAATCATGCCGATGCTGGCATTGGTTGCCTGAAAGGCTAACCCCCCCTGTCAAAGAGTATGTAACGTATTTATGATTGATATCTTACGTAGCATTGTATACTCTTTGGATATATTCGTTGACAGAAATAAACCAATAAATAGTGAGACAATCTTCCGTCTTCGAGTCAGTCTGGCGCAAGCAAGGAAGTTATATACGATAACTGGAATTGTTACGAAGCAATATTTGAAAAATAAAAATGTACTTTATTTCGTTACTCGTAAAGTTGACATTTGTTTCTACTTAACAGAGGGGAAAAACGTTCTGAGCAAGACAACGACATGAGTGGATGTTGTCCCTTTCTTGCAATTGCCAGTGTAAATAAAATTATCTAGATGGTAGATTTTTACATATTCAGTAATCATTAAATACTTTTTATTCATACACGTTGATAAATAAATTAGCATAAAATGTATTGTAATTAACACAGTGAGTCTAAAATGTGCTTATTTTAATTATTACGTAATTACTTATGCAATGCAAAAACTGTTTCTCAAATTAGTAGAATTACTTAGTAGTAATTTGCAAACTACGCATGGCCGCACTTATATATGGCGATTGGCGCTATATTTAGTAGAAAGAGACACACTCCACTCATGTCGTGGTACTCTTCGGAACGATTTTGAAGCGCGTGTAAGCATTCCGGGTAGAATATAACTTCCTTGGGCGCAAGTCATTTGGAAAAGCCAAAATGTACGGGCAGAGCCGTCTTTTTAATGGCTGTATATAACATACTTATTACGAAGTAGGTACGCAAAAATCACGCCAGGTCATGTCATATAGAAAAAAAATAAACCGTATAGAATGACACTGCAAAGTTTCACACAGACGTTTGATATGCCGTAACGACTTTGACAACTGCCATATGCGTGACGATTGACGGAACGGATAGGTAATTGTCTAGAGTTGGGTTAATACCGATATTTCTCAAGATTAGGTGATACTAATATATTCACTTTGAAATATTATAATGTCTTAACTAATATGTCAGTATTAACTAATATTTCACTGTAATTTGGACCTTAAAGTAACAGCAATAAAATCTGATACTGATACGGCAGGAAAATATCTTAACTAATATTTCACTGTAATTTGGACCTTAAAGTAAAGAAATAAGATCTTATACTGATATGGCAGGAAAATATGTTAACTAATATATCAGTATTAACTAATATTTCACTGTAATTTGGACCTTAAAACAACATTAATAAGATCTGATACTGCAGGAAATACGTCCGTCTCATTCGTACGTACGACGCGGCGTATCGTGAAAATATTTTAATACTTTCACGAATCCGACGGGCGCCAATCTAGTGAATCCGAACTATTCCGAATACCGAATGATATTATCCTATTCATTTTGGATATCCGTTACAGATATTAGGCGAATATGAAATATTAGCGTATTACAGTTCGTCGGATTACTAATCCACGAATCCTTTCAATATTACTAATATCTTAACGAATACTAATATATCAGTCACACCATTATAATTGTCTGTCGAAATGTCGAAATTGAATAAACAAAATGGCCGTTGTGTTTAATATGTTTGTGTTGAATGGTGATTATTTTTCATTTTCAAGTTGTTTTTGGAGTGTTTCGGTATTTGTGTGGTGTGGTGTATTTTCGCTTCTTGCTATCAGTTAAAAATATTGTGAATTCTCAAAGTTCTCAAGTTTTGTGTACCCACAAGCAACAGTTTATGACAGGACATTAATTTTCATAAAAATCCCTGTAACTCCTAAGATAATAATATTGATATGTGCCCTGTAACGAAGGAACGAAGAAAGAAAAAAGGTAAGTTGGTCAGTGTGTAGGAAAGGGGACGCAGGACTTAGAAAAATTTCGATGGAAAATTTCAACCCTATATAACCCCTCTTTTTTATTGCACCATTGGATGGAGGGGGTAAGGGACATCAACTTTTGTCGAGGTCACTTTGCTCTTAGGTCAATAGCCGCGAAGCTGGGGGGTAAAAACCGAAATCCATTACAAAGACGTCTGGGACTTAGGCAAATTTCAACGAAAAATTTCGACCCTATATAAGGCCTGTTTTTTCTTCCACCATAGGATGGAGGGGGTGAGGTACATCAACTTTTGTAGAGGTCACTTTGCTCTTAGGTCAATAGCCGCGGAGCTAGGGGGTAAAATAAAAAAACTACGGTCTTGAGTAGGAAAGGGGACGCAGGACTTAAAAAAATTTCGATGGAAAATTTCAACCCTATGTAACCCCCCTTTTTTATTACACCATTGGATGGAGGGGGTAAGGGACATCAACTTTTGTCAAGGTCACTTTGCTCTTAGCTCAATAGCCGCGGAGCTGGGGGGTAAAATCAAAAACTACGGTCTTGAGTTGGAAAGGGGACGCAGGACTTAGAAAAATTTCGATGGAAAATTTCAACCCTTTATAACACCCCTTTTTTGTTGCACCATTGGACGGAGGGGGTGAGGGACATTAACTTTTGTCGAGGTCACTTTGCTCTTAGGTCAATAGCCGCGAAGCTGGGGGGTAAAAACCGAAATCCATTACAAAGGCGTCTGGGACTTAGGCAAATTTCAACGAAAAATTTCGACCCTATATAAGGCCTGTTTTTTCTTCCACCATAGGATGGAAGGGGTGAGGTCCATCAACTTTTGTAGAGGTCACTTTGCTCTTAGGTCAATAGCCGCGGAGCTAGGGGGTAAAATCAAAAACTACGGTCTTGAGTAGGAAAGGGGACGCAGGACTTAGAAACATTTCGATGGAAAATTTCAACCCTATGTAACCCCCCTTTTTTATTACACCATTGGATGGAGGGGGTAAGGGACATCAACTTTTGTCGAGGTCACTTTACTCTTAGGTCAATAGCCGCGGAGCTGGGGGGTAAAATCAAAAACTACGGTCTTGAGTTGGAAAGGGGACGCAGGACTTAGAAAAATTTCGATGGAAAATTTCAACCCTTTATAACACCCCTTTTTTGTTGCACCATTGGATGGAGGGGGTAAGGGACATCAACTTTTGTCGAGGTCACTTTGCTCTTAGGTGAATAGGCGCGAAGCTGGGGGGTAAAAACCGAAATCCATTACAAAGGCGTCTGGGACTTAGGCAAATTTCAACGAAAAATTTCGACCCTATATAAGGCCTGTTTTTTCTTCCACCATAGGATGGAGGGGGTGAGGTACATCAACTTTTGTAGAGGTCACTTTGCTCTTAGGTCAATAGCCGCGGAGCTAGGGATATAGAAAATTCTTAATTCTTAATTCTTAAAGCTACAAAACTGGTGCCAAAATAATGTATTTTTTCGTACTTTAGTGAGTCTAAAACCATGATTATCAAATATGTTTCAATTTAATTAAATTAAATCTGTATTAAATCTATACAAATAATATCATAAGAGAAAACATTTCTATTTTTTATGTTTGAAATGAATTAACTCATAAACTACTAGACAGACCTTGAAAACTTTTTTTAATACATATTAGAAAGCTACACTACAAGAGTGACAAAAGGTACTTTTTCACCCAACTGAGTTAAAAGAAGTAATGATTTTGAGTCCCAAAAACGAAGTCGTGAGGAACAGCTACTTAATGTAATTAAAATGATCTAAAACAGCTAATCATATTTTTCAGATATTGAGATTACAACATGCATTGGTCTATGGACTATGGTACACATATTCAAGGAAGTTCTTCATTGGCCAGTCATATGCTAGGCATATTCAGCAAAGACTGAACAATATCACAAATGCATCAGACTGTAGTAAGTACAATTTTATTGTTATTTGTATGTTAAACTACTTATAAAAAATAATAATATGGGTGTACAAATTACACGAATTTATCAACCCTAAAGTAAAGAAAGTATTTGTTTGTAATAATATGATTGTTCGTCAACAATACTAATTCATAGAAATACATATTATTTAAATACCTACTGGAATAAGTATAATAAAATAAAATAAATAATTTTAAAAATAATAAATAAATAATAATTAAATTTATGAAAAAATGGAAATTGTATTAATAATGATATTAATCAAGATATTAATCATGAAGGTTGATGTTGTTTTTATATAGATTTAATTATTTATTTTATACCTATTCAATGCCATTAGGCCAAACATGTAAACAACTAAAATTTATAATAATAATAATAATATAATAATAATATTCACGGGACAAATTACACTTACTGATCTAACCCCAAAGTAAGCAAATTATTTGCTTGTGTAATGGGTGTTAGTCAACGATACTAATACATAGAAATACAAATATAAATACTGGAATATATTTAATAAACACCCAAACCCGGAAATACAAACATTTATGCTCATCACGCAAATGCTTGTCTCCGTCGGGGATTGAACCCGAGCCCCGTCGATTGCGTAGTCAGGGCCGCTAACCACTCGACCAACGGTTAGGGGGTTAGGAGAGCTTAGTATACAAAATTTTATTTATCGGTGTAATTTTTTGGGCAGAAATGCATTGTACGAATTAGGATTAAGTAATATAAAGTTTTTTTGTATACCTATTGTATATATTTTCTTAATTAATAGTCTGTACACGTTCTCACTGTTTTGGATTTGCTGAAAGAAATCTCTTACAGAGATAAGCTCGCCTTTTGTAGAGTTTTCAAGAAATAAAATGTAATATTGCCTCTATGTGAACAAAAAAGTAATAAAGGTCCCGAACTCCTTTGTAGAATAGGCCAACTGCCGTTCTGCCAGGCAGGTCGTAAAAGGCGACCGATTGGCTATCGAGTCACTACCATCGTGGCTACTAGGTGGTAGAGTTCTGCATTGTCTCGCCCGGGTCTGGTACCACCGCCTTACCTATTCCTGCCGCAATAGCGTCAGCGCTTGTCGCTGTCGTGTTCCGGTTTGGAGGGTAGGGTAGCCGGTGGACTTATGCATGTGGCATTAGACCTCGCCACAAGATAGCAACGCACCATTAACATCTTTGGTGTCTATAGACGATGGTTGACTCTTTCCATTAGGAGACCCATCTGCTTGTTTGCTATCTTATAATATATAAAAAATAATAAATAAATATTTAATGCAATAAATGATTGTAAAAAATAAACACATAAAATCAGAAAAAAATCTATGTTTATCAACCAAATGCTTGACCCGTTGGGAATTGAAACTGAGCCCCATTTATTGCTTAGTCAATGTCACTAACTAATCGACTGATATTACTAAATATACCGCCCCGTTGGTCGAATGGTTAGCGGCCCTGACTACGCAATCGACGGGGCTCGGGTTCGATCCCCGACGGGGACAAGCATTTGCGTGATGAGCAAAAATGTTTATATTTCCGGATTTGGGTGTTTATTAAATATATTCTAGTATTTATATATGTATTTCTATGTATTGGTATCGTTGACTAACACCCATTACACAAGCAAAATAATTTGCTTACTTTGGGGTTAGATCAGTATATGTAATTTGTCCCTTGAATATTATTATATTATATTACATATACAAATAGGTAGTGTGTCATTACTTAGTTTATGACACATATATCTGTAGCTAAGATTAAAAAAATGAGTTTATTAGTTTAACCTGTATATATGTAATATTGAAGAAATTGGATAATATTTAAGTAGGTATGATGATGTATTCAGATTTCCAAGCATGTGTGCTAAATTTTGTATGTACATATATATATATATATATATATATATATATATATATATATATATATATATATATATATATATATATATATATATATATATATATTATATATATATATATATATATGTTTGTCCATGAATTTCTCGGAAACTAAAAGGCATATCAAGATGATCCTTTTTGATTTAAATTAAATATATTCCTACTAAGGGAATAGTCATAGTTTCATCCAATTTAGTTCAGTCGTTTTAGATATATGGTGTACCTGATATATTGAAGTCGGTTTAATTTTTGAAATAACTTTTTTAGATGTTTTCCTCCTTGTTGTTATGGGCAAATAGCAAAATGATGATATTTTTTAAATTTAATTAGATAGCAAACAAGCAGATGACTCTCCCGATGGAAAGAGAAACCATCGCCTGTAGACACCAAAGATGTTAAGAGTGCGTTGCTATCATCGCAATTCACATACATTAGTCTGCTTCATGACAACACATGACAGACAAACAATGACGCTATTGCGACAGGAATAGGTAAGGCGGTGGTACCATGTCCGGATGAGACATTGTGGAACTCTACCTCCTAATAGTCACTATGGTTGTGCCATGTATAGCCAATCAGTCGCCTTTTACGACTTGCCTGGCAGAACAGCAGTTGGTCTATTCTCCAAAGGAGCCCAAACCCGAATATATTAAAAAAAATTTGAATTAAAACTTTACCTTATTTAAAAAAAAAACATTTGTCACAAAATTAAATTATAAAAATTTGTTTTCAGATATTGAAATTATGAAAATAGCAGTCCAAACTTTGATAACAGACAGCGATACGGATATAAACATCTTAGGTAATTATAAATGCAGGACTTCATTAAACATTCGAAATATTAGAATATGTAAATCTACAAGTAATTTTTGGTTCGTCTTGTACAATTTCTTAAAATTAGAGAAAAAAGAGACTTAATCTCAGGTGTGCAAGCTATAATACCGCGATGTCGACGCCTGTATAGGGAATATATAAACTATAGAGCTTGTACTTAGAGAGCTGTAGTCTTTAGGAAAGAAAAATCCTATAATTAGGTAACAAAAAAACAAATCCCTTGAAAAGAAAGATTTTGTGACAAGTAAAACTTTCTACTAAAATCAAAAGGGCAGGAGATTAACTAGAGCCAAATGCAAAGGACCAGATAAAAATCTATATATATCTTAGCATATAAAAAATCACATAGACTATATTTATAGCCTTTTTTTATCGATAGCCTGTACCTATATGAGTTTACGTTTTTTTATAGATAGGGAAGAGCTTGATCATGATCTCGCCTGTGGTAGGCTAAGATGCGGCCTAAGATGGAATTCGCTTCCCTAGAAGGTACCTGTATAGATAGCAAACAAGCAGATGGTTTACCTGATTGAAAAAGATAGCCTAGCATAGCCTATAGACACTAAATGCGTTACTGGTTCGTTACTATCCGTGTGGCGAGATGATAATACCGCATGCATAAATCTACCGGTTACCTTACCATCCAAACCGAAATATGACAATGACAAGCATTGACGCTATTGCAGCAGGGATAGAAAAGGTGGTGAGAATACATACCCGGTCGAGACATTGCGGAACTCTATCATCTAGTAGGCACGATGGTACACATATTATAGTCTATCGTTGGTATTTTACAAACTGCCTAAGCCACTCTTAATACGTAAAGATTAATCAGGCGTATGTGTAAATTTAAATTCGTAAGAGGCGAACCATTGGCTATGAGAGACACTAACATAGTAGTCACTAGGTGGTTGAGTTCTGCATTGTCTTGTCTGGGTCGTCCACCACCGCCTTACTTATTCCTGCCACAATAGCGTCAGTGCCTGTCACTGTTGTGTTCAGATTATGAGAGTAAATTAGCCAGTAAACTTATACATATGGCACTAAATAATAACAAGTTTGCAAGGATAATAACGCACAATTAACATCTTTGGTGTCTATAGGCGTTGGTTGTCTCTTTTCATCAGGGGGGTTTTTTGAAATCCTATGATAAAAAAAAGCTTCCTGTACCGGAACGTGACAGAGATCAGCAATAGGTGAAAAAATCTTTTTTTAGTATTTTTTAAACACAACATAATATTCTCCATTGAAAATATACACTCCTACTACACTGTAATGTTTTATTTTTTTATTTCCAGCCTTGTATCCAGATGAAACCGATATGAGAAACACTGGAGAACATGGCACAAGTAGTCTCTTTCTTCGACGAATTATTTGACATAGCTAATGGTGCTAGTAGTAACTTGCAATTAAGAATGACAGCAAAATAGTAGCAACAAGCTGTTTTAATATAAAAAAATATCATAAATTTTGAAATGAATACTACTGTATAAATCTTATTGTGTGTCTGTACATTAAATTTTATTTAGTCAATTTTTGTAAGGCATACACTCACACTCATTCACAGTCACGAATATTTAATAAGTATTTGTTTTATGACTTGCTTACATAAATTTTACAATTTTGAACATTTTTGTCTGTCAATATGTATCTTATCTTTGTGAAAATTGGTATACATTAAGAACACTTCTTCGCGAACTTTTAATATGATTTCAACTCAAATTGTCCCTCTTAAGTGTGTTGAATTTTATCGTCTCTGTGGTCTAGTGGTGCGGTGTCGTGTTGACACATGAGGTCCCAGATTTGATTCTCGGGTCGGGCAATTCAAAAATGCGATATTTCAGGTTTCTGATGAAAACAACGTTGCCCGGGATTAGAAAGTGCCGCTTGGTCCCACAATGTAATAAGCTTGCCACCTATCACATTGCGGGACCCAATCTTCACGTATAAGGAACTAATGTTGTTGACCTAGTTGTACATTTGCCTACCTCGTCAGGGTAATTTGCCTGAAAATACTTTTATTAATTCTTTACAAGATAATACTAGAATATATTTAATAAACACCCAAACCCGAAATCTATTTAATTTTTAGTATAAAAAGGCATTGTAATTTGTAACGTATAGAATTAAATAAATTAAAATAACTTTTTATATTTGTATTCCTACTGTATATTTCTAAACTAATGTCTATACACTTGTCTTCTACATATCTTTCACGCATTCTGACTGTTTTGGATTTGCTGAAGAAATCTCTTACCTCTGATAAACTCGTTTTTTGTAGATTTTTTTTTTTGAATCAAAATGTTATTTTACCCCTTTGTGTACAATAAAGTATTAAATAAGTAAATAAACGCTTAATTGTGCACATATTGGGCTCTATCATTTTTATTAATTTTACTTGTCTTATCTTGTCTGTATGTCTCGTTATAACTTATGATTGGCTTGCTGAATCTTGATGAAAAATAATACATAGTGAAAACACGTGATTGCGCAAATAACAGACTATAATTTTTATATATCTGTCTGTATCTGAATATTCGCAGCAATATGTTCCTATTAGTTTAGTGCATTTAGATATTTAGAAGCATTTAAAACTTTGAAATTACTACATATAAATGTAAAATGTAAACTTTTTCAAATAATAAATACAAAT
This sequence comes from Apodemia mormo, assembly GCA_036924255.1. Classification (NCBI taxonomy): domain Eukaryota; kingdom Metazoa; phylum Arthropoda; class Insecta; order Lepidoptera; family Riodinidae; genus Apodemia; species Apodemia mormo. The sequence goes on from JAUPFN010000028.1 coordinate 8,442,483, forward strand.
TAAAATAGAAATAGTATAAGATTTATATTTAGTTTCCAAATTTAAAGCAGAATCGCAAAAATAATTTGTTTCAGAAATCGTATACTATTTTCAAAGGAATCCGTATAAAAATTTGGTTTTATAAAAAGTTTTTGGTTTTATAAAATGTCTGACTGAATGTACAATTACCTAAAAACTAGTTTAAAAAAATGTGTAAACGGTTAACCCTTAAGTTTCAGGGATGACCCCCTGAAACTTCCCGCTAAATTAAGGTATTTTAAGCTCATAAAGTAAAAACTGTAGGCATAGATTTTTTCATTTCAAACGTCTAAGCCGTATACATAATTATATTATCATGTATATATTGTGTTAAAAATGGCCGTATATTGATTTTTAAAAAGCTGTATATTTTGGAAACGATAATTGATTTTGATCTTTCGAATGACATTCAACTCAATTTTTGAGATTTAAAATATGGCTTTAGCTAAATAACCGATAGGTTGAAAAATTTCGAAGAATGTGAAAAACCATTTCTTTCAAAAATTTTAGTCATTGATAAATCACAAACTAATTGACCGATTTTGATCCAATTAATGGTATTTGCACTTACACTTAGCAAAATAGGATGAAAAAAATCGAAGATCACATTATTATCTATCTCTTTCACTATATATATTTGTAGATATATCGTTTGTATATATTACTATATAAATCAAATTTCATGATAAATGTTCGCTCTGAGACTCTCCGACATTAATTGTAACATTTTGTATTTTCTGTCCGTTTGTTTGTCTCTGTGTGTCCCGTTATAACTCGAGAATACTTGACTGAACATGATAAACATTGAGTTTTGAGTTAGTTTTGGTACTAAGAGCGTAAATGATTGGTCACATAATTTCTTTGAATCATCAATGTATTTATGCTCAGCAAAGCTGCTAGTAGAATATAAAAATACTGGGAAAAACAAAATTTGTAACAAAGTACAGCAAATGTTAAAGCGTAGCTACTTAAAATATTAAAGACAAAAACTATCAAAGAAATTCACAGTTGACAAGCAAGGTGTATAAAAATATTTCATTAAAACATTTAAACTAGCATTATTGTAAGTAATCGCAGGAAGTAAATTTGTTTTGTATCGAATTATATATTAGTAGCATGAAAATTTAAAAATGTGTCGGCTTATGTAAAGATATGTTTTTTTAACATTAATTCTAGTTCACTTGTATTTATTTACTATTCAATTTTCACCTATTATGTTTAATGTATAGTTTTATGTTCATCAGTAATTAATAATTTTTAATTAGTATACAAATAGTGTAAACTTGAATGCCATCAACAAATGGCGGAAATTGTATCTTGTTTGTAATATTATACCATCCATAATAACTAAAATATTCTATGCTGTGTAACACATAAATAAATTGGGACATCAGTGTGGATATTTTGCAAAGGGTAAGGGAATCACAAAAGAAATTTAAAATAATGAGACCCGAGATATTTTAATTCAGATTTATACTTTTATAAACGCATTTAAATCCATGTATTAAAACCAATAAACTGTATCAATTTTCGTTTGGAATTATTATTATTGTAAAAATTATTTAATTGAGAATGACACCAACTACTAAATAGTCAGTTAATTATATACCAAATATATATCGATGACAATTTCTTGAATTCAGAGCAAAAAGATGCGTTAATGTGCATTCCAGGGCATATGGATGGGTAACACGAAAAATGTTACATGAAGTAAATTGTGATCATGGCAGAAAAAATTAGTTACCAAGTTCAAACAAACTCGTATATAAAACAAAAAGAATATTAAAATTATTACAACAAAGTAAGTTGTCTTACCCATCCGAATATGCAGTTCGATGTTTTGGCTTTATTATTAGAATCACAAATGAATATTTTGAGCATTCCATTCATGTTATTATTACAAGACGTGAAATTAAACAAATTTAAATATTTTTGGAATATTCATTTGTTTTTGTGACCTACGAATTGTACAAAGATATTGTACTGGAAGAATGTCTGACTTTTATTTTGAATTGGTGCAATGTAATAAATAAAAAAATTATAAAAGACTAATATTGTACGAATCGAAATCATGAGTATGCAAATTTAAAAATTAAGTAATGTAAATTGAGTAATGTTAATGCAAATTTAAAAATTTCGCCAGATCCCATCAATTCCAGTCCATTCACATCAGGTCTCACCAATCCGACTAGACCCCACCTAAACCCACCCAATCTCACAAGATTCTGCGTAATCGATCTCATTCGATCCCACCACATCCAACTAATGTCAGATCATATATTCACCAATTTCTTTTAATCCAACTTAATCCTCAATCTCACCCTTTATTATTCAGTCTAACCCGACTAAACCCACTTTCCTACTTATTCACCTATCCGATCGTTTTCGATTTCACCACAGCCCCGCCTAATTCTCAATTATACCAGATCCCGCCTAATTCTCAATTATACCAGATCCCGCCTAATCCCATCCGATCCAATCAAAACCGACACATTTCCTTTTCATTTTAATGCTATTTATGTTTTTCAGTTCCATCCGCAAGTTGGGAATAGGTCATTGTTTAAAAAATAATAAATAAATTTAAGTATTTAAATTGTTCTTTTATTTACGTGATTATCCATTAATTAAAAATAAATAAAAACTGAAATAAGTAAAAGAAGGAGGTATACGGTCAAACCCTACGCGTCTGGCTGTATGAATATTAATCGTTTGCCTTACCAACATATCAACCGAGAAAAACAAATTAAGAACTAACATTTTCCTTCGAACTTTGCATACGGTTTAAACCAAATGTTCCCCAGATGGCGGTCTGTACGTAGTACTCTAATTGGTCTGTGGCAAAAATCTACAATCTAGATCTTCTACTAGAGGAAAGCGGCACAGATTATTATATATGTACGGAAAGGTTCTTAAAATTAAACGGAATAAGTCAACACCAAGGAACTTATATACGATAACTGGAATTACTACGAAGCAGTATTTGAAAAATAAAAATGTACTTTATTTCGTTCATAATAAAGTTGACATTTGTTTCTTACATAACAGAAAGGGGAAAACGTTCTGAGCAAGACAACGACATGAGTGGATGTTGTCCCTTTCTTGCAATTGCCTGTGTAAATAAAACTTTCGGATGGTAGATTTTTATATATTCGTTAATCGTTAAATCTCTTTTGTTCATACACGTCGATAGATACATTGGCATAAAATGTATTGTAATCAGGGCGAGCGAAGCGAGCCCTACACTAGGCCACTTTGTATGCACTTTTGTGGTATGTGTTATGTGTGAAAATATCGCACTTCGAGGTTTGAGCTTTGACGTGGTAGTTTAAATTCATGTCTAGATATGATCTACCATTAAAGTACCATTTTAAATAAATAAAAAATACATGTATTAGAATTTTATTACTACTAACGCCATCTATTAGGAAACTAACGAGTTAAAACGCTAACGAGTTAAAACGTTACTTTGGCGTGGTAAATTTAATTCATTTTCATTCACTCCATTTTAATACAATATTAATCTATTAATACACTTGTACTTTTTAACTTCCTGCTACGTATGTGGATAAGGAAGTTACTGATTTGGTTCCGATTTTCAACAATCGAATTTTCACCAGATGTCCGCGTTTTAGAGGTCCTAGGAACCTTTTTCGACTATTTTCGCGATGACGTCAGTGTGTCTGTTTCAATTACAAATGGCGTCTTCAAAGTGTTGAATGTTGATACTCGTGTACATTTTATTATTGAAATTCAGTTTGTTTCGTCTGTATTAGTGTCATTTTCGTTGGGTTTGAACTTTTATGCTCCGGATTGCTTTATCGTGATACAAAACTAATATATTGTGCTATTTATTGTAAGTTAATGAAATCTTAAATTGTAATATGAATGTTTTATTTCTGAATATATAACATTATAGTGTGGCAATAAAATCAAACGAAGTGGCGAAAGGACTTGTCAGAGTTGCATTTTGTCTGAGTGGCACGCTGTATAGTGTTTGATAAAATCCTATTTACTATTAAATTTTCAATGAAAAAGTAGGTAGGTACCTATATAGGCTGCCGAAACAAAATAGTTTCCACGCTATAACATAGATGACGCCAGTAGTACGTCATTAACGATTTAGAAAGATGCCTATCTATACCTATAATAATACACATAGGTATATGCCTATCTATACCTATAATAATACCTTTATGGTAATCATCTACCTCAACCCAAAATTTTATAACATCGTTTGTATTTTTCCATTGGATAAAACAGATATTGTGCCGCTGATTCAATATCTCGTCAATGTCACTAGCAGTATAGCCAAGTTCTTTAGCTAGTTCCGAAATGGAATTGTCCTTACCTTGGCGGAGTATTATCTCTGGGTCTAATTTTGACATCAATTCCAGCACATTATAATTGGTTGGGAGTCTTTGTTGAATTTTCTTGGCTAGGTTCACATTACACTCAATACAGCGACGTTTTATGGCTGATATAGTATCAGCTGTTAACGATGTTTTTTCATTCTTCAATTCAAATAGGTAGCCCATGTATGGGACCGGGTTAAGGTTTCGATCGATATCAATATTTAAAAAATCCTTATCTGTAATATCTGCATCCGGTAAAACAGTATCCTGTTGCAAACTGAACGTAATAGTATAATCAGCACATTTAATAATTTAAGAGGATTCGCACTTTCGCTTTCAAAGCTTTTCAATGCGATCTGCACATCGCTTAGTACACTTTTCAAAAATAGCAAATATAAATAATTGGATTCATCCTTGTACATACAATATAATAAATCTGCAGTGTAGTGTAACATCGATCTCTCATAATCCCAAAATGTAAAGTCAGTTCTTTCCACTGTGCCAGAATTCTTTGCACTGCTAGTTCAATGGATAACCAGCGTGTGTCACATACCTACAAAATTTTTAAAGGTGCTTCACTGCAATTAATAGTTTCGTAATTTTCTTGATACTCATTTTTACGTTTTGTTGAGTATTCAATTCATTCATGCCAAAAAGGCGGTATTCGATTACGAAATATGTCAACTAGCGACACTAGTAAGCGAATAAATTTCAGGTTTATGAACTTGAAATTAGTATAAGTGAATTATTTCGAATGTTTTTTGTATCATCCCTTGTGGAAAAATTTCTCGGATAAAAGTAGGTAAATAACTTACAAAGTGAAAGTAACAGTTTATGAATGTTTATTTTTATTTAAAAAGTCGAAAAAAGTCTTACAAAGTCGGAAAAACTCTGAATTTGATATAAAAATTCGGAGTAATTCCAAAATTTCGGACTCTTCCAGAAGAGTTATTCAGTGTTAATAAATCTTTCTGCCGTGCAACGTTTATGGGTACTAAAAGAAATATATTAAAAGTTATTAATACTACGAAAGTGTAATAAAGGGGAAAAAATATAACTAATACTTCCCCGGTTTTCCGTTTAAGAATTTGAAACTTTCTTCTTTGTTTAAAAAAAGGTTACCGTTACTGTCGATCAATATTATAAACTTTGTTTCTTCAATTTTTGATAATTATTATTAAAATCTATTATATCACAACGTTATTTGCCAATTTTTATTTTATTGTACTTTTATTACATAAATATATTTATAAATTAAGTAAAAATTAAAACAGCTGATCTAATTAGCTTTTGACAGGTTGAGTCAGTGTTGCCAGAGAAAAAGTCAATCTTTCGTCCTTAAGAGCATGTGCCAGAGGCCTAGTAGCATATCAAAGCAGTCAAGAATAACGACGTTAATAAGTCGGCGATTGCTAAACATCTACAGCTGTAGTCGGGCCGTAATCACTGGATGGAATTTCATAGGCCACGCGTATTTTCGACAGAACGCCATATTACATTCCACGGCTAGTGAAAGAAGCCATTGAAATCAAAAAACATCCAAATTTCAACCGGGAAGACGCACGTAGTACGTCCTTGATAAGTTTTCTTGGCACGTATTGATTTTTGAAAAGCTGTATATTTTGGAAACGATGATCGATTTGATCTTTCAAATGGCATTCAACTCAATTTAAATATTGCTTTAGCTAAAAAATCGGTAGGTTCAAAAATTTCGAAGCAATGTCAAAAAAACATTTTCGTCTATGATAGATCCCAAACAAATTTACCGATTTTTATCCAATTAACGGTACTTGGCGCAGTTTTTAAAGGAGAAACGATGATAAGATTTTGAAGTCAATCGGTATATTAGCCTGAAAGTTATTTCCAAAATATTAAGTAACTTTGCTAAAGAAAACGTAATTTTAATATTTGAAAAGTTGTAACCTTTGAAAATAAGGTTCGGTTTTGATTTTTAAAAGGGCATTCGACGTAATTTTTATAGTATTAAAATATCGTAGAATACCAAAAAATAATTGGTTGAAATATTTCGAAGTTACGTCGAAAAAACTTTTTTCAAAATTTTCGTCAACGATTACTTCCAAACGAATAAACTGATTTTGAGGCAATTTATGCATTAGATGTATTTTTTTGAGGAATAGTTTTTGTACTCAATCGGTACATTAATCTGGAAGTTATTAAAAAAAAAAATTGTTTCGTCACAATTTGTTTAGGGTATTTTCAAAATTTCTCAAAATCTCTTAGGCCCATTTGGTACAAAATTTCAGGAAGTATAAGTTGAGCGGAATCCAATCGAATGCCACCAACCGCGTTTCAATCGGTCCAGGCGTTCAAAACTTATGAGTTGTTGACACACACACACACTCACACACACACACTCACAGACACACATACATACAGACATACTGACGTCATCGCGAAAATAGTCGAAAATGGTTCCTAAGCCCACAAAACGCGGACATATGGTGAAAACTCCATTTTTCGACATAACTTCGAAATATTTCAACCAATTATTTTTTGGTATTCTACGATATTTTAATACTATAAAAATTACGTCGAATGCCCTTTTAAAAATCAAAACCGAACCTTATTTTCAAAGGTTACAACTTTTCAAATATTAAAATTACGTTTTCTTTAGCAAAGTTACTTAATATTTTGGAAATAACTTTCAGGCTAATATACCGATTGACTTCAAAATCTTATCATCGTTTCTCCTTTAAAAACTGCGCCAAGTACCGTTAATTGGATAAAAATCGGTAAATTTGTTTGGGATCTATCATAGACGAAAATGTTTTTTTGACATTGCTTCGAAATTTTTGAACCTACCGATTTTTTAGCTAAAGCAATATTTAAATTGAGTTGAATGCCATTTGAAAGATCAAATCGATCATCGTTTTCAAAATATACAGCTTTTCAAAAATCAATACGTGCCAAGAAAACTTATCAAGGACGTACTACGTGCGTCTTCCCGGTTGAAATTTGGATGTTTTTTGATTTCAATGGCTTCTTTCACTAGCCGTGGAATGTAATATGGCGTTCTGTCGAAAATACGCGTGGCCTATGAAATTCCATCCAGTGATTACGGCCCGACTACAGCTGTAGATGTTTAGCAATCGCCGACTTATTAACGTCGTTATTCTTGACTGCTTTGATATGCTACTAGGCCTCTGGCACATGCTCTTAAGGACGAAAGATTGACTTTTTCTCTGGCAACACTGACTCAACCTGTCAAAAGCTAATTAGATCAGCTGTTTTAATTTTTACTTAATTTATAAATATATTTATGTAATAAAAGTACAATAAAATAAAAATTGGCAAATAACGTTGTGATATAATAGATTTTAATAATAATTATCAAAAATTGAAGAAACAAAGTTTATAATATTGATCGACAGTAACGGTAACCTTTTTTTAAACAAAGAAGAAAGTTTCAAATTCTTAAACGGAAAACCGGGGAAGTATTAGTTATATTTTTTCCCCTTTATTACACTTTCGTAGTATTAATAACTTTTAATATATTTCTTTTAGTACCCATAAACGTTGCACGGCAGAAAGATTTATTAACACTGAATAACTCTTCTGGAAGAGTCCGAAATTTTGGAATTACTCCGAATTTTTATATCAAATTCAGAGTTTTTTCCGACTTTGTAAGACTTTTTTCGACTTTTTAAATAAAAATAAACATTCATAAACTGTTACTTTCACTTTGTAAGTTATTTACCTACTTTTATCCGAGAAATTTTTCCACAAGGGATGATACAAAAAACATTCGAAATAATTCACTTATACTAATTTCAAGTTCATAAACCTGAAATTTATTCGCTTACTAGTGTCGCTAGTTGACATATTTCGTAATCGAATACCGCCTTTTTGGCATGAATGAATTGAATACTCAACAAAACGTAAAAATGAGTATCAAGAAAATTACGAAACTATTAATTGCAGTGAAGCACCTTTAAAAATTTTGTAGGTATGTGACACACGCTGGTTATCCATTGAACTAGCAGTGCAAAGAATTCTGGCACAGTGGAAAGAACTGACTTTACATTTTGGGATTATGAGAGATCGATGTTACACTACACTGCAGATTTATTATATTGTATGTACAAGGATGAATCCAATTATTTATATTTGCTATTTTTGAAAAGTGTACTAAGCGATGTGCAGATCGCATTGAAAAGCTTTGAAAGCGAAAGTGCGAATCCTCTTAAATTATTAAATGTGCTGATTATACTATTACGTTCAGTTTGCAACAGGATACTGTTTTACCGGATGCAGATATTACAGATAAGGATTTTTTAAATATTGATATCGATCGAAACCTTAACCCGGTCCCATACATGGGCTACCTATTTGAATTGAAGAATGAAAAAACATCGTTAACAGCTGATACTATATCAGCCATAAAACGTCGCTGTATTGAGTGTAATGTGAACCTAGCCAAGAAAATTCAACAAAGACTCCCAACCAATTATAATGTGCTGGAATTGATGTCAAAATTAGACCCAGAGATAATACTCCGCCAAGGTAAGGACAATTCCATTTCGGAACTAGCTAAAGAACTTGGCTATACTGCTAGTGACATTGACGAGATATTGAATCAGCGGCACAATATCTGTTTTATCCAATGGAAAAATACAAACGATGTTATAAAATTTTGGGTTGAGGTAGATGATTACCATAAAGGTATTATTATAGGTATAGATAGGCATATACCTATGTGTATTATTATAGGTATAGATAGGCATCTTTCTAAATCGTTAATGACGTACTACTGGCGTCATCTATGTTATAGCGTGGAAACTATTTTGTTTCGGCAGCCTATATAGGTACCTACCTACTTTTTCATTGAAAATTTAATAGTAAATAGGATTTTATCAAACACTATACAGCGTGCCACTCAGACAAAATGCAACTCTGACAAGTCCTTTCGCCACTTCGTTTGATTTTATTGCCACACTATAATGTTATATATTCAGAAATAAAACATTCATATTACAATTTAAGATTTCATTAACTTACAATAAATAGCACAATATATTAGTTTTGTATCACGATAAAGCAATCCGGAGCATAAAAGTTCAAACCCAACGAAAATGACACTAATACAGACGAAACAAACTGAATTTCAATAATAAAATGTACACGAGTATCAACATTCAACACTTTGAAGACGCCATTTGTAATTGTGTTGTTTTTTGTTTGATAGATTGGCCAAATTTTGTTATTTTGAAATTGTGTATTTACCGCAAAACAATATATGTTTATAATTCATGTGCACAACAGCTGGGGAAACCAGCGGACTGTAGACCTATTCTTCTTCTTCGATGCCCCACCAGCCGTATTGCTTTGGGTGAGCCGGATGTCACCGGGAGAAAATAATCCAGACCACAACTATTCGTTTACAATGGTGCTTTATTGTAACGAAACAAAATTAGCAATAAAGCTAGCACCGTTGCAAATATTCCTATTTTATGAGAGAGAGCCACTATTTTCCTTATCACTGTCCTACTCTAAGCCGGTACCCTTTAGGTATACTAAAGCCCAGTAACTTGTCTGTGAAACTTAACTTGAGACGTAACGAAACTGTAACTAGAACGGAACGGAACTGATTGTATGGCCGCGTTCTTCGATATTTATAGCCCGCGGCCAGACGAGCGGATTATGCCGACAAAGACGGCTGGCGCCATGCGTTTGCGCCACTATGTCTGGGATTTGTTAAATCGCACTTCTCGTAATCTAATCACAATTATTTTATGTTAGGTAGCTTCTACCTCTAATTAGTTGGTGCGGCCCTCTAGCCGATAGTATCGAAATAAAGGTCACTATCGATATTACAAAACTAGCGATACTATCGATTACACCGATAGTATCGATAGCTGTAGTAATATTGAGAGGCAATACTATCGACAGTATCTATAGTATTGACAGTTTTTAATTTTTCACGTACGATACTATCGATAGTATTGCTGTTTACTGATTGAATTGTCCTAAATGAGATATCGAAACTATTGATAGAAATCGATACTATCGTTTTTTTCTTAAAATATCGATAGACTATCGATTGGCTATCGATATTGTACTATGGAGCGGCCATAAATTAATATGTATATTTGGGACATTTACGTGTATAATATTACCACTGGACAAGTTATCCCATACAAATGACAGCTAATTTTATATGTCAATTTGAAACGCTGTCGGCGGGGGTACCGAGAACTAATTTTGACGTATGCTGTATATCGTTGCCATGGTAGTCTAAATATTATGAGGCAGTTACGCATTTTAATTTGTTAATGTTTTAGTGAATTCCTAAGTTTATATTTGGTGTACTCAGAAGTTTTGCGACATTAGGAGATGCGTATATTGCAAATTTTCCTACCTAAAGAAGTGTAAAACTTCGTTTTACAGGTACGTGCATGTAGTTACTGTTTTTAATCAAAAATTGAGTAACATGGTCTTTAAAACAACTTATTTTTACCAGAAACTCTTAATACAATATTACATTAATAACAGGGATATTGATTTTCGGCAGAATTAATAATATTTATTTTTGTTTCGCTTAGAATTAACTAGTGATATCTACAGGTCATATCGATAAATTCAATATCAATATTCTACTATAGTAATCAAATTCAGTTTTCGTTTTCAGTTTTAGTTGCATATTTAATTCACTTTATAGTCGTCTTATTTCTTTTTCATTTTCATTAAATATGCCTCACTTATAGGAAAAGTTTTGTTCATGTAGCGAACTATGATTTTGATTACATTTTATTTTTGCAGATTTTCAGTCGATTTAATGGAAAAAATGTATGACTACAACAATGAAAGCTGTTAATTGGACTCCAAAGAAAACAGATTCTCCTTGTTTACAATATTTTTGATAGTTAATGTTTTATCAAATATTGCAATCGAAACTATCATGATTGAAACTTTTAAAAGTCATTTCGATATTTTGATTAAGCAAATCATGACAAAACGTACAGATATAAGAATTATTATCGCAGCAACAAAAACAATTTCGCTTTCTGTAACTGATGAAAGTATACGGCATTTCTTAACATGGCAAATAATTTGGATTCGTCTGTATTATTTTCATTAAACAGGAATTTGTAAACAACTTAATTTTTTAATGAAACATGAAAGGAGTATTTTCGCTATCGTAGTACAATAAAAGAAATAAGAACAAATTAATGCAACCTCCGGTCAACCTTAGGCTAACATTGTCTATCAAAAATAAGATAAACGAGTCATTTGTTGGACTTTCGGTATACTATCACAATCAAATTCTCGAAGAAATTATACATTATAAAATTAAATGTATGAAATATTCGGTGTTTTTATTATTTTCACAGTTTACTTAATATAGTCTATCTAAATGCCAAATTTCATCTAAATCTGTTAAAGCGATATTGCGTGAAGGAAAGACAAACAAATATTGGTGTTATAATATTACTAGTGACCCTTTCCTGCACAATGGTATCTACTTTACGAATTATTAGGGCGAGCGCAGCGAGCCCTACACTAGGCCACTTTCTGTGCACTTTGTGGTACATTTTACTGAAAAAGGATCGCATTTTTTAGGTTTGAGCTTCGACGTGGTAGTTTATATTCATGTCTAGATTTGTTATCTACCATAAAAATACCATTTTATAAAAATAAAAAAATAGAAGGTACAATTTTATTAGAATCTTATTACTACTAACGCCATCTCTTATTAAATTAACGAGTTAAAATTGATAGAAGATACATTTTTATTAGAATTTTTGAACTTATTAAGAGACTACCTACTTCATGAATTGTTTCTTCATATTTGACTGGCGGCGCGCGGTCATCGTGTCCTTGTATAAAAGCGAAGTTCAAGTATAAACTGCAATAGCTATAGGGCTATCAGTTTGATCAGCTTGGCATCAAAGGTGTATGATAAAATCATTGAAAGGAGAATGCAAGGGAAGTTCAAAGTAATGTTGTGGGAGGCACAAGAGGAATTTAGGTCTAGAGCAGGGATGTTTGCGGGGAACAGAGTAAATAGAGCGTTAGAGAGTTTCACAATATGCTTATTGAGAAACAGTACAGATATATTAATTGATTTATATTGTATTGAGATCAATTCCCAATCTTAGCCCGAGGGCAAAAAGAATATACCTTTTCTTTAGCTTTTTACCCTCGGGCTATTCGTATCCCCGAATCCCCGCCCGTATCCCCGAAGAAGTAGGCAGAAGTACAACGTGTGCATCCACGGTTAGCCGAAGATACTTAAGTCCCACAATGTGATAGGTGGCCAGCCTATCGTCAGTAGGGCACTTTTCCAATCCCGGGCAAAGTTGTTTTATCAAAAAACTGAAAAAACACATTTTTTCATTTGCCTGACTCTGGAATCGAACTTCGAGGGTTCATCTGAGAGGAAAATTCGAAAAATGTATTCGCCGAGTGTCTACCGTCAATTCTTCGTGCCTGCGTAGTCCAAAAATTTTGAACGTTTATTTAAATAAAACATTTTTTGATTTTGATTTCGTAAATCGACATAAAACCAGGAACTTCCTGATTTTAGAAAAAAAAACAATTATTTCAGCAAAATGTTAAACATGTGTCTTTTTATAAGATCAACCTTCATTTTTAATACATATTTTTCCTTGAAAATACCAACAAACAAAAACCGAATATTCCTAGTCCAAAGCCTGACGACGCGGGCTTTTGATGCGAATGTAATGTTTAGGTGAAAATACGCTGAGTTTTTTAGGTTAGATAATTAAAAATAAAGTCCATACATTAAAAGATGTAATTCTCATAAAAATACTTTTCTAACAATATTACTAGATAGTATAACTTTGCGAGCCCTTACAAAACTCTGTTTTTTGCTAGTTAGAATATATTTTAACAATTTTTCTTTAACATATATAATAACCAAACAAGCATATATCGCACCTGATAGAGAAACCACAGCCTATAGACAAAAAAAAATGTTAATGGCACGTTACTATTTGTACTTTACCTTCAATCTGGAACACGATAATGACGGAATCAACGTTATTGCGGTAGGAATAGGTAAGGCGATGTTACCAAATACTAGAAGTGAGACGCTGCGAAACTCTATCACCTGGTATACTTACATAAGTAATTACATATAATTACATAAGTAGATGACTCGACAGTCTTTGTCCTGTTACAATTTTTGACGATTGCTTTGGTTAGTTTGGCTCTCCACGATCACTTGTCTAAAATTTTCTTTTTCACAATCCTTGTCCTAATATATCCAAATTAATTGAGTCATCAGGTGGCGGAGCATTGTACGCGTACTAATTTGTTTTCACATAGATTAATTAAATAAATTACAATAACATTTGGGAAACAACAAAGGAGACATCGAATAATTACTCGTTTAATTGATTGTCACGTTATATGTCACCACGTATATTCATGCTTAAGCTCAGAACTAGAAGACACTCATAAATATTATCCAAAACAACATACTAATGTTGTAAAAATAACTGCAGATATTATCTGTGGTTCATTAGGGACACTAATAGGGTAGTTACAACCTTGCTTTGAGCAGCGGCAGCTAATAGTAAGGTGGCAAGTGGCAACAACAAAAGTGTGTAATTAATTGTAAAAGGCTACTAGTAGGCACCGCGTTAAGCGAGACACGTGGCACTGGTGGGGCTGCGGTATCACAAATACTCCGTAGTCTACATTCCACACGGGTGCCTATAGACACTTACAGATGTGTGAGGATTAAGGCAGTGGCAACAATTGTGAACGGTGATGAACGGCGCATTAGCCAGTTATTTTACATATTATGTACACACTGAAGTTGATTGATGAATGATGAGTGGCAAAACGAGAATACACTGGCGTTGATTTTGAATAATAAATAATTAGGTATATCCAGAACAGTCACATTAAGTTAAACTAAAATAAAAACACAACCTTTATCTTCAGTAATGATTAATATTATAACTTATGGACTTCGTTTACTCCGCGTAGCATCTTCTCTGTAGGTGATAGCGTCAGTATTAGTAACTTAGTAACTAGCACCCATAACACAAACAAATATATTTTTATATATATATATATATATATATATATATATATATATATATATATATATATATATATATATATATATATATATATATATATATATATATATATATATATATATATATATATATATATAGACTAATACAATCAATTTAGTATTTTCATGACCACAGCCCACCTAGCTGTAAATATTAAATAATCGATACACTTATCGAAGATGTCGATATGTGGGAATCACTAATTTTAGTTCCATGGACGCACGCCTTGGTCTACAGCGCCAAAATGGCGATATTCAAATAGGCACAAAAATTCTTTGACAGCAGCACGGTGTTGCAAACTTAGTGGATTTTCCACTAGATCTGGTGGTTTAGACATCTGTTTCGGTGGGAAAATATCTGTTTTAGTGGCTAGTGGATTTTTAGTGGATTAGATTTTTCCTGTTAGCGGTAAGTTATGAATTTAACCACTAACACAACTCATAAAATACTGAAGTATATATACTTTCTAGTTAAAAAATCATTTAGTTTAAAACATTTTTGTTGTGTAGGCAACACCTAGTTCAAGCCTGTCTGGCATTCGGGTATGAGTTTCTTGAGTGAACGAACATGAAGTATGGACTTTATTTGTAATACCTAGTATTAATTTGATTTGATTTGAAAGATGTATTGGTTATTTATTTACTCAGCCAGTTCAGTAAACAGTTAAAGCTTTGAAAAAATATTTTAGAAATAAAGTTTTAAAACTTATTTAATTATTAATGCCCAAGCCACAGTAGGTACACTCAAAAGTTTCATGATTGTTGGTTACGTGACCCAGGTTTAAAGGATTGGTTGCAAGTAGTCGAAAGCACTAGTGGTCCAGTAGCTAAGTGCAAATTATGTAGTTCATTATTAAGGAATCATTATGGAGATTTAAAAATCATGGATTATCTAAAAAGCACATGCAAAATTCAAAAAAAAAATAAACAAACTTGAAACTGATGAAAAATATTCAAGGAATCAGTGTAAAAAACGCACTGTCTCATAACTAAGAATCGATTACTGAATTAATGTTGCATTTTATTTAATACTTTATTGTACACAGAACAATTAGAGTAAAAATATATAAACATAACATAAGTACAATGGGCGAGCTTATCTCTTTTAATGTTAATAAAAAACAGAAAGATATTGCAAAAAATGATGAGCAGTGGCGTGAAACACATCTACTAAGCTGCAAAAATACAAAATATGCTAAAAAATTTTGGTACGAGGTAATGAAATTCGAAGGTATATTAGGTGAAAATAAATTTCAAGAATTAGCCACATTTGCGATATCCATAGTAGTTTTACCGCACTCTAATGCACATATGTGTAGAGCGATTATTTAGTATAATGAACGTTGTCAAGACTAAACAGAGAAACCGGATGAAGTAATGATTGCCTAATTCAGTGACACAAAAAATTGGCACTTAAGAAATTGATTCTTTACAAACAGAGCAAGATGAAGCCGATTCTTCGGATGATGATCATCTTTAATATGTATTTAGAAAGGTACCTAATTGTTTTCTTTTTAACATAAAATAATTAATTTATGATAATAATTATATTGTTATTGTTTTATTTTAAAGTTAAATTAAAGTAGGTAGTCATAGGCTTTGGGTTATCTAGCGGAATTCTGGTGGTTTGAGAGAGCGCTAAGTTTTAGTGGTTTCTGGTGGTTTACACGGCCTCATTTGGTGAGTTGGTAAAAATGAAGTTGGCAACACTGCAGCAGCAATTCCAGTGGTAACATAGTGGTAATATTATACACGTCAATGATTTGGGAGCTGCCAAACTCCTAAGACGTACTCGTATATTAATCTGTGGTCCAAAGAGTATACAATACTACGTAATCATGCTATGGTAATTTAGTACTATAAATTATTTGATAATTTTATTGAAAATAGCGTCATCTAGGACACGAATTGAAAAAGATTTTATTTCTAAAGACTTAAGATCTGGATTCAAGGTTTTTGCCACTACATACGAATATTAAAAATAACCTTTTAATGTCTTAAATATATATTTTTAAATAAGATATTACATTACATTATAATTTTAGCTATCTGAACTATAAGTATATGTTGTTTTGTGGTAAATACGCTTATTTTTCAAAATAACAAAGTTTGGCCAATTTATCATACAAAAAACAACACAATTATAAATGGCGTCGTCATGGTGTTAAATGTTGATACTCGTGAGCATTTTATTATTGAAATTTGTGTTGTGTGTATTATTAGTATTTTTTTCGTTGAGTTTGAACTTTTATTCTCCGGATTGCTTAATCGTGATACAAAACTAATATATTGTGCTATTTATTGTGAGTTAATAAAATCTTAAATTATAATATGAATGTTTTAATTCTGAATATATAACATTATACAGCGTGGCAATCAAACGAAGTTGCAAAAGGACTTGTCAGAGTTACATTTTGTATGAATGGCATGCTGTATAGTGTTTGATAAACTCCTATTTACTATTAAAATTTCAATAAAAAAGTAGGTACCTATATTAAGCTGCCGAAACAAAATAGTTCTCATGCTATAAGATAGATGACGCCAGTAGTACGCCATTATAGATTTAGAAAGTTGCCTATCTATACCTATAGTAATACACATATTTATCTATGTACGTAATAATACTACAGTACGTTAGAATTGAGAATACTTTTTGTCCTAGAGCATTAATTAGTAGGTACTACTAAAGACGGGCGATTGTTACTGATTCTAATAATCGAATAGTTTGATACTACTAATATTAATAGTCGAATACAAAACAATCGATCGCTAGTTTGCAAATTCGAATAAAACCGCTAGTTCATTCATTTGCTTTCCATACAAAATTTATCTGTTTTGTCTTACAATAAAGTCTATATTTAATTGATGTTCGTAGTAATAATTTTATTACTAGCTAACAATTACAAATTTACGGACCGCTAGTTAGTACATTGTTTGCCATACCAAATTGAACGTTCTTCCCGTACTATAAAGATTATTTTTAGTTGATAGCAATAATTAGTAAAGACTTATTTCCGAGTACTTTCAAAAATGTTTCCGATTCCACGAATCGCGCGCACACAGAGCTATTTATAGTATAGGTACCTACATTTTTAAAAAAAAATGTAATATTTTTAATACATGTTCTTTCTTTAAACAAATTTATTTTTTCTTTATGTTATAAATTTACCATAACGTTCTTATGCAAGTAATGCGTCAAAAAATGGCGGGAACTGAAACGAAGCTAGCGCCATGATTGTTTATATATTTTCCTTCAAACTTACATGTTCCTTTTAATTTATTAGTCTCTAGTACAAGTTAGATAAAATTGGCTTTGTAATCGAAATAGGTTCTTATTCACTGGCAATATAAACTAATATTCGAATGCAAATTAGTAATGTTTGTTAATTTCGATGGTTTGATGATTCAATTTGCTACACGAACCTGGATATTATTTCTCAAAACATAGCGTTTACTTTTAGATGACGCTACGGATATTCGAATACATAAACTAGTAAATTATTGATATTCGAATGCAAACTAGTAATGTTTGTTAATTTGCCACATGAAACTGAATATTATTTCTCAGCATATAGAGTTTACTTTTATATGAGGTTACGGATATTCGAATACATAAACTAGTAGTAATGAAAATTGAATCGAAAGGAATGAGATGAAGCAATACATACGTATTTGCTTCTCGCTTTTTCTTCAAATTCGAATGAGTTGTAAAGTTATTCGAACAATTCGAATGACGTCTACAATCGAATTATTCGAATAATGTCATTCACAATCGCCCGTCTTTAGGTACTAGTAATTATAACGCTTCTTAGTCCTGTTTTCTTATTAAAATATATAGTATTATTCAAGAAGTTGAAATTGTTGCAAATTAGTTAACCTCAATGTGCAGCAACAAGATGTCTACAAAAAATGAGGAAGACGTTGATTGCTATTCTTTCCAAAGTACATCAGAATTAATATTGGAAACAGATGTAATTAAAGTGGAGATGGATAAGGATTACGAATACGAAGAAGATATGGAGTCACTGGAAATTAAAACGGAATTAGAAAATGTACAAAAAGGTACGTCGCTGTTCGTTTGATTGACGTTTTATTTTAAAATAGACACAAGTCTCCCCTTTTAGAATCAGTCAGTAAATAATTAGTTGTCTCCTGGCTAAAAGTAAACTAGATTGTCTCAGTCAATATTAAATCTTGGAGGCGACGAATTAAGTAATACAATGTGGCGTTTGTAAGACATGACATCTGGGCTCTGGCTTCGCAAAACCTGTTTGTGCTCTACAAGGCGAAATGGTAATACAAGCATGCAATCATCTTGGTACTTCACCGCAAGAAGTCATGGTCTTATCTGGACTTTTTTTTTTATAGGAAAGGGGGCAAACGGACAGGAGGCTCATCTGATGGTAAGTGGTCACCACCGCCCATGGACAACCACATTATCAGAAGATCTGCAGTTGCGTTGCCGGCCTTTTAAGAAAGAGCAGGCCCTTTTCTTGAAGGTCCCTAAGTCGTATCCGCTTGGAAAAGCCCCTGTCGGTAATTGGTTCCACAAAGGGATAGTGCAGGGGAAGAAGTGCCTCGAGAATCGCACAGTTGTGGATTTCCAGACATCGAGATGATGAGGATGAAATTTTGAATTTTGTCACGATGTCCGATGGTGAAATTCTGCAGCAGGAATTAATCCTAACAGTTCGTCGGAACACTCCCTATGATAGATCCGATAGAAGATGCAGAGCGAAGCCACATCTCTACGCAATGCCAAAGAATCAAGCTGATCAGAAATAGTCCTGTTGTTGACGATTCAAGTCGCTCTACGTTGACTTCTGCTTAGTACTAGCTCCATCATTTTGATTGTTGTTGTAGTTTGTGTCATTCTATTAATTGTGAGATACAAATATGTTGGATATCTCTGCACATTCAAACCTTTACCACGTGGAGAGGTTTGAAGAATGGTTCCGTTTTTGTGAATGAGTTATTTCGTCATCTTAAATTGTGTCAAGTAACTGCAAATGTTTAGTGTCAAAATTAAATTAACTTTTCCACTCACCTCCCCAAACTCACTACTCATCCACTTATACACAAATTAAACTATGCCACTTGATTTTACAAATGGATAAGAGGCTTGGGTTGGCATTAGAAATGGGCCACACAATTTTTGGATTTCTGAATGGTGGGTTGGATGGTTGGCTTCCCCTTTCTAATCATACTACACCCACCACACGGAAATGTCTAGTTTTTATACCTATTTTTCTGAACCTGTAAGTGAACTGTATAGGTTAGGTTAGAACTAAAAATATATAAAAACGTGTAAAAGGCAACCCGGACAGGGGGGCGAGGGGGTCGGAGGCCCCCCAACCTTGGGGGATCAGGGGCGAAGCCCCCTGCCACTTGGAAAAAAAATTAACTCAATGCACAGTTGAACTAGGTTAGTTAGGTTCTCTTTAGATCCCACTCCCAGGAAAAGATGCACCGTGCGGCGGTGCTCCGTCGACATACTCCTACCCGACTTGTACAGAAATTGGTAGTATTTTATTGCAATTATGAAGATAAAAAATTTGTTATGAATTTATTAAAAAATGTGTTGTTATAAAAGAATTTTTATGATTTTCTACAATCTACAATATGTTATATATTTATGAAGTGCTATATTTCTTAGGAATAATTTTATTAATATTTAAAAGATGACAAATAATGATTATGATTTTAAGTTAAGCCCCGTTTTCACTTTGATTAGTACGAGTGTGAGTGTTTAATGCATTTGCTTAGTATGAAGCTAAAAATACATGAAGACAGCCGCTGATCAGTGAGAGTGATAAGTAATTGGCATCTATTCACTTTTACTACGTTGATTATGAATCACTCGCACTGATCCACGGCTATTATCACATATTTTTTGCTTAATACTAAGCACCTGCATTAAACACTCACGCTCACACTAATCAAAGTGAAAATGAGGCTTAAGACAAAATAGACATTAAAAACATTTCATAAAAAATAGTGCAAAATAATTTAAGATTGATATTCGAAATGTTTTTAAGTATTTGTATACATTTTGAGGTTAGGATAGGCTAGTTTTTGCTCGATAACTTGTTTTATAAATATTTACGTAGGGGGTGAGTTTTACTGGAGGGGAGTAGTTTTAGAGTTCATCCATAGTAATGGATGTTTTATTTTTTAACAAGTTATTTAACAAAGAAATGTTTTCGTTTTCATATTATTAGCTGGACATTAATTTTCTATGCTGAAAAGGTCTTCTCATTAATAATGTTTCTAAAATACTCCCAATCTGAAAACTCCTATATAACAAAGAGATGATTTTCTTTGATGTTTGGGAAACTTTACAGCTGTAACTGTAAACAAAATAGGCATAAATTTTATTTATAGAAAATATTAGATAATTTCTTACATTGTAAAAGTTTTTTCAGAATGGAGCATGACTAGTGAACCTGGTCCCAGCTACCAGAGCAATATTGTCAAAAGTGAAGATACCGAACTAAGACCAGACCCAAATATATCAGGTATTGGTTCTGTGCAGTTCAAATTACAATGTTTATTTAATAATAAAACATTCAAATTGGTTGGATTGTGCAAAAAGTGTAATCATGAAAAGTTGTTTCTTTGCATGGAAATGAGATTAACACCTGTATTCACAAACAACCGACACTATGCGAAAAATGCTAATTTGCTATGCAATTCACGCTACAAGCCATTTGTTTCATAAACAACACTTAACTATTACTTGCCTGTGAGATATCATAGTGTCAAATACCAAGCTGTGATTGGTATTTTTTAATGCAGCGTATTTCACGCTGTTTGTTTGACAAATGTCAATTGTCAGTAGATCAAATTATCAAAATATTCTAATCACAATTTTATCCTATTTTGCGTTAATTATATATTATAATATTGCGTAAATTAATTAATATGGTATTATCAATATGGCTACGTCTTCGAATATATATATATATATATATATATATATATATATATATATATATATATATATATATATATATATATATATATATATATATATATATATATATATATATATATATATATATGGTGCAAATATTTTTGAAGAGCAATAATATTTTGCAAATCTCGAATACCTTATTTTCTTCTATTATCCTTTGTTTGTGTGATCTACTATTTATTTAAGTATTAAGTATTGTTATGAATATGTAACACTTAAGTATTGTTTATGATCGTTTTAACGACCCTATGCACTTACTAACACGTATTGTGTATGAATACAGGTGTAATAGTCAGTTTTTAGTCTTAAAAAGCATGTAAATTAAATATTCACAGTTTTGCATTATAACTAGTCTAATAGTTTTTTATTTCTTTCATCAATTTCAAAGGTGTTAATGATCTTAAAACGGCTGAATAATTCTATTGAATCATAACTAAGAAACATCTCACAAAATGGGCCTTTCATTAAAAAAATCACAATCAAATCTGATCATCCTCCTGGGCGCTACGATGCCACGGACAGACACACAGATACACACCTCAAACACCCCTCGTTTTTGCATCATTGGTTAAATATCGAGAATTTTTATTTGGCACTATTACAATCATTATAAATAAAGTTGAATATGTTTTAATGTAAAGAAAATTATTGTTCAACTTAATTATAATAACAGAAATCAATTTAATAGAAGTCTCAATATATTTTTATTCCTATTGATGTATTTTATTTGATTATTATAAAAAACAGGAGATTATTCCAGTTGATCTAGTACTTGTTAATCCAAAAGACACGCAAAAGATGTTAAAATCCAAAATCGCCTGTATTCTTTAGATGTCGAACTGTAACATGCAAATTTCGTTACACACGCATTTATTTATTTATTTATACTTTATTGTACACTTACATAGGTAAAATTGTACAAAGGGCGGACTTAATGCTAGTTGCATTCTCTCCCAGTCAACCTTGGGCTAACAGAAACAATAGTGTGTAGGTACAAAGAAAATATAGATATATAAAATTTAAATAAGAATACATATATAAATAATTATATAAGTAATAATACAAAATGAATAAAACATACTAATATAATATACTTAAATGGATATACTAATATAATATTAAGTAATAACATAGACTACATTAACAAATAATATAAAATAAATACATACATACTATAATATACTTAATAATACTTAATATGAAAACATTATGTATTAAATAATTATCGTAATTTTTCAACAGCCAATTTATCTATACTAAATAACTCCTTATATAAAATTAAAATATATCATTGTTAAGTAAATGATCGTGTACTTTCTTTTTGAATAGCCGCTTGTTACTAGATTGTTTAATAGATAAAGGTAGTTTATTCCATAATCTAGATGCACTCAAAAGAAAAGAGTTTGAAATAAAATTTGTGTAATGAAGCGGAATAGAAAGAGTTTGGGAAGCAGACGATCAAAGACAAATTATGGGTGGTTGATAAAAATTTAAATTTAGACTTGAGGTATGCAGGGGATAGGGGATCATAAATAATAGAATACAAAGTGCATAAAATCCTGAGCTTCCGACGTTGTGGTACTATGAGCCATCGCAGCCTTTTTCGATATTCAGACATGATCAAATTTACGGAGACAAAAAACGAAACGAATGGCTTGGTTTAACAATTTATCGAGTTTGTTGAGGTGGTAAATAGGTGCATCAGAATAACATACATCACCATAATCCAATATTGGCATAATGAGCGCGTGCACTAGAGACACTTTCGTTTTTACCGGCAAGAGATTACGAAATCTATTAAGAGAACTAAATGCTCCAGTAATTCTGTGACACACATTATTAACCTGGCAATTCCAATTGAAATGACAGTCGATATAAAGTCCTAAGTTTTTAACAGATGAGGAAAATGGAATTTTAGTGCCATCAAAAACAATTGGGGAAAGTGAATCGATGTTAAATTTCGTCGTTTGACGGATACTCCCAATAATTATCGACTGACACTTTAATGGATTGACCCTGATCCCAAATCTAGCTGCCCAGTCCCTAATTTGGTCAAGGTTACAATTTAGATCATAAATAGCTGACTCAATAGAGTTAATATTGGTATGTATATAAAACTGAAGGCCATCGGCATAAAAATGATAAGGACAGTCTATCGATGGAGTGACAAAGTTAATAAAGATTGAAAAAAGTAGAGGAGATACAATGCCCCCTTGCGGAACACCTGAAACGAGTTCTTGCCAATCAGAGAATACTTGTCCAAGGCGAACAACTTGACGACCACGAAGATATGTAGAAAACCATTCCAACGACGAGTCAGAAAATCTAAGATATTTAAGCATAGCAATTAATATGTCATGATCAACTGTGTTGAAGGCATTAGAAAAGTTCATAAGTACCAAAACAGTAATAAGCTGATTTTCCATACCCTCTCTTATATCTTTCGTCACTTTGAGTAAAGCAGTTGTGGTGCTGTGACCGGGGCGGAAACCTGATTGAAATGGACTAAGAATATTGTTATTATAAATGTACGCAGAGACTTGCTTATGGCAAACGGCTTCTAAAATTTTTGATAAAAATGATAAAATTGAAATGGGCCGGAAGTGAGAAGGGGCTGACAGACAGGGAACTTTGGGTAGTGGAATTATGAAGGCATTACGCCAAATTGAAGGAAAAAACCAGTTAGAATAGATGTATTGATTATGTGGGTAATTGCAACAGCGATATGCTTAAGGATTGGAATAATCATAGTACGGCCCAGACCGTCACTTCCGGTAGCTTTAGATTTTATAGAAGCTATGATTTTAGATACTTCGTCTTCAGTTACCGGCGAAAAAAAAATGGCTCAGACACGTCCAGAGGATGAGGCAAGACATTACATAAATTCCATTCCTTGATTTGAGTAAGAGTAACAGATTTGTCCGTACTATTTAACTGTGGGATTGACATGAAGAAATTATTGAGATCGTTCAATGACATCGAACCAACGTCATTGCTTAAAGATTTGTTATTGACGCCAATTGTTTTTAGAAGAGTTAGTAATACTCTCGTGTATGTAGCGACGTTCAGCAGTTAGCAGTTAGCAGCGACGGTTACGTACTGTTTTATATGCTTCCCAATTGACATTGGACCTGTTACGCTTAAATTTACTGAAAGCACGGTCACGACGTGTCATTGCCTTACGAACATCATCAGTTATCCATGGCGCTGGGGGGCGCTTTAATTTAATTAATTTAAATGGTGCATGTTTATCAAATAAAGCAAGCACAGCAGAATTTAGCTGATTGATCTTATCGTCCACAGACTTTGCATTAAAAAAGTTTGATAGCTCCATATTTCTTGCATCTTCATCAAATGCTTTTATGTTTATTTTATTAAAGTATCTCACCCGAATTGTGGTGGGGCATAGCTTAGGGGACTTTAGCTTATAAGACAGAAATGGGTGTTCCGGTGCAGCCCGGCCACAGTCAATTTTGTAATTTATAGACATAAAATTTAAATGTTCTTTTAATGTTCTTGCAGTACCAATAAATAAATTAAATGTACCTCAAGTATATCTCCTTAAAAGAGCAGTTTTTGATGGCCGGGAAGTAACGTATACGCTGCAGCCCGGCCACGGTTATATTTTCCAGTAGGATGCTCAGAATGTTTTTAAATATAAGCCAAATAAATGTTCCATTTGCGTTCTTTGAATTTTTGAATGTAATATACGAACAAAAACGACTATATAAACAAAAAATGATTTTAAATTAAAATGTGCACTTAGCGCCTGTAGAATTAAAATAGCAAATCTGGTTGTTTGTAAAAAGCTGCTATCGCAATTTTTTTAGGAGTAATTCTCTAGAAAACCAGACGTAAAGAAAAACAGTTCTGATTGTAAAACGATGGTGCATTTTCCTATATGATATATTATTATTATAAACAAAGTAATAAATAAATATATTATATGTATCTAGATGTACGTAATTGCATAGAATATTAAAATAATAAAAAAATGTTAAATGTTGTAGGGAATTGGAATTGCATTATATCTACGATTTGTTTTCTACAATCACATATTTTTATTTATATTGATAATTGTGTACTATCTCTATTGGTAGGATCTTCTAGCGTATGCCACCTACATCTTGAGCGCGGTCATCGAGAATCATGGTGAAGCATTAGCTATCTTGCTTGATATTTCGAAGGCTTTTGACAGGTTCTGGCATGATTTTTCCCCGTGTTGGACCCGGGCTTTTTGAAGAATAAACAAACTGCCGTTTTGTCAGGCAGGTCGTAAAAGGCGACCGATTGGATTCGTGAGTCACCTTCGTGGCTACTAGGTGGTAGAGTTCTGCATTGTCTCGCCCGGTTCTGATACCACCGCCTTACCTATTCCTGCTGTAATAGCGTCAGTGCTTAAACCTTAAGCCGGTAAAATTATACATGTGGCATTAGACCTCACCCCAAAATAGCAATGCACCATTAACATCTTTGGTGTCTATAAGTGATGGTTGACTCGTAGAAGACAAATCATAGATATAATAATAATAAATATTCACTGGACAAATTACACTTCCTGATCTAACCCCAAAGTAAGCAAACTATTTGCTTGTGTTATGGGTGTTAGTCATCGATACTAATACATAGAAATACATATATAAAAACTAGAACATATTTAATAAACACCCAAACCCGGAAATACAAACATTTATACACATCACACAAATGCTTGTCCCCGTCGGAGATCGAACCTGAGCCCCGTCGATTGCGTAGTCAGGGTCGCTGACCACTCGACCAACGGGGCGATTAATTTTATAAATATTTTAATTAGATATAACAGAATAAGTACCCATTTACTAAAAAATTATTAATGCAAATACGTACATCTAGATACATATAATATATTTATAATTACTTTGTTTATAATAATAATATATCATATAGGAAAATGCACCATCGTTTTACAATCAAAACTGTTTTACTGTTTTTCTTTACGTCTGGTTTTCTAGAGAATTGCTCCTAAAAAAATTGCGATAGCAGCTTTTTACAAACAAGCAGATTTGCTATTTTAATTCTACAGGCGCTAAGTGCACATTTTAATTTAAAATAATTTTTTGTTTATATAGTCGTGTTTGTTCGTATATTACATTCAAAAAACCAAAGAACGCAAATGGAACATTTATTTGGCTTATGTTTAAGAACATTCTGAGCATCCTACTGGAAAATATAACCATGGCCGGGCTGCAGCGTATACGTTACTTCCCGGCCACTAAAAAGTGCTCTATTAAGGAAATATATTGGAGGTACATTTAATTTATTCATTGGTACTGCAAGAACATTAAAAGAACATTTAAATTTTATGTCTATAAATTGCAAAATTGACTGTGGCCGGGCTGCACCGGAACACCCGACAGAAATAGTAAGTCGTGATGTGAGAAGCCAGGGGCCATAAGAGTACCATAATTTATAACGTGGGTGGGAGATGAAATCAGGGTCAAATCGAGTAAAGTATTGGGAGAGTGAAGGTTATGATGAGTAGTATCTGATGTACAGTGAAATTGTAAGAATGTATTAAATCTAACAGTCGTTGCGACCTGGTTTTAAATGTCGCGTTACAGGGATGAGCGAAGAAGCAACTTGAATTGTTCTCTATTTTACTTTACAATAGACAGAAGGTACTAAAGCTTTATCCGATTACTTTGTCTATAGAACCAATAGTATTTTTTATTAGAGGAACTTAAAAGCTTGAAATAAAAATAGAAATTAAACTAACCACTACATGAAGTCAAACAGAACATATATATATATATATATGTTTAGATATACAACTTAAAATACCATTTTATTATTATATTCTGAATGAGTGCTGCTGTGGACAAATGTATGCCCTAAACTTACAATGTGTATGAATTATATTAGAATGTATATGAAAGATAGTTAACCGGTACCTATTATCCTGTTAAATCCTATATAACATATTATAACTTTATTTTATTAACTTTAAGCAAATGGAAGTTAAATGTTTGTGAATCTTAGTTGATAAGGTCAGATATTGATAAATTGCTTAATTGTTAACCCACACTTAATACAAATAATTTCAAGTAGGCAATAATAAAATTGAAAGTAAATATTTGGTAAAAAAAGACATTAAAGACCTTAATTGTAAAATGATTATTATGAACTTGCTAAAGCAATTATTAACTACTTAAAGCTTGCAGAAAGCAGAGCTTGTAATGACTTATAACAATTACCTATTATAGGTTTCAAGTATAAGTGGATGAAAAGAATTGATTAATTATAAAATATTTAAAATGTGTAATAAACTCAATGGACATAGAAAGCAACATAGTACAGTACCTAGAAAAACTATCAAGGACCCAGGTACCTGATTAATTATTGAAAAAGTAAATACCAACAGTTCTTGTGAGTTGGCCACTCATTTACGGGACCGTGCTGAACGCTTTTGCTTTACGAGATCAATTTCCCCATCAATCTGCACTGGGGCAGCCGGTACATGATTTGAGGCTGCTATTGACTGATTTGCATTCCGCAACTTACTCAGCTTCACCAAATCCTCATTTGAATCTACTTTATGTATATCTCCGTTGGAAGCCTTAATATATATGATGCCGTCTCTAGTCCAGCAGTTCTTGATGCCCAAATTCTTGCGCGCTTTTATAAAAAGAGCCTGGCGTCTATGAGTAAAATATTCGGATATGACAAGACTGGTACCTTTAAGAAAAGATTTCTTTTGCCATACCAATGTTTTTTCCGCCGTGTTGGTCCCGGCCTCCTTTGTAGAATAGGCCAACTGCCGTTCTGCCAGGCAGGTCGTAAAAGGCGACCGATTGGCTATCGAGTCACTACCATCGTGGCTACTAGGTGGTAGAGTTCTGCATTGTCTCGCCCGGGTCTGGTACCACCGCCTTACCTATTCCTGCCGCAATAGCGTCAGTGCTTGTCGCTGTCGTGTTCCGGTTTGGAGGGTAAGGTAGCCGGTAAACTTATGCATGTGGCATTAGACCTCGCCACAAGATAGCAACGCACCATTAACATCTTTGGTGTCTATAGGCGATGGTTGACTCTTTCCATCAGGAGACCCATCTGCTTGTTTGCTATCTTATGATATATAAAAAAAAAAAAAATGTTTTGAAAAATGGCTGTGTGAAGCGGACCAGCACTGGGCGGGCTTTACCTTCCGATTGAAGCTTTCCCAATCGAGTGACAGATTTAAATGCTGTTTTTGAGACATCTTCTATTCCCAAATTATAACGGATGAAATCACTTATAACAATATCAAGGATTTCGGTCGTATTTTCTGGAATACCTTTTACTAAGAGATATTTTTTACAGTGTGCCATTTCAAAATAATCTAAAGACTTGCAAACTTCAGTAATCTGTAGTCTTAGAAGATGCAGGATAGCCAACATCTGTTCTTTGAAAGATGAAAACTCAGCATGTAATTAATTTAAACTAATGGCATCACTAATATCACTGCAGGTCTTGAATCGGGCCTCGAATTCCGAACATTGCTTAGTAATCATAGCTTAAGTTCATTTTGTTTTACCAGAACCAAGCTGAGATTGGCCATGAGTGCAAATAAATTATGTGTAGTGCTATTCCAAATTGTAAAAAAGCACAAGAACAAAAAAACGGTGTCACTGGCAGGACAGGTAGTACAACACTTATGTATTCATTGGAAACTTTATAATCATGTATTATTTATATACGACAATAATAAATACACTGTTTACCACAAAATTTACACGAATATTGTTTTTAAATGTGTAAATTTTTATAGATTAAATAATTAACACTGAGAAATGCGTTGTACGAGTTTTAGCACCTACCCTAAAAATTAGCGTCAAATTAAATTAAATAGTTAAATTTAGCGTCAATAATTAGCTTTTGAAATATATTTTTTTAGGTGACTAGTAATATAGTTATGCCAAACCATTAATATAAGAAAGGTAGAGGATAAGAAACAAGGTCATGTGACGTGATGCCAAATATTTCCCAAATATGGCGTCGTCTCCGCCCAGGGCAAGTACTGATGCAACACTTGGTGTTTGCTCAGTTAAGTAATCAAACATATTCAAAAGTCACTGTAAAACTAAATATAAAATCCGAACAACGGCTATTTGACAGAGGGATTATAAGAATACCCAGCGAATAAGTAGCTTTTACAGTATGAAAAATACAATCTTTTAACCCCCTATTTTACCCTCTTTGAGTGTGAAGATTTGGAAATGAATTAACTCATTGTTTTTTGATTAACTAAGCGTATTATATGTATTGATAGTATGTCTTTTTGCAGGTCAATATGGGAGATTCCAAGAGTTAGAAGAAAGCACTGATCAAACATTAGATGGAAGGGATAAAGTGGCATCTTCGAAGTCACCTGTTGCTGCTTTTAGTCAAAAGGCTTATTTAAAAAGACACTTGAATACGCACAGTGATAAATCTTTCGTGTGTAATGTCTGCAGTAAGGGTTTCACAACCTCAAGTCATTTGCGTCGTCATGAGTTAATTCATACCGGAGAGAAACCATTCACTTGTGAGTTTTGTAAAAAATCGTTCAAAGAGAAGAGCAACTTGAAGAGGCATTTAAATACATACAGTAACATAAAACCTTTTGTGTGTAATGTCTGCAGTAAGGGTTTCACACTTTTAGGTAATTTGCGTTGTCATGAGTTAATTCACACTGGAGAGAAACCATTCACTTGTGAGTTTTGTAAAAAATGGTTCAAAAGTAAGAGCAACTTGAAGAATCATTTAAATACACACAGTAATATAAAACCCTATGTGTGTAATGTCTGCAGTAAGGGTTTCACTCTTTTAGGTAATTTGCGTTGTCATGAGTTAATTCACACTGGTGAAAAACCATTTACTTGTGAATTTTGTAAAAAATCGTTCACACAGAAGAGCTACTTGAAGCACCATTTAAATACACACAGTAACATAAAACCCTATGTGTGTAATGTCTGCAATAAGGGTTTCACACTTTTAGGTAATTTGCGTTGTCATGAGTTAATTCACACTGGAGAGAAACCATTCACTTGTGAGTTTTGTAAAAAATCTTTCAGACAGAAGATCAGCTTGAAGAAACATTTAAATATACACAACATAAAACCCTACGTGTGTAATGTCTGCAGTAAGGGTTTCATATCATTAACTGATTTGCATTGTCATGAGTTAATTCACACTGTAGAGAAACAGTTCATTTGTGAGATTTGTAAAAAATGGTTCCAAAGTAAGAGCAACTTGAAGAACCATTTAAATACACACAGTAATATAAAACCCTATGTGTGTAATGTCTGCAGTAAGGGTTTCACACTTTTAGGTAATTTGCGTAGACATGAGTTAAATCACACTGGAGAGAAAGCATTTATTTGTGAGTTTTGTAAAAAGTGGTTCAAAAGTAAGAGCAACTTGAAGAGCCATTTAAACATACACTGTAACATAAAACCCTATCGGTCTTACTAATAAAACTGTGGTGGATTGTGATATAGCACGAGAATTGGACGATAGCGGCTGCGTGCAAGACGGTAAATATACTTCTAATAAATCTAGTTAAATTATAGCTTTAGATTGCTTTGGAATATAACAGTTTACCGATGTTTCGTGTATTTGATGAATAATAAGTGTTGATTTCTATTTGCTCTCGTATGCATATGTCTTTAGGTTTTAAGAGCGTTTATTTATCAAAAGAATTAGGTATAAATTACATAGCAAAATTTATCTAAATAATAAGTATCGTTTTATGTTTTATTGATTTAAATTTATACAAAATACAACGTAGGACTTAATGTTAAGTGCCATTCTTTACCCGTACCAGACGAAAAGACTTGTAGGCTCAAAGAATTATGGTTTTAACATTAACATATAAATTTGCTAAAATTGAATAAAGTGTATTTATACTTCAGGTAAGAACTGAGAATTTAATTCATTCATTTTATTGATTTTCTAAAAATAAACTGTACTGTTTCTGGACTGTACAAACATTTTCCAATTTTAAAGCAAGGCTTTACCAATTAGAGCATCATCAGGGTTTAATATAGTTTACAATATCTATTTATTTTATTAATATGTGATGGAAAAACTGGATCTCTTTTTTAAGAAAGTTGTGCAAATGGTTGAGTTTGAAATTTGGCACAATTAAAAATTACATTGTGTATGACTCTAGGACTCTAGAAATCTAATATTTTTAAATGAAATGTATTGAAAATTCATTCAGTTATTAAAAATATACATTACACACACTATATGCTGGAGTCTGCCTATTTGCTTTATGCCTATTATGACAAAATCAGAAATTCAAATAATTTTTTTTTTTATTCAAATAAATGTTCACTTTTGATGAGTCCACATTTCAAAAATTTCACCAGATTGGTATTTGATCACATAAAATCAAATATCTGTTCTTTTTCATTACTTTGGAATTGAATCCTTTTGTTTCAGATTCCATGGTCAAATCGGGACTGGACTGTGAAATGAATGGTCAAGTCGGCTTAATGGATTTGTCAGATGAGCAGTTGCTTTACATCCTGAAGCTTTGTTCTACAAGAGATCTTAAGGCTCTGGGATTGTGAGTAATATATTTAATTTAATTAGTGCATGTACACATACTATGCGAATAGCTTTTTAAAAATTTTTTTACCTCCATCAATGACCACCTGTAATATACGCCAGAAGTTCATCATCATCTTTTATAGTTTTTACATTGTAATACATAAATATAGTTAATAAATATTTTATTCAAAAAGAGTTTTTCCAGAGAGAGATTATCCTTTAGAGTATAAGTTTAGCTTAATAGACTGCCTCATGACCTAGGGGTTAGCCAATTTGGCTCAGATCAAGAGGTCCCGGGTCCGATCCTTGGGTCAGGCAAAAGTGCTTGGAGTCTGGCGTAGTGGTGTATTACAACTCCTGTGCCTCAGATGAGCACGTTAAACTGTCGGCCCTGGTTATCGCCAGAAATAGTCAATAATTGTTAACATATCAGTTAATGCAGTGACAAGGGTCACCATTTATCATGCCAACCGACAAACCGGTGAATTGTGATCCGGAAAAAGTCTATAGACATTCTGATTACTCTGCCTACCCAGCAAGGGAAACGGGGGTGATGATGATACTTTTTTACTGAACTCTGCACTTATGAAAGTAGGTCTTCAGATGAGCATGTAAAGCCATTGGTCCCTTTTATAGCTAGAAATAGCAGATAATTAGATTGGTGAAATGCCACCACCACCAACCACCACTCATATGGTCAACCGACAAACCGGTGAATTGAGGTGAACTGGAAAGTCTATAAACATTCAATCTTCTCTGCCTATCCTGCAAGGGAATTAAGTATTTCGGGGTATTTCGGGGGAATTAAGTATTAAGGGTAATTTCTTTGAAGGGTAATTTTAGGGTACTTTATCATAGTGAACTGAAGTCTATAGATGTTCAATTTTCTCTGCATACCCCGCAAGGCTGTGATGATACTTTTTTTAATGTAAATGAAAGTTAACTTTTATCTTTATTTCAGCTCATGTCCTCGCTTAGGACGTTTAGTTCGGGAGAGAACTCTTTGGCGTAATGTCGACGCTAGATCACAGCCCTGTAGTCGTGCAAGATTTAAATGGCTATTGGAGCACACACTACACCATGATACCAAGCTTCTGAAGCTATCTGGATATGCAAAAACAGCGGCCGGGTAAGCCAAGTATATAATTAACCTTTAGGAAGCCAAGGCCAGACATGCAGAATTAATCTCTGGCGTTTGATCTTTTACTGTCAAAGGACATGCCAACGCTATTATCACAAAATGCTAAAAATTTATCAAGCCAGTGGAAAATGTCAATATACATATTTGTCTCATTTCACAGAATATATCCAAGGCTGTCAATTACCAAGCTTATTCAAACTAAATTAAGCACTATTATTATGTAAAATAGAGTATAAATTCAAAATGGATGTGGTCACATTTTACCGAGTTGCGGCCGACTGAAAGTTATAAAACAAAAAGCTGTCACATTTTTCTGGCCTGAGAATTGAGGGGTTAAACTTGACACATGTGACCTGAAAAACTTTAAAAGCAACAAAGAAAAATATCGACACGTGAGATTTGTGACACCTGCGACCTCCCCTAAAGCCGGGATGCTCTACCAATGAGCTAGTGTCGGCAGGCTTGACGTGGCGTAATTTTTCTTAGCTATAGATTTCGATTCCATCAATCATATAGTGACTTTATTTGCTTTGTTTTTTTTATAACATTAGATTAGCTGTACAAATAATTATTTTTTGTGATGAAATATCAGAAAAACATAAAAGTTGACTAGCTAATTTCATGGTGTCGGTTTTCCGTGACGGTGTGCGCGTGCATCGTAAAAATTAACTCAATTTTTTTAACGGACCAAAGAAGTATAACTTCGAAAAAAAACACACTTTAACGTAAAAAAATGTAGGTAATTTATTAGTATTTTTTTTATATTATCAGATAACAAACAAGCTGATGGGTCTCCTGATAGAAAGAGTCAACCATCGCCTATATACACCAAAGATGTTAATGGTGCATTGCTGTCCAAGCCACAAGCTTGGTCTAATGCCACGTGCATAAGTTTTACCGGCTACCTTTCCATTAACACCAGAACACGATAGTGACATGCACTGACGCTATTGCCGCAGGGATATGTAAGATGGTGATACTAGACCCAGGTGAGACAATGTCGAACTCTACCACCTAGTAGCCACAATGCTAGTGACTCGTATAGTCAATTGGTTGCCTTTTACGTCCTGCCTGGCAGAACGGCAGTTGGCTTATTCTTCAAAGGGGCCCGGGGCCAGCACGGGGAAATGGTAATGGAAAAGCGTGTCTAAAGTGCAGGTTTAAAACACGCAATGCTATAATAATTGTTTTAATAAATTTTATAGGTGTTTGGGTCTAGTGAATGTCACAAGAAAAGAGGCCGAGGAAGAAAAGTCACAGACTCAAAGCTCAGAGACGCCGCCTTTGGATCTGTCAAATAATCGTGAACTCATTGTCTATGGTAAGCAGTTTCGACTTTGAGCTAGGGATACAGGGTGATACGCCATCTTGTAAATTTTTCAATGGACTTTTCAAAAGGTCTTAGTAAAGGATTCTTAATTTGGCTTTTAAGTTTTTTAAAATGTTATCGCAAAACTCAGTCATTTATTTTTTTTTTTGAAAAACTTTAAAAACAAAGAAAAATATCGACACGCGGGATTTGAACCTGCGACTGTCTCCCCCAAGCCGGGACGCTTTACCACTGAGCTATTGTCGACAGGTTCGTCGCGGCAAAGTTCTTCTTTGCTATATGATCAATTACGTCGATTGTACTGATCGCTAGATATACATAAGTATAACCAGTTAAATGAGTTTATTGTTACAGATGAAATTCACATTTATAATTTTGATTAGTATTTTCGTGTTTTTAATTATTTTTGTGTTATAGTACTCACCTCGCGGTTGGGAAAACTTGAAAAACTTTAAAAACAACAAAGAAAAATTTCGACACGGGCGATTTGAACCTGCGACCCTCTCCCTGAAGCCGGGACGCTCTACCACTGAGCTAGTCGTATCGACTTGACTTGGCTTCTACTTCAAGCGAAATTCTTCTTTGCTATGTGATTGATTACTTTTTTTTATAGAAGAGGGGGCAAACAAGCAAGAGGTGCACCTGATGGTAAGTGATCACCGCTGCTTATGGACATCCGCAATACCAGAGATCTTGCAGTTGAGTTGCCGGCCTTTTTATTAATTTATGAATTGAATTTGAAAATTCTTGTTTTGTTTGAGACGGTGTACTCCCCGTGTGGTTCCATTTTAATTTGGTCAAGATCTGATGCAGGCTTCTGGATTTAAAGGAAATGGGAAGTTAGTTGCTGCAGATTTATTGCAATAAAAAATTATGTGGTATTTGTTTTGTTGGGAAATGTCCATAAATGATGTGAAGTGGTTTTTAAGATGAGATTGATGAGATATCGTGAGATTTAATTGGTTTCGTTTGTAAAAAATATGGTCACCGTACGAGCAAAAGGCGTACGCTTTGATTGGCACGAGCTAAATCAAATCGCTCTTTGTACTTCAATTTATGCGTGGGTGTCTGTACATAAATTTTTTTATTGATTAATAGTAGGCCAAAATTTTAGTACCTACTATTTTGTTTAATTGATATCAGAATCGAGTACTAAACACCCGCTTTAGCATTTACAGCCTTTTACCTTCCTTTTACCGTGTATATTTTTTATTAATTTATTTTAATCAACCTGTATATTTTTTATTTTAAATTTTTATGTGCAGAGTAAAATGTTCTGGGAATAAATCTTTATCTGTACAAATAAATAAAATTGGAGTGTCTGTTTGGAACATTAAAATAATCACTTCACTAAATACATGTGGATGTATACATGGTACATATACCAAAACAACTTTTTTAACTTCCCACTACGTATGTAGATAAGGAAGTTACTGATTTTACCCCAATTTTCGAAAATTGAGTTTTCACCAGATGTCCACGTTTTGAGGTCCTAGAAACCTTTTCCGACTATTTTCACGATGACGTCAGTATGTCTGTATGTATGTATGTGTGTGTGTATGTGTGTATGTAAACATCTCATAACTTTTGAACGGCTGGATTGTTCGAAACGCGGTTGATGGCATTCGATTGGATTCCGCTCAACTTAGACTTCCTAAAAATTTTGAACCGATTTGGTCCAGGAGATTTTGAGAAATTTTGAAAAACACAAAAAAAATTTTGGTGAAACAGTATTTTTTAATATAACTTCCAGATTTATGTACCGATTGAGTACAAAAACTAATCAGCTCTATTCCTCAAAAAACTACGTCTAATACATAAACTGCATTAAAATCGGTTCATCCGTTTGGGAGTTATCGTTGACGAAAAATTTTGAAAAGGTGTTTTTCGACATAGCTTTGAAATTTTTTAACCAACCAATTTTTGGTATTCTACGATATTTTAGTGTTAAAAAAACTACGTCAAACGCTATTTCAAAAATCAAAATCGAATCTAAATCTCAAAACTTATAGCTGTTCAAATATTAAAATACGTTGTTTTTAGCAAACTTACTTAATTTTTTTACATTTTAAGTTAATTCACCGATTGTCTTAAAGTCCTTTTCAGCTTTTCTCCTTTAAAAACCGCATCGAGTACCATTAATTTAATCAAAATTGGTCAATTTGTTTGGGATTATCGATGAAGAAAATTAAAAATAAATTGTTTTCTGACATTGCACCTAAATTTTTCAACCTATCGATTATTTAGCTAAAACAATATTTTAGATCTCAAAAATTAAGTTGAATGCCATCATCGTTTTCAAAATATACAGCTTTTCAAAAATTAATGGACTGCCATTTTTAACAAAATAGATGTTTGAACTGAAAAATCTATGCTTTTATTTTTTACTCTTTTGAGCTCAAAATACCTTAACTTAGTGGGAAGTTTCAGGGATGGCCCGTAGGGTCAACTGCTTACACTTTTTTTTACAATTTATTTTTTTTTCTGTTCCGGCTAAACTCTGAAACGGCTGTACCGATTTTGACGGAACTTTCACTAGCAGATAGCTTGTATAATAATGAGTAACTTAGACTTCTTTTATTACAGAAAATTTTCACTCTAACAACAGGCGTGGCTAGTTATTAATATATTTTGTTTACTTTCAGATGAGATGTCCAGTCCGAGACCGGTATCCCAAGTGAGGGTACACCATCAACATCTACGATGTTTCATCCCTAAACGGTCATATACTTCACCCAGGTAAGACTAAATAATATAAATATTATTTATGTAGGTTTTTTTACATATCTATATCTATCTACATATTGTAACAGACTTCATCTATCACTTAAGAGGTTTAGTGCAATAAAAGAAAATAATAAGAACCTATACTATTTTTTTTTAATAAAATATGTCAGTGTTAGGTTTAATAAATAATATCAATGGAATTAAAGACGAAAATAAAAAAAAAAACTAATTCTCAATAATATATAAGACCTAACATATAAACATATAAAACCTTAAAAAGGGGGAAAGAATTTATGAAAAGAAGGAGAATGACAGGATTTGAAAGGATGGGGGATGGAAGAAAAAACGGGGGAGATGGGTTGGAAAATTCTGGACGTGATAAAATATATTCTTCGTTTGATACAATAATTATTAAAAGGAAAATCAAATATTAAAAGCTCAGGGATATTCCGGAGTGTAGGAAATATTGTTAATGTGGGAAAAGGGATTGGTAAAAATTTGATTGATCAAAAAATCGTGAGTATGTAGAATAGAGATTTATTCAGGGATTACGTATGTACTTATGCAACTTCGTATTTGATATGGTAGTTGTTGAGTTTATTTAAATCTAGCAGTATTGATAGAATGTAGTTTTATTAGAAGGTAAATCTTTTGAATGTTGACTATACAATTTTAATAAACATATTACCGATAAATATGTGATTAGGTTTACAAGAATGAAATTGTGCAAAATGTTGTGTAAAGGTGGATCGATCCTTGACTGGGTGAAGAATGTTTGTTGTATGAAGAAAGGAAATTATTTATTTTAAGGAATAGCTGTTGAAAAGATGTTTAATAACATGGGAGAAACGTGGACTTGTTTGTTTTATAGAAATTGTGTGGTATTATTATTAGGGAAGTCTATTTTGATTTTAGGAAAATAAAACCAAATTATACTGTTATTTAAATGTTCTTTTCTTTCCATAAAAATGTGAGCAATGGTTGTGGAGCGATTGCTGTCTCACAGTTTTGCAGAAGGGTTGCTAATCAAGACGCAGGATAAATCGGAATTCTAAACAACACAGGTGATGTAGTTCTTCCAATCTAAATTAAATTATTGTATGTGTGATAAATAACTCATTTTGATTTTATTTTAGCAGAATCGTACTAGTGACTAAGATTATTATGTTTGTACAACTATACAAGACTAAGTAATGGCTTTACTTTATCAAAGTTCAGTGCTTGACGGATAATAGTTTATTAATTAATTAAGAAATGGATTTATAGACTTAATTATGTGTATATAGATTTTCATCATCGGTATTTCAAGGAAACCCATTGCCTTTAGACACTATTATTATTACACCTATACCTTACAAGTGACTAAAATTCCTATATTTGTTTATTTTCATAGAAGTAAAGAGAAGGCTTTATATTATCAAATTTCAGGACATGTTGGCAAAGCAGCTTATTAATTAATAAGGAAATAGAATTTAGTGCTTTAACTATTTTATTATACTCTCATCATTGGCATTTTAAGGAAACCTGTTGTCTTTAGACACTAATATTATTACACCTATACCTTACAATTGGCTTCTATTGCTATGTTTGTTTATTTTTCACAGGAATAAGTAATGGCTTCGCATTATCAAATGCCAAAAGCATGTTGGCTAAATAGCTTATTAACTAACAAGGAATAGATTTATGTGCTTTAATTGTTTATACTATACTTTTACCATATGCATTTGAACTATCATTATTGCATCTTTACCTTACAATTGGCTAATATTGCTACGTTTGTTTATTTTCATAGGAGTAAGAAATGGCTTTGCATTACCAAATTCAAAAGCATGTTGGCTAAATAGCTTATTAATTAGGAATAGATCTAAATGCTTTAATTACTTTATACTATACTTTTCATCATCGTCATTTTGAAGGAATTCTATTGTTATTAGATACTAATACTACTGCACCTGAATTAATATTACCAACTAGTTTCAACGTGCAGCCCGCAACATTATAGAAGCGAATCCCGCTGGATCACTAGATTTTCCCGGGATGATAAATAGCCTATGTGCTAATCCAAGTCGTCGACTATCTGTGTGTAAAATTTCATTCAAATCCGTTTCGTAAGTTTTGCGTGCGTTTTTATCTTTTAAAATCTACTAACTGGTGATAGCTACCACATATCTTTATAGATGAGAACCGGCTAAGGAAGTTCTTAGAATAATTTCCATAGTACAGTTGATCCTGCTTGTTATTTAAACTTTAGGGATCGAGAGCTGATTCCTTTGAAGTCTTCGAGGCCTCGTGGGGGTGACTTCGTAGCTGTCGTCGGAGCTGAATACAGAGTTACTGTAGGTTTGTTGCAGAGTTGGAGGTATGGCAAATACGATTTTAATTTCTGCAATGTTATAATTTTGGGCAGTTATAATTTTTTTTTATGAAGGAACAATTAGGTGATAGGGTAGGGCGTGTAGATATTAGGTGGAAGAACTGATGCTTTAATATATTGAGGAATTTAAGGAATACTTTGTTTATTATTGACTTTCAATTAAAACTAGGTGATTCAAGCTTAGGAAATATTTATTATAGAAACTTTCTCTAGTTTAAATGATTACTTGAATTAATGCTTCAAATTGGAAATATTGTTAGAAGGAAATGGGATCTTTTAGGAGTTGAAAGCAGAAGGTCTGTCATTGTAGGAATAATATATTATAACCAATAAGTGGGGGCATAAATCTACACAAAATTCACACGAAAACCTACCTTAATATGAATTATTAAAATTATGAAATGTTAATACGAATTATTATATCCTATTATAAAACTAAATATTAACTAATACGTAAATTGATTGCATAGGCCAGTCTCTTAAAATCAAATCTTCATAAAACATTATTTTATTTACAATCAAATTTAAAACCGAGTACAAATATTAAACGAGATAATCACAAACTAATACAAATTACTCTCTTCGTGTCTAACAAAGGAATAATTAATATGAACTGAATTGTTGAATTAAATTTGGAGCGAGAATCTTAAATGACTTTAATAAAGCTTCAGGGAGTTAGAGTACAAGAGAGGAATTAATGAACTTTAGTCCAAACGTATTATGTTTATTTAACCATATTTTGTATAAATTATTTACTTAATTTAATTAATTATTTATTTATTTTATTCTTATTTTATATTATTTATATAGGGATTTAGGAGGATAGGAATTATAATATTAAACTTCTTTATCAAATTAATTCTTTTGGATAATTGAAATATTATTGTTTATAGTGACAGTGCATAACAGATCTTTTAGTAAGATAGGAAGTTTACTAAATAAATCTGAAATTAAGGTTAATTACTAATTTTGGATTAGATATTTTTACCTTTTACCTTGGTAAATAGATCATGTCATCTTCATCTCACGGGAATATCGACTTTACGAAGGCAACAAGTTGTGCTGGGTGTATCTATATAAAGACATACATGTAATGTTGTCATTATGGTCATCTTCTCTTCACCAGTGCAGACACACGGTTAATATGCCCCTCTGTCGTGAGCAAGGTGTTTGGGGCGAAAACCCAGATAAACACCCAACTATACCGCCAAGCAAAGTTGATCCATTTTCATATCTAATCATCTCAGATATGAACTATTTTACAGAACTAGAGTTATTTGTCTAAATTGTTTATCTGTATATATTCATGTATTAACCTGGATTCCATGATTGAATCTCTACATCATAAGGATTGTACAAATGAACTTTACTTATGATTATTCGGGTGGCTAGACGTTTCATAATACTGTTCACTTAAAGCAACAATAGATCTAATAAGCGTTGATTTCTAAAAGTTCAGACCTTATTAAATTCTGAAATTTGATTAAATAGAAATTGAAATAAGTGTAATAGAACTCTAATAGTCTGGAGAAGATATAAATAACTTAGTTTCATTGGAAAACGAGTATAAGACGAATTGTTTGGATTCTAAGATGTATTGAGTATTCAATCACAATATTAAAGAGTTCAAAGATCTTACTAAATTTCATCTATAACTTCAAATTCGATTAATAAGTAATATTTCATTGCTTGTGGTGACTATAAATTATTAGGGTTATAGGAGGAAATTTGACTATAATATCTTTAGAACAAAGGTTAATTTCTAGTTCAGTAATAATTTATTTTAATTATTTGGCTTTTTGATTGGACCATACCTTTCGTCACAAGGTAGTGTCGACTTTGCGAAGGCATCAGGGTTGTATGCATGTCGCATGCATTGTGTATATCTATATAAAGACACATATAATATTGTCGTTATGGTTATCTCCTCGTTACCAGTGCGTGGTATTCGGATAAGTCCTACCGCAAACAGTGTATTCAGAGGGTTAACCCAGATAAACACCAACTATCTATCGCCTAGCAAAGTTGCACTATTTACATAACTAATCAAATCTTCAACCAGGTATGAGCTACATCACAGAGCTGGATAAATTAAATTGCTTGTTTTAATGTATTTTATACATTAACCTGAGTTCATTTGACTTTCGTCATAAGGATTATCTTAATTGATTTTACTTATGAAATTTTTATGATTTGGATTATTTTAAGTTCATTGCGAGCAATGATTACTTTTATATATGTTTATTTATCGCGTACCGACTATTAATGTTTCGGTATTGTGATTGAAGACAACATATTATCTTGTCTTAGTTTTGTCAAGTAATTGTTAAAACAGACTTGCACAAACTTTAATTCTATACTTGAGAAACATATTTATTATTTGGCCTTTTGACTGTGCTCAATACAAATGATGCACCTTTGTCATGCCAATATTTATTTATTATTTTGTTACTGTTTGTTAGTAAAATAACAACAGTATATATTTTTATCAACATTTACTTACTTCAAGTCACTGCTTAATTGTATACTTGAGAAATATAATTATTGTTTGGCCTTTTGACTGTGCTCAATACAAATGATGCACCTTTGTCATGCCAATATTTATTTATTATTTTGTTACTGTTTGTTACTAAAATAACAACAGTATATATTTTTATCAACATTTACTTACTTCAAGTCACTGCTTAATTGTATACTTGAGAAATATATTTATTGTTTGGCCTTTTGACTGTGCTCAATACAAATGATGCACCTTTGTCATGCCAATATTTATTTATTATTTTGTTACTGTTTGTTACTAAAATAACAACAGTATATATTTTTATCAACATTTACTTACTTCAAGTCACTGCTTAATTGTATACTTGAGAAATATATTTATTATTTGGACTTTTGACTGTGCTCAATATAAATGATGTACCTTTGTCATGCCAATATTTATTTATTATTTTGTTACTGTTTGTTACTAAAATAACAACAGTATATATTTTTATCAACATTTACTTACCTCAAGTCACTGCTTAATTGTATATTTGAGAAATATATTTATTATTTGGACTTTTGACTGTGCTCAATATAAATGAAGCACCTTTGTCATGCCAATACTTATTTATTATTTTGTTACTGTTTGTTTCTAAAATAACAACAGTATATATTTTTATCAACATTTACTTACTTCAAGTCAATGCTTAATTGTATACTTGAGAAATAAATTTATTATTTGGCCTTTTGGCTGTGCTCAATATTAATGATGCACTTTGGTCATGCCTATACTCATCAACTTCCAAACAATGTATTCACATGTTTGGACATTAAACTATATGGCTATCACTTTGTGAACCCACAACAGTAATGCCTATCTGCCATTAACTTGGCTCTTCATAATATATTGATTTTCTCTTTGAGATTAAGGACTTTAGTTCCTTTTAGTTTCAATGTATTTCTGGGGAATACGCTAGGATGGCCTTCAGTCGGCATGGTATTCACACATGTGAGGCGAGGCGGCGCCTCTTACATATCCCACAATAATAAAATTGCGGCACTAAAGTGCTTTACAACTCCCAAAATAAATATTACAATAATTTTGTCCATATATTCCATTCTACCGTACTTCCTTCCTTTAGATGAAGTCAATGTAATTAATAATATCGTCATATAGCTCTCTTAAGCTATATATTTTATTATGTATTTTATGTATATATTTAATATATTATTCCCTTCCTTAAAGTCAAATATCTTTATTATGTATTTATGTATTTATGTAATATATTACTCCCTCTCTTAAGCCAAATACCTTCAATATATTAAATTTTAGTCCTTTTGAATCAATTTATAGTATACTTTTCCTGATAAAGTATGGTTGTTATAAGAGATGAAGTGTACCTTTGAAAAGAATGAATGGGTAAACTATATAACACAAAATAGGTCCTCAATTTAACACTAGATGAATCATTTGGCCAGATAATATGATTATAATTCTGTTGACTCCTTTATAAACGAAATATAACAGACAATTTTGTTATATTTAAAATGTGAGTTTAGAGGGTCTTCGGGAGAGTTTGT
This sequence comes from Apodemia mormo, assembly GCA_036924255.1. Taxonomy (NCBI): domain Eukaryota; kingdom Metazoa; phylum Arthropoda; class Insecta; order Lepidoptera; family Riodinidae; genus Apodemia; species Apodemia mormo. The sequence continues at coordinate 8,486,092 of JAUPFN010000028.1, forward strand.
TACAATTTGGTGCCGCGACCCAGGCTATGATTTTGAACACAGTTAATCAGATCACAAAAAAAGTATTTCTGCAATTTAAAATTATCTGTGACTTTCATGACAAAACTTAGGTTTTGTCACAATTTGGAGCCGTGACGTGTGACAAAGGTCTTCAAACATTTCATCTCAGTAAACATTTAAGCTAGACAAACATATTTTTGAGCAGAGACCTTAAATTTATGGACAACTTGGTATTGGTTGCTAGTGTGAAAGGGTAGAATGATTGAGTTCATAATAGAAAATATTATGTTGTAGTAATATTAAAACAAATTCTAAATAGATATTTTGATTCATGGTAAAACATGACAAAAGATAAATACATATTTACTAAAATGAGTTAATCAAGAACGATTTTAAAGTACAATAAACATAATTTTAATCTAGACATAAAATCAAAATCAACTAGTAATTACTCGTATCTTCATCCAAATGACTAAAAATCATTACTTCCTTTTTCTCCGTCGGGTAAGTAGCCTATATCAATTCTTGTTGACTCTTTTATGGATAGAGTAGTTTCTAATGGTTAAAGTGTTTTAGTTCAGTCTAGTGGTTAGGAGTCTATTCATTACAAAAATATAACAAAAAAACATAATAATAAAAATTCCGAATAGTATTACATATTCTCAACAAAAAGGACAATTAAACTTTAGCATAATATTTATAAAAATTATAAATAAACTAGAATGATTATACATAGATTAAGACCCTTAAGATTATACTCTATCGAATTAAATTTAAGAATTGCTAAGTTTTAGTTCTAACAATCTTGAATTTTTATTCAATCTAATTTGTTATACACGAATAATTAGTAGTAACTTATTTAATAACTAGCTGTTGCCAGCGACTTCGTCTGCGCGGACTTCGTTTACTCCGCACAGCACCCAGCCGCTAGGTGATAGCGTGATAATATGTAGCCTATATGTTGACCTGACCTGTTAGTAATATTCATGCAAAATTTGAAGTAATTCATGCAGTACTTTTTGAGTTTACCCCGGACATACATACACACAAACAGACAAAAATTCATACTAAAATTCATAAAAAACAATATTTTTAGCTTTGATATCGATTGTAGATCACGCCCCAAGTATTCTTTTAAAAAAATATTCAATGTACAGTTTTTACTTTCCTACGATTTTATTATATGTATAGATTTAGTTTGCGTGATCCAAAATCAATACCTCTTTTATTTAGTTGAGTAAAGGAAACCTACAATAGTGTTATAACGAAATTAAGCGATAAGTAATTCACAGCAGTTTATTGCACATTAATTCAAGTGTTGTACTTACATAATTATAAAGGTTCACCTACAAGTATATTAACATGTAGCTAAGGTAAGGTATATAGTTTTCATATAAACTTTGGTTCTTGTTTGATTTTATGTAAAGGGTTTATCCTTTATAGGAAAGATAAACAGATATTCATGTATATACCCAGGCCAAATTTCATCAAAATCGGTTCAGGAGTTTAGTTGTAAATGGGTAACAGATAGACTTTCGCGTTTATATCTATGTTGATCCTGAGTCTTCATAATCCCCAAGCCAAATTTCATCAAAATCGGTTCAGGGATTTAGTCGTGAAAACATAACAGATAGACAAACTTCCGTTTTATAATATTAGTATGGAAGTATGTACTTGTTCATTCGAAGACTTTAAATTATTACTATATAGAGTTTCATCATAATCGACACAGCGGATTGACCGTGATAGCGTTTAATATAGATAGTTATCTTAGAATTTATAATATTGTTATGGATTTTTTTCATGTGGATTTATGTTTTATAAAAATAAATTAAGAAATAAAAGTACGCGAGATAAATTATATGTTTAAAAAAGTTTTAAAAAACGACCTAATCCTTTTAAATTTTGTTCATAATATTAAAAAAATATAATAGTTTAGTTATTAGTTTCGGGTTGTTAAAACATATCGCGATAATATATACATATATATAAAACCTTAATGGTGAGACCTAAATTCAATTTTAGTGACATTATGTTTATAAATATGATTTGATGGATACGTCAGAAACTTGAACTTGATAAAGTTGTCACAATCAGCAGTTATGTTTGTTGTCATTTACGTAAATAATAAATTTAAAATAGAAAAATTAAATTGAATTTAAATAAGAAGAAATACTGATCTTAAATAAAATTAAAATAGGTAAATTATATCTCTTTATTATGTTTGAAATAGGGTTACAAGGTTTACTATCTAATGTTAGTGTACAAATCTATTTGCTACAGATAGTATACGGGATCTTTAGTTTGAACATTTTAAATATATATAAAATTAAATATTTTTAAATTTATTTATTGGTTATTTAAATGAAATGAATTGAATTGAACGATGTTGTTGAATCATATTATATAGTATAACTGTAAAATATATAAACATTTACTTTTAAAGTGATTACTTTTTAGAATGAAATTTCAAAGTATCTTCACGCCGTATCCCCAAAGCGGTAGACAGAGGTAGAACTAAATGATTTGTTAATTAAAAATTAAAATGTAATAATATAAGGACAATAATTTGACTAATACTCTTTATCGATGTATTTGATAAAATATAGATAGCTAGGTACATTCAAATCCGGTTATTTATTACATCTAAAGATAAATGCAATTATTAAATAATTAGGGAATTTCGGAATTCTTATAAAAAAAAAAGAGTTTATTTAATACTTATGTAAGTAAATGAGAATCATTATTACACATTATTTTTCGATCTGTAGGGAGAGGTGCACTTATAAAAACATTTTTGCAACTAATGTTGTTTGAAACATAACATACCATTTTTAGTATGAACGAATGTGTTTATACTAATTTAGAAATTCGAGGGTAATTCATTTCAAAAGCTGTTATTGATAATAGGGAACAATGTTTAATGTAAATTTTCAAATATTTAATTATTCGTGATTACATACATAATATCATACCTAAAAAAATAAATATCAATTTAATCTAAACCCTTCTATGAAAAAAAAAAATATAACCTATACCAAATAAACAAATGATAAAGAATTTCCTAGACTGATTATCAATTAACCTAATGCTAATAAATAAGGATATTCAAGCTGTTCAAAGCATTTATCATATTTTTAAATAGAGGCATTCAATTAAGTTAATTATATACACAAACTTAAAGTAAACCATACCTTAGTTATCAAAAATGATTGCAAAATTATAGTATACCTACAAAGCTAAAGGAATTTAAGAGATAGTTGTAGAAGTTTTAGGATGTAACTAAAATTACTGTTAAGATGCATAATTTGAGAATAAATTGATTTGATAGTTCAATTTTGTTCAATTTTCATCATTTGCATTAGGGAGAATATTTCAACGGATTTAATATATAGAGAGGATTAAATATATTACTTTATATTTAAATACTATAGATCTTTAAATATTTTTACTAAAGTTAGCCGACTAAATACAGGAAATTTTAGAATTTTCGGAAGTTAATTTTTTTTTAGTGATTTAACTGTTCTTTTATGTCGATTACGTAAGGAAAATAGGATTGATATTAGGAAACACAAATGATTTGATAAAATAAAATAAATTTTATAAACATTATTACACAACACCAGATTAACAAGAGCTTATCATTCATATACCGATAGTTAAGGAGTAGGATTAGTTAGGGTTATACTATCACAATTATAGATAGAGAAGGAAAGTAATAGGTAGTGTAGAAAATTTAAAATAGTTTGGCCCAGGTTGACAGAACCTAAATAGGAATTTTGAGAAGTAAATTTATAGTTGAAAAAAAAATTTATTTAACTTAAGTGGGGGCAAGAATTAATCACTAACTCTTTAATTTTTAATATTTGTTTGGTTTAAAATAAAAAAGTTATGTCGTAGATTGTGGGTCGTCGGATATTACATTTAAAACAGTTGTTACTCCAGCAAGAATATTTAGGATAAAAACATTTATGTGTAGGTATGGCTAGGCAATAGTGTACGTATATATAGGAACAGATAGGATTATAAATTGTTAGTTTGAGATATAAAGGTTTTAAAGAAAATAAATATTAACTAAAATTTAAAATATTACTTTCATTGAATATATACAAAATAGTTAAAATTATGTAATATTTTATCACTTATACACTTGTACTGTTTCACAATAACGCTATTATCATTTATTACCAACCGGTTTCGCTTATACAGCATCATTAGGGCACCTTATAGATGCAAACTCATTATTAGTTCTTATAGTGATTAATAGATTTACAAGAGGGATAGGATAACTTCATTATGTTTATGGAATAATGAGTTAGAATTGAAAGGAGTAGGTAATATAAAATAATAATAATAGTAATAATAATAATAAAAGAAAAAACTTCTAATGACGTGTCACCGTTTGTATTTTTCATGATAAACGGGTATATACTTACGTATGTCGCGCTGTAGGAAACTTAGTTTTCATGTCTTGAAATTGAGGCTGATGACTGACTGATAACATGAAATATTAATGTTTGGAATTGTGAATGGGCCAAGTTCAAAAAGGGGTTGGTCTTTGCTTCACTTTGGCACAAAGGGATGCGCGAATGCACCACCATGGGGGTCAGGGTTATTCTTCCGTATTTGAGCAATCGCCTTGATAATTACACAATCGGTCAATCAAAATAAAGGTTGTGCCTGAACAAATAGTCCTTAGTGTGAGTTGTTGTGCAGGACTAGCTAAATATTAAGGAAGTTAGGATATTTATTTAGTGACGGATGTTATTTGGTTTTAACTTACGACTCCTGCTTCGCGAATTTAAATAAATTTATAAAAATGTCGTAACGATAAAACCAAGGTCTTTTAATTTTCTTTTAACAATTATTTATTAATTAAATCACAGAGATTTATGAGATGGGGGATTAGTTTATATTTCGGGTTTTGGTTTTAATTAATTTAGTTTAAAGAAAAACTTATTATTATCGCAGTTAAGAGAGTAGGGTGATTGTATTTTCCTTTCTTTCTTAGGAAAGTGGAAATTAGTGATAAATTTTATTATAACATGATCGTTGGCGAATCATTTATAATAAAATTTAGGGGGCAATTGTAACAGACTTCATCTATCACTTAAGAGGTTTAGTGCAATAAAAGAAAATAATAAGAACCTATACTATTTTTTTTAATAAAATATGTCAGTGTTAGGTTTAATAAATAATATCAATGGAATTAAAGACGAAAATAAAAAAAAAAAACTAATTCTCAATAATATATAAGACCTAACATATAAACATATAAAACCTTAAAAAGGGGGAAAGAATTTATGAAAAGAAGGAGAATGACAGGATTTGAAAGGATGGGGGATGGAAGAAAAAACGGGGGAGATGGGTTGGAAAATTCTGGACGTGATAAAATATATTCTTCGTTTGATACAATAATTATTAAAAGGAAAATCAAATATTAAAAGCTCAGGGATATTCCGGAGTGTAGGAAATATTGTTAATGTGGGAAAAGGGATTGGTAAAAATTTGATTGATCAAAAAATCGTGAGTATGTAGAATAGAGATTTATTCAGGGATTACGTATGTACTTATGCAACTTCGTATTTGATATGGTAGTTGTTGAGTTTATTTAAATCTAGCAGTATTGATAGAATGTAGTTTTATTAGAAGGTAAATCTTTTGAATGTTGACTATACAATTTTAATAAACATATTACCGATAAATATGTGATTAGGTTTACAAGAATGAAATTGTGCAAAATGTTGTGTAAAGGTGGATCGATCCTTGACTGGGTGAAGAATGTTTGTTGTATGAAGAAAGGAAATTATTTATTTTAAGGAATAGCTGTTGAAAAGATGTTTAATAACATGGGAGAAACGTGGACTTGTTTGTTTTATAGAAATTGTGTGGTATTATTATTAGGGAAGTCTATTTTGATTTTAGGAAAATAAAACCAAATTATACTGTTATTTAAATGTTCTTTTCTTTCCATAAAAATGTGAGCAATGGTTGTGGAGCGATTGCTGTCTCACAGTTTTGCAGAAGGGTTGCTAATCAAGACGCAGGATAAATCGGAATTCTAAACAACACAGGTGATGTAGTTCTTCCAATCTAAATTAAATTATTGTATGTGTGATAAATAACTCATTTTGATTTTATTTTAGCAGAATCGTACTAGTGACTAAGATTATTATGTTTGTACAACTATACAAGACTAAGTAATGGCTTTACTTTATCAAAGTTCAGTGCTTGACGGATAATAGTTTATTAATTAATTAAGAAATGGATTTATAGACTTAATTATGTGTATATAGATTTTCATCATCGGTATTTCAAGGAAACCCATTGCCTTTAGACACTATTATTATTACACCTATACCTTACAAGTGACTAAAATTCCTATATTTGTTTATTTTCATAGAAGTAAAGAGAAGGCTTTATATTATCAAATTTCAGGACATGTTGGCAAAGCAGCTTATTAATTAATAAGGAAATAGAATTTAGTGCTTTAACTATTTTATTATACTCTCATCATTGGCATTTTAAGGAAACCTGTTGTCTTTAGACACTAATATTATTACACCTATACCTTACAATTGGCTTCTATTGCTATGTTTGTTTATTTTTCACAGGAATAAGTAATGGCTTCGCATTATCAAATGCCAAAAGCATGTTGGCTAAATAGCTTATTAACTAACAAGGAATAGATTTATGTGCTTTAATTGTTTATACTATACTTTTACCATATGCATTTGAACTATCATTATTGCATCTTTACCTTACAATTGGCTAATATTGCTACGTTTGTTTATTTTCATAGGAGTAAGAAATGGCTTTGCATTACCAAATTCAAAAGCATGTTGGCTAAATAGCTTATTAATTAGGAATAGATCTAAATGCTTTAATTACTTTATACTATACTTTTCATCATCGTCATTTTGAAGGAATTCTATTGTTATTAGATACTAATACTACTGCACCTGAATTAATATTACCAACTAGTTTCAACGTGCAGCCCGCAACATTATAGAAGCGAATCCCGCTGGATCACTAGATTTTCCCGGGATGATAAATAGCCTATGTGCTAATCCAAGTCGTCGACTATCTGTGTGTAAAATTTCATTCAAATCCGTTTCGTAAGTTTTGCGTGCGTTTTTATCTTTTAAAATCTACTAACTGGTGATAGCTACCACATATCTTTATAGATGAGAACCGGCTAAGGAAGTTCTTAGAATAATTTCCATAGTACAGTTGATCCTGCTTGTTATTTAAACTTTAGGGATCGAGAGCTGATTCCTTTGAAGTCTTCGAGGCCTCGTGGGGGTGACTTCGTAGCTGTCGTCGGAGCTGAATACAGAGTTACTGTAGGTTTGTTGCAGAGTTGGAGGTATGGCAAATACGATTTTAATTTCTGCAATGTTATAATTTTGGGCAGTTATAATTTTTTTTTATGAAGGAACAATTAGGTGATAGGGTAGGGCGTGTAGATATTAGGTGGAAGAACTGATGCTTTAATATATTGAGGAATTTAAGGAATACTTTGTTTATTATTGACTTTCAATTAAAACTAGGTGATTCAAGCTTAGGAAATATTTATTATAGAAACTTTCTCTAGTTTAAATGATTACTTGAATTAATGCTTCAAATTGGAAATATTGTTAGAAGGAAATGGGATCTTTTAGGAGTTGAAAGCAGAAGGTCTGTCATTGTAGGAATAATATATTATAACCAATAAGTGGGGGCATAAATCTACACAAAATTCACACGAAAACCTACCTTAATATGAATTATTAAAATTATGAAATGTTAATACGAATTATTATATCCTATTATAAAACTAAATATTAACTAATACGTAAATTGATTGCATAGGCCAGTCTCTTAAAATCAAATCTTCATAAAACATTATTTTATTTACAATCAAATTTAAAACCGAGTACAAATATTAAACGAGATAATCACAAACTAATACAAATTACTCTCTTCGTGTCTAACAAAGGAATAATTAATATGAACTGAATTGTTGAATTAAATTTGGAGCGAGAATCTTAAATGACTTTAATAAAGCTTCAGGGAGTTAGAGTACAAGAGAGGAATGAATGAACTTTAGTCCAAACGTATTATGTTTATTTAACCATATTTTGTATAAATTATTTACTTAATTTAATTAATTATTTATTTATTTTATTCTTATTTTATATTATTTATATAGGGATTTAGGAGGATAGGAATTATAATATTAAACTTCTTTATCAAATTAATTCTTTTGGATAATTGAAATATTATTGTTTATAGTGACAGTGCATAACAGATCTTTTAGTAAGATAGGAAGTTTACTAAATAAATCTGAAATTAAGGTTAATTACTAATTTTGGATTAGATATTTTTACCTTTTACCTTGGTAAATAGATCATGTCATCTTCATCTCACGGGAATATCGACTTTACGAAGGCAACAAGTTGTGCTGGGTGTATCTATATAAAGACATACATGTAATGTTGTCATTATGGTCATCTTCTCTTCACCAGTGCAGACACACGGTTAATATGCCCCTCTGTCGTGAGCAAGGTGTTTGGGGCGAAAACCCAGATAAACACCCAACTATACCGCCAAGCAAAGTTGATCCATTTTCATATCTAATCATCTCAGATATGAACTATTTTACAGAACTAGAGTTATTTGTCTAAATTGTTTATCTGTATATATTCATGTATTAACCTGGATTCCATGATTGAATCTCTACATCATAAGGATTGTACAAATGAACTTTACTTATGATTATTCGGGTGGCTAGACGTTTCATAATACTGTTCACTTAAAGCAACAATAGATCTAATAAGCGTTGATTTCTAAAAGTTCAGACCTTATTAAATTCTGAAATTTGATTAAATAGAAATTGAAATAAGTGTAATAGAACTCTAATAGTCTGGAGAAGATATAAATAACTTAGTTTCATTGGAAAACGAGTATAAGACGAATTGTTTGGATTCTAAGATGTATTGAGTATTCAATCACAATATTAAAGAGTTCAAAGATCTTACTAAATTTCATCTATAACTTCAAATTCGATTAATAAGTAATATTTCATTGCTTGTGGTGACTATAAATTATTAGGGTTATAGGAGGAAATTTGACTATAATATCTTTAGAACAAAGGTTAATTTCTAGTTCAGTAATAATTTATTTTAATTATTTGGCTTTTTGATTGGACCATACCTTTCGTCACAAGGTAGTGTCGACTTTGCGAAGGCATCAGGGTTGTATGCATGTCGCATGCATTGTGTATATCTATATAAAGACACATATAATATTGTCGTTATGGTTATCTCCTCGTTACCAGTGCGTGGTATTCGGATAAGTCCTACCGCAAACAGTGTATTCAGAGGGTTAACCCAGATAAACACCAACTATCTATCGCCTAGCAAAGTTGCACTATTTACATAACTAATCAAATCTTCAACCAGGTATGAGCTACATCACAGAGCTGGATAAATTAAATTGCTTGTTTTAATGTATTTTATACATTAACCTGAGTTCATTTGACTTTCGTCATAAGGATTATCTTAATTGATTTTACTTATGAAATTTTTATGATTTGGATTATTTTAAGTTCATTGCGAGCAATGATTACTTTTATATATGTTTATTTATCGCGTACCGACTATTAATGTTTCGGTATTGTGATTGAAGACAACATATTATCTTGTCTTAGTTTTGTCAAGTAATTGTTAAAACAGACTTGCACAAACTTTAATTCTATACTTGAGAAACATATTTATTATTTGGCCTTTTGACTGTGCTCAATACAAATGATGCACCTTTGTCATGCCAATATTTATTTATTATTTTGTTACTGTTTGTTAGTAAAATAACAACAGTATATATTTTTATCAACATTTACTTACTTCAAGTCACTGCTTAATTGTATACTTGAGAAATATAATTATTGTTTGGCCTTTTGACTGTGCTCAATACAAATGATGCACCTTTGTCATGCCAATATTTATTTATTATTTTGTTACTGTTTGTTACTAAAATAACAACAGTATATATTTTTATCAACATTTACTTACTTCAAGTCACTGCTTAATTGTATACTTGAGAAATATATTTATTGTTTGGCCTTTTGACTGTGCTCAATACAAATGATGCACCTTTGTCATGCCAATATTTATTTATTATTTTGTTACTGTTTGTTACTAAAATAACAACAGTATATATTTTTATCAACATTTACTTACTTCAAGTCACTGCTTAATTGTATACTTGAGAAATATATTTATTATTTGGACTTTTGACTGTGCTCAATATAAATGATGTACCTTTGTCATGCCAATATTTATTTATTATTTTGTTACTGTTTGTTACTAAAATAACAACAGTATATATTTTTATCAACATTTACTTACCTCAAGTCACTGCTTAATTGTATATTTGAGAAATATATTTATTATTTGGACTTTTGACTGTGCTCAATATAAATGAAGCACCTTTGTCATGCCAATACTTATTTATTATTTTGTTACTGTTTGTTTCTAAAATAACAACAGTATATATTTTTATCAACATTTACTTACTTCAAGTCAATGCTTAATTGTATACTTGAGAAATAAATTTATTATTTGGCCTTTTGGCTGTGCTCAATATTAATGATGCACTTTGGTCATGCCTATACTCATCAACTTCCAAACAATGTATTCACATGTTTGGACATTAAACTATATGGCTATCACTTTGTGAACCCACAACAGTAATGCCTATCTGCCATTAACTTGGCTCTTCATAATATATTGATTTTCTCTTTGAGATTAAGGACTTTAGTTCCTTTTAGTTTCAATGTATTTCTGGGGAATACGCTAGGATGGCCTTCAGTCGGCATGGTATTCACACATGTGAGGCGAGGCGGCGCCTCTTACATATCCCACAATAATAAAATTGCGGCACTAAAGTGCTTTACAACTCCCAAAATAAATATTACAATAATTTTGTCCATATATTCCATTCTACCGTACTTCCTTCCTTTAGATGAAGTCAATGTAATTAATAATATCGTCATATAGCTCTCTTAAGCTATATATTTTATTATGTATTTTATGTATATATTTAATATATTATTCCCTTCCTTAAAGTCAAATATCTTTATTATGTATTTATGTATTTATGTAATATATTACTCCCTCTCTTAAGCCAAATACCTTCAATATATTAAATTTTAGTCCTTTTGAATCACTTTATAGTATACTTTTCCTGATAAAGTATGGTTGTTATAAGAGATGAAGTGTACCTTTGAAAAGAATGAATGGGTAAACTATATAACACAAAATAGGTCCTCAATTTAACACTAGATGAATCATTTGGCCAGATAATATGATTATAATTCTGTTGACTCCTTTATAAACGAAATATAACAGACAATTTTGTTATATTTAAAATGTGAGTTTAGAGGGTCTTCGGGAGAGTTTGTTACAATATCTATATCTTTTACATATCTATATCTATCTATCTGATATATCTTTTACATATCTATATCTATCTATATTATATTACATATAATAAAATCGTAGGAAAGTCAATGTATGTCCAGGGTAAACTCAAAAAGTACTGCATGGATATACTTCAAATTCTGCATGAATATTACTAACAGGTCGGGTCAACATATAGGCTACATATCGCGCTATCACCTGCGGCGGAGGAGCTGTGCGGAGTAAACGAAGTCCGCGCGGACGAAGTCGCGGGCAACAGCTAGTTGTTTTATAAATTGATAAACGCTGGCTGCACGTACGAAAAACGATGACTTATTGTCACGTTCCGCCTGAGCAGAGCGTGCAAGCGAGAGCGCGGAATGCACAAAAAAGAAAAGCCGGCTGAGTTTCTTCTGTGGCCGCTTTGATTAACATGGCCATTTTACTTTTGAGTCAGAGTGAGACACAGAATTTTGTACATAAATAATTAGTTTTTAATGGCGAGGGATATTTAAACTATTTATAATTAACTAGCTGTTGCCAGCGACTTCGTCCGCGTGGACTTCGTTTACTCCGCACAGCTCCTCCCCCGTAGGTGATAGCGTGATAATATGTAGCCTATATGTTGACCCGACCTGTTAGTAATATTCATGCAAAATTTAAAGTAAATCCATGCAGTACTTTTTGATTTTACCCCGGACATACATACAGACAAACAGACAAAGACTCTAAAAACTATATTTTTGGCTTTGATATCGATTGTAGATCACGCCCCAAGTATTCTTTTAAAAAAATATTCAATGTACAGTTTTGACTTTCCTACGATTTTATTATATGTATAGATTAATAAAAATAAAGCTTATATTTAAATATTCAATTATTCATCATCTATATCAGTGACTAACTTTTGCTAATTCATGTCTCCATGTTGTGTTGTCTTCTGCACAATTTGAATGCAATAATTTTGATGTGGATTGGTGAATATGTATATTAAGTGGGTTTGTTTGCAAAAATAGGACGTTTTTGCTCTTGTTGGGGACAATGGGACGGACAACCTGAAAGCGGGACATATGGTTAAAACGGATCTTTTGTTGAGTCAAATTTTTTTTGTGTTACTACTGGGTTAAAAACGCGGCCACACAAGATCCGGCTGAAGAAACTCAGCGGGCTTGTCTTTTTGTGCACATGTATTTTTTAAATCTAGTTGACAAAAATTTAAAAAACTTTAAAAATCGATGGAATCTATCATATAGCAAAGACAAATTTCGCCACGTCGAGGCTGTCGACACTAGCTCAGTAGGAGAGCACCCCGGCTTTAGGGGGAGGTCGCAGGTTCGCGTCCCGCGTGTCGATATTTTTCTTTATTGTTTTTAAAGTCTCTCAAGTTTTCCCAAGCACGGGGTGAGTGCTATAACACAAATATAATTTGAAAAACTATTTGATATTTTACCTCAAAAGACTCAAAATTGGCTGTAAAGGATAATTTTAATAAAAATGTTTTGACTTTGAACAGCCTATTGGCTTAAAAAGGAGTTCAAAATTGTTTTTCATGTATTCTATAAATTATTTAACCCCTCGAAACCCAAGGCCGCACGCGCGTAATTAATCGCTGGCGTTTGACCTTTGACCGTTAAAAGGATATGCCTACGCTGTTACCACAAAATGCTAAAAATTTTAACAAGCCAGCGGAAAATGTCAATATAGCTGTCTCATTTCACAAAATATATCCAAGGCCGTCAATTATCAAGCTTATTCAAACTAAAATAATCATTATTATTATATTATATATTTTCCCCGTGTTGGTTCCGGGCTTCTTTGAAGAATAGACCAACTGTCGTTCTGCCAGGCAGTTCGTTAAAGGTGACCGATTGGCTATAGAGTCACTAACATTGTGGCTACTAGGTGGTAGAGTTCTGCATTGTCTCGCCCGGGTCTGGTACCACCGCCTTACCAATTCCTGCTGCAAAAGCGTCAGTGCTTGTCGCTGTCGTGTTCCGGTTTGGAGGGTAAGGTAGCCGGTTAACTTATGCATGTGGCATTAGACCTCGCCACAAGATAGCAACGCACCATTAACACCTTTGGTGTCTATAGGCGATGGTTGACTCTTTCCATCAGGAGACCCATCTGCTTGTTTGCTATCTTATAACATAAAAAAAAAGTAAAATAGAGTATAAATTCAAAATAGGTGTGGTCACATTTTATCGAGTTGCGGCCGATAGAAAAATATGATCGCTATTTGTTTTATAAAGAGCAATCATATTTTTCCGGTCTGAGACTTGATGGTTATCCATTCTTTCAGAGCCCGTGGATATTTCTGGCCAGAAGAGGTGGTAGACGGTCGATGGAGTCCGGAACACTCCTGTATCGGTCCACAGTTCTCTCTGTCCAGACATCTTCTGCAACAGCTGTGTATCAGTTGTCCAAACTTGACGGAGCTCGCCTTTGAATACTGCAATATTGATGGGAATGCGGTGCGTATATTCAATCCGTAACACTTTATTTATAACACTTTAAATTATATCTTGGTATAGTCACAAAAACCAGTACATAAATCGACATAGATAAATGGCACTATCTTGAAAAACAAAAACAAACGGCTTTTTTTTATTTTTTTATCATAAGATAACAAGCAGATGGGTCTCCTGACGGTAAGAGTTAACCATCACCTATAGACACCATAGGTATTAATGGTGCGTTGCTATCTTGTGGCGAGGTCTAATGCCACATGCACAAGTTTACCGGCTACCTTACCTTGCAAACTGGAACACGACAGCGACAAGCACTGACGCTATTGCGGCAGGAATAGGTAAGGTGGTGGTACCAGACCCGGGCGAGACAATGCAGAACTCTACCACCTAGTAGCCACGATGGTAGTGACTCGCATAGCCAATCGGTCGCCTTTTACGACCGGCCTGGCAGAACGACAGTTGGTCTATTCTTCAAAGGAGCCCGGAACCAACACGGGGAGAACACGGCTTTCGTCTAAATCTGAGTCATACATGTAATTATAAGATTTATTTTTTATTTTTTACATAATTATTATATACATAAAAAATATAAATTCAATTCAAAATAATTGTAAATGAATTTGCATGCTAACGTATAGCGGAATAGGCGAATATATAAACTAGATATGAGATTTTTGTAACCCTATTTCTTGCAAATAAATTTATTATTATTATTATTATTATGAGAAAAAATTATCTCGCTTTGTGGCAGTGTATATAACTCCGGCTGAGAGTCCAAACGGCCGGCGCCTAAGGCGACTGAGTAAGAAATCTGCGGACTATGCGAGCGTTGTCTAATAGGACTGCCCGCTGGATGCCTGCAATAATAGGCTTGGCTGGTAAATCCAACTTCCTTAAATAAAAACATAAAGAGGAAGGTATAAGCCCATTGGTAGAAACAACTATTGGAATTATCTCAGCAGACATCCCACCCCACATCTCAACAACCTCGTGTGCCAAGTCCAGATATTTGAGCTTTTTATCTGCTTCGGCCTTAACAAGGTTATCGTCATGAGGAATAGTGATGTCTACTAAGAAAATTCTGGAAGATGCTCGATCCATCAACACGATATCAGACTTATTCGTTAGAATAGTTCTATCCGTGATAATGGGTCGATCCCAGTATAACTTGGCACGGTCATTTTCGAGGACCGACTCAGGAAAATACTCATAATATGGCAGTTTCTGTTCACGAAGTCCATATTTCAGAGCGAGCTCTTGGTGGATGATTCTGGCTGCTAGGTTATGTCTGTGCAAGTACTCAGTATTGGCAAGCATAGAACAACCGGAAGTAATATGTCGGAGAGATTCTCCACTGCGGTGACACATACGACATATGTCATTAGTGCCATCCTTAATGATGTACTTCCTATAATTGTTAGTCTTAACCACCTGATCTTGTGTCGCACAGATAAAACCTTCGGTTTCCCCAAAAAGTCCACCGAATCGCAGCCAGTGGACAGATGACATAAAATCTACGTATGGCTCGTGCAGAGTCTTGTAGAATCTACCGTGCAGCTCTTTCTCTTTCCATATGGCCTCCCTGTCAGAACTGCTGAGTACCGCCGGTTTTTGCCAGTCATTTTTGGCCAAGGATAGTGGCGTAAGCCCTCTGTCACATTCTATTATCTCAGCATGGATTGCACTTTCCGATCTCGTCAGAAAATAGTCCCTGAGATTGCAAATCTCGCGGTTGTGAAGAACTTGAGCACTCAGCATGCCCCTGCCACCTCTCTTACGTGAGATATACAATCTCATGACAGACGATTTCGGATGATGCAATCTGTGCCGAGTCATAGTAGTGCGGACTTTCCGATCCAGGGCACTTAGTTCGGTCTGAGACCACTTAAGCACGCCAAATGTGTACATGAGTACTGGCATAACCCAGGCATTGTATGCCCGCACTTTGTTGACACCTGACAAATGGCTGTTGAAAACTTTTGTCATGCGTTCACAAAATACTTCCATCACTACCTGTTTCATGCCAGAAACATCCACACATACATTCTGTGACATGCCCAAGTATCGGTATGTTTCAGCCTCTGTCAGCGATCTAAGTCGATCCGCATCGGATGTGATAATATCATCAGATGCGGTAACCTTACCACGTTCCACATGCAAGACTGCACATTTATCTACTCCAAGCTCCATGCCAATCGAACTACTAAAGTCACAAGTGGCATTTAATAATTCACTTAGCCTGGAAGCATTTGGAGCAAACAGCTTGAGGTCATCCATGTATAGAAGATGGTTAAGTTTTAGGCTACCCGTTCGAAGCTGAAATCCCGTCCCCAAGCTCTCCAGCAAATAGCTTAGAGGGTTTAGGGCCAGGCAAAACCACAGAGGACTCAGACAGTCACCCTGGAAAATGCCCCTTTTTATCCTGATTCGGTCTTCCGCATCAGACATTCGCTCACCCTGGAGATTTAGCATGGTACTCCATTGCCTCATGCATGTTTCGAGAAACCCTCGGGCTGCCTCATCGATCTTATAGAGCTCAAGGATTCTTATTAGCCATGTATGAGGAACCGAGTCAAATGCTTTCTTATAATCGATCCAAGCGGCTGATAAGTTACGTCGGTTGCGTTTGACCTGTTGACCAATAACCGTGTCTATCAGGAGGAGCTCCTTCGTACCGCGACCTCTCACCCGACATCCGTTTTGGGTGTCAGCCAGGATCCTGTTGCCATCTATGTGCGAGGCAATTTTGGCTGCCAAAATCGATGTAAGCACCTTGTATATGGTAGGCAAGCACGTAATCGGGCGATACTGCGACGGGTCGGCAGTATAGCTGTTGGTTTTAGGAACTAAATAAGTGACCCCAGTGGTAAGGAAGTTCGGCACCGAGCATTGCTCAATCGCCTCTCCAAACTGGCGAGCCAGCGTAGCATGGCATGCAGTGAACCCCTTTAGCCAATAATTTTGGAGTCCGTCAACCCCTGGAGTTTTCCAGTTCGGGCATTTTCGGACTACTGCGCTAATGTCATGTTCAGTAATAACTACGGGGTCCATAGTTGGTAAAGACGCACATATTTCCTTAAGCTTCGCCATCCAAGCACCTTCAGCATGTTCGACAGGTTGGGACCATATGCCGCGCCAAAAGGTCAATAGATCCGCTTTTTCAGGCAACTGTTCCCTAGATTGTTGCCGAGACATAATTTGAAGGCATTTAGCTCACCGATGAGAATTCTGGCATTAGTAATACGGGTCTCAATCCGTTGCCTCCATGTTGGAGTCGCCCGTCGCAATGGTGGTCTACCTCTCATAATCGGGAGGGGGATCCCCACTGCGTGACATACGACTACAGCCGCAGCGTATAGTATTGTTCCGGTATCACCAATGCCACTGCTGGTTTCCAGAAACGGAGGTAACAAATCATTGATAGTCTCAACGGCAAGTCTAGTCGCAGCCGTATAGGGAACGCGAGGAAGCTGGGAGCGTTGCTCAACCGAAATCCCTCGATAATACGAAATCGTCTCCTCAATTTCCCTCCTGAGATGTTGATTGTTCTGGGCAGCTACTTCTACGCTCTCTCCTGTCTCCACCGCACCCAGTTCAACACCAGCGTTCTCCTGGAAAAGGCCAGGTACCTCGGATGGATCATGGACACGAGCTTCTTCAGGGGCAAGTGAAGAAGCAGCTGCATTTCCCAGTTGTTCGAGTTCGGCTGCACTAAAGATGTTACTGCGCAGTATGTACCGAACTCGATCTACCATATTTTGTTCTGATAGAGTTGTTAGATGGGGCTCTAGGATGTTGAATTCGCGAAGCAGTCGTACTCGGTAACCAGTCCGGTTGACGCCCCCCTCAGTCGCCCTATAATATGCTCGCATGGCATTTTTATTCTGGTCTGTGGACCATCTCATGCGAGACTTTTTGATTCCACCAGTGGCGGACTCCTCCTGCTGGGTCGTTGCCGGCCCTGCTGGAGTCAAGCCAACTGGCGAGGATGGTACGTTCGACTGACCAGATGGTTGGGCCAGTCGGCGGGTTCGGCTGGCGTCCCGCATGCTGCCGCATCCAGCGCCAGCTCCAGACGCGCCCTGAAGACCCCCAGGCAGCGGCCCTATGCGCACTCTAATATCTCGGTCCATCCATATTTTTTGGGCTATATATACCATCGAGGGTCGCCCGCCCCCCGAGGAAACCGTTTCGTTAGTCATATTTATTTTAGTACCCTATGAATTCCTCAGATAAAGCACGGTTCATACACTTGCTGAGTATAGGTACTGACTGATTGCACGAATAAGGCAACTATTGTCACATAGCCATCCTACTCGCGGGCGATGAGGTCGTCACATCTCTACGCCATTTTATTATTATTATTGTTATTATATTATTATTATCCATTGTTCTTTACAGCGTAACGTTCATGCAATATTGAATAATACATCAAAATTATTATTATTAATTATTACATAGTGTACGCTGGGACCCCAGAGTGATATATTTATGTTTTGACTGATTTGCAGACGACCGTAGGGCACTTTCTATTACATAGTGTACACTGGGACCCCAGAGTGACATATTTATGTTTTAACTGATTTACAGACGAGCGTAGAGCACTTTCTATTACATAGTGTACATAGTGACCCCACAGTGATATATTTATGTTTTGACTGATTTACAGACGAACGTAGGGCACTTTCTATTACATAGTGTATATAGTGACCCCACAGTGATATATTTATGTTTTGACTGATTTACAGACGAGCGTAGGGCACTTTCTATTAAATAGTGTACATAGTGACCCCACAGTTATATATTTATGTTTTGACTGATTTACAGACGAGCGTAGGGCACTTTCTATTACATAGTGTACATAGTGACCCCACAGTGATATATTTATGTTTTGACTGATTTACAGACGAGCGTAGGGCACTTTCTATTACATAGTGTACATAGTGACCCCACAGTGATATATTTATGTTTTGACTGATTTACAGACGAGCGTAGGGCACTTTCTATTACATAGTGTACATAGTGGCCCCACAGTGATATATTTATGTTTTGACTGATTTACAGACGAGCGTAGGGCACTTTCTATTACATAGCGTACATAGTGACCCCACAGTGATATATTTATGTTTTGACTGATTTACAGACGAGCGTAGGGCACTTTCTATTACATAGTGTACATAGTGGCCCCACAGTGATATATTTATGTTTTGACTGATTTACAGACGAGCGTAGGGCACTTTCTATTACATAGTGTACGCTGGGACCCCAGAGTGATATATTTATGTTTTGACTGATTTGCAGACGAGTGTGGGGCATTTTTTATTACATAGTGTACGTTGGGACCCCAGAGTGATATATTTATGTTTTGACTGATTTGCAGACGAGTGTGGGGCATTTTATATTACATAGTGTACGTTGGGACCCCACAGTGATATATTTATGTTTTGACTGATTTACAGACGAGCGTAGGGCACTTTCTATTACATAGTGTACGCTGGGACCCCAGAGTGATATATTTATGTTTTGACTGATTTGCAGACGAGCTTAGGGCACTTTCTATTGCATAGTGTACGCTGGGACCCTAGGGTGATATGCTATTTTTTGACTGACTTGCAGACGACTTTGGGCCACTTCCCGAAGACGCTGAAGCGGCTGTCGTTGCGCGGCTCCAAATGCTTCAACGTTGGAATGGACAGGTCCTTCCTGTTCAGGATACAGGACTATTTGCCTGAACTGCAGGTAAATATAAAACGAGCATATGTACTCCGATGTAAACGTCTCCTGCTGTAAAGGGAGGGAAACAGGATGTATTTTTCCACTCCTCCTATATACTTCTGGTTATTTTCGTTGTGGGATCCAAGATAGATTAGCTTTTCCCCAGGGCACCCTGAGCTCGCAACTCAGAGGTTATCAGGACGGTTGCCGCTGTTGATTCTGGTTTACAGAAGTTACAGTGGTGGGAACAAGAGGTGGGCCCATTGCCCTTAAACTTGTTTAGCATTGCAAATTGGAACCAACTTACAATTCAAATTAACAATCCTAAAGTTTTCCTTCACATCATCCACAACCTCTGTTTCAATACACAATTCTAATTAAGTTTCACTTCAATTTATAGTTATATTTCTTAAAAAAAAAATGCATGCCAATTTGGTAGAATAGCCAGGTGTATTATAACTTTTTATATATATCATAAGATAGCAAACAAGCAGATGGTTCTCCTGATGGAAAGAGTCAACCATCGCCTATAGACACAAAGATGTTAATGGTGCGTTGCTATCTTGTGGCGAGGTCTAATGCCACATGCATAAGTTTACCGGCTACCTTACCCTCCAAACCGGAACACGACAGTGACAAGCACTGACGCTATTGCATCAGGAATAGGTAAGGCGGTGGTACCAGACCCGGGCGAGACAATGCAGAACTCTACCACCTAGTAGCCACGATGGTTGTGACTCGCATAGCCAATCGGTCGCCTTTTACCACCTGCCTGGCAGAACGGCAGTTGGTCTATTCTTCAAAGGAGCCTGGAACCAATACGGGGAAGATATATGGTGTGCAAATATTTTAAAATTATTATATTTATTATGAAATTAAAAATGCTGTGAGTTGCTTTTTTTTTAACAATTATTAACGGATTGGAACGCGGCCACACACTGAGAATATAGATGTTTGATAATACTTATAGATGTTTGGTAATGAGTTGTTAATAACATATGACGTCACAAAGCTTTTAAGCTGAATGACTTGTTGATATCATGTGACGTCACAAAGTTTTTGATCTCCCTTAACGTGTAACGTGTTTTATGGATGTTGACAGCGTTTGACGTCACAAAGATTTTGACCCCCCCCTCCCCTTGTGTCAGTTCGTGGACGTGTCGGAGTGCGAGTGGATGTACCCGGCCACGCTGCTGCCGCTGAGCAAGCTGCCCGCGCTCACCGACCTGATGCTGCGAGATTGTCCTAAGCTGAACGACTTCGTGGCTTACGTCTCGCTCACCGCGCGGTACGGCTTCAGGGCACTCAAGGTCTGTGCACACGCACACACACAAATGCACACACACACACAGAAACACACACACACACACACACAAACACACACACACACATACAGAAACACACACACACACACAGAAACACACACACACACACGCACGCACGCACGCACGCACGCACAAGCTGCACGCTCACCGCGCAGTATTCCTCGCTTAAGGTCAATGCACATGCGCGCACGCACAAACAAACACACACACACACATTTTCACGCTCTATTCTCTCTTTCTCACACTCATGTAAACACATTCAAACTCTCACACACACATATACACTATCTCATACTCTCCCTTCTGTTTCTTGCATACACATAAATACATACTCAAACTCACACCCATGCATACACACAAATACACACTATCACACACTCTCGTCTTTCTCTTTCCCTCATACACACATACTCGCATATTCACACCCATGCATACACACTATCACGCACGTTTTCCTTCTTTGTCTTTCTTCGCACAAACTCAAACTCACACAAGTGTGTATTTGTGTATTGTACTTACTTTCTCTGGACACACACACAATCGCAGATTCACACACACGAACACACTTTCTCCTTTCTTTCTCTTTCCCTCTCACGCATGCACACACATGCGCACACTCCTTCAGTGCACACCCTACAAATACATATTATAACACACTTTCCCTTCTTTCTCCTACCCACAAACACACTTAAACTCACGCACATACACACTTTCAAACACTTTCGTCCCTACTCTGTACTTCACTTATAACATATATCAACTCTCAGTGGATTATTTTCTTGTTTTTAGGGTTCCGTACCTAAAAGTTAAAACGGAACCCTATTATTAAGCCCCCGCCGTCTGTCTGTCCGTCTGTCTGTCACCAGGCTGTATCTCATTTTGACGGTAGCCAGCACTACCGTCAGCTACCACCATCAAATGTCTAACTACGACGGTTATCTCTCACTAACCGCGTGGGTTATCTCTTTATGACCATGTCGGTCATCCTAAGTGTCTAACCACGATGGTTATCTCTTACTATCCGCGATGGTTACCCTCTAGCGACTTTGGCAGTCGTCTCGAAGTCTAACCACGATGATTATCTCTTTTATCCACTAAAATCCCTAACCTTCCTTCCATATGTTTTAACCATAACGGTTACTACATTCAATAGCTTCTAACCATGATGGTTAATAACACATAAAATCTCACACTTCATATTTTCTACTGTAAATAAGAACCAGCGTTTCATTTAACCTAAAAGTACACCCGTGCCAGCTGCCGTGGAACCTTCGCCGAGCCTCCAGCCTGCATCGCCTGCAACTGGTGAGACCTTCTGAAAACTGCTTACAGGAGTCTATTGCTAGCGGCCGTGCCGTCCTGCCGCTACGATCACTAGTGGCACCTTCCGGCCATCACGGCTACCCCCGCTACATCATAAACCGTGATAGCTAGAAAGCTGATATTTTCACAAATTATATATTTCCGTTGCCGCTATAATAACAAATACTAAAAAAAAAAATGAAAATATTAAGGGAGTCCCCGTAAAATAAACGTGTTTTTTTTCGTATTTCTTTAAGATGATGGTACAGAACCCTTCGTGCGCGAGTCTCATTCGCACTTGGTCGGTTTTTATAATATTTTACGTGCTTATTACCAATATTTACCAATATATACCAATATTTTATAATATTGGTTCGTAATTTGCAAGAAAACGCCAATTGGACCCTGTTATGCAGAAAAGATCCAACCAACATTTTATTACTTTTAAGTTAATGCAGTTTAAAGTTTGACAGAAAATAAAAAAATCATAGTATAAAGCAGGAAACAACATTTTAAATACTTTAAATTACGGAATTATGCTATGGGGTAACAGCACAAATGTGACAACACTTTTCACTCTTCAAAAAAAACTAATTAGAGTTTTAGCGAATAAAGACCACACCGTCACTTGTAAGCCTTATTTCCAACAACACAAAATACTGACGCTACAATGTATTTATATTTTAGAAATGTGTAAGTTTGTACGAAACCATCATAATTGGTACACAAAAAGAGAAGACAAACAGTCAGACAAAAAATTACGACATAAAAATAGACTAAATTTGCCAACTTATATAATGTCAATAAAAATTTATAATAAATTACCCGAACTAATAAAAAATGAATCGAAATTTAATCAATTTGTAATAAAATTAAAAATCTATTAATAAACAATGCTAGTATGACATAAATGAATATTTGAGTGATAAATTTCTATAAAATTAAAAATGTAAATATGACACATGAGGTCTCGGGTTCGGTTCCCGGGTCGGGCACATTAAAAAAAAAGTGTTTTTTCAGTTTTCTGAGAAACACAAAGTTGCCCGGGATTGGAAAGTGCCCGGTTGGCGATAGGCTTGCCACCTATCACATTTGTGGGACCAAGTATCTTCGGCTAATCGTGGGTGCACTTGTTGTACCTCTGTCTACCCCTTCGGGGATATGGGTGTGAAGATACTTTTTATTATAATGATAATTAAATAAGTATATTCCTCTTTTCTACCTTGCCATTGCTATACCGAAAGGGTCCACGATGATCTGAGCTTTATTTTAATCTAACATCTTGTAAACATTGGGGAATGCAAATGAATAAATAAATAAATGAACATTTACAGCTTCATGTTTTTTGTACTATGATTTTTTATTTTCTGTCAAACTTTAAACTGCATTAAAAAAAGTATCTTCACGCCCATATCCCCGAAGAGGTAGGCAGAGGTACAACAAGTGCACCCACGATTAGCCGGCGATACTTGGTCCCACAATGTGATAGGTGGCAAGCCTATCGCCAACCGGACACTTTCCAATCCCGAGCAACTTTGTGTTTCTCAGAAAACTGAAAATATGAATCGAATCCGGGACCTCATGTGGTCAACGCCAACGCTGGACCACTAGACCACAGAGGCGACTAAACTGCATTAAATTAAAAGTAATAAAATGTTGGTTGGATCTTTTCTGCTTAACAGGGTCCAATTATTAAAATGTGTATTTAAAACATAAATACACAAAACAACACAATGTTATACTTAAATACTCTGATTATTACTAGTCACTCACTGTACTAACACTAAACTTAACCGACTACACAATAAAACACTTCTCTTATTCACTGTATTACACACTGATCGCTCGTACTATCGCTTTCGATCACTATAAAACTGCTCTCTATATGTCAACACTTCCCTATTTATACCCAGGGTAAAGTTCTACCTCGTTCCAGAAAAATCTAAATTTATCGCGTAAACAATAAACAATTCTAATCGTAAACAAGTTATGATAAACAAGTTCTAGTACACGCTATCTTCACCCTTATGCTCTATATCAGAAGGTTCATTATGGCATAGCATTCGGGTAACGGTCAACTATTTGTTTATCAATAGGAGTGGCTATCACTTTTTTTTATTTCTAGATCTCTCCAGTGTTCCAACTCTACACGTTTCTAGATTATTCGTAACAATATTAATTTTAAATAGGTATTGGACCTTCGTGGTTCACCGGTTCGTGACTGCGAGGTAGCGGCCTTGGGCTGGCTGCCGGAACTGGAGAAGCTCTGGCTGAGTGCGGCAAACAAACCGCAACCTCCGAGACATCTCCATTACGCTGATGATGAACCGGTACAGCATCGGCAGTTGGACGATTGGGAGATTGAGGTACTTGTGAATGAATGAATTAAATGTATTTGCTCAGAATACGGTACAATTTTATAGGTTTACATAAGTTACCCGTCCCCCCGTGTTGGTCCCGGGCTCCTTTGAAGAATAGGCCAACTCTGTGGAGTGAGGCTTCCTTAGAAGTGTGAATTGTAACCACGTGAGGTTGAGGTACATGCAAAGTGAGACTTTAGAAATGTTAATTGGAACTAAGTGAGGTTGATGTATTTGTGAAGTGAAACTTCGACAGAAGTGAGAATCGTTAATGAGTGAGGTTTAGATAAATGTGAAGTTTAACTTTTTGTAATGTATAAGTTTCAGTTGGTGCATTCATTTTTAGGTCAATTTTCCTAAAAAATAAAGACACTGCCATGAATTTTACTATTTTTGAATTTGTTTGTCGGTATCTTCCGCTATAACTCAAGAACGACTTGTCAAATCTGGACAAAAAATACAATATAGTGTGGCCAAGTGATTGCTAAAATATAATAAATATAGTTTATATAATTTTATTTGTTACTTGCTGTACCCGCGTAGAAAATCTCTAAAATAAATGTAGCTAAGTTACTCCTTATTACACTTGCTATTTGCCAATGAAATTCCCGTCAAAATCAGTCCAGCGTTTTCAGAGATTAGCTGGAATAAACAAACGGGCAAACAATGGTAAAAAATGCTATTTTGGAATACATATCATGAATACATCCATATGCATTTAGTATAAAGCGGTTATTGTAATATTACAAACATACACTCAAGTTTTATTTATTCGTATAGATTTTTATTTAATTTTATATTTCCAGGAGCCATTTTATTTCGCCACAAAGTGGGCCTCCGAAATGCAGGAAGTGGAGAAGTCCGAAGAGAAGTTTGAGAATTTCGGTAACAATTTACTGAGAACTACGGACAATGGGTGTGGTGACCACGACAATGCAAATACGACTAAGTGAGTACTTATTCGTCTCTAACAAATGGATTGAAATTCTAATAAAATTCTGTACATACTGTTTCGTCTCCAATATATGGATTGACTGGTAAAATTTTGTACATGCTGTTACAAGCTTAAGATCATTATTGTGTAATAACATATTAATTACTGGCTGACCCGCGCAGCTTGGCCCGCGAGTATATTAATAAGTCGTCTAAATAGCTTTTAATAAAAAAATCATCCCCTATATCAGCTCTCCAGGGATTGATTTTAGAAAAAAAAATTAGCCTATAGTTGACCCCGGGTCTTCAACTATATCCATGTTAAATTTCATGAAAATCGGTTCAGTGGTTTAGCCGTGAAAGCGTAACAGACATATTCACATTTATAATATTAGTATGGATGTATAGTATTTATATGAAAACCATATTTACCACACAAATGTATGGTAAGCTATACCTAATACAAATCATATACACGCACGGACTAATACTGATCACAAAAATCGTCACAATTTCCACGTTAACGTTCAATCAAAGTTAAAACCAACCGACTACTAACTAACCAATACACTTCACTTTTAACGCATTGATCCGTTCGCTTTCGATCGCTTTAAAAAACTGACTTATCTCGCGCTAACACGCTTATATATCCCAGGTAAGGTTCGAAAATGTTCTCGAAAGTTCTACAAATGACTCTTAAACAAATTACACATAAACAAGTCAAAGTGCACACTAATTTCAACCTTATGCCTAATGTGAGAAGATCCATTATGGCATTGCTGTTTGTGTAACAAGTGACGCTATTGTTTTAGTTCTTTTATCTAGAATAGTAGTAATGGTAAGTAACAAATTTTATTACAGAGAAAGTTATTACAAAATAAATTAAAATATAATTGGACACATTATTCTAGAAAACATTATATTCAGATGATCTATTATTCGGGTTCAATTTGTTTTAATTGCCCGACAGACAGGTAATTATTTAAAAAAAAAATAATTCAGTTTTCTAATAAAAACAACGTTGCCCAGAATTGGATGAGTGCCCGGTTGGCGATAGGCGATAGGATAGGCACCTATCACATTGTGGGACTATTGTACTAACATTGTCTCAGCTTGGGAAAATCCTTAGTAGTGTGCTAGTTGTCTTAAATGAAAAGAATGAGAGAATGTCACTAATGACTGCCCCAAGCTATTATAAGGTTGGTGCAACTAGCCATAAGTATCTTTGGCTTATCGTGGGTACACTTGTTGTACCTCCGCCTGCCTCTTCAGGGATACGGGCGTAAATATACTTTATTCTAATTGGGCCTGGACTAACACCGAGAATGTGAAGAATAATTCAATATTGCCTGACTGAATTTCAATGATTTTATTGAAATGTTTATTTTCTTTCCAGTAATGCAGATACTACTAACAAAAGAGTCGAAAATGGCAGTGGAGATAGCAAACAAGTTAACAGTGATTACTCTCCACCACGGAAACGAATGAAGCTAAACATTTGTTTTAATGTAGTTCAAAAAGAGAATTCAAGTCAGGATGGTGAACCATCAAACGAACAAGAAAAGGGGAAAGAAGAATCGAGTTCAAATGATCATAAAGATTCAAATAAAAATAAGGATAATTCAAACGCTAATTTTGAAACAGGAGACAGCAAAACTGTAGGCGACAGTTCAAATATAAATTCGGATTGTAATTATACTCCACCTCGAAAACGTGTAAAAAATATGTCTGATACACAAGAAGGTAAAAATAATCCAAGCGAAGAAGATTCAAATAAAAATGCAGATAATTCAAACGTGGATGTAAGAGATGAGAATATAGAAGACTTAAATAAATTTGAAAGTGAAGATGAAAGTGTGATAAATTCTAATTGTACAAAAGATAAAGATACGCTAAGAAAAGAAAAAAATGATGCGAAAACTAATCAAAAAGACCAAACGTTTTCAAATAGAGATGTTAAATGTGGAGAGAATTCAAAAGACTGTATTAGTGGAAATAGAAATGTAAAAGAAAGTGATGAAAATATTTCAGATGAAAATCAAAATATTCCATCAAATTTAGAAGAAAGGGTTAATCGTAGACCTGAGTACATAGTTGTTGCTGGACCACCTACCGCGGAAATGTTAAAAAGGTTTTCACAAGGTGATTTTAGCCCGTTTAGTAACTTAAAGTCAAAAGAATCTGAGCCTTCCTGTGAATTTGGACTCAAACCTGGAACTTCTAGTGAATCTGGACCAAGTGTTTCTAGACCCTTAAATGGATCTAAACCGATAAGTCACTGTGATTCCAGCAAACCTGGACCCTCAAGTGGTTTTATACACCAAAGTGATGTAGCAAGTGTTTCTAGTACATTAAGTGTTTCTGACCCGTCGAGTGATTGTATACCCTCAGTAGAACCAGGACCATCAAATATGTCTAATGCTCAAAGTGATTCGGGCCCTTCAAAAGCCCCCAAACCCCAAACATCCAGTGCAAGTGTTTCTAAATCCTCGGTAGAACCAGGACCTTCAAGTGTTTCTGACGCTCGAAGTAATCCTGGACCTATACATGCATCCAAACTTCAAACTTCCAAAGGCTATGTTCACTTTCGACAAAATTCTCAACCGGATTACCTTAATATCCATATTGAAAACAGAGCTGAAGAAAATCAAGATAACTCAAGTGATGATGATCAAGAGAACAAAAAAGAGAAATATGTCCATTTTAGAAAAAATCAAGACCCGATATATGTGAACTGTTCTCCAGAACAGCAAGCGAGACCTGAACAACCTCCATTACAGTATCGAATGGAACCACTACATCATGTCTTGTATGTTAGCGAGGGCCAACATCTCAACACCTATAGATTACCGAGAGATATTGTTAGTGATTTAGGATTTGATCACATAGACTTGACTTCTCTAGTGACTGATTTTTCAATTCGAAGGTTCGGACATGCAGATAGCGAAGATATAAACATAATAAATATTGGACCTCAAGGGGTTATGAATAATGAAGTTTCAAGACCGTATCGTTCAAATTTGAGATTTCTTTCTGTGACCGGATTTAGGAATATTAGGGATAGAAGTTTAATGCATTTAGCAACGTCTGCACCGCATCTAACACATATAGATTTCAGTGAAACTAGCATTACTGATAGGGGTGCGGAGAATTTTAGAAGCTTAAGGCCAGATTGCGAGTTGATATATTCAAGTTTTAAGACTGAAAATATTCAGTATGATCAAAGTTTGTGAATACAGATACAAAACATTTTTCTAGGATAAAAAAATGTATTTGTATGTTTATGTAAGAAGTTAAACTTCTTTGGTGTTCAAAAAATTGTTTTTATTTATGTAACAACGTAAGAAGTCTATACTTCTTTGGTTTTTCAAAATAATAGATCTTATACACATAAGCACGCATGAAGTTATGCTTCTTTGATGTTATAAAACAGTCAATAGTTTTTATTTATGTGAGCACATATAAAGTTAAACTTATTAAGTTACTAAACTATGAATACTTAATATTTATGTAAGCATGTATGAAGTTATACTTCTTTGGTATTACAACACATTAAATTTTATTTACATAAGCCTCTGTGGTCTAGTGGTTCAGCGTTGGCGTTGACCGCATGAGGTCCCGGGTTCGATTCCCGGGTCGGGCACTTTAAAAAAAAAAGTGTTTTTTCAGTTTTCTGAGAAACACAAAGTTGCCCGATTGGAAAGTGCCCGGTTGGCGATAGGCTTGCCACCTATCACATTTGTGGGACCAAGTATCTTCGGCTAATCGTGGGTGCACTTGTTGTATCTCTGCCTACCCCTTGAAGATACTTTTTTTAAGCATGTAAAAAAGTATATTTCTTTAGTGTTACGTAACAATATATAGTTTCGGTCTTACTAATAAAATATTTCACACAGTGTATACAGGTACTATAACGCTTGCATAAGAAAAACACTACTAATAAACATCTGTTTGACACAAAGAATGTATACATCTGTTATAAGGGATCGAATTGTGCATAGAAAGTTACACAGGGTCTATGCACCATAAAACCCTTGTTTAAAGCTTGTTTAAGGCAAAAATCAAAATGGTGGCTCATTGTGTATCAGCTGTTAGCCAACAAATGTGAATAATGGATTTGATTTTGTTTTTATTTTATTAGTTGTTATAACATTTTACTTATTCAAGGTATTCTTTTTTAACAGAAAATGTTTATATCATTTGAAACAAATAAGCAGATGGCTCTCCTCCTGGAAAGAGGGACCATCGCCTATCGAACACAGAATATGTAAATGGTATGTTGTTATCCATTCGGCGCGATGGCAATGGCAAACGTATAAATTTACCGACTACCATTATTTTAATTTATTAGAGATAATTGATGGAAAAGGTTCTTAGCGGATTCAAAGGAAAACCAAATCGTACAAAACCTGGATTGATCCGGAGTTATTGCTTGTCACTGTGTTGGCCCGGTTTAAGGGTATGGTAGCCAGTAACCATATGCATGTGGTATTATCACACCACAACCGATAACAATGCACCATTAATACATTCGCTGTATATAGTAAAAAGTTGTCTCTTTCCAACAACGGAGCTATCAGCTTGTTTGCTATCCTACGATAAAAAAATAATAATTAAAGTTTCTACGTCATATAATAATAAAAAGGGTTGCTTTTTCTGTAGAACAAGTTCACTGTTTAGCTCAAAGAGTATACAATACTACCGACTACGTATATTGAAAAAAACTATTTGAATTACAAAAATTAAACTAATAATTTAATACTGCGTGAAATAAATAGTATTTTTTTAAAGTTATAAAGACATATTTAAGAGTTTTTTTGACCTAGTGTTATTTATTTCATACAACGCTGTCACGCATAATGGTTTCTGAACAGATTTCATACAATGTTGGCACTATTGTGTGGTTTTGAGTGATTAGTTACCCAAGCTTTACAAGTTGTTTATTGGTAGCGATGCTGTGTAAAGCGTGTATAACTCTTATACAGACTCTATACCATGTGTAACTATTACCATGTTAAACGGGTGGATAACTTTTGTTTATTAGTAAGGCAGTATGTGTGTAATGTCTGCAGTAAGGGTTTTCCTACCTCAAGTAATTTGTGTCGTCATAAGTTAACTCACACTGTATGAAAACCGTTCACTTGTAAGTTCTATAACAACGCTTAGACAAAAAGACAATTTTGAAGTAACATTTAATTATACACAATGCAGTACAACATATGTGTAATTTTTCACAGGAATTACACATATTTATGTAAATTCCGTCAATATAAATTGGCTCACGCCGAAAGAAAGCTTTTTGCTTGTGACTTTTGTAGAAAAATGCTTAAAAAAATCTGTAAGCTGGTAGACCCTGCAGGCCATTAACGTGCATGCAAGTAAGATGAAAAGAACGAAAACTGTACCTTCGCATATATTTTTGAGTTTGAAGAGTTCCAAACCGTAGAGTTTCTAGAATGATAGTATTTAAATTATGTAAAAATGTATGTTTTCAAAATGATGATCGATTTTGATCTTTCTAAAGCATTCACCGTATTTTTTGGTCTCTAAGTTTTTATACTAGCTACAAAATTGATAGGTTAAGAAATATTAATTATTATTATTAATATTAAATTTTGCTGGACTAATTATTGAAGCGAGTCCTACACTAGGCCTCTTTCTGTGCACTTTTGTGGTATCTGTTACTAAAAAAGTATCGCATTCTGAGGTTTGAGCTTTGACGTGGTAGTTTAAATTCATGTCTAGATATGATCTACCATTAAAATACCATTTTATAAACATTAAAAAAATAGAAGATACGTGTTGTATTAGAATTTTATTACTACTAACGCCATCTATTATAAGACTAAAGAGTTAAAATGCTGCTTTGGCGTGGTAGATTTAATTCATTTTCATTCACTACATTTTAATACAATATTAATCTATTAATATACTAATATACTTGTACTTGTTAACTTCCCGCTACGTATACGGAAGTTACTGATTTTGCTCCGATTTTTTTGTTTTGAGGTTCTAGGACTATTTTCGCGATGACGTCAGTATGTCTGTATGTGTGTGTATGTGTCTGTATATAAACATCTCATAACTTTTGAACGGCTGGACCGATCGAAACGCGGTTGATGGCATTCGATTGGATTCCATTCAACTTAGACTTCCTGCAACTTTGAACCAAATGGGCCCAAGGGATTTTGATAAAATTTGAAAAAACCCAAAAAAAATTTGGTGAAACAGATTTTTTTTAATATAACTTCCAGATTAATGTACCGATTGAGTACAAAAACTAATCAGCTCTATTCTTAAAAAAATTACGTCTAATGCTACGGTTTATCTGTTTGGAAGTAATCGTTGACAAAAATTTTGAAAAAGTGTTTTTGCGAGATAACTTGAAAATATTTCAACAAATCATTTTTATAATATTCTACAATATTAAAGTACTAAATAAATTACGTCGAATGCCGTTTTAAAAATCGAAACCGAATCTTATTTTCAAATTTACAGCTTTTCAAATATTAAAATTACGTTGTTTTTAGCAAACTTACTTAATATTTTTGAAATAACTTTCAGGCTAATATACTGATTGACTTTAAAATCTTATCAGCTTTTCTCCTTTAAAAACTGCGTCAAGTACCGTTAATTGGATAAAAATCGGTCAATTTGTTTGGGATCTATCAATGACGAACATTTTAAAAAAAAAATGTTTTTTGACATGGCTTCGAAAGTTTTGAACCTACCGATTATTTAGCTAAAGCAATAGTTAAAAAAAGCAATAGTTAAATTGA
The DNA here is from genome assembly GCA_036924255.1 of Apodemia mormo. Classification (NCBI taxonomy): domain Eukaryota; kingdom Metazoa; phylum Arthropoda; class Insecta; order Lepidoptera; family Riodinidae; genus Apodemia; species Apodemia mormo. The sequence continues at coordinate 8,518,418 of JAUPFN010000028.1, forward strand.
GTTAAATGCCATTTGAATTTGACCATTTGAAATTTGATCAATTTGATCATCGTTTCCAAAACATACAGATTTTCAAAAATCAATATACAGCCATTTTTATAAAAATAGACTGCATGTATGATTGTTTCGTTAGTTCATTCGTAAGTGCTTTCATGCTATTTTTTGTGACTTAGCAGTTGATACATTTCAATATTTCTTAGAACTGAAAAAATCTATGCTTATAATTTTTACTCTTTTGAGCTTAAAATACCTTGATTTAGAGGGAAGTTTCAGGGATGGCCTGCAAGGTCAACCGTTTACAGATTTTTCACAATATGATTATTGTGAAACAGTAGAAGTGTATTAATTGATTAATATTGTATTGAGATCAATTTTCAATCTTAGCCTGATGGTAAAAATCTAAAAAAAGGTATATTCATGCCCGTATCCCCGAAGAGATAGGCAGAGGTACAACGTGTCTATTCACAATTAGCCGAAGATACGTCTTAGTCCCACAACGTGATAGGTGCCCAGCCTATACCCAACCGGGCACTTTTCCAATCCCGGGCAACGTTATTTTTATTAGAAAGTTGAAAAAACACATTTTTGATTTGTCTGACTCGGGAATCGAAAAATTCGAAACATTTATTCGCTCAGTTCCAACCGCCAATTATTCTTCGTGCCTGCGGTGAATCCAATATTAATCCTAAAAATTTTGAAGGTTAATTAAATAAAACATTTTTGATTTCGAAAATCGATGTGAATCCAGGACTTCCCTATTTGAGAATAAACTAGCAAAAAGCAGAGCTTTGTAAGGGCTCGCAAAGTTATACTACCTAGTAACTTTGTTAGAAAAGTATTTTTATGAGAATTACATCTTTTAATGTATGGACTTTATTTATAATTATCTAACCTAAAAAACTCAGCGTATTTTCACCTAAACATTACATTCGCATCAAAGGCCTGCGTCGTCAGGCTTTGGACTAGGAATATTTGGTTTTTGTTTGTTGGTATTTTCAAGGAAAAATATGTATTAAAAATGAAGGTTGATCTTATAAAAACACATTTTTGACATTTTGCTGAAATAATTGTTTTTTTTTTTTTTCTAAAATCAGGATGTTTCTGGTTTTACGTTGATTTACGAAATCAAAATCAAAAATTTGTTTTATTTAAATTAACCTTCAAAATTTTTGGACTACGCAGGCACGAAGAATTGACGGTAGACACTCAGCGAATACATTTTTCGAATTTTTCTCTCAGAGAAACCCTCTGAGTTCGATACCAGTCAGGCAAATGAAAAAATGTGTTTTTTAGTTTTCTGACAAAACAACTTTGCCCGGGATTGGACAAGTGCCCTACTGGCGATAGGCTGGCCATCTATCACATTGTGGGACTTAAGTATCTTCAGTTAACCGTGGATGCACACGTTGTACTGCTGCCTACCTCTTCGGGGATACGGGCGTAAATATACCTTTTTTTAGCTTTTTACCCTCGCCTCGGGCTAAGATTGGGAATTGATCTCAATACAATATAAATCCATTAATACATCTGTACTGTTTCTCAATAAGCATATTTTGAAACTCTCGAACGCTCTATTTACTCTGTTCCCAGCAAACATCCCTGCTCTAGACCTAAATTCTCCTCGTGCCTCCCACAATATTACTTCGAACTTCCCTTGCATTCTCCTTTCAATGATTTTATCATACACCTTCGATGCCAAACTGATCAAACTGATGGCCCTATAGCTATTGCAGTTTATACTTGAACCTCGCCTGTATACGAGGGCACGATAACCGCGCGCCGCTAGCCAAATATGAAGAAACAATTCATGAAGTAGGTTAGTCTCTTAATAAGTTCAAAAATTCTAATAGAAAATGTATCTTCTATCAATTTTAACTCGTTAATTTAATAAGAGATGGCGTTAGTAGTAATAAGATTCTAAAACAAATTGTACCTTCTATTTTTTTATAATGGTATTTTTGTGGTAGATAACAAATCTAGATATGAATATAAACTACCACGTCGAAGCTTAAACCTAAAAATGCGATATTTTTTCAGTAAAATGTACCACAAAAGTGCATAGAAAGTGGCCTAGTGTAGGGCTCGCTTCGCTCGCCCTGAAAATATTTATCTTAGCGAAATGTTAAAAATGTGTTTTTCGTTATTAGATCAACTTTAATTTTTATACCCATGTTTTCTTGAAAAATCTTTTACAAGAAAGCTACCATATATAAAAATTGATTTATATATTGATAGAATATTTGATATTGATGAGACTTTAAGCGCCCCCGAGATGGTCAAGCGGTTTGATTCAAACCTTACGTGTGTGATCATACCGTTTGGTGCAGGTTTGAACGTTCATCAAACGGCACTGCACAGTTTGGTTCTGTACGTCGCCGTAAGCAGTGTTGTAACGTAAACTAATAGTGAAATGCCGTCAAAAAGGACCGCGATTTCCTTGCGCTTATTACGTTAATATCTTGCTTAAAATGTAAAAAAAAGTCTTCGCCTGACATCTTCACCACACACACAACCTCACATTACAAAATATAGTGCAAACTGGCTTGCTACAATTTACTGATCCGTGGTGCAAACAGCCGTGTTTGATCAAACGCATTGGAACACGGTCAAATGACGCGTCAAATACAAAATATGTAATTTCATCAATAAAGTTCGAAATACGTAAAGGTTTGACAAACCTTATAAACTAGCTATGTAAACGATCAAAATGATTTGAGTCAAACCAAAATCTAGGTACGTGTTTGAATCAAACCGCTTGACCGTCTCGGTGGTGCTTTATTTATTATTTTGTTGTGGCTCATATTAAATAAATAAATAAACTATATGAAATTTTTGGTGTATTGTTTTTACTCAGAGACCCTATTCGTATATTCCGAAAAAACCTAGACTAATATGTAACACTGGAATAAGCCAACGGTGCTCAGCGTGAACGCTTAAGGGTACACTAGTCGCTCATTCTTCCATACAAACGTAGTTTGGTCATTACTCGTCTGTTTGACTGTGTACGTCCAAAATTAAAAATTATATCAATTTGTCTCGCCATTATCTAGCCCTGTATGGAAGCAGAATTGTAAAAAAAATATTTGTCTGGAAGTTATAAGCGTGGAGACTTTCTTGTTTTGTAACTAAATTTAACCCATCTTTGGGCGTAAATAAATAGCATAGAGAGTCTAAAATTGTAAAAAAGAAAACCATACAGGGATAGACAATTTAATCAAAAGTTCAAATAACTTTATTTTAAATTGATATATTAAGTAGTTTTGTCATAATATCAATACGCCCAAAGGTCTGCTTATAAAATTTTATGCGTTCGTTTTTGTTGCAAATCATCGTGCATTTCACTATACCCGCGCGGTGTGCGGGTGACAAGGGGAGGTGTATACGTCATCGTAGTACGTCGCGCTCGCGCATGCCGTGTTGTAATTGACGACTTAAATCATGTAAAAAAAAATATCTATACATCGATACAAATAAATACAATTGGAGTGTCTGTTTGTAATCTATACATATAATAAAATCGTAGAAAAGTCAAAACTGTACATTGAATATTTTTTTAAAAAGAATACTTGGGGCGTGACCTACAATCGCTTTCAAAGTCAAATATATAGTTTTTAGAATTTTTGTCTGTCTGTATGTATGTATGTCCGGGGTAAACTCAAAAAGTACTGAATGGATTTACTTCAAATTTTGCATAAATATTACTTATAGGTCGGATCAACATATAGGCTACATATTATCATGCTATCACCTACGGGGGAGGAGCTGTGCGGAGTAAACGAAGTCCGCGCGGACGAAGTCATGGGCAACAGCTAGTATTAAAATAAGCGCTTTTTACTAAATGCATATGGACGTATACACGATACACGTACCAAAATAGCATTTTTTACAATTTTTGTCTGTCTGTTTGTTCCCGCTAATCTCTGGAACGGCTGGACCGATTTTGATGGGACTTTCACTGGCAGATAACTGATGTGATAAGGAGTAACTTAGGCTATTTTTTTTCGAAATTTTTCCACGCGGACGATGTCGCGGGCTCAGTTAGTTTTGAGTAAAAATATTTAAAAAATATCTGCATTTTTATTTGGTGCTTGCGTAAATATCTGCATTTTTATTTGGTCTGCGTAAAAAAAAATTAATAAATATTCACAGGACAAATTACACTTACTGATCTAACCCCAAAGTTAGCAAATTATTTGCTTGTGTTATGGGTGTTAGTCAACGATACTAATACATCGAATTATATGTATAAATATTATTATATGCATAATAAACACATAAACCCAGCAATACAAACATCTATACTCATCACACAAGTGCTTGTCTTCGTCGGAAATCGAACCCGAGCCCCCTCGATTGCGTAGTCAGGGTCGCTAACTACTCGACCAACGGGGCGGTCAGCCTATGTTATTCTTTATGCACAGCTGCCAGCTGTTCGCGAAAGTCCTGTCGAAATCTGTCCAACCAGTTCAGAGATCAGCTGGAACAAACAGACAGGTAAGCAGACAAAAATTGTAAAAAATGATATTTTTTTATATTTACCGTATATACGTAATAAATGTTTGGCGTAGGGATGTGACGACCCTATCGCCCACTGGTGGGATAATTTTTGTACAAAAATTATTTAACACCGGTGCAGTCAGTCAACCAAATTAGTGGTAGTGCCATACTATATTTGCAACTGAATAGGCCAGCACGCCCGGGGAGATACCACTCTCTCACTTGAGACTGACGTAAAGTAGCAGCCCTGCTGCTGCGTTTCGTTCGGTTTGTGAGAGCCCCGGAGGCCTACTCCCTCCCCTCCTCCCCACGCACACTATGAATGCGCAAATAAAACAGAACCTACCCCAGGGGGGTACCACTTGCACCAGTAGTGGAGAATCCCTCTCTGGGCGTCCATGCTCTGGATTCCAGCCAGATCACGGAGATGCTCAGGCTGCCCGGCGTATTCTGGGGGGGGGGGGGGGGCAAAACAATTGCGCTCATAAACAATCCTGTCCGGGGCAGACAAAGCAAGAAAGCAATGGCACCCGCTACCACGCTTACTGTGGATTTCTGTAATATTATGGGGCTTCATTCCAACTTGAACGCCATCCACTACCATCTCGAGACGGCGAAGCCAGCTTTGCTCTTCTTGACCGAGACACAGATATCTTCTCCGACTGATACTTCCTACTTCTACTACCCGGGGTACAAACTGGAACATTCCTTTGAATCGCGGGCCGGTGTGTGCGCATACGTCAGAGAAGATATCTGTTACCAGCGCCTCGACAGACTTGAAGGTAGGACCTATCCATCGTCTGGTTACGCGTAGCTTGCGACGACCATCCACACAGCTACGTGTGCCTATACAGGTCCCATAGCGGGAATACTGAAGTTGACCGGCTCGTTGAGCATTTACAGATGGCTGTAGATTCCATGTTAGAGCAGACCCCCTCCGCAGAGATCGTGATCTTGGGAGATTTTAATTCCCACCACGCCGAATGGCTTTGTTCGTGCTCCACCGATCATGCGGGGAGGTCTCTTCACGATTATGCCTTGACGTATGGTCTTACACAACTGGTAACTTCGCCCACGCGGGTTCCCGATGTGGATGACCATACGCCTTCAGTGTTGGACCTTCTGCTGACCTCTCATCCGGAGCATTATCAGGTATCTGTGGTCGTCCCACTTGGTACGTCAGACCACTGCCTGATCCGGAGTAAAGTGCCGGTTTCGCGCCTATCACGGCCTCTTTTAGCAGGCTGTCGTCGCGTTTGGCACTATAGGTCAGCAGATTGGGACGGGATGCGGCCTTTTTTGCGTCCTCTCCAGGTAGCGGTTGTGCTTCTCGCTAGATGATCCGAGTGTCGTCGCTAACTCTATTGCCGATGTGGTGCTGCAGGGCATGGAAATTTTCATTCCATTTTTGCGGTGCCAATTGGTGGTAAGTCTCAAGCTTGATTTGGTCGCTCCTATAAAACGGCTTCACGCCGAAAGCAGGAGTGCTACCAGGTCTGGGCTGCAGCGTCCGCATCTTGTGATGAAAACACCAGCGCATTACGTAAGGAGTACAATTCCGCCTCGAGGTACTTCAAAAGAGCTATCGCCAAAGCAAAATCTGAACACATAGGCCGAATTGGCGAGAAATTAGTTCACCTTCCTTCAGGGACTCGTGCGTTCTGGTCTCTCGCCAAGGCTGTGTTAGGGAATTTCTCACAGCCCTCTCTTCCATCTTTGCATGGAGACGATGACTCTTTGGCCCATACCGCAAAGGCGAAGGCCGATCTCCTCGGCTCCTTCTTTGTGGCCATCTCGACTCTGGATGACCAAGGGAACGCACCGCCTACCGTCCCGCAGTGTGATAGTTTCATGCCAGAACCACAATTTCGGCAGTCATCTGTGCGTAAAGCACTACTTTCCTTGGACATCCACAAGTCGAGTGGGCCGGATAGCATCCCTCCGATTGTGCTAAAAGTGTGTGCTACAGAGTTGGTACCAGTATTAACACGCCTATTCCGGCTCTCCTACTCACACGACGTGGTACCGAATTCATGGAAGACAGCTTTGGTGCATCCCATCCCTAAAAAAGGAGATCGCTCTAATCCGTCTAACTATCGACCAATAGCCATAACCTCCTTGTTCTCCAAAATTATGGAGACAATCATCAACTCTCAGCTCCTCAAGTATTTAGAAGAGCACCAGCTGATTAGCGACCGTCATTACGGTTTCCGTCGCGGCCGTTCAAAAAAAGTGTACATATATACATTTAGTAAAAAAACTTATTTTTATATTGCAAACAGACATTCCAATTTTATTTATTTGTAAAGATGTATATAAACTATTTTTTTGTATATAAACTATATTAAAATTGGAAGCGGTTTCACCTGGGTAGCACTATTTCTATTGACATCGGGTCAATAGAAATAGTGCTACCCGGTACCGATTTACTGGTAGTTAAGAATTAAGATATCTAATATCCCGTAAATATATATGTATGTAGACGGCTACATATCAAGAAACGGAAACTCTTTACATTGCGAGACAAGATGCACTGGACACGTATAGCTTGATATGTAGCCCTGAGTAGGTACTTTTCTTCCGCAGGAAACGCTTGATACGTACGTATATACGTATTATAAGCATTACGATAAGTCACGGAGCTGTCTATCTATATATCTATATATATAATATATCTTATATATATCTATATATAATATATCTTATAAAATAACTAGCTGAGCCCGCGACTTCATCCGCTTTGAAAATTTTCGAAAATAAAAGTAGCCTAAATTACTCCTTATTACATCAGCTATCTGCCAGTGAAAGTGCTGTAAAATCAGTCCAGCCGTTCCAGAGATTAGCCGGAACAAACAGACAGACAAACAAAAATCGCTATGTATGCTTTTAGTAAAAATCGGTTATTTGTATAAATATCGCCTCTGTGGTCTAGTGGTCCAGCGTTTGCGTCGACCACATGAGGTCCCGGGTTCGATTCCTGGGTCGGGCACATAAAAAAGTGTTTTTTCAGTTTTCTGAGAAACACAAAGTTGCCCGGGATTGGAAAGTGCCCGGTTGGCGAAAGGCTGGCCACCTATCACATTTGTGGGACCAAGTATCTTCGGCTAATCGTGGGTGCACTTATATACGAGTATACATATATACCGTATTTACGAGTACATCCATTTGTATTTAATGAAAAGCGGTTATTTTAATATTACAAACAAACATTCCAATTTTATTTATTTGTATAGATTATTTGGATAGAAGATGTATTGTAGCTAAAATAAAAGTAGCCTATGTTACTTCTTATCTCATAAGCTATCTGCCAGTGAAAGTCCCGTCAAAATCGGTCCAGCCGTTCCAGAAATTAGCTGTAACAAACAGATGGACAGACAGACAAAAATTGTAAAAAATGTTATTTTGGTATATGTACCGTGTATACATCCATATGCATTTAGTAAAAAGCGATTATTTAATACTAGTTGTGCTTGCGACTTCATCCACGTGGAAAACTTTCTAAAATAAAATCCGCATAATTTCCGTTCCCGTGGGATTTCTGGGATAAAAACTATCCTATGTCCTCTCGGGTCTCAAACTATCTTTGTACCAAATTTCATTAAAATCGGTTCAGTAGTTTAGACGTGAAGAAGAAACAGACAGACAGAGTTACTTTCGCATTTATAATATTAGTATGGAAGTATGGATTACAAACAGACACTGCAATTTTATTTGTATGTATGTATGTATAGAAGATGTACAGCTAAAATAAAAGTAGCCAAAGTTACTCCTTATCACATCAGTTATCTGCCAGTGAAAGTCTGGTCTAAACAGGTCCAGTCGTTTCAGGGATTAGCCGGAACAAACAGACAGACAAAAATTGTAAAAAATATTATTTTGGTGTTAGCACCGTGTACATATATATCCTTATGCATTTAGTAAAAAGCGTTTATTTTAATATTGCAAACACACACCAAATTTTATTTATTTGTATAGATGTATCCACCATAAAAATATGAGCTGCACACATTGATGATAATCATGCCATTTTGTCATAATTAGATAGGTTTATGTTTGCATTCTAGTATTTCTGTTATCATCACCGCGCCAAAATACTACGCGCGCCGTTCGCGCAATAGCGTCTTACTGCTCATTACAGTGCTTGTCCCTTTCGCACATAATGTTGGATGAAATAGCATGCATTTTGAATACGCCCACCAACGAGTTCGTGCCGCCGACTAGTGGAACCTTAAAGTGGATTTCTATTTATTTGTAGATTATGCGCTTTAGTTATGATCCTATAATTTAAGCGCATGATCTAGGTACACTATCCTACTATATTTGTGCGGGCGTGAGGCGCAGAAGAAAGTGGTCACGCTGCAACTGGCAAGCACAGATTATTTATGCTGGCAAGGACAAGTGGCAACCACAGACTAATATACCAAACATACCTACCATCAAAAAGTAGGTACCTACTTACCTATTGTAATCAGTGCAAGGAACTTATATACGATAACTGGAATTATTACAAAGCAATATTTGAAAAATAAAAATGTACTTTATTCCGTTACTCATAAAGTTGACATTTTGTTTCTTACTTAACAGAGGGGAAAAACGTTCTGAGCAAGACAACGATTGGAGTGGATGTTGTCCCTTTCTTGCAATTGCCAGTGTAAATAAACCAATCTGATGGTTGAAATTTATATATTCAGTAATCGTTAAATTTATAATTCAGTAGTCGTCCATTTTATTCGTACACCTCGATAAATACTTTAGCATGAAATGTATTGTAATTAACACAGTGAGTTCTCGAATGTGCTTATTTTAACTATTACGTAATTACTTATGCAATGCAAAAACTGTTTCTCAAATTAGTAGAATTACTTAGTAGTAATTTGGAAACTACGCATGGCCGCATTTATTTATATATGGCGATTGGCGCTTTATTTTGTAGAAAGAGACACACTCCACCCATGTCGTGGTGCTCTTCGGAACGATTTTAAAGCGCGTGTGAACATTCTGGGTATAATGTAACTTCCTAGAATCAGTATCAGCAGACCACAGACCTAGGTATATTCTTTTAGAAGTCTGCAGTAGAAGTACAATAATTATTGCACATGTACCATAATCTCAAATGTTTTAATCCTAAGCAAAGAGTATAGAAATATTATTGATCCTAAGCCTACAATCTTGACAAAAAAATACAATAATTTTGGACAATAGCAATTTTCTATATAAAAATTATGATCTTATAAAAATAATTGTTACTGAGATTCTCAAATATATATTTATTTGACTGAAAAATTGCATTAAAAAAATTTTTAGTCATTGCCGGATTATCATGTAAAATTACTTTAGTGATTTTTTTTTTAAAATAAACCTTTCAGTCGACAATTAAATCTAATTTTGAAGTGTACAATAATTTTATTGAAAATACAATAATTTTACAGCCCTAATACAAAATATTTTTTCACGGGTCTGCAAACACTGATTGTAAAATTATTATTTTAATATGTACTACTGTGGTCCAACCAAAAAGTATTGATAATTAATAGGTACATTTCATACCTATTCTTTGGCAATGAGAACAAAGCATGTCATATTAAAGTCTTTGGTTTGTCCATAGACGTATAAATATAGGTACCTAGGTACCATATTTCTACGGATTAGGTATGGGTTTGAGCCCTATCAGGCTAGCATGGTGAAATCAGCAAAATTGCAAAAAAAAAATACATCAATTTGTAGCTAAATAGTTGCTAATTAGTTGCCAAAACGACGATTTTGTTGCTCGTGCCAATCCCTAGAAATCGTGAATTATGCTATCGTGATATCAAGGTAGCAAGGTAACTTAATGAATTATATTCTTTTCCGTTCATCTTTATAGAAGATTTAGTTACTATTTTGTTGCTATATCTTAGATATCGCAAAAATTTTTTTAATAATTGTTTTTTTTAATTTTTCTGTTCTTGCTATCTTGAAACTAGTTTTTCCTGGCATTAAAGAGTCTTTGAATTTTGTTGCTCATCAGGAGGCTACTCAAATACACTCAAACAACTAGCAACAAAATAGTTGAAACCGGTCAGCCGATTTTTGAATTTTTTTTTCATCTTCCTCATTCTTGCTATCTTGAAACTGATTTTTGTCGGCATAGAAAGTGTATTAAATTAGTTGCTCATCAGGAAAATACTCAAATACACTCCAAGTATCAGCAACAAAATAGTTGAAACCGGTCGGCCGATTTTTGAATTTTTTTTTCATCTTCCTCATTCTTGCTATCTTGAAAGTGGGTTTTCCTGGTAATAAAGAGTCTTTGAAATTTGTTGCTCATCAGGAGGCTACTCAAATACACTCAAACAACTAGCAACAAAATAGTTGAAACCGGTCAGCCGATTTTTGAATTTTTTTTTCATCTTCCTCATTCTTGCTATCTTGAAACTGATTTTTGTCGGCATAGAAAGTGTATTAAATTTGTTGCTCATCAGGAAAATACTCAAATACACTCCAAGTATCAGCAACAAAATAGTTGAAACCGGTCCGCCGATTTTTGAATTTTTTTTTCATCTTCCTCATTCTTGCTATCTTGAAACTGATTTTTGTCGGCATAGAAAGTGTATTAAATTAGTTGCTCATCAGGAAAATACTCAAATACACTCCAAGTATCAGCAACAAAATAGTTGAAACCGGTCGGCCGATTTTTGAATTTTTTTTTCATCTTCCTCATTCTTGCTATCTTGAAAGTGGGTTTTCCTGGTAATAAAGAGTCTTTGAAACTTGTTGCTCATCAGGAGGCTACTCAAATACACTCAAACAACTAGCAACAAAATAGTTGAAACCGGTCAGCCGATTTTTGAATTTTTTTTTGATCTTCCTCATTCTTGCTATCTTGAAACTGATTTCTTTCGGCATAGAAAGTGTATTAAATTTGTTGTTCATCAGGAGACTACTTAAATACACTCTAAGAACCAGCAACAAAATAGTTGAAACCGGTCCGCCGATTTTTGAATTTTTTTTTCATCTTCCTCATTCTTGCTATCTTGAAACTGGTTTTTCCTGGTAAAAAAGAGTCTTTGAAATTTGTTGCTCATCAGGAAGCTACTTAAATACACTCAAACAACTAGCAACAAAATAGTTGAAACCGGTCAGCCGATTTTTGAATTTTTTTTCCATCCTCCTCATTCTTGCTATCTTGAAACTGATTTCTTTCGGCATAGAAAGTGTATTAAATTTGTTGCTCATCAGGAGACTACTTAAATACACTCTAAGAACCAGCAACAAAATAGTTGAAACCGGTCGGCCGATTTTTGAATTTTTTTTTCATCTTCCTCGTTCTTGCTATCTTGAAAGTGGGTTTTCCTGGTAATAAAGAGTCTTTGAAATTTGTTGCTCATCAGGAAAATACTCAAATACACTCCAAGTATCAGCAACAAAATAGTTGAAACCGGTCGGCCGATTTTTGAATTTTTTTTTCATCTTTCTCATTCTTGCTATCTTGAAACTGATTTTTGTCGGCATAGAAAGTGTATTAAATTAGTTGCTCATCAGGAAAATACTCAAATACACTCTAAGAACCAGCAACAAAATAGTTGAAACCGGTCCGCCGATTTTTGAATTTTTTTTTCATCTTCCTCATTCTTGCTATCTTGAAAGTGGGTTTTCCTGGTAATAAAGAGTCTTTGAAATTTGTTGCTCATCAGGAGGCTATTCAAATACACTCAAACAACTAGCAACAAAATAGTTGAAACCGGTCAGCCGATTTTTGAATTTTTTTTTTGCATCTTCCTCATTCTTGCTATCTTGAAACTTGTTTTCCCTGATAATGAAGAGTCTTTGAAATTTGTTGCTCATCAGGAGGCTACTCAAATACACTCAAACAACTAGCAACAAAATAGTTGAAACCGGTCAGCCGATTTTTGAATTTTTTTTCCATTTTCCTCACTCTTGCTATCTTGAAACTGATTTTTGTCGGCATAGAAAGTGTATTAAATTTGTTGCTTATCAGGAGGCTACTCAAATACACTCTAAGAACCAGCAACAAAATAGTTAAAACCGGTTGGGTGATTTTTGAATTTTTTTTTCATCTTCCTCATTCTTGCTATCTTGAAACTGATTTTTGTCGGCATAGAAAGTGTATTAAATTAGTTGCTCATCAGGAGAATACTCAAATACACTTCAAGTATCAGCTACAAAATAGTTGAAACCGGTAGGCTGATTTTTGAATTTTTTTTTCATCTTCCTTATTCTCGCTATCTTGAGATAGGTTTTTCTGGTGATAATGAATCTTTGAAATTTGCTGCTTATCAGGAGGCTACTCGAAAACACTCTAAGAACCAGCAACAAAATAGATCACCTTCATCGGCTGATTTTTATTGTTTTTTCAAATTCTCAAAGAACTTCGCAAAGATCATCAATTAAGGTATTATTATTATTCAAAAAATTAATATAACTCAAAAAATTAATTTTTGTGTTATTTTGAGCTCTTCGACCTCAAAAGCCTCATAAAAGTTCGATGTAACAGAAATTATTAAATATTCCATCTGCCATAACTTTTTAATGACTCAAACGAATCTCACGCGGTTTTTAGCAATCGATGCAGTTTTTTTAATTTTACAAACAATTTGTAAACACATATCGATCTTGAAAAAATTCAGTTTTTTCGATTCTTTTCGTCAACGATATCTCACGAACGACTCAACCAATTTTGACTTACCCAACGGCAATCGACGTGTTTTTTCAATGTTAAGAGCTGATTAGTTTTTGGGATCGATCGGTAAAGCCATTTAAAAGTTATTCTAGAAAAACCGCTTTTGAAAAAATTTTTAACTTCCCGCTAAGAATATCGAAGATTTTCGAAAAATCGGGAAGTTATTGGTTTTACCCCGTTTTATAAAAATCGAGTTTTCATCAGATCTCGACGTTTTAAGGTCCTAGGAATCTTCCCTGATGGTTCCCGAGAGGGTGTCACCCTGTCTGTATGTATGTGTGTGTGTGTGTGTGTGTGTGTGTGTGTGTGTGTGTGTGTGTGTGTGTGTGTGTGTGTGTGTATGTGACCCGCTGATAACTTTTGAACGTCTTGTCCGATTTAAACCAACCAAAGTGCGTTCTAAAGAGTTTCACTGAACTTAGATTTCCTGTAAGTTTGAACCGATTCGAACCGGTAGATTCTGAGAAATTTCAAAAAAACCGTGAAAAAAAAATTTTGAAAACTGGTTCTTCTGGAATAATTTTTGAACGGCTTTACCGATCGATTCCAAAAACTAATCACCTTTGAACATTGAAAAAACACGTCGATTGCCGTTGGGTAGGTCAAAATCGGTGTAGTCGTTCGTGAGATATCGTGAACGAAAGAAATGAAAAAAATCGATTTTTTTTTCTCAAATCTCTGAAATTTTGTATCTGATCAATCCACATTAAATTCTTAATAGTACCCAAAAAACGGCATCGATTCCCGCGTCAAAATCCGTTCAGTAATTCAAAAGTTATGACCGATTGAAAATTAAAAATATACCATTTTATTAAACTTTCATCAGTCTTTTGAGCTCGAAGAGCTCAAAAGCGTCGGATAGCTTTATTTTTGAGCTCGAAGAGCTCAAAATAACACAAAAATTAATTTTTGTGTTATTTTGAGCATCGAGCTCAAAAGCATCGCAGCAAGTGACAAAATCACATGCATTTGATAATTGAATTTAGTGGGAAGTTACAGGGATGGCCTTTAGGGTCAACCGTTTTTCAAATTTTTTTTACTTTTAATTATAAGCGTAAATTGACAAGTGCTAATTCAACCTTTAATTCAGTATTTAAAATATTACTTTTACTTTGTTACTAGACTTTTATTGTTGAATATAGAATGTTCTTCCATTTTAGATTTCTAAATGACAGCAAACAGTCAAAAATTGCATGGCACATGTGAGAGTGTGTCAACGAATTATATATAGAACTAGTTGTCCCCCACCCACTTCGCGTGGCGTCAAATAAAGAGAGTATTAATGAACTTATTTAACACCGAATATTTTGCTAAGTTCCACATCTGTAGGAGCTCTAGATTTCAAGATTTCAATTTTTTTTTTTTACGCTCTTGCGACTGTCTTTGGGGTGGAATTATGTAAAATCCATTCTTAGCTGACCTCTACACCGCCAAAGGAATATCCTCACTAAGTTTCATATTAATCGGCCTTATTGTTTCAGAGATATCATGATTAGTGACTATATACATAGAATATCTTTATATATATTATGTATACGACCCAGTCCAATGAGACAAAACAAGCAGTTTAACTAAAATGTAAAACATAAAATTTTATTCTGAAAAATCAATAATTTTCTTAAAAGTTTTCTGTTTTACACTTTAATTAGTATTAATGAATAATTTTATCCATTTATTCGGCTGATAACAAATATTTCAGTGATTTTTTCAGCTGTATAAAATCACCTCAATGCTTCAAATTCTACTTGGTTGGCTAATAGTGTTGGTATTTGAATTTTACGATTTAGAATAATTTATGAAATGTTTAATTTATTTTAATTATTAAAATTTTATTTGATTTAAAAAATTATCATTTTCAGTATTTACTATCTGTTAGTTTATTTATTGGTAATGTAACTCAGTTACAAATTAATTGAATGCATAGAAAAATTTTTTTTCAAATTACGCCAAGATGTATAACTTCTAACGTGCGTACACTAGGACACACCGTTCCTAAATTTTTAATCTTAAAACAGGGAAGGAAGTTTAATTAATTATAAATTAAGTTGAAAATAAATTTATGTATATTCTCAGTATTTTGTTTTAATTGACAACCAAATCAATAATAATAAAAACATATGACATGCTTCACAGAAAAATGTGATTCCTTTCGTAATAAAGATGTGGAGTCGTAAGGATTTTCGAGACGGAAATGGAAGGTATTATCGTATGTTTGAAAAATTGGTGTATCGATTAATAAGCTTTTCATTTGTCTTCAGTTAAAATTTTTAGTTGATTGTCCGTACAGTTCACGAGAAATCAATAATTAAAGTTGCTTCTTATACACATGAAACTTGAAGGTATAGAGTGCTGATCACCGTAGTATGAAATTTTTTGTATTACGCGTACGGTAATGAAAGATTTTACATTACGATTATCGGCCCTCCATACTTTTACGTGTAGAAGAAGCTACTTTAATTATTTATTGCTCGTAAGCTGTACAGATAAGCGACTAAAAAATTTAGCTTAAGACTAATATAGTGCTTACCAATCGATACACAAAATTTTGAACTTTTTGAAGACCCCTATTTTGATCTCGAGACTCTTACCCATGTGCTATATAACTATCACAAACATTTCTCATTGCACATTATTAACTCAACATTTATAATTTTACATACATTAATAATTGTATGTTTATAAGTGTAGAACCTCTTTTCATCTTTGGTTTCTCTAATAAGTCATTATATTCCCACCACTGTGTCCCTCTTAAACAAAGTGCTGTGAAATGTTGTTTGAGTGTATTTGAGTAGCCTCCTGATGAGCAACAAATTTCAAAGACTCTTTATTACCAGGAAAACCCACTTTCAAGATAGCAAGAATGAGGAAGATGAAAAAAAATTCAAAAATCGGCCGACCGGTTTCAACTATTTTGTTGCTGATACTTGGAGTGTATTTGAGTATTTTCCTGATGAGCAACTAATTTAATACACTTTCTATGCCGACAAAAATCAGTTTCAAGATAGCAAGAATGAGGAAGATGAAAAAAAAATTCAAAAATCGGCGGACCGGTTTCAACTATTTTGTTGCTGATACTTGGAGTGTATTTGAGTATTTTCCTGATGAGCAACAAATTTAATACACTTTCTATGCCGACAAAAATCAGTTTCAAGATAGCAAGAATGAGGAAGATGAAAAAAAAATTCAAAAATCGGCTGACCGGTTTCAACTATTTTGTTGCTAGTTGTTTGAGTGTATTTAAGTAGCTTCCTGATTAGCAACAAATTTCAAAGACTCTTTTTTACCAGGAAAAACCAGTTTCAAGATAGCAAGAATGAGGAAGATGAAAAAAAAATTCAAAAATCGGCGGATCGGTTTCAACTATTTTGTTGCTGGTTCTTAGAGTGTATTTAAGTAGTCTCCTGATGAGCAACAAATTTTAAAGACTCTTTATTACCAGGAAAACCCACTTTCAAGATAGCAAGAATGACGAAGATGAAAAAAAATTCAAAAATCGGCCGACCGGTTTCAACTATTTTGTTGCTGGTTCTTAGAGTGTATTTAAGTAGTCTCCTGATGAGCAACAAATTTAATACACTTTCTATGCCGAAAGAAATCAGTTTCAAGATAGCAAGAATGAGGAGGATGGAAAAAAAATTCAAAAATCGGCTGACCGGTTTCAACTATTTTGTTGCTGGTTCTTAGAGTGTATTTAAGTAGTCTCCTGATGAGCAACAAATTTAATACACTTTCTATGCCGAAAGAAATCAGTTTCAAGATAGCAAGAATGAGGAGGATGGAAAAAAAATTCAAAAATCGGCTGACCGGTTTCAACTATTTTGTTGCTAGTTGTTTGAGTGTATTTAAGTAGCTTCCTGATGAGCAACAAATTTCAAAGACTCTTTTTTACCAGGAAAAACCAGTTTCAAGATAGCAAGAATGAGGAAGATGAAAAAAAAATTCAAAAATCGGCGGACCGGTTTCAACTATTTTGTTGCTGGTTCTTAGAGTGTATTTAAGTAGTCTCTGATGAGCAACAAATTTAATACACTTTCTATGCCGAAAGAAATCAGTTTCAAGATAGCAAGAATGAGGAGGATGGAAAAAAAATTCAAAAATCGGCTGACCGGTTTCAACTATTTTGTTGCTAGTTGTTTGAGTGTATTTGAATAGCCTCCTGATGAGCAACAAATTTCAAAGACTCTTTATTACCAAGAAAACCCACTTTCAAGATAGCAAGAATGAGGAAGATGAAAAAAAAATTCAAAAATCGGCCGACCGGTTTCAACTATTTTGTTGCTGGTTCTTAGAGTATATTTAAGTAGTCTCCTGATGAGCAACAAATTTAATACACTTTCTATGCCGAAAGAAATCAGTTTCAAGATAGCAAGAATGAGGAGGATGGAAAAAAAATTCAAAAATCGGCTGACCGGTTTCAACTATTTTGTTGCTGATACTTGGAGTGTATTTGAGTATTTTCCTGATGAGCAACAAATTTCAAAGACTCTTTATTACCAGGAAAACCCACTTTCAAGATAGCAAGAATGAGGAAGATGAAAAAAAAATTCAAAAATCGGCCGACCGGTTTCAACTATTTTGTTGCTGGTTCTTAGAGTGTATTTAAGTAGTCTCCTGATGAGCAACAAATTTAATACACTTTCTATGCCGAAAGAAATCAGTTTCAAGATAGCAAGAATGAGGAGGATGGAAAAAAAATTCAAAAATCGGCTGACCGGTTTCAACTATTTTGTTGCTAGTTGTTTGAGTGTATTTAAGTAGCTTCCTGATGAGCAACAAATTTCAAAGACTCTTTTTTACCAGGAAAAACCAGTTTCAAGATAGCAAGAATGAGGAAGATGAAAAAAAAATTCAAAAATCGGCGGACCGGTTTCAACTATTTTGTTGCTGGTTCTTAGAGTGTATTTAAGTAGTCTCCTGATGAGCAACAAATTTAATACACTTTCTATGCCGAAAGAAATCAGTTTCAAGATAGCAAGAATGAGGAGGATGGAAAAAAAATTCAAAAATCGGCTGACCGGTTTCAACTATTTTGTTGCTAGTTGTTTAAGTGTATTTGAGTAGCCTCCTGATGAGCAACAAATTTCAAAGACTCTTTATTACCAGGAAAACCCACTTTCAAGATAGCAAGAATGAGGAAGATGAAAAAAAAATTCAAAAATCGGCCGACCGGTTTCAACTATTTTGTTGCTGATACTTGGAGTGTATTTGGGTATTTTCCTGATGAGCAACTAATTTAATACACTTTCTATGCCGACAAAAATCAGTTTCAAGATAGCAAGAATGAGGAAGATGAAAAAAAAATTCAAAAATCGGCTGACCGGTTTCAACTATTTTGTTGCTAGTTGTTTGAGTGTATTTGAGTAGCCTCCTGATGAGCAACAAAATTCAAAGACTCTTTAATGCCAGGAAAAACCAGTTTCAAGATAGCAAGAACAGAAAAATTAAAAAAAACAATTATTAAAAAAATTTTTGCGATATCTAAGATATAGCAACAAAATAGTAACTAAATCTTCTATAAAGATGAACGGAAAAGAATATAATTCATTAAGTTACCTTGCTACCTTGATATCACGATAGCATAATTCACGATTTCTAGGGATTGGCTCGAGCAACAAAATCGTCGTTTTGGCAACTAATTAGCAACTATTTAGCTACAAATTGATGTATTTTTTTTTTTGCAATTTTGCTGATTTCACCATGCTAGCCTGATAGGGCTATGGGTTTGTTTTATATTCTAGTACAGGAATTATAGGAATGACCGAATACGTTAGAAAAATATCAATGTCAATATCGAAGCTAAGACTCGATGTTCGACAAACATCATAAGGAAAACATCTATGTCAGCCAACATGATATTTTTTCACTGATCGTCATCAATAATGTTTTGTTTATTGGTGATCAGTGAAAAAATATCGATCTTGGCTATCCATAATATCATACATTTTCAATTAAAACAAGAATCAAACAATATATTTTAAAAAATAAAATATTAGGGCGTAGAAGCACATAAGTTCCAATACTTTTTGTCAATTGACTGTAAAAATAATAGATAGGTAGGTAATTTTGAAAGCGCAGGGCGCGTAACGACCACAGACTAAGTACTAGGTAGAGTCGAACAAGACAAAGGTTATTTCCGTAGTTTGATAGCGTTCAGAATTTAATAAAATATACTTTATGTGTGTGGAAGCGTTCATAGATTTCGATCAGTTATGACGTCTCCGCGATCAAATTCCGATTATGTATCCCTTTCCTGCCGACATCGATGTTACGATGTTTTAATTTAATGCAACTTTCGATATGTTATCCTCTAACATCGATATTCATTGAAAGTCGATAAATATCCCTAAAAGATCCCTAGTCTTTACTTTTTTGCCTGTGGCCTGTGCCATTTTTAGACAGATTTCATAATTGTGTTTATTTGTTAATTGTTTATTGATTTTAATTTTCTCCCTTTTTGTAATATTTTACAATATGCAGACGACTTAACTCTCTATGCCTCATCAAAATACCCTTCTCTTGCGTGTAAAGTGTTTTTACATAATGCATTTTAAATAATTTCTTATCTTGACAATAATTTATACGCCTAGCAAGTAAAAGCTGTACTGTCGTCTTTTCAAGGAAAATCATGGATATATTACACGTCTAGATTGATAATTGGGCGATAAAAAGTGTCCCCATTAAAAGTCTACTAAATTTGGTAGACTTGGGTGTATGGCCCAAGTCAGATAGTGTCATTTTAACAATCAATATCTGGTTGACCGAGCTTTGCTCGGTTTTTCACATACCCATATCTTGGGAACCGAGCTTTTCTTGGACCTGGAACCTTGATAAATCGATTCCTACAGAATTTTTTTTTTATTTCTGTACCTGGTTTATCCGAGTTATGCTCGGTTTTTCACATACCTACATCTTGGGAACCGACATTTTTTGGACCTGGAACCTTGATAAATCGATTCCTTGACACGAAAAACCCCTAATTTATGACTTTCATGAAAATCGTTGGAACCGATACCGAGATTCATATTATATAGAGCTGAAGGAAAATTATAAAATATACCGGTTTGTAATGACAAAATGTTATCACAATTATCTTGAAAAATCTTGTAATAATATCTAGAATACGTTTCACGAGCAATTTCTATTCTACAATTGCAATTATATACCTATGAAAAAATTGAGTTTTAGTCCAATTAATCAGTTCTGCCGGTTTATAACTGGGGTAATTTTCCAAAAAAATGGGAAACATATTTCATATAAGTACGTCTTGGTGAATCATAATAAAATTATGCAAAGACGTGTTAGATATGATATATGTATAATATTCTATCTAAATACCTAAAATAAAAACCATGAAAATTTAAATTACTGATAAATAAACAAGCAGATAGCACTCCTAAAGGAAAGAAACGACCATCGTCTACAGATACAAAATATGTTTCTAGTGCGAAGTTATCCATGTGATGGGGTGGGATAGTATTGCCGGATACCTTATCCTCAAAACTGCAATACGAAAGTCTTTAATTTTTGATTACATTGAAGCTTTTGCCGCATGGATCAGTAGGTAGCTCTTTTGCGGCAGCTCGGGTGAGACGTTGCAGAACTCTACCAACTAGTAATCTCGATGTTAGTGACATTTTGAGCCCATCGTTCGCCTTTTAAGAACTGCCTGGAAGAATGTTAGATGGTATATTCTTCGAAGATGGCGGGAGGAGGGACGGTTTAACACGCTCGTGGCTCGAAGTAGCAAACATATAATTCCATAAATATATGCGGATGTCACATCAATTTTATTCAAAGTTAAAAGAAGAGGTGGTAAGTATGATGTAGTGAATAATGCAATTTCAAAAGTAGTAAACTGGTTCGGCACAAATTTTTATTTTACAGTCTTCCTTTTGTTGTTATTAATTAAAATAAAATTTTTATTAAATGACAACAAAAGGAAGAGTGTCAAATTCTCATTGCCTCATGTAAGTCACGTAAATAGCAATGTAAAACTGAATGGAAATAATCTGGGTCTACTACGTACCACGTTTACTAGGTGGTAGAGTTCTGCAATGTCTTACCCGGGTCTGGTTCCACCGCCTTAACTAATCCTACCACAATAGCGTCAGTGCTTGTCACTGTCATGTTCAGGTTTGGAGGGTAAGGTAGCCACTAAACTTATGCATGTGGCATTTAAGACAAAATAGCAAAAACAAATTAACACCTTTGGTGTCTATATACGATAGGTAACTCTTTCCCTCAGGAGACCCATCTAGGTACTTGTTAGGAATCTAATGATATAAAAAAGTCAGGTGGACTCCACCGTGTCTTTATTATACCTCTAGTTACAATTACAATAAGTTAACAAATAAATTTATTTCGGCAGGTTTCGCAGTTAAAATGGGACTGTTAACTGATGTCAATATTGTAGGAATTATATACGTTCCACCGCACTATTTTATATAGGGCATTTTTCGGTGGGGAAATTCTGCTGAAATAAAAGCTATATTTGTTTTGCAGAAATAGCTATAAGACGAAAAAATAATATTTACCCGAGGGTTTCCCTGAGAAAACAATTCGAAGAAATTAATTTTCAAAGAAATTAATAATTCAAAGAATTCAAAGAAATTAATAATTGTTATTTGTATTTGATAACTTAAAATAATATGTCTACAGTAAAACATTTATAGTTAATAAAGTGGTAATGTGCACTCAATAGATACAAGGAACGAAAACAATCTTGTGGAGCATGCATCTTGCCTACATAGAATAAGTTACTACAGTTAAACTGCCGGATGGTATAAAAGATCTATTATGTACCAGTAAACAAATTAAAAAATGTGTTAAAACAAAACTATGTAGGAAAGAGTATTTTAAAATCTTAAATTGTGAAGAAGACAACAATGTCTGCAATTAATTATTATTGCTTCACAAACCAAATTCTATTCTTTAAACGAGTAATTCATATATTATTTTTATTATTTCTCCAAAACAGCTCTATCGATTTTGATGAAATGTTGTAATTAGATAGTTTTTAACTATTGAAATTGATCGTGCTATAAAAAAATATATAATATAATAATAATAATATAAGGCAAGATAAGCTCGCTAAGTTTCTTCCGCCGGATCAACTCAGTGTAGGGTCACATTTCGATTTGGTAGTAATTGTATGAATGTCAACTCGCCAAAACTACGTACAAGAGTTATTTGAATAAATTACAGATCGGTTTAAATCCTGAATAACCAAAACATCTAATCTCACATGGAAATAAGCGTGATGTATTTATTTATTTACACCTACCTATCAATTGTTCGCATTTGAAATTTAAGTTACATTTCCTGCAAAAACTTCAAGTTCCAAATAATTTGTACGCGTTTTTTGTATTTGTATCTATTTAAATTAAATACGGATGTATAATATTTACTTTAACCTACACTTTTTATATTGAAAGAAGGGATAACAAAAACTTGAGGTTGGGCACACCAACCACGCTATTGTAAGTGGCACGTATCAGGGCTGTAAAATTAATGTATTTTCAATAAACCTATTATATATTTCAAAATTATATTTAATTGTCGTCTGAAAGGTTTAGTTTAAAAGAGAATCACTGAAGTAATTTTACATGATATTCCGGCAATAATTAAAAAAAAAAAAATACAATTTTTCAGTTACATAAATATATGAGAACAAAGTTATTGGGTAAGGCGGAAAATTTGACTAAAAAAAGTAAAAGAAAGTTCAAAATGCCTGTGCTCGTTATTGTTAATTACAACAATACTTAATTAACATGCAACTTCAGATATAACACTGCATCAGATATCAATATAAAGTAATAAGTGTATTTAACGTGTAAATAATATGTATACATATTTGTATGTACTTGTGTATGAGTGTACTAGATTTTATTCATTAAAACATTTAATATTCTTACTTATTTAAATTTAATATCATTGCCATTTATAAATTAAAATTATTTACTACATATATTCGACTCCATATTCCTTATATCATATCATGTTATTATGTATGTTATATTCTATTATTAATAAACTATTAGGGGTGAATAGACGCAAAACTATTGCTGCCTTTTCCAGGGAACTGCCTGCCACAGAAAATCGGCGTTGGAATTGCCATTATAATCCCAACACATGCTGAGTGGTAGGCCAATTTGAGATGTCGCACCACCATTATGTACTTTATAGCTCTTTTGTTTTTTTGTTTCTTTGTTTTTATAGCGTATTGTGTACAAAAGTTTTGTATGTCTAAATTGTATATTGTTGTTTTAAGTTGTATATGTTCTGTGGTGTGCGTCTCAAATAAATGTGTTCTTATTCTTAATTCTACTAATTTGAGAATACAGTTTTTGCATTGCATAAATAATTACGTAATAATTAAAATAAGCACATTTAAGAACTCAATATGTTAATTACAATACATTTTATGCTAATGTATCTATTAACGTGTACGAATAAAAGAGATTTATCGGTTACCGGATATATAAAAAAATCTACCATCCGAAAGTTTTATTTACATTGGCAATTGCAAGAAAGGGATAACATCCACTCATGTCGTTGTCTCGCTCAGAACGTTTTTCCCCTCTGTTAAGAAGCAAATGTCAACTTTATTGCCAACGAAATAAGGTACATTTTTATTTTTCAAATATTGCTTCGTAGTAATTCCAGTTATCGTGTATAAGTTCCTTGGTGAACGCACACTTATCCGAGTCGAACGAAACGAATTTTAGAAATCTGTATATGAAATCGCATGACGCCTCGCACATTTACCATCGTCGAATTCATGAGATTTTCTTTAGAAAATTCTAAAATTCGTATCGTTCGGCTCGGATAAGTGTGCGTTCACCAAGGAACTGCGTGCGTTCACCTTAAAGGAGTTGTCACAATCATCCAGTGAATTGAATTAGCGCAATTGCTCGGCACAGAGCAGTGTTTTGTCTTTGTCAGCATAAATAATCTGTGCTTGCTAGTTGCAGCGTGACCACTAGACATGCGCAAAACATCACCTTATGAAGTAATGTGATGCAACGTTACTTTGTCGGTCAGGTGATATTACTCGATAACATTACGCGACGCATTCGAAAGATCTGACAACGTTTGAACTTCAACCAAGGAACTTATATACGATAACTGGAATTACTACGAAGCATATTTGAAAAATAAAAATGTACTTTATTTCGATCGTGATAAAGTTGACATTTGTTTCTTACTTAACAGAGGGGGAAAAACAGTCTGAGCAAGACAACGACAAGAGTGGATGTTGTCCCTTTCTTGCAATTGCCAGTGTAAATAAAATGTGAGTGGTTACGCAAAAAGGGACCTGAAGGGATTGGAAACGGTTTTTTTTTTTGATAAATTCTGATTCTATGGTCCTTCATCTTTGTTTTGTTCTAATCAAAATAATTTTAGGTGCCGTAGTTTTTTTTTAATGATTTTTTATGTAAGCCGAGGCAGTTTTGAAAATATTACACCTTATACACAGCGCACACTAGTTTCTTTTTCTAGCACGCACATAAAGACAAGTAAAAGACGAATAAATAAGTCACCAATAATACAGCTATCGCAAACACGTGCTATTTCTCACTGACGAAGTCGCTCACTAACGACACTAACATAAAACACCCCGCGCCTCTCTCATTTCGACTCAACATTTTAAACGTGATTTACTCGAAATCAATTATTTTCCCTTGAGGTCCCTTTTTGCGTAACCACTCACAAATTATCTAAATGGTAGATTTTTATATATTCGGTAATCGTTAAATCCTTTTTATTCATAAACGTCGATAAATAAATTATCATTAAATGTATTGTAATTAACATAGTGAGTTCTAAAATGTGCTTATTTTAATATTACGTAATTACTTATGCAATGTAAAAACTGTTTCTCAAATTAGTAGAATTACTTAGTAGTAATTTGCAAACTACGCATGGCCGCACTTATACATGGCGATTGGCGCTTTATTTAGTAGAAAGAGACACACTCCACTCATGTCGTGGTACTCTTCGGAACGGTTTTGAAGTACGTGTAAGCATTCCGGGTAGAATATAACTTCCTTGACTTCAGCTGTACTATTACTTGAAGTGATACGTAATATACGTATTACTTGTTGCACTGCCGTAATACATTTAGCTTACAGTTAGAAAAAGTTTATTTAGATCATATTACTTGAAAACCTCGACTTGAAATTCTTAGCACACGGTGTATTTGACTGATGAATATTTGTTTTAGATATGAGAAGGTCTTAGTTTGACCGTACTTACTGATTTTTTTGACGATTAATAAATCTATACAAAGAAATAAAATTGGAGTGTCTGTTTGTAATATTAAAATAACCGCTTTTTACTAACTGCATATGGGTACACGGTACATATACCAATATAACATTTTTTACAATTTTTGTCTGTCTGTTTGTTCCGGCTAAACTCTGGAACGGCTGGACTGATTTTGACGGGACTTTCACTGGCAAATAGCTGATGTGATAGATTTTTTTTCACGCGGACGAAGTCGCGGCTCAGCTAGTAGGTAATATGACGCTGATTACCGCATGATTATGTTAATAAACTTGATTTTCCTTCATTCTTAAGCCCAATATAATAAGTTACACCGAATAAAGACGGATTATGTAAGTTTATATAACTAGTTCAAAAAGGGGCCCCAGGCTTAGGACTGGCAGACTGTCTTATATTATTTTTAAGTTTTGTTTTTATATTTATCAGTCACTAACATACAGTACTATACATATTCACTAAACCTATTCCTATTTAACTATATTTACACTGAACTTCTTACAATTTGGGTAAACTGCACTAATAAATTATAAAGTTATTAGCAAGTAATTAAAAGAATTTTAAAGAATATCTAGCCAACAATGTGCTTTGTGCCAACTGATTCTGTTCAGAAAAAAAAATGTAACTAATGCAAGTGATCATAGGTAAAAACCCGGCTAAATAAAAATAAACCTTCTTACAAAAACTTACGGCTTAAAATCCGTCACGAACGTTTCTTGTCTTCGCCTTATTTCGTGTCTCTATCTAACTTGTGGAACGTCTATCTGTATCACTCTACCGCGCGACGCGCGAAGTCGATTCGAGTAGACAGAATACGAAATTACGTTCCAGAAACGAACATTACTTAGCATCAAATATCACTTCATCACTCCTCACACTCGCACTCTACTAAAGATAGTAAATGTGCGGGTGATGGTAGTTTTTGTCGCGTAATATGTCATCACATCTTGAATTGATATCACTCGAGTAATATCACGCGCATTACCTACACATGTCTGGTGACCACTTTCTTCTGCGCCTCACGCCTGCACGATTATAGTAGGATAGTGTACCTAGACTACAGACTAGGTAGGGATACTACGTACCTAGATTAAATTATAGGATCATAACTAAAGCGCATAATCTACAAAAAAAGTAGTAATCCACTTTAAGCGTTCACGCTGAGCCCCGTTGGCTTATTCCACTGTGACATATTAGTCTAGGTTTTTTCGAAATATACGAATAGGGTCTCTCAAGTAAAAACAATACACCCAAAATTTCATATAGTTTATTTATTATTTAATATGAGCCACAACAAAATAATAAGACAGAATTATATGAAATGACCGGTCAAGATCACGTTGGACATGAGAGGCAAACTCGCACAGGACAGGTCTTTTCACCAAGGATTCCGTTTATTCCTTATTAGGACTCTAAAACTACTTGAAATAGAAACCTATTTCAATAAAAACAAAGCTATATAGTCAGTAATATAATTGTAAAACAAATTTGATCTCCATTGTGGGACGAATTATGAACAAACTATAAGGTCAATTTAAGACAGTAGGGTACGGGCACTAGTAGTCAGCCCCGCACCAGTAGTCAGCCTTTTCCAGCCAATAACCCTACAGGAATAGCGTTCTATTGCAAATTAACCAACCAAGTCACTGTATGTAGGTTCACTTTATTTCACTGCCGTTCTGCCAGGCATGTCGTAAAAGGGCACCCGATTGGCTATGCAAGTCACTAACATCGTGGCTACTAGGTGGTAGAGTTCTGCATTGTCTCGCCCGGGTCTGCTACCACCGCCTTACCTATTCCTGCCGCAATAGCGTCAGTGCTTGTCACTGTCGTGTTCCGGTTTGGAGGGTGAGGTAGCCGGTAAACATATGCATGTGGCATTAGACCTCGCCACAAGAGCCTTTGGTGTCTATAGGCGATGGTTGACTCTTTCCATCAGGAGACCCATCTGCTTGTTCGCTATCTTATGATATAAAAAAAAAACTTAAAGAAAAAGCTTTGCCTTAATTGGTCGGTTCAGAACATCACAATTGATGAAATTCAGTGAAAAATTCAAGGTGTCTCAAAAACATGTGCCGAAACCAAAACCATACGACACTGAATTATTAGAAACCTTAAAAATATAAAAGATTTAAAGAGGGCGAAACAAAAAATAGCATTGATAAATATTTGTTATGAGGCGAATCACAATTTGAGAACAAGTAAACAAGGAGGAAATCAGTTCTGAGCAAATAAGAAAAAGTTATATTTGAAAATGTTCGTTGAAATCACTAATCAGACAATATGAAATCAAGCCTATTTTTCATATTTATGTGATTAAAATCTTATATTATAAAAATCAATCCCCATTTTCCTTGGTCACGACATAACGCCTGAATGACTGGACCAATTTCGGTACTTTTTTTTTGTTGTATTTGAAATTGTAAGGAGAAGATTCTTATAAAAGAAAATATTAAGGAAATTGCGCGGAAAATTAGAAAATTTAAGAATACTTAACCACCATATAAAGTTTAATCCCGTAGACTTATATAAATTGTCACATTGTTTGTCCGCTATGAATTCCTAATATGTAAGTCAAAACAACTTTTGCCAGGTCAGCTAGTAATAAAATAAATTTAAAAGCTGCATATTTTTGGAAACAATGATAGATTTTGATATCTCGAACGCATTGAATGCAATTTTTTAAATCTCATATGTTTTCTTAGCTACATAATCTTTAGGTTGAAAAACATTTTATCAAAAATGTTTGTCAATAACAAATCCTAAATAAACCAACCGATTTTGATCCAATTTATGGTATTTGACTACGAAGTATTTAGATAATGGTGGAGCTATCACTTGAATTAATCAACTGAAACAAGTATTTACGTCATATCTGTCTATGAGGTCTCGCATCTCTTTTTATACAGCTGTGTTAGAAAGAGAGGGTAATAATGGTAATTAAATATTAAGACACCAAAAAATACGGTGAATGCTTTAGAAAGATCAAAATCGATCATCATTTTGAAAACATACGTCTACAAAAATTAAAATACTATCATTCTGAAACTATACGTTTTTGAGCTCTCCAAGCTCAAAAATATAATATGCTATATATTTTTGAGCTGGAGATGTATAGGTATAGTTTTCGTTCTTTTGATCTTAAAATACTTGCCTGCATGTTTATGGCCTGCAGGGTCAACCAGCTTACAGATTTTTTAGACATTTTTATACGAAAGTCACAAGCAAAAAGTTTTCCTTCAGTGTGAACCAATTTATATCGATGGAGTTTATTACCTACTAGCTGTTGCCCGCGACTTCGTTCACGCGGACTTCGTTTACTCTGCACAGCTCCTCCCCCATAGGCGATAGCGTGATAATATGTAGCCTATATGTTGATCTGACCTGTTAGTAACATTCATGCAAAATTTGAAGTAAATCCATGCAGTACTTTTTGAGTTTACCCCGGACATACATTGACTTCCTACGATTTTATTGTTTGTATATAGATGTGTAATTCCTATGCAAAAATTACACACATTTGTACTCCATTGTGAATGGTACTTCAAAATTGTCTTTTTGTCTAAACGTTTTGTTACAGAACTTACAAGTGAACGGTTTCTATCCAGTGTGAGTTAACCCATGACGACACAAATTACTTGCAGTTGTGAAACCCTTACTGCAGACATTACATACATAGGGTTTTATGTCACTGTGTATATTTAAATGGATCTTCAAGTTGCTCTTCTGTGTGAACGATTTTTTACAAAACTCACAAGTAAATGGTTTTTCACCAGTGTGAATTAACTCATGACAACGCAAATTACCTAAAAGTGTGAAACCCTTACTGCAGACATTACACACATAGGGTTTAATATTACTGTGTGTATTTAAATGGTTCTTCAAGTTTTTCTCCTGTGTGAACGATCTTTTACAAAACTCACAAGTAAATGGTTTTTCACCAGTGTGAATTAACTCATGACAACGCAAATTACCTAAAAGTGTGAAACCCTTACTGCAGACATTACACATATAGGGTTTTATATTACTGTGTGTATTTAAATGGTTCTTCAAGCTTTTCTCCTGTGTGAACGAGTTTTTACAAAACTCACAAGTAAATGGTTTTTCACCAGTGTGAATTAACTCATGACAACGCAAATCAGTTAAGTTTGTGAAACCCTTACTGCAGACATTACAAACATAGGGATTTATGTTACTGTGTATACTTAAATGTCTCTTCAAGCTGACCTTCTGTCTGAAAGATTTTTTACAAAACTCACAAGTGAATGGTTTCTCTCCAGTGTGAATTAACTCATGACAACGCAAATTACCTAAAAGTGTGAAACCCTTATTGCAGACATTACACACAAAGGGTTTTATATTACTGTGTGTATTTAAATGGTTCTTCAAGTTGCTCTTACTTTGGAACCATTTTTTACAAAACTCACAAGTAAATGGTTTTTCTTCAGTGTGAATTAACTCATGACAACGCAAACCAGTTAACGATGAGAAACCCTTACTGCAGACATTACACACAAAGGGTTTTATGTTACTGTGTATATTTAAATGCCTCTTCAAGCTGATCTTCTGTCTGAAAGATTTTTTACAAAACTCACAAGTAAATGGTTTCTCTCCAGTGTGAATTAACTCATGACAACGCAAATTACCTAAAAGTGTGAAACCCTTACTGCAGACATTACACACATAGGGTTTTATGTTACTGTGTGTATTTAAATGGTGCTTCAAGTAGCTCTTCTGTGTGAATGATTTTTTACAAAACTCACAACTAAATGGTTTTTCACCAGTGTGAATTAACTCATGACAACGCAAATCAGTTATCATTGTGAAACCCTTACTGCAGACATTACACACATGGGGTTTTATATTACTGTGTGTATTTAAATGGTTCTTCAAGTTGCTCTTACTATTGAACCATTTTTTACAAAACAAACAAGTAAATGGCATCTTTCTAGTGTGAATTAACTCATGACGACGCAAAAGACTTAACCATGTGAAACCCTTACTGCAGACATTACACACATAGGGTTTTATATTACTGTATGTATTTAAATGCCTCTTCAAGTTGCTCTTCTCTCTGAACGATTTTTTACAAAACTCACAAGTGAATGGTTTCTCTCCGGTATGAATTAACTCATGACGACGCAAATGACTTGAGGTTGTGAAACCCTTACTGCAGACATTACACACGAAAGACTTCTTATCACTGTGCGTATTCAAGTGTCTTTTTAAATAAGCCTTTTGACTAAAAGCAGCAATAGGTGACTTCGAAGATGCCACTTTATCCCTTCCATCTAATGTTTGATCAGTGCTTTCTTCTAACTCTTGGAATCTCCCATATTGACCTGCAAAAAGACATACTATCTATACATATAATACGCTTAGTTAATCAAAAAACAATGAGTTAATTAATTTCCAAATCTTCAGATTCACAGATGGTAAAATAGGGGGTTAAAATATTGAATGTATTTTTCATACAGTAAAAGCTATTTATTCGCTGGGTATTCTTATAATCCCTCTGTCAAATAGCTGTTGTTCGGATTTTATATTTAGTTTTACGTAAGTTTTGAATATGTTTGATATTACGTAATTGAGCAAACACCAAGTGTTGCATCAGTATTTGCCCTGGGCGGAGACGACACCATATTTGGGAAATATTTAGCATTATGTCACATGACCTTATTTCTTATCCTCTACCTTTCTTATATTAATGGTTATTATATTACCAGACACATAAAAAAAATATATTTCAAAAGCTAATTATTTACGCTAAATTTAGCATTATATTACATAAACGTGTGTAACGAAATTTGCATGTTACAGTTTGACATCTAAAGAATACAGGCGATTTTTGGTTTTAACTTTTTCTGTTTCGGTTTTAACTAAATCTTTTGTGTGTCTTTTGGATTAACAAGTACTAGATCAACTGGAATAATCTCGTTTTTTATAATAATCAAATAAAATACATCACAAGGAATAAAAATATATTGAGACTTTAATTTAATTGAGTTCTGTTATTATAATTAAGTTGAAAAAAACTTTAATTTTGTTTACATTAAAACATATTCAACTTTATTTATGATTGTAATAGTGTCAAATAAAAATTCTCCATATTTAACCAATGATGCAAAAACGAGGGGTGTTTCAGGTGTGTACCTGTGTGTCTGTCCGTGGCATCGTAGCGCCCAGGGGGATGATACAATTTGATTGTGGTTTTTGTAATGAAAGCCCTATTTTGTGAGATATTTCTCAGTTATGATTCACTAGAATTATTCAGCCGTTTTAAGATCATTAACTCTTCAAATTAATGAAAGAAATAAAAAAACTATTAAAGACTAATTATAACACAAAACTGTGAATATTTAATTTACATGTGTTTGGGCCTTTAGTGAACCCAATGGAATTAAAAAAAAAACTAGTTTTTAACTCAAATACTGTTGTATTATAAAAATTAATGTTTGCTGTTTGGAGGCGTGAATATGAATGATAGTACATTTTAAATTGTGCATAAAATATGGCACACACCTGCAATTTCATAAAAGCAATTATTTGGTTATTGAGTTGTGGTGTACATTGCGTGCAGGCGTGAACATAACTCCCCGCCGTTGAAGAACTGGAGTCTGTTCTTCAACTTCTTGCATCTTCAGGAAGGAGAGGACATAGTCGAACCAGTGGACATCGGTAGGCTCCTTGATAGTAGTTACATCAGTAACTCGAGAAATGTCTGGTCCAGAAAACAATTACGTTACTCGTCCAACATGCCTTCATGCTGCTGGTGTTTTGCTTTCATCATGTTTGCTGTTGCAGTATTAAGATTTACTCGCTTTGCCACCTTTTTTGTTCTTCAGATTAAGTGCAGGTAATGTATTCAGCGGGTTTTCGATTGAGAAGTTCCCTGGGGATAGGTATCGGTAGTCATAGGCAGATGAGCATAGCGGACACAAAGGGCGGATTTTTTGTTGGATTTAATTCCACTTGTGCAAATAAATTAAATATCTTTTCGAAAGTAACGTGAAAATTTCCAATTACGCGTTTGATATTTGTATTTTGTATAACGAACGCCACGCTCACAGATACCACCGGAATGATTAACGTAAGAAGGCATAAAATATAATCTAAAGCGTTCCTGTGCTGCAAACTTAGATGGAGACTTAGAAATATATAGATAAACCCTTTAGAAAATTCTAAGATTTTTATAAAGAATTGCAAAATTACGTCCATTGTCAGAAAGTATTTCAGCTGGCTTAGTTAAACCGTAAAGTGAGATGTATGTAGGGACACAAAGATAAAAAATTGCATTTAGAAATTATATTTTGTTTCTATAGAATTTTATATTTGTTACATAAATATTGTTTCTGGATCATAACTACAGGGATTATTTAGTTTGTCAAGAGTTATACTATCAGTGACTTTATTTTGATTAGAATGTATTAAGTTAAGCAGAAAACATTTTAAATGTTCAAATCTCTTTTGAACTTACTCAATTACCAATGAAATTCGTTTAATTCCCAATAAATATCTAGGGAACATATAGCAAAAGACTCCCCTTGAGGAAAGTCATCCAATATTTGTGTTTTTGATAAAGTTTGATTTTGCTCGTCATTTACTTACTATTTTGGACTATACCACAAAGTAATAAGTGCATCAGCTCACTAGGGCTAATATCTATATTTTTTGGAAAGCACTTCACGCTCCTTGAATTTAGATAGACAGTTATCTATTCGAGATTCTTTAGACAAATCCTGCTTAAATAGTAATGCATGATTGGCACTGATATTAGTACTACTTTGTGTGTTTGTTTGACCACCTATTAACCAACCGAATTTGGAGTTGTGCAATTTTGGCTTACACTTTCCTAGAGATATGTGACTATCACCTAAGACGTCCCAAAAAATATCGGCCCCGATCAACACATTGATGGGGGCTGGCTGGAAGTGAGGGTCAGCTAGCTTTATATTTGATGGAATATCTAAATTTGATACATCTATGGGAAACTTTGGTAATTTTCCTGTAAGAGTATCTAAAACTATTCAAGATAGGTTTATTTTAAAATTGTTTATACTTTCACGGGATTGGAGCTGCACGACACATCTTTCGCTGACTGTGTTGGCATGACAGTCACCAATACCGGTCATGTTTAAAGAAGTGGGAAATGTTTTTAACGATATTTTTTTTTGTAGATTTTTACTGATAAATGACGACATAGAACCTGAATCTAATAAGGCCTTAACCTGTACTACTTGCTTTTTTTCAGGATTCATTACATTTATTATGGCAGTAAGCAATAAAACCTGCCTGCTACCTTCTTTAGAAAAGTTAACTATGGTGTTATGATGGGCCTCGACAATATCACTGCAATCAACAGGTGCCTCTGGCTGTACTGTGGTTACCTGCTGGTTGGTGTTGCTAGTATGCAGCAATGTATTGTGACGTTTTTTGCACAGGCAGCAAGGCCCTAAACGACATTCACTAATAAAGTGAACTTGTCTCAAACAATTTGCACATAGTTTATATTTTTTTACCTCAATTAATTTGTCATCTATATTTTTGGACTTGAAAGTGGGGCAGTCATAAATTTTATGAGTTTGGTTGTAAATGATACAGCGAAACATGGTATTAACTTCACGATTAACTGATGCAAACGATTTGGTACTTGTATTTTTGTGTGTACTAACGCCATCTATGATCGGCCGAGAAGATTTACGATTAATTGATTCCAAGACATATGCACGGTCAAGTAAAAACGTTTTAAATTGCTCTAATGTAGGCAAATCTTCGTACTTACTATGCTGTTCCTCCCATTTCATTAAGGTATTGTTATCGAGCTTAGATGTTAACATAAAAATAAGTAGCATATCCCAATGGTCAATAGGTAAGCCTGGGTTTGAGAGTGCACGTAAGTTCTTCGTTACGTGATCAACAAAATACCTCAATGAATTTTCGGATTCACCATTTAATTGTTGCAAATGTTTTTATGTATTAAATTTGAAAAGTTATTGGAATTCAAGCCAGTGGAAAAATGAACCGTCAAATTTTGCAATTTCTATTTGAGGCAGCCTTATGCCAATGTCATTCTGATCAAGAGTATATTGAGCATCTGGATGTATAGAATCATGCCTTTTTTTATCTTGTTCTAGCGTTTTTAATTCGTTTTGGTTGTCAACAAGACCCCTAGCTATTGCAGTACATAAAATTATGTCCTGCTCAATGCGTTCTTGTTCGTCAATCTCAAAATCAAGATTTTCAGAATTTAAGAGCTCGATCTGAGTTTGCAAATCATCGAACTTTGTAGATAAACATTCAAAGCGGTTGAGTTTTAAAATTAACTCTGCAAATTCAATAGTAGATAGTGTAGATTGCTCTGTGCCAGTATTGATGTAATTTGTCCTTTTATAGAACTACGTTTTGTAATTAAATCTTTCATTGTATAACTATTTAATGTTTTGAAATCTGTTGTATTATCCTTTGAAGACATCTTAAAATTGAAAATATACTATTAGTTTTTTTGTAGTAAAATAAATCAAAGAACAATTTACACATATGGAAGGTGGTAAAATAATGAAATAGTCTGTCTCAGGTCAACCCACGGCGATACCCGGTACACGAGGAGTCGCAGGCAGTTGTCTGTAGACTAGGAGAATCAACTCAGACAGCTGAAGGTCTAAGGTCAACACTCAATGGGCGTTCCCGCCAACCAGGAATTAGTTGGCAAAAAACCAGTAAATATCATGTAAAAAATGGCGTGAAACAGTTGAGACTGATTGATTTTATTATTATTTACGTGTTTTATGCATTTATTTAATTTATCAAGTTGAAAATTGCAAAAATAAATTAACTTTTTAATAATTGGTAGCCAAATAAATAATTGTAAGTCGATTTGATGTAGGTAGCCGAATAAATAATTGTAAGTCGATTTGATGTAGGTAGCCGAATAAATAATTGTAAGTCGATTTGATGTGGGTAGCCGAATAAATAATAGTAAGTCGATTTGCACAACTGAAATTTAAGATTTAATGTGTTATTTTAGGGATAGTGGATGGATTTAGGATGGATAGTGGTGTTAAGGGAGTAAAAGGGATAATCAGGGCACTTTACTTGTGAAATCTGCTGTGAGGTGGTGCTTTAGATGTGTCACAGCTCGGCAATGATCTCGGCAAAGTCCAGTTATTTCTTCCTTCACGTCGATATATTTACTTGTTCCCCTATTTCTTTGTGTTTTTAATAAAGTAGTAGCTAGCACGTAGGGCTCTGGAACTGCTTGGTAATGTCTCGAAATCTGTCCTTTTGCCGGGCGGTGATGTCGAGTCAGGAAGTTGCATACAATGCTGCCTTGACTTGATTTTGTATAAGTCCTGTCACGGTCGCCAATGTTTGGGCCTTTAGTGAGCCCAATGGAATTAAAAAAATAAACTAGTTTTGATCTCAAACACTGTTGTATTATAAAAATTAATGTTTGCTGTTTGGAGGTGTAAATATGCATGATAGTACATTTTAAATTGTGCATAAAATATTACATACGCCTGCAAATTTTTTAGAAGCAATTATTTGTTTATTGAGTTGTGGTTACATTGCGTGGCGTGAACAACATGCTTTTTAAGACTAACAACTGATTATTAATGTCATTTCTGTGTAAAGAAACCACTTTTCATGATTACATTTTTTGCACAATACAACCAATTTGAATGTTTTATTATTAAATGAACATTGTAATTTGAATTGCACAGAACCAATACCTGATATATTTGGGTCTGGTGTAAGGTCGATATCTTCATTTTTGATAATATTTGTCTGGTAGCTGGGACCAGGCTCACTAGCCATACTCCATTCTGAAAAAAACTTATCTGATATAAAAAATTATATAATACCAGTTGACCCAGCAAATGTTGTTCGCCTTTTTAACTACTCTTATTTTTTTTCTATATTTTCTCACCTTTTAAACCTTCCCTGGATTTCAACAATTAATTCAAAACCAAAATTAGCCAAATCGGTTCAGCCGTTCTCGAGTTTTAGGGAGAATAAGAAACACCAATTGATTTTAATATATAGATAGATTTTCTATAAATAAAATTTGTACCTATTTTGTTTTTAGTTACAGCTGTTAAGTTTTTGAAACATCAAAGAAAATCTTCTCTTTGTTATTTTGGAGTTTTCAGTTTGGGAATATTTCAGAAACATTTTTGATGAGAAGACCTTTTCAGCGTAGAAAATTAATGTCCAACTAATGTTATGAAAACGAAAACATTTGCTTGTTAAATAACTTTTAAAAAAATAAAACATCCATGACTATGGATGAACTCTAAAACTATTAATTTAATATAATACACAATATTAACTAAGTGTTCTACAGAGACATACATTATTAGGGTAGGTATTTCTTTATTTAATAAGTATTATACAACCTATATTCTTGTATTAATATTATATATTTACTAGATGGAAACCGGGCTTTGCTCGGAAGTCTCATAATATACAATCTTATATACTAACTCAAATAGTAGACATTAAAAAGTAGCAACACTGTAGACGTCTCCTTTCAACTATTACGTTGGTTTAATAAAGACAACACTATAGTGTTGCTATTTTTTAATTTCTACTCTTTTATGAACGAAGAGAAATAAGTGTCACGATAATCTATGCTCTATTCTACGATACTTTAATAAATGCTCACGCCATCTACACCACATATTTGTAACCTTTAAAGAAATATGGCCGATTCGTCTGTCAGCCGGTTAGAATTTTTAATCACTATTTTAACAAAATACTCAATAATCCCAATTTTGCGGACATATGTTGTCGACTCAAAATTATAATTTTTTTATGCTTTATAATTTAGGTAAGGTTTCAATTGAGTCTACCGTAACCCTTCACAAAATTATTAATATAGATATTTAAACTAGCTGCCCTGTGCAGCCCGCTGCATTATAAAAGTTTTGGCCCGCGGGATCATCTAATTATTCCAGGATAAAAGTAGCCTATCTAGTATATCCAGGTCATAATCTACCTGTTTGCCAAATTTCATTTATATCCGTTCAGTAGTTTCTGCATGATTGAGTAACAAACATCCATCCACCCATCCAAACTTTCGCATTTATAATATTAATGTAGATTTACAACCAGGCGAGATGGAGAGTGGTCTATTTTGAAAATGAGGTGCGGTCCAACATGGCCTTGGCTGTCTTTTCATGTAATATTGACACACCCATAATGCTGATGAGTTCATTATTGTGGTGTTAATGCAATTTATATGCCTTATCCAATTATATTTGTTATGCCAACCAAATAGTAAATTATGAGCTATTATTTATTTTTCATACAATATGAGAGAGATAAGCAGAAGGTTCGCCTGTTTATAAATGACTACTACTGCTCATTGAGATCTGCAACAATTGCAGCTGCACTTGTAGCATATTTATAATGTCTCACCTCAAATTTGTGAAAGCCTTGGGAATGCACTAGAAACATGCCGCACGAAGTTGGGGTTGAGAGGAGGGGGGGGGGGGGGGTGAGCGGGTCTACTCCCCTCCAGTAAAACTTGCCCCCTACGGAAATGTATATAAAAAAAGTTATATGGCAAAAACTAGCCTAACCTAACCTCAAAATGTATACAAATACATAAAAACACTTCAAATATCAATCTTAAATTATTTAGCACTATTTTTTATTAAATGTTTTTAATGTCTATTTTGTTTAAAGTAATATGATGTAATAAATGTTCTCCTCTCCATGTAATAAGTCTGAATGTGCAGAGTTATCCAACATATTTGTATCTCGGAATTAATAGAATCACACACACAACTTTAACAACGATCAAAATGAAGAAGCTCTAAACCAAGCTGAGGTCCAGATGAGACCACAACTTCTTGAGATCAAATTTCGCTCTTTTAAAGTACCAAGATGATTTCATGCTTGTATTACTATTTCCCTTGTTGAGCACAAACAGGTTTTGCAAAACCAGCTGCCAGAGGTAATTTCTTACAAACGCCACATTTATACTTAATCCGTCGCTTCTAAGGGTTTAATATTGACTGAGACAATCTAGTTTACTTTTAGCCAGGAGACATAGGTAACTACTGATTAGGTACTTCTAAAAGAGGGGTCAGTCAGTCAGAAAGTCAGAACTTTTATCCTATGTATGTGTCCCTTGTGTCTATTTTAAAATAAAACTAATCAATCAAACGAATACCTAGCGACGCACCTTTTTGGACATTTTCTAATTCCGTTTTAATATCCAGTGACTCCATATCTTCTTCGTATTCGTAATCCTTATCCATCTCCACTTTAATTTCATCTGTCTTCAATATTAATTCTGATGTATTTTGGAAAGAATAGCAATCAATGTCTTCCTCATTTTTTGTAGACATTTTGTTGCTGCACATTGCGTCTAGATAAGATTTGCAACAATTGCAACTTCTTGAATAATACTCTATAATATATTTTAATAAGAAAATAGGAAGCGTTTAATACTGATTACCACTTTCACTGCTAAGTTCATAGAATGCATACAAATTGGCATGCCATATAATATGTCTCGCAAATCTATAACAACCCGACATTCGGGTCCATCGGCACGATAGCTACTTATCTGTACCCCTATGCCCAAGCACCCGAACCCGAGTTCAAAAAGCGACGCTCACGTCAGCCCGCCAGGTACTAGGGTTGTCGAATGCCGAACTTATTATTGAATAAATAATAGTCTAAAAAACTAAAATCACGCTTTTTATAGAAAATCGAACTAAAAATTAAAATTAATAATAGTTTAACAAACTAAAAAACACGCTTGAGAAGAGTGTTTTTTAGTCTCTTATCTATTATGGATTTTCAAACTTTTTAGTTCGATTTTCTATAGCGTGTTTTTTAGTTTTTTTAAACTATTCTTTATTTAAAATTTTTTAATTAAATTTTCTGTTTTTTTAGACTGCTGCCACTAATATATATGGCTATTATGTGTCTTGCGATAACTAAATAATTATGATACGTGTGCATTGCAAGATATCTTAAATCCGCGTTTAAAGAAAAACAAATCGCTAATCCTAAACATCATGGTAAGGATAGTTGCAGGACTAACTACTTGTACTCGTATAATTGTATTGTCATCATCTTTGATAAGACTGCCAAGTTTCAAATTAATCCGACGTCTTTAATTACGTCAAATCCATGTTTAAAGTTTCCGTTACATACTAACATACAAACATACATACGACCGAAGCTAATAAAAGCGTGTTAGCAAAAATAAACTACACTATTTTTTATACACCTATTCCTATTTGTTTTCCTAGGTGTTTGAAAATCTTTAATAGGTATTTGCACACTTACGACAAGAAAAACTTATATGCCTGCATATTTTTAACAAATGACTAATTTAAATGTTTAGTCTTCTAAACTGAAGTAAACAAAACAATACACGCGAGACTAGGCAGTATAGTCCGATGACTTACTGCCCGGCCACGGGAGCCGGCGAGGTGAAAATTCACGCGGGATATTGCGTTCATTGCTGCGACCATGTCTTGTCATTTTTAAATCGATTATATCTCCCTCAAATTGCATTTTAAAAGGTTCTACCCAAACAAAACCTTTATAATTTTTCACGTAAATCAAGCATGTAGGCTTCGTTTCTGAATATTCTATAAAATGGAAAAATTACGGGTTGTCAACCTTTTTTAAGCTGCATTAAACGAAAACAACACACGAAACAAAAACCAATACAAAAAAATATTCTATCTAACCGTTAATAAATTGATGTTAGTATCTTCACGCCTGTATTCCTAAAGGGGTAGGCAGAGGCACAACTAGTTCCCTGACACGATTAGCCAAATACCTATATTTAGTCTCACAATGTGATTGATATTAACTCACTAATTATTTCACACTGATTTCGACTTCAAACTTGAATTAGATCACAACGGGACCTTAACGTCGGTAGAGTCCTGCGACGACTGCTTAATCGTTGCCTACGATTTACGAGTACCATCGCCACCGCCTATTCCTGCCGCCATAACGAAACTACAAAACGCTACGTGTCAAACAAACATCTAAACATAAAACACACATCTATTTAATGTACATATTTTTCTAACTTTTATTTTACAAAATGTTTGCAACATTCGAATAAAAATTATACTAACCTTTCATTTTCTGTAAACACAGACAACACATCGTAAACTTACTCAAAAACCACTCAAAACAACATAATCTTCCGTTTACACCCGTGGTTTGGTTTCAATTGAAATAGTCAAGTCTAAACACGTGTAAAACAACAAATCTTTTTATACGTGGCTGGTAGTATAGTAGCTGTGTCATAAACTTCTATGGTGTCACAAAATATTTGTACAACGCCAATACTAAAAGTTTTGAAAAATATGTGCCGCAAAAATCGGTTAAAAAAAGAATTTGGGTACGGGGCAGACGTTGACTTTCGCAAGAAGTATGAGAAATTCATACTATATCCAGACAACATTTTGGAATGTACCAGAATAAGTTCACGGGACAAATAACACCGACTGATCTAGCCCCAAAGTAAGCAAATTATTTGCTTTGGTGCTAGTCAACGATACTAGTACATACAAATACATATATAAATACTGGAATATATTTAATAAACACCTAAACCCGGAAATACACAATGCTCATTATACAAATGCTTGTCCCCGTCCGGGATCGAAGCCGCGCCCCGTCGATTGCGTAGTCAGGATCGCTAACCACTCGAACAACGGGACGGTCAATGTTGAACCTTTGATTTAGGTAGTGTTGTCGCTTGATAATCCAATATTGATAAGGTTTCAATATTGCAGTAAGTACAATACTATCGTTAGACACCAATACAATCGAAAGCATCGATAGTATTCAATATTTAAAAAAATCATTTTCAAAAGTATCGATACTATCAAAACTCATACTATATTCTAATACTAACGGATGTTATCGATTGTACATATCCGATTGGGTCCCGACGCCGCAGCCCGCAGACGCGGACAAGAGCGGCGGTGAGACGAGTATGTCGAGCTTGCTGAGGCAAGGGCGGATCCAGGGGGGGATCATTAACCCCCCCCCCCCCCCCCCCCGGCAGGGGTCTAGATATGGATTTATTAGAATCAGATAGGGATTAGAGCCTATTATGACTGAATCTCAAATATGTGACCTGAACAGAAGGCTGGATCGGCCCTTAAATGTGACCCCCCTGAACCGAAGGCTTGATCCGCCCTTGTGCTGCGGGCAGCTAAGCTGCGCTCATATTCGCAAATGACCCTGTGCAAAGAGGCAGTGAATTCGGCAGGAGTCGCCGCAAGCTTCCAGCACCTAGCAAGCAAGTAACCCACGCCAAAAGGCAAGGAAATAGGAAAGAAGATGAAAATAGACAAATAAAACATGTTTGTCAAAAGTTCATTGTTTTATTTTGGCGGGGTTGTGGCTAAAAGATGCTAAGTGCATTATTTAGTCACAACCCCGCCCTATTCTGAATTAAATGATGACGCCACCATGGTGACGGCTTCGGGATATCAATGGGCGGCGAAGAGCGTAGCGGCCGGCCCCGCGGGAGTGGTATTGGTGGTAAAGGCGCCGATGTACGGCCACGCCACTGCGCCTGCCACAAGCGCCGCTCGATTTTGCCTCTCCGCCACTCCATCACACGGCGCTCGTCTCTTTGTCGTATTCGTCTAAAATAGGAAAATAAGACTTAAGTATAACTGAAATTTTGGTCGGCCGGACGACATTAGGTCAAACGACACAAAATAACTTTAACTACTAAAAGGTAGAGCTATATTTTTGTTCAATAATTTGTTTCTTAAGAGCGTTTTGAATCCGTTATTTTAATGACCGCCCGGCCGCCTTTATCTATTACGTATATTGAAATAATAAACACTTTAAATCACGGCTGACATTGGGGACATTCAAACATCCTTATCTCGGTCTCCTTTACATATTCCATAGATCCTGTGTATCTATGGAATATGCGAAAATCTGCATTTTTCGTTATGGGACAACATTTGGCTAAATTACCCTATAATATTATACATATAAACCTTCTCCTAGAATCACTCTGTCTATTGATGAAAACCGTAATAAATCCATTGCGTAATTTAAAAAAGATCTAAGCAAACATACAATGTAAGCGACTTCGTTTTATACTATGTTAACACATTGTCGGCATAATTGGGGTGACTATACAACACATAACCAAAAAGTATACAACTGTGTGCTAACTATTAGGGCACGTGTACGAGACAGATTCTATACGGCAAGGCGCCCGTAGGGCCCGGCGC
Source organism: Apodemia mormo (assembly GCA_036924255.1). Lineage (NCBI taxonomy): Eukaryota > Metazoa > Arthropoda > Insecta > Lepidoptera > Riodinidae > Apodemia > Apodemia mormo. Next base: position 8,561,135 of record JAUPFN010000028.1, read on the forward strand.
CAGGACAGTGCTAGTTATGTATGAAGCACCATAAGAATCTACACAGCACGCGTCGAGGATGGCTTTGAGTTGGACCGGTGCTATCGCAGATTTCATGTACAGACTTCTATGGTGCTTCATACATAACTGACACCTACCCGGCGCTGAGGCGCCGCCGTGCCGGGTAGAAACCGTGCTCGTCGACACGCGCCCTTAGGGTCCATCGGCGCCGGGCCGCTGCCGGTTAGTATGAAGCGCCATAATATTCTGTACACAGCACGCGCCGGGCACGGCTTCGAGTGGGACCGGCGCTAGCGCAGGTTTCATATACAGACTTTTATGGTGCTTCATAGATAACTGGTACCGCCCCGGCGCCGTGCCGGGTAGAAACTGTGCTCGTCGACACGCGCTCTTAGGGCCCACCAGCGCCAGTTAGTATAAAGCGCCATAAAAGCCTGTACACAGCACGCACCGGGCATGGCGCTAGGCCGGTTTCAGGTACCTACTGATGTTTTATGGTGCGTCATACAAAACTGGCACTATCCCGGCGCCATGCCGGGTAGGAACCGTGCTCGTCGACACGCGCCCTTACAAATACAAAAAAAAATATATGTATTTACAATAACTGTTTAAGCCTACTAAGATCCGAAAGTTGCATTTTTCGTTAGAGGGCCGACATTTGGCTACTTTACCCTATATTTATATTAATAATATGCGCGATTATACATACAAATATCTTTTATCCGCTGTTATTATATTATACCTAACGGTTCAATATTACCTACCTATATACTTAACTATTTTTCACTAACAGTATCTTTCATTACATTTTTATATTCGTGGTACTTTTTGTGGTAATAAAATAACTTTTAACAGTAATTGATTATATAAATACCGATTGTTAATTTTTAATAAGAATTAGTATGAAATTTAACATGATAGGTAATTTTAATTGTTAATAAGAATTAGTATGAAACTTAACATGACAGGTAATTTTTAAATGATCCACGCGCATGCCTAAACCAAACCAAACACGTTCAAACGTGCTTACGGGCGGGCGGTAGGTATAGGTACTTAAAGAGCGCGTGGAGGGAGCAAACTTACTTGCAAAGAAATAGAACACTCATCTATTAACTACACTAATTACTAATCACTCGCACTAATCAAAGTAAATACTACGTTTAGCAAGTAGGTACGTACGTAGCAAACAAGCAGATGGTTATAAAAGGGATAGCTAGTATTATAGGTACGTTCGTGACAAAAAAGGATCGCCTATGTTTATTTGTTGTTCTGGTACGTACCTACCGTGTATTGTCACTTTCAAGTTGTGAAGTCCGTCGGTCATATTTTTGAATATGATTTGGATTGTATTTAGTTAAAACAGTAGATATTACACGCATGCACAGTGCCGTCTGACACAAAGTGAATACCGGCGGCCAATTTAAGTCTTCAAAATCGGTAAAGCCATTTGTAAAACATTTCGACAATAAGAATACACGAATACCTAATATAACATCTCTATAAAGAAGACAACAAAGAATACTTACTGTGAGATGAACTCCGCTGTGGTCCAAATTATTACGAAGAACATGTTGTCCGACTAATTAAAATTTGAATTCTGATTTTTTAATTTGACAGATAAGTAATTCATACAAGCCACGGGTTTGCCATGATGAAATTTTAAGTTCCCATGTTGGGATCTGGATATCCGTGTTATGGAATAAAGCTACAAAATCATTCGGTTGGTCGGTTTGTTTACGCAATCTCATTGGGATCGAATAAAGTGCCCTTAGCTAGTAAATGTTCATTTATTGTGGAAATAATGGTACAGAATACTGTTGCAATTTATTTCCAAAAATACTAGTCCCATTTTAATGCAGTTGTAATGAAAACTCACTAGGGGCGCTGCAGTAAACATTTGTTTGTGCAAAACCAAAACTGCTAGTCCGATTTGGATGCGGTTTTTAATAATGGGTGCAGTTGATTAGCAAGGATTCTTAAATAGGTGTTACGGTGTTGCTGCTACATATGTATTTAAAAAATCGATACAGCTCGAGAGGTATTTCTGTAGCGTGTAGTGATACAGAATTCTAATTTTAGAAAAAAAAATTATAAACGCCACGTCATCCACGGTTTACGTGCAAAATACGAGTTTAGATCTAAAACAAATGCAATTTTAGGGCATTCTTCTGTTTCCTCGGTTGGCATCCAGCGTGAAGTGCTTCTTAATTGCAAAAATATGCTACAGATAAAATCGTCTATTTTTTTTTGCCATGCATCATAACCGGCCATGTTAATGCTCTAGTTAATAGCACACCATATGGTGTGGCCACATTAATTTAAATAAATAAACAACAGTTTAAATATTTTTTAACGTGAGTTTTTTTCAAAAAAGAATAAATGTAATGAATACCTACCAATTACTATAAACAATGAAGTATGAGCGAATCTATGTCAAATGTGCTTCCGGATTTTACCTAGTGGATGCTCATAGTTATGACCATTTAACAAATGTTTAAGACGCTTTTATTAGCTTGGCTCTTATGTTTCTATGTTAGTTTGATACTTTTAAAGTACGTCAAATCCATCAGATTAATTTGAAACTTTGCAGTCTTATCAAAGAGCGATGACAATGCAATAATATACATGGTTAGCCCTATTATCATTACTAAAATCTTCAGGATTAGCGATTTAATTTCATTACCCTATCAGCTATTTCTCTACTAAAGATGAAAAATAAATGATACTTAAAAAGAATCTAAAAACACGCTTTAATAAAAGCCAAATTAAAAATAAACTTATATTCAGTGTCGCCTCTGTGGTCTAGTGGTCCAGTGTCGGGGTTGACTTAACCAACCTAGATTAAATGCATTACAAAAAAAATTAAAATGACTTAATTTCTGAAAAAAAAAAGATATCGGTTTTTTAATTATTCGTATTTATACTTATAAATTTCCCTAGAATTAAGCAAATATTTAAAAAATGACAACACCTTGTCGTTGTTTGATTCACTTTGCCGGCATGATCGTCATTGTGCGGTGTGTTTGGCGGATTAGTACACAGAAACTTCACACGCGCCGCTTGTCTTTCGGTAGCGTAGACTTTAATGTCCAGGAAAGGGTAGGGATGTACCATTATTAATATCGAACATTTCTAGTTATCGATCCATAAATGTAAGCAATTATAATAAATAAAATTTACTTATTTTTGTTGTTAAATTCTATCTGTATCAAACCGCTAATAAAATTTACTTATTTTTGTTGGTAAATTCTATCTGTATCAAGCCGCTAATTTAACCGCTAAATCGTAATTTTGGGATTATGTATATTTAATTTTACCCCGTGTTAGTCCGAACTCTATTGAATAATAGACCATCTGCCATTCTGCCAGGCAGTTCATAAGTGGCTAACGACTGGCGATTGCGAGTCACTACTATTGTGGTGAGTGCTATTGCGTTGGTGATGGTAGACTTCTGCACTGCATAGTGTGGCCCACGACAATGCAAACAAGAATATTGTAACATTCCTTAAAATCTTTTCTTCTCAAATTCTAATTTCATGAACATTCGTTCCTTAAATTCTTTAATTTTATGCTACTGTGTACTGTATTTCATTCGCACAAAGATTTCGAACTTATGATACAGATTGATAAACATGTAAGGTCATATCGTCGTATGTTATTTTTTTTTTCTACCATGGAACAAAATAAAATAGCATACGTCGATACATCAGGTCAATATCAAAATACGGCTTATACATGAAATTACCTAAATATATTATTGTTTATCGTAATTATATTATAATTTCTTTGTCGTGAGTCGCACTAATATCACCTGCAGACCGCAGTTTGACGCCCACTGCAGTGACATGTCAAGCTCCTTCGCGAAGTAGTTCGGGATAGCCCGAATACATCGCGATAGCACGAATCATCGCGATAGCACGAATCTTCGCCATAGCCCGATTTGTATAGCCGCGCCATTAGGAATTTATACTAAAATCGCAAGGAAACAAATGTTTCAAAAAAAATCGTAAAATCATAAAATCGTTAATCGATATAAAAATTAAATAGAATAATGTGCACTATTATCGGTCTAGTATCGGTCGTCGCCGACACGTGCCGATACCGACAAATACAAATACTGAGAATAGGATCGCGCTTGTTGTTAACTTCATATCATAAGTTTGAAATTAATAATTAATAATAGTGTGAAATTAGTAATGTCAACAAAAAAATATTTGTTTAAAAAATTGGGCTATTTTATTGAAGAACAAATAACTTTTTTCTTATATATTATAAGATAGCAAACAAGCAGATGGGTCTCCTGATGGAAAGAAACCATCGCCTATAGACACCAAAGATGTTAATCGTGCGTTACTATCTTATGGCGAGGTCTAATGCCACATGCATAAGTTTACCAGCTTGCTTACTCTCCAAACCGGAACACGACAGTGACAAGCACTGATGCTATTGCGGCAGGACTAGGTAAGGCGATGGTACCAGACTGGAGCGAGGCTACGCGGAACTTTACCACCTATAGACACGATGGTAATGACTCGCATAGCCAATCGGTCGCCTTTTACGATCTGCCTGGCAGAACGGCAGTTGGCCTATTCTTCAAAGGCGCCGGGACCAACATGGGGAACATTCAAATAATTCATAATAATAATATTAATGTTCCATATCATACTACATGTACCTACATAAGTGTAACTATTTAACCTCATTATAAACATAATTTGAATCACGTAATTAATTTTAGTATATCCAATATTATGAGCGATAAAAAAAATTCACAAATGATGAAACAAAACAAATTCGTTATAAGCGGTGTAGAGGATTTAAAATCCGATACACACATTTAATTAAGAATTTTGTTTATAAAAAAAATCTATTTGTATTTTTATATTTTCTTTTCTACGCCTTTCTATAAAATATACCAGCATGAGCGAATGGGATCTTAATTAGAATACTTATATATACAAATTAGAACGCAATTTTTATTTTTGATGAATTTTTTTGTAAGTACCTACTTTTTTTGCTCACCACACTTACCACTAATGAAGTTTTTGCATAATGCGGAGCAAAATGTCACACTGACAGTCAGTTGGAAGACGGACGCATAATTAATTAGTTACGCAAAATGGCGGGCTGCTCAAGTTGGAACGTAAATCTGGACGCGTAAGTAATCATTATATTTTCTTCTTATTATTGTTAATAATTAATTGATCTATTGCTGTAGCCTGTATTTTTTTATGTGACAGAAAAGAAAGAATTAGGTAGTTGTCATGAAATCTGTTCTGTTACGTACCTATAAGTATTACGATCATTCGTGAGTAGAAATGTTATATTAGGTTCAAGTATTCGTTCTCCTATTATCAAATATATCGCTTTATAATTAACAGGGGGGGTCACATATACAGGGACTGATACAGCCTTAGGTTCAAGGGGTCACCGGGAATTTGTTAACCTCTCCTGCACGACAGAACGACAGTTGGTCTATTCTTCAAAGGAGCCCGAAACCAACACGGAGAAATATGGGGGGGGATATATGGGCGGGGGAGGTTCAGTCAGGATAGGCTCTAATCCTAATAAATTCATACCTAGATACCTGCCCAGGGGGGGTCATGACCCCCATGACCCCCCCTGGGCATTATAATAATAAGTAGGTACATTATTTCTTTTATAAGACAGTTATGTACGTAACAAACAGTTGGCTTTCCTGATAGTAAGAAAAACCGTCTCCAATTGACACCAAAGATGAAAAACCAATTTAAAATATGTTTAAAATATGTTAATCGTGCGTTGTGGCATAGAACTAATGCCACATGTGTAAGTTTACTGGTTACTTTATCCTACAAACAGGAACACGACAGTGACAAGTACTGCCGCTATTGCGGCAGGAATAGGTAAGACGGTGGTACCAGACCCGGGCGAGATAATGCATAACTCTACCACCTATAGCCACGATGTCAGTGACTCGCATAGTTAATCGCTGGCAGAATGGCCGTTCTATTCTTTAAAGGAGTCCGGAACTAACACAGGGAACATTCCTATCCTATTACAAAGGGATTAGCCGTAATAGCTGGAGCCGCACTTGCGTCTATCGTCCCGAAGTTGTATGCACGCTAAGGCACACGCAGTCCGGAATGCGAAAATAGCCGACAATAGCCGGTCATAGCTGCATTTATCGTATCGCATGAAGCTTTGTGACGATAAACGCAAATGCGGCCCCAGCAATACCATTATATAATAGCCATACCATTACATATTTGTTAACATATTCTTTTGTATTGAACCGATATCCATTGCTTACTGTTACTTTATTTTTTTACGAAGCTTCCATATAGAACGCGACATTTATACCACATTGTTTATTGTTCTCTTTCATTACCATTCGAACTTAATCACCTCCTCTAGCAAAGTCGCTAATACTTTTTTTATTCGGTCTGAGGCCGCTAAGAGAAGTTTGGCAACGTCGCATTTTCCCGCCGGGCTGTTATAATATGCTTTGTGCCGCGTGCGGATTATACTAGGTATATTAGCTATAGCCTGTAGTGTACAACATGCAACGTTGCGTTAGTTCCCTCTTATTTTTTTAATATTTAATAATGAACAACCTAATACGATAATATTTGTAACACCTTATATGAATATATTAGTCACATTTCTATTCACGAAGTTTTTGAAACTATATTTTTTATTGTAATGATTTAACGATAAGCAAGACATCGTATTATTTTTATTAAGTACTAGCTGAGCCCGCGACTTAGTCCGCGTAGAAAAATTTCGAAAAAAAAGTAGCCTAGGTCACTCTCTATTACATCAGCTATATGCCAGTGAAAGTCCTGTCAAAATCGGTTTAGCCGTTCCAGAGAGTTCCGGCTTAACAAACAGACAGACAAAAATTGTAAAAAATGTTATTTTAGTATATGTATCGTGTACCTATACATCCATGTGCAATTAGTAAAAAACGATTTTGCAATTTATAAACAGTAATTTATTGATAATGTGGTATTTGTAGAATGTCAGCATCTCCAGAGATGGTTCCGAAAGCGAGGCCGGGGCAGAAGCGGCGGTGTCCCGGAGCCTCGGAGTGGGCCAGGCTCCTGACGGCCGTAAAGCGTATTCGTCGCCGCTGCGTGGGTGGGCACTGCCACCAACCACAGTGCCTTCGCCGCCGTTGCAGTCGGCGACGAAAATGTGCACGGCGAAAACTTATGTTTATGTAAATGTGAAACATGTATTATTAGAAAACACTTTTACCAATTACAAAAATCGGTTATAATATATATATATATATATATATATATATATATATATATATATATATATATATATATATATATATATATAATTAATATATATAAATTCACTTTGAAATATAATATATAATATAATATATATAAATTTATATATAATAATAAAATATATATATATATATATATATAATATATATAAATTCACTTTGAAAATATGTAATGAATAGTATTATAATGACGTAATCAAAAGTCAATAATATATATTCTATACAAATAAATAAAATTGGAGTGTCTGTTTGTTATATTAAAATAACCGGTTTTAACTAAATGCATATACACTGTACACATACCAAAATAACACTTTTTACGATTTTTGTCTGTCTGCCTGTCTGTTTGTTCCGGCTAATCTCTCGATTGGCTGGACCGACTTTGACGGGACTTTCACTGGTACATAGCTGATGTAATAAGGTGTAACTAAGGCTACTTTAAAAAAAAAGCACGTGGATGAAGTCGCGGGCACAGGTAGTAGGTAATATAATTCCTTTTTATTTAGTAACCAACCATCTTTAAATACTATAAAACAAAATCCCCAAAACTGATTGTGTGTAATCGATTTACTCAAAAAGTATTAAACGGATTGTTGTGGGTACGGTTTTAAGTAAAAGATAGTATGCACAATTCTTGCGGAAGGTTTAGGTTAATAGTAACGAAACAATGGATGAAAGAAAATTTAAAAAAATCGTTTTTATTTCATACTAGCTATGACTTCGTTCGCGTGGAAGAAATCTAAAATAAAAGTAGCCCAAGTTACTCCTGATACATACCGTTTCAGAGATTAGCTGGAACAAATAGACAGAAAGACAAAAATTGTAAAAAAATTATTTTGATATATGTACCGTGTAATACTTCCATATGCATTTAGTAAAAATCGGTTATTTTAATATTACAAACAGACACTCCAATTTTACTTATTTGTATAGATAGTTTAGATTAAATATTATTTTTAGGGATAATCTGTACATCTATACTCTGTACAAATAAATAAAATTGGAGTGTCTGTTTGTAATAATAAAATAACCGCTTTTTACTAAATGCATATAAATGTATACACGGTACATATACCAAAATAACATTTTTACAATTTTTGTCTGTGTGTCTGTTTGTTCCAGCTAATCTCTGGAACTAGCAGTTCCGACTAGCAGACCGATTTTGACGGAACTTTCACTGGCAGAATAGCTGAAGTGATAGAGAGTAACTTAGGCTACTTTTTTCGAAATTTTTCACGTGAACGAAGTCGTGGATCAGCCAGTATATTATACGATTAATTTTATGTTTATTGGCTCATTTAACGAAATTTTTTTAATAAACAGTGACGAAGACACTAACCCCTCTACGTGGGCCGCCAGCCCTGCTGAGCCGCCATCGAAAAGCGATGACGGCGCAGCAGAGCTGAAAGACAGCGGGGGGGACAGTGCCGCGGACGGAGGTGGCAGCGGCGCCGCCGGGGGAAGCAGCGCACCAGACGGCGGCCACTTTGATCTGGGGGCCCTGCTGCGTGCCGCCAGTGTGGACGGAAGTAGAAAACGGGGGCACACTGACGGCGCGCTGGAGGTACCCAGCACCGAGGGGCCGCCGTTGAAGCAATGGAAGGGGAAGGGGAAGGGGAAGGGGAAGGAAGGGAAAAAAGAATAAAAAATATAAAACATATTTCGTTTTGATTTCATATTACCCCTAAAAATAATATTTAATCTAAGCACTAAAAATTAAATATAACATTTTTACTTTTAATTTTTTTGACAAATACACATGTGTGTTTTGTCAAAAAAAATAACACATGTATATGTGTTGCCCGCACAGGCAACTTGGCAAGAAAACACACCTGTGTGTTTACCGCACCGCAAGACGCGATTTATTTCGAACACACGTGTGTGTTAAGCCGTACCCGCGGTTAGGACCATTTTCACACAACTGTCTTGTTTCAGCAGTGTATGTGTCACGTATTACATAAATTTACTTACCTACCAATAACTTTTACGTAGTATTATTTATCGCCGTATATATGTATAGTGATTTTATGAATGTTAGGATTCTTTTTTAAATAAAAAATACTGTAATATATTTTCGACAACCCTTAAAGCAATGACTCGGTAGTCGGGTTCTGGGCATGACTACAAGTTGTTTATAGCTAACTATAACGACGACTCGGATACGGGTTGTGGGCACACGAACGAAATATTGTTCGACCCATATCTGGGTGCTGGGCACTGTAAGTGTTACTAGTAATAATGCTCAACAACAAAAAGTATGTATTCTAATTACATAATACCATAGAAAAATATGTGTATTACTATAGGTATAGATAGGCAACTTTCTAAATCTATAATGGCGTACTTCTGGCGCCATCTATGTTATAGTATGAGAACTATTTTTCGGCAGCTTAATATAGGTACCTACTTTTTAATTGAAATTTTAATAGTAAATAGGAATTTATCAAACACTATACAGCGTGCCATTCACGAAATAAAGAAAACAAGGGGAAGTGAAGAGTGGGCGTGCCGCGTGCGTCACTATTATGCGCTTTTACTCTAAATTGCCTTAGTGATACTTACCATATCATTAGGAGATAGACGTCGTGCGAAAATCTATTATACACTGAATTATGCCGTATTGTGCCATTCTTGATTGCAGAAATGATAGTAGAATACAGATTATTAAAAATGGAGATATTTCATATCATTCGAAAGTACAATTTTCATTTTATTTTAATTAAATTCCTGATTTAATATAATCTCTAATGATATAATAGAAAGTCAAGCTAAAATCAGCCGTACACCTTACATATAAAGTTCATTTTAGGTTGACCTAATTTTTCTAGAAAGATATACGTAATGACAGTCATTACGTATATCGTTCTAGAAAGTTCTCTACTCAAATATGATCAACTGAAAACTACGGAAAATCAATACTGCCATCTATTGTAGAATAGCGAAACTATTACGATCTTAAGTTTCACTATTGTACAAATAGATGAGTCTATTTTGAATAGACTACAAAAGGACGTAAATACTTTTTTTTGTAGCAAAACAAAAATTTATTGTAACGCAGTTTAGTATATTTTTAAATGTTCTGTTTGTGTGTTTCGGATTATTGTTGCTTAAAATGAAAACGACCAATGAAACAATGTTTGCATTAGTAGTTTATATGCAATAATGCTTATTTTATATGTGTGTGGCGATCGCGGTCCTGATACAAATGTTTGTACTTGCCAACTCCGTTGTTTTCTTTATTTCGTGGTCACGAACGTTTCTTGTCTTCGCCTTATCTCGTGTCTCTATCTAACTTGTGGAACAACGTCTATCTGTATCACTCTACCACGCGACGCGCGAAGTCGATTCGAGTAGACAGAATCCGAAATTACGTTCCAGAAACGAACATTACTTAGCATCAAATATCACCTCATCACTCCTCACACTCGCACTCTACTAAAGATAGTAAATGCGCGGGTGATGGTGTGATGGTAGTTTTTGTCGCGTAATGCGTAATATGTCATCACATCTTGAAGTGATATCACTCGAGTAATATCACGCGCATTACCTACACATGTCTGGTGACCGCTTTCTTCTGCGCCTCACGCCTGCACGATTATAGTAGGAAAGTATACCTAGACTACAGACTAGGTAGGGATACTACGTACCTAGATTATAGGATCATAACTAAAGCGCATAATCTACAAAAAAAGTAGAAATTCACTTTAAGTGTTCACGTTGAGCCCCGTTGGCTTATTCCACTGTGACATATACGAATAGGGTCTCTCAAGTAAAAACAATACACCCAAAATTTCATATAGTTTATTTGTTTATTTAATATGAGCCACAACAAAATAATAAATTATATGAAATGACCGGTCAAGATCACGTTGGACATGAGAGGCAAACTTGCACAGGACAGGTTTTTTCACCAAGGATTCCGTTTATTCCCTATTAGGACTCTAAAACTACTTGAAATAGAAACCTATTTCAATAAAAACAAAGCTATATAGTCAGTAATATAATTGTAAAACAAATTTGATCTCCATTGTGGGACGAATTATGAAACAAACTATAAGGTCAATTTAAGACAGTAGGGTACGGGCACTAGTAGTCAGCCCCGCACCAGTAGTCAGCCTTTTCCAGCCAATAACCCTATAGGAATAGCGTTCTATTGCAAATTAACCAACCAAGTCACTGTATGTATGTTCACTATATGTCACTGCCGTTCTGCCAGGCATGTCGTAAAAGGCGACCGATTGGCTATGCAAGTCACTAACATCGTGGTCACTAGGTGGTAGAGTTCTGCATTGTCTCGCCCGGGTCTGCTACCACCGCCTTACCTATTCCTGCAATAGCGTCAGTGCTTGTCACTGTCGTGTTCCGGTTTGGAGGGTGAGGTAGCCGGTAAACTTATGCATGTGGCATTAAACCTGGCCACAAGAGCCTTTGGTGTCTATAGGCGACGGTTGACTCTTTCCATCAGGAGACCCATCTGCTTGTTCGCTATCTTATGATTTAAAAAAAAACTTTAAAAAAAAAAAGCTTTGCCTTATTGGTCGGTTCAGAACATCACAATTGATGAAATTCAGTGAAAAATTCAAGGTGTCTCAAAAACATGTGCCGAAACCAAAACCATACTACACTGAATTATTAGAAACCTTAAAAATAAAGATTTAAAGAGGGCGAAACAAAAAATAGCATTGATAAATATTTGTTATGAGGCGAATCACAATTTGAGAACAAGTAAACAAGGAGGAAATCAGTTCTGAGCAAATAAGAAAAAGTTATATTTGAAAATGATCGTTGAAATCACTAATCAGACAATATGAAATCAAGCCTATTTTTCATATTTATGTGATTAAAATCTTATAAAAATCAATCCCCATTTTCCTTGGTCACGACATCACGCCTGAATGACTGGACCAATTTTGGTACTTTTTTTTTTGTTGTATTTGAAATTGTACGGAGAAGATTCTTATAAAAGAAAATATTAAGGAAATTGCGCGGAAAATTAGAAAATTTAAGAATACTTAACCACCATATAAAGTTTAATCCCGTAGACTTATAAAAATTAAGTGTCACATTGTTTGTCCGCTATGAATTCCTAATATGTAAGTCAAAACAACATTTGCCAGGTCAGCTAGTAATAAAATAAATTTAAAAGCTGCATATTTTTGGAAACAATGATAGATATTGATATCTCGAACGCATTGAATGCAATTTTTTAAATCTCATATGTTTTCTTAGCTACATAATCTTTAGGTTGAAAAAAATTTTATCAAAAATGTTTCTCAATAACAAATCCTAAATAAACCAACCGATTTTGATCCAATTTATGGTATTTGACCACGAAGTATTTAGATAATGGTGGAGCTATCACTTGAATTAATCAACTGAAACAAGTATTTACGTCATATCTCAGTCTATGAGGTCTCGCCATCTCTTTTTATACAGCTGTGTTAGAAAGAGAGGATAATAAAGGTAATTAAATATTAAGACACCAAAAAATACGGTGAATGCTTTAGAAAGATCAAAATCGATCATCATTTTGAAAACATACGTCTAAAAAAATTAAAATACTATCATTCTGAAACTGAAGTTTTTGAGCTCTCCAAGCTCAAAAATATAATATGCTATATATTTTTGAGCTGGAGATGTATAGGTATAGTTTTCGTTCCTTTGATCTTAAAATACTTGCCTGCATGTTTATGGCCTGCAGGGTCAACCAGCTTACAGATTTTTTAGACATTTTTATACGAAAGTCACAAGCAAAAAGTTTTCCTTCAGTGTGAACCAATTTATATCGATGGAGTTTATTACCTACTAGCTGTTGCCCGCGACTTCGTTCACGCGGACTTCGTTTACTCTGCACAGCTCCTCCCCTATAGGTGATAGCGTGATAATATGTAGCCTATATGTGGATCTGACCTGTTAGTAACAATCATGCAAAATTTGAAGTAAATCCATGCAGTACTTTTTGAGTTTACCCCGGACATACATTGACTTTCCTAGGATTTTATTGTTTGTATATAGATGTGTAATTCCTATGCAAAAATTACACACATTTGTACTCCATTGTGAATGGTACTTTAAAATTGTTTTTTTGTCTAAACGTTTTGTTTCAGAACTTACAAGTGAACGGTTTCTATCCAGTGTGAGTTAACTCATGACGACACAAATTACTTGCAGTTGTGAAACCCTTACTGCAGACATTACACACATAGGGTTTTATATTACTGTGTATATTTAAATGGATCTTCAAGTTGCTCTTCTGTGTGAACGATTTTTTACAAAACTCACAAGTAAATGGTTTTTCACCAGTGTGAATTAACTCATGACAACGCAAATTACCTAAAAGTGTGAAACCCTTACTGCAGACATTACACACATAGGGTTTTATATTACTGTGTGTATTTAAATGGTTCTTCAAGTTTTTCTCCTGTGTGAACGATTTTTTACAAAACTCACAAGTAAATGGTTTTTCACCAGTGTGAATTAACTCATGACAACGCAAATTACCTAAATGTGTGAAACCCTTACTGCAGACATTACACATATAGGGTTTTATATTACTGTGTGTATTTAAATGGTTCTTCAAGCTTTTCTCCTGTGTGAACGATTTTTTACAAAACTCACAAGTAAATGGTTTTTTACCAGTGTGAATTAACTCATGACAATGCAAATCAGTTAACATTGTGAAACCCTTACTGCAGACAATACACATATAGGGTTTTATACTATTGTGTATTTTTAAAGGGCTCTTCAAGTTGCTCTTCTGTGTGAACGATTTTTTACAAAACTCACAAGTATATAGTTTTTCACCAGTGTGAATTAACTCATGACAACGCAAATCAGTTAAGTTTGTGAAACCCTTACTGCAGACATTACAAACATAGGGTTTTATGTTACTGTGTATACTTAAATGTCTCTTCAAGCTGACCTTCTGTCTGAAAGATTTTTTACAAAACTCACAAGTGAATGGTTTCTCTCCAGTGTGAATTAACTCATGACAACGCAAATTACCTAAAAGTGTGAAACCCTTACTGCAGACATTACACACGAAGGGTTTTATATTACTGTGTGTATTTAAATGGTTCTTCAAGTTGCTCTTACTTTGGAACCATTTTTTACAAAACTCACAAGTAAATGGTTTTTCTTCAGTGTGAATTAACTCATGACAACGCAAACCAGTTAACGATGAGAAACCCTTACTGCAGACATTACACACAAAGGGTTTTATGTTACTGTGTATATTTAAATGCCTCTTCAAGCTGACCTTCTGTCTGAAAGATTTTTTACAAAACTCACAAGTAAATGGTTTCTCTCCAGTGTGAATTAACTCATGACAACGCAAATTACCTAAAAGTGTGAAACCCTTACTGCAGACATTACACACATAGGGTTTTATGTTACTGTGTGTACTTAAATGGTGCTTCAAGTAGCTCTTCTGTGTGAACGATTTTTTACAAAACTCACAAGTAAATGGTTTTTCACCAGTGTGAATTAACTCATGACAACGCAAATCAGTTATCATTGTGAAACCCTTACTGCAGACATTACACACATGGGGTTTTATGTGTGTATTTAAATGGTTCTTCAAGTTGCTCTTACTATTAAACCATTTTTTACAAAACAAACAAGTAAATGGCATCTTTCTAGTGTGAATTAACTCATGACGACGCAAAAGACTTAACCATGTGAAACCTTTACTGCAGACATTACACACATAGGGTTTTATATTACTGTATGTATTTAAATGCCTCTTCAAGTTGCTCTTCTCTCTGAACGATTTTTTACAAAACTCACAAGTGAATGGTTTCTCTCCGGTATGAATTAACTCATGACGACGCAAATGACTTGAGGTTGTGAAACCCTTACTGCAGACATTACACACGAAAGACTTCTTATCACTGTGCATATTCAAGTGCCTTTTTAAATAAGCCTTTTGACTAAAAGCAGCAACAGGTGACTTCGAAGATGCCACTTTATCCCTTCCATCTAATGTTTGATCAGTGCTTTCTTCTAACTCTTGGAATCTCCCATATTGACCTGCAAAAAGACATACTATCTATACATATAATACGCTTAGTTAATCAAAAAACAATGAGTTAATTAATTTCCAAATCTTCACATTCACAGATGGTAAAATAGGGGGTTAAAATATTGAATGTATTTTTCATACAGTAAAAGCTATTTATTCGCTGGGTATTCTTATAATCCCTCTGTCAAATAGCTGTTGTTCGGATTTTATATTTAGTTTTACGTAACTTTTGAATATGTTTGATATTACTTAATTGAGCAAACACCAAGTGTTGCATCAGTATTTGCCCTGGGTGGAGACGACGCCATATTTGGGAAATATTTAGCATTATGTCACATGACCTTATTTCTTATCCTCTACCTTTCTTATATTAATGGTTATTATATTACCAGTCACATAAAAAAAATTATATTTCAAAAGCTAATTATTTACGCTAAATTTAGCATTATATTACATAAATGTGTATGTAACGAAATTTGCATGTTACAGTTCGACATCTAGAGAATACAGGCGATTTTTGGTTTTAACATCTTTTGCGTGTCTTTTGGGTTAACAAGTACTAGATCAACTGGAATAATCTCCTGTTTTTTATAATAATCAAATAAAATACATCACAAGGAATAAAAATATATTGAGACTTTAATTTAATTGAGTTCTGTTATTATAATTAAGTTGAACAAAACTTTAATTTTCTTTACATTAAAACATATTCAACTTTATTTATAATGATTGTAATAGTGTCAAATAAAAATTCTCCATATTTAACCAATGATGCAAAAACGAGGGGTGTTTCAGGTGTGTATCTGTGTGTCTGTCCGTGGCATCATAGCGCCCAGGGGGATGATACAATTTGATTGTGGTTTTTGTAATGAAAGCCCTATTTTGTGAGATATTTCTCAGTTATGATTCACTACAATTATTCAGCCGTTTTAAGATCATTAACTCTTCAAATTGATGGAAGAAATAAAAAAACTATTAAAGACTAATTATAACACAAAACTGTGAATATTTAATTTACATGTGTTTGGGCCTTTAGTGAACCCAATGGAATTAAAAAAAAACTAGTTTTGAACTCAAATACTGTTGTATTATAAAAATTAATGTTTGCTGTTTGGAGGCGATAATATGAATGTACTAATGAACCAGTGGACATTGGTAGGCTCCTTGATAGTAGTTACATCAGTAACTCGAGAAATGTCTGGTCCGGAAAACAATTACGTTACTCGTCCAACATGCCTTCATGCTGCTGGTGTTTTGCTTTCATCATGTTCGCTGTTGCGGTATTAAGATTTACTCGCTTTGCCACCTTTTTTGTTCTTCAGATTAAGTGCAGGTAATGTATTCAGCGGGTTTTCGATTGAGAAGTTCCCTGGGGATAGGTATCGGTAGTCATCCACAGATTAGCATAGCGGACACAAAGGGTGATTGTTTCTTACATTTAATTCCACTTGTGCAAATAAATTAAATAACTTTTCGAAAGTAACGTGAAAATTTCCAATTACGCGTTTGATATATGTATTTTGTTTAACGAACGCCGCGGTCACAGATACCACCGGAATGATTAATGTAAGAAGGCATAAAATATAATCTAAAGCCTTCCTGTGCTGCAAACTTAGATAGAGACTTAGAAATATATAGATAAACCCTTTAGAAAATTCTAAGATTTTTATAAAGAATTGCAAAATTACGTCCATTGTCAGAAAGTATTTCAGCTGGCTTAGTTAAACCGTAAAGTGAGATGTATGTAGGGTCACAATGATAAAAAATTGCATTTAGAAATTATATTTTGTTTCTATAGAATTTTATATTTGTTACATAAATATTGTTTCTGGATCATACTACAGGGATTATTTAGTTTGTCAAGAGTTATACTATCAGTGACTTTATTTTGATTAGAATGTATTAAGTTAAGCAGAAAACATTTTAAATGTTCAAATCTCTTTTGAATTTAGTCAATTACCAATGAAATTCGTTTAATTCCCAATAAATATCTAGGGAACATATAGCAAAAGACTCCCCTTGAGGAAAGTCATCCAATATTTGTGTTTTTGATAAAGTTTGATTTTGCTCGTCATTTACTTACTATTTTGGACTATACCACAAAGTAATAAGTGCATCAGCTCACTAGGGCTAATATCTATATTTTTTGGAAAGCACTTCACGCTCCTTGAATTTAGATAGACAGTTATCTATTCGAGATTCTTTAGACAAATCCTGCTCAAATAGTAATGCATGATTGGCACTGATATTAGTACTACTTTGTGTGTTTATTTGACCACCTATTAACCAACCGAATTTGGAGCTGTGCAATTTTGGCTTACACTTTCCTAGAGATATGTGACTATCATCTAAGACGTCCCAAAAAATATCGGCCCCGATCAACACATTGATGGGGGCTGGTTGGAAGTGAGGGTCAGCTAGCTTTATATTTGATGGAATATCTAATTTTGATACATCTATGGGAAACTTTGGTAATTTTCCTGTAAGAGTATCTAAAACTATTAAAGATAGGTTTATTTTAAAATTGTTTATATTTTCACGGGATTGGAGCTGCACGACACATCTTTCGCTGACTGTGTTGGCATGACAGTCACCAATACCGGTCATGTTTAAAGAAGTGGGAAATGTTTTTAACGATAATTTTTTTTGTAGATTTTTACTGATAAATGACGACATAGAACCTGAATCTAATAAGGCCTTAACCTGTACTACTTGCTTTTTTTTCAGGATTCATTACATTTATTATGGCAGTAAGCAATAAAACCTGCCTGCTACCTTTTTTAGAAAAGTTAACTATGGTGTTATGATGGGCCTCGACAATATCACTGCAAACAACAGGTGCCTCTGGCTGTACTGTGGTTACCTGCTGGTTGGTGTTGCTAGTATGCAGCAATGTATTGTGACGTTTTTTGCACAGGCAGCAAGGCCCTAAACGACATTCACTAATAAAGTGAACTTGTCTCAAACAATTTGCACATAGTTTATATTTTTTGACCTCAATTAATTTGTCATCTATATTTTTGGACTTGAAAGTGGGGCAGTCATAAATTTTATGAGTTTGGTTGTAAATGATACAGCGAAACACGGTATTAACTTCACGATTAACTGATGCAAACGATTTGGTACTTGTATTTTTGTGTGTACTAACGCCATCTATGATCAGCCGAGAAGATTTACGATTAATTGATTCCAAGACATATGCACGGTCAAGTAAAAACGTTTTAAATTGCTCTAATGTAGGCAAATCTTCGTACTTACTATGCTGTTCCTCCCATTTCATTAAGGTATTGTTATCGAGCTTAGATGTTAACATAAAAATAAGTAGCGTATCCCAATGATCAGCAGGTAAGCCTAGGTTTGAGAGTGCACGTAAGTTCTTCGTTACGTGATCAACAAAATACCTCAATGAATTTTCGGATTCACCATTTAATTGTTGCAAATGTTTTTATGTATTAAATTTGAAAAGTTATTGGAATTCAAGCCAGCGGAAAAATGAACCGTCAAATTTTGCAATTTCTATTTGAGGCAGCCTTATGCCAATGTCATTCTGATCAAGAGTATATTGAGCATCTGGATGTATAGAATCATGCCTTTTTTTATCTTGTTCTAGCGTTTTTAATTCGTTTTGGTTGTCAACAAGACCCCTAGCTATTGCAGTACATAAAATTATGTCCTGCTCAATGCGTTCTTGTTCGTCAATCTCAAAATCAAGATTTTCAGAATTTAAGAGCTCGATCTGAGTTTGCAAATCATCGAACTTTGTAGATAAACATTCAAAGCGGTTGAGTTTTAAAATTAACTCTGCAAATTCAATAGTAGATAGTGTAGATTGCTCTGTGCCAGTATTTATGTAATTTTTAAACTTTGTAATTTGTCCTTTTATATAACTACGTTTTGTAATTAAATCTTTCATTGTATAACTATTTAATGTTTTGAAATCTGTTGTATTATCCTTTGAAGACATCTTAAAATTGAAAATATACTATTAGTTTTTTTGTAGTAAAATAAATCAAAGAACAATTTACACATATGGAAGGTGGTAAAATAATGAAATAGTCCGTCTCAGGTCAACCCACGGCGATACCCGGTACACGAGGAGTCGCAGGCAGTTGTCTGTAGACTAGGAGAATCAACTCAGACAGCTGAAGGTCTAAGGTCAACACTCAATGGGCGTTCCCGCCAACCAGGAATTAGTTGGCAAAAAACCAGTAAATATCATGTAAAAAATGGCGTGAAACAGTTGAGACTGATTGATTTTATTATTATTTACGTGTTTTTTGCATTTATTTAATTTATCAAGTTAAAAATTGCAAAAATAAATTAACTTTTTAATAATTGGTAGCCGAATAAATAATTGTAAGTCGATTTGATGTAGGTAGCCGAATAAATAATTGTAAGTCGATTTGATGTAGGTAGCCGAATAAATAATTGTAAGTCGATTTGATGTGGGTAGCCGAATAAATAATAGTAAGTCGATTTGCACAACTGAAATTTAAGATTTAATGTGTTATTTTAGGGATAGTGGATGGATTTAGGATGGATAGTGGTGTTAAGGGAGTAAAAGGGATAATCAGGGCACTTTACTTGTGAAATCTGCTGTGAGGTGGTGCTTTAGATGTGTCACAGCTCGGCAATGATCTCGGCAAAGTCCAGTTATTTCTTCCTTCACGTCAATATATTTACTTGTTCCCCTATTTCTTTGTGTTTTAATAAAGTAGTAGCTAGCACGTAGGGCTCTGGAACTGCTTGGCAATGTCTCGAAATCTGTCCTTTTGCCGGGCGGTGATGTCGAGTCAGGAAGTTGCATACAATGCTGCCTTGACTTGATTTTGTATAAGTCCTGTCACGGTCGCCAATGTTTGGGCCTTTAGTGAGCCCAATGGAATTAAAAAAATAAACTAGTTTTGATCTCAAACACTGTTGTATTATAAAAATTAATGTTTGCTGTTTGGAGGTGTAAATATGCATGATAGTACATTTTAAATTGTGCATAAAATATTACATACGCCTGCAAATTTTTTAGAAGCAATTATTTGTTTATTGAGTTGTGGTTACATTGCGTGGCGTGAACAACATGCTTTTTAAGACTAACAACTGATTATTAATGTCATTTCTGTGTAAAGAAACCACTTTTCATGATTACATTTTTTGCACAATACAACCAATTTGAATGTTTTATTATTAAATAAACATTGTAATTTGATTTGCACAGAACCAATACCTGATATATTTGGGTCTGGTGTAAGGTCGATATCTTCATTTTTGATAATATTTGTCTGGTAGCTGGGACCAGGCTCACTAGCCATACTCCATTCTGAAAAAAACTTATACGATATAAAAAATTATATAATACTAGTTGACCCAGCAAATGTTGTTCGCCTTTTTAACTACTCTTATTTTTTTTCTATATTTTCTCACCTTTTAAACCTTCCCTGGATTTCAACAATTAATTCAAAACCAAAATTAGCCAAATCGGTTCAGCCGTTCTCGAGTTTTAGGGAGAATAACAAACACCAATTGATTTTAATATATAGATAGATTTTCTATATAAAATAGGCACAAATTTTATTTTTAGTTACAGCTGTTAAGTTTTTGAAACATCAAAGAAAATCTTCTCTTTGTTATTTTGGAGTTTTCAGTTTGGGAGTATTTCAGAAACATTTTTGATGAGAAGACCTTTTCAGCGTAGAAAATTAATGTCCAACTAATGTTATGAAAACGAAAACATTTGCTTGTTAAATAACTTTTAAAAAAATAAAACATCCATGACTATGGATGAACTCTAAAACTAACAATTTAATATAATACACAATATTGACAAAGTGCCCTACAGAGACATACACTATTAGGGTAGATATTTATTTATTTAATTAATAAGTATTATAAAACCTATATTATTGTATTAATATTATATATTTATATTTAAACTAACTGCCGTGTAACTATTAATTTAATATAATACACAATATTAACTAAGTGTTCTACAGAGACATACATTATTAGGGTAGGTATTTCTTTATTTAATAAGTATTATACAACCTATATTCTTGTATTAATATTATATATTTACTAGATGGAAACCGGGCTTTGCTCGGAAGTCTCATAATATACAATCTTATATACTAACTCAAATAGTAGACATTAAAAAGTAGCAACACTGTAGACGCCTCCTTTCAACTATTACGTTGGTTTAATAAAGACAACACTATAGTGTTGCTATTTTTTAATTTCTACTCTTTTATGAATGAAGAGAATTAAGTGTCACGATAATCTATGCTCTATTCTACGATACTTTAATAAATGCTCACGCCATCTACACCACATATTTGTAACCTTTAAAGAAATATGGCCGATTCGTCTGTCAGCCGGTTAGAATTTTTAATCACTATTTTAACAAAATACTCGATAATCCAAATTTTGCGGATATATGTTGTCAACTCAAAATTATAATTTTTTTATGCTTTATAATTTAGGTAAAGTTTCAATTGAGTCTACCATAACTCTTGACGAAATTATTAATATAGATATTTAAACTAGCTGCCGTGTGCTGCATTATAAAAGTTTTGGTAAATCCCGCGGGATCATCTAATTATTCCAGGATAAAAGTAGCCTATCTAGTATATCCAGGTCATAATCTACCTGTTTGCCAAATTTCATTTATATCCGTTCAGTAGTTTCTGCATGATTGAGTAACAAACATCCATCCACCCATCCAAACTTTCGCATTTATAATATTAATGTAGATTTACAACCAGGCGAGATGGAGAGTGGTCTATTTTGCAGATGAGGTGTGGTCCAACATGGCCTTGGCTGTCTTTTCATGTAATATTGACACACCCATAATGCTGATGAGTTCATTATTGTGGTGTTAATGCAATTTATATGCCTTATCCAATTATATTTGTTATGCCAACCAAATAGTAAATTATGAGCTATTATTTATTTTTCATACAATATGAGAGAGATAAGCAGAAGGTTCGCCTGTTTATAAATGACTACTACTGCTCATTGAGATCTGCAACAATTGCAGCTGCACTTGTAGCATATTTATAATGTCTCACCTCAAATTTGTGAAAGCCTTGGGAATGCACTAGAAACATGCCGCACGAATTTGGGGTTGAGGGGAGGGGGGGAGGGGGTGGGGGGGTCTACTCCCCTCCAGTAAAACTTGCCCCCTACGGAAATGTATAATAAAAAAGTTATATGGCAAAAACTAGCCTAACCTAACCTCAAAATGTATACAAATACATAAAAACACTTTAAATATCAATCTTAAATTATTTAGCACTATTTTTTATTAAATGTTTTTAATGTCTATTTTGTTTAAAGTAATATGATGTAATAAATGTTCTCCTCTCCATGTAATAAGTCTGAATGTGCAGAGTTATCCAACATATTTGTATCTCGGAATTAATAGAATCACACACACAACTTTAACAACGATCAAAATGAAGAAGCTCTAAACTAAGCTGAGGTCCAGATGAGACCACAACTTCTTGAGATCAAATTTCGCTCTTTTAAAGTACCAAGATGATTTCATGCTTGTATTACTATTTCCCTTGTTAAGCACAAACAGGTTTTGCAAAACCAGCTGCCAGAGATCATTTCTTACAAACGCCACATTTATACTTAATCCGTCGCTTCTAAGGGTTTAATATTGATTGAGACAATCTAGTTTACTTTTAGCCAGGAGACATTGGTAACTACTGATTAGGTACTTCCATAGAGTAATAACGCTTAGAGTGATATTTGCATTCAACGCTTCGTTCATATTTTAGGCCAAAACCGTGTCAATGTCCGTGTAAGCTTCGTGTAATCACTTGCGTCGTCACGCACACAAAGACGCCAAAGACTCGAATAGTGTTGCAAGTAAATAAATATTTTCCCAAGACGGTATTTAAAATATATCTACCTGACCGGTATACAAATAATCTTTCATACTATAACATTATTAATCATTTAGTATAAACTTGAAACTTACACTTCTATTCGGTTATGTAAAATATGTTAAATGCCGGGAAATATTCTAGATGTTCGCAAGATGATTCCAAAGCTATTTGACCTTATATTTTTTTAGTTTTTGTGCTTTTATTTGTGATTTAAAATATTTTTACCTCACTGAAATAAAGATTGTCTGTCTTTCCAGTAGTATTATTAGTCATATAGAAAATTTAGAACTTACAATTTTTATTCTGGTGAGGTAAAATGAGTAGAATTACAGGAAAATGTTTTAGAGGTTCTCAAGATTTTTTTTTAAATTTCAGTAATTAAACAGCGGTAACCAACCGGCACCGAGCATAAATAAAAAATATGGTCAATACGAGTTTACGTTATTTAAGTTATAAAAACAGTGATTGAAGTAATTCTTACAAAAAAAAAACCTTATTGATATGTATCTACTAATATATTATCCTATATCATACAAACGTTACATAAATGATACATTGCTTGGCAAATACTTGTGTGTTATTATGTGTATGTCTTTGTGCGTGTATGTGTATGTATGTTTGTTCAAAGCTATTACCTTGGAACCTTTTTTATTTTAACTTTCATACAAATCTTGCCATGATTCTAAACCTTAAACTAGCTTGAAAATTAGCAAATGGGTGGGCAAGCAGAAACAATACTTACGTTATAGACGAACGTTTTAAGGTAAAAATTAATAAGATACTTATTAATCAAGTATTTATTTAAATCAACTTACAAAATTGAAATGTTTTAAGCTAAACGTACTACATTGGCTACTATTGGCTCTGTGCACGACTTGAGCACCACCTAGCGTCCGCAACTGTTTTAGTTCTAAAAACCACAAAAAACGAGTAAATAAAACTGAGCCAGAAACGGCTCAATTCGTTTTGCGAGTTGTCAATGCTTAATAAGATCAGGTTATATCGGACATAGTTCACGAAAAATAATTCGAAATGACTTATTGCATTATAAAGAAGTGTTCTAATATCTCTTTTATATTATTCTAATAGAAAAACAAAAAAGTGAACATTTCACAGGTAAGTACTTACAATTTATAATTTTTCTGTTATGTAAATCGACTAAAAATAGATAATTTGAAACACATAACTTATCACTATACAGTTGCTAGTTGTGGAAAAAAAATTGCGCACAATATTTTTAGTTAGACCTTAATGTTAAGAAAATTAATAATTGTATTTGCTTTAACTGTTATTTATACTTATTAATATTATTGAGATTAAAAATGTTTGTGTTATAAGTCTTATGAAAATAATTTAGCTCGAGGGTACTTTTTAATAATTCAGCATTTATTTTATTCGTCTTTTTATATTATTAAATATTCAATATTGTGATATTTTTTTAAATAAAACGATTTATATAAATTATTTTTTGGCTATATCAAATAATCTTCAATATAACTATTTTAGGGTACTTATTTTTATTAAGTTGTAGTCAAAGGAAGGAAACAATTTAAAGGCACTTGATATTTAAAGTTTTATTTTTCACTACTGAAATAAAACTAGAATAATTTTCTACGATTGTTAAATCAATTAAATAAAATATATCGCTAGGAACAATTATATAAAAAATATTGAGACTTTAATTTGATTGAATTCTATCATCAAATTGAAGTGTTATCATTGTATAAAACTTAATTTACATTTTCATTAAAACAGCAATAAATTTATATATTATAATTTCCATTATAAGTATCAAATAAAAATTCTCCCTGTTTTTGTATTAAAGAATAGTTAAAGCTAATTTATTTTTTGTTCTTTTAAGTACCTATAAAATGTCTTCGCAAAAACTTAGCTCAGAATTCTGTCAATCTAACTTAAATTTCTGAGATTAACAGCTGTTGTACTGAAGACACCCAATGACAAGATAAATATCTAACCACAGACTACTAAGGAGACAACTGATTGCTTACGTTAACCTTACCTAAATTCCAACTTTATTTAACTACTATTCCCCAATTTAAAAAAATATTTATTAAATGCGGATAAATTAAGCAGTTGATATAGAACCTTAAGAAACATATTAAACTTTAAGATAATAATTAAAAAAACGATGTATGAAGTCTTGCCCGCGTTCTTAAAAGTTATGTGGAATATTAGCTTAATTATCAGTATAAACATATTAGGAGGTCGACATTAGGCGCAGACCGATTTTAGGGCACGTTACCCTACATGTTTTCGTGGATAAAAGTCGAAAATATCGCTAATAAAACTACTTGACACTAAGCAATACGAAATAATGCAGTACGATGGCATATTATTTAATAAGAAAATTAAAAAAAAATGACTTTGGTAGTAGCAGAGTTTTTTTTTTATGGTCACTGTGGCATCTAGAATGCTAGTTGGAACATTTTTTTTGTCTTCTAAAAGTCCTCATTATATACGAATAAATACTTCATAATATTGGTCTGACAAACGGATTTTTAATATTTGTGCCAGTATAATGGGTGAGTCCCAACACTTAAAAACTATTTTTTATGCAAAAGCAAAGTCCAGGCTATGTAATATCGCACATAAAATAGGAATACACATATTATTAATTATAATGAAAATAGGTAAAAACAAATACGTAGTAGAATATTTTACCCTTTGGCTGGCAACATTTTGAATATCGTTCTACTTAGATATTTATGATTTATTTGTTTGGATTTTATACAAAAATATCCGATGCCAAGTAGTTTTTATCGGTGAAATGTTATCTTCAAGTCCTAAATACGCTTTTGTGAAGCACGGTGACAGCATTCCACCACACAGTAACTCACATTTTTTGAAATTGCGAGAGCTGTACTCCGCGTGGCACGTGTCGCATGCCTGAGGGGCCGGCGAACGTAAGAAGCCTTTTCAGGCTTCTTTGAAATGGCTTAATATTGCGCGGGTCGACTCGGTTTCTATGCGTTATTATTCTATGGGTACTTCTAAAAGAGGGGTCAGTCAGTCAGAAAGTCAGAACTTTTATCCGGTGTATGTGTCCCTTGTGTCTATTTTAAAATAAAACGTCAATCAAACGAATAGCGACGCACCTTTTTGGACATTTTCTAATTCCGTTTTAATATCCAGTGACTCCATATCTTCTTCGTATTCGTAATCCTTATCCATCTCCACTTTAATTACATCTGTCTTCAATATTAATTCTGATGTATTTTGGAAAGAATAGCAATCAATGTCTTCCTCATTTTTTGTAGACATTTTGTTGCTGCACATTGCGTCTAGATAAGATTTGCAACAATTGCAACTTCTTGAATAATACTCTATAATATATTTTAATAAGAAAATAGAAAGCGTTTAATACTGATTTTTTTTTTTTTGGCATGGGCGTTAAGCAACTGCCATGATCAAGTAAAACGAGGAAACATATTTTAGACAATAAACTAGGATTTGGAATTTGGATTGACAGGAAAATAGAGGATCAGAAAGTAATCAAAATAACATAGATACTAAAATTATAAATTATTTACAACAATAATATTTAAATAAATATATACAGAGATAATACTTAGTTATTTGTATAATATTTACAAGTGGGTTAATATTAATTTGGTATTAGATACTAAATGTATCTAACTACGCTTAAATATTAATATTATTTTCTTGAATGAATAATGAAAGAATATTATACATACAAGGGTTTAATAACAGGGTTAGAATGGATGTAGGTAAAGGAATGTCATTAGAATATAGATTGTTATATAATGATGAATGATTGTATTTAGGACAAGCAAAAAATATATGATTGAGATCTCCAATATCAGTGCCACACTCACAAACATTGCTATCTTTGATGTGTAGCTTGAAGAGGTGTTCAGGAGAATTAGTGTGACCAAGCCTCATTCTGGTGATAACAGATGTTGACAACTTATTTAATTTCACTACAGAAAACCAAGGTTTAGAAGGTATCAATGGTTGTAATTGGGAATAGGTTTTGCCTTTCACCAATGTACCACTATCCCAGACACTTTGCCATGACTGCTTAAGATGGAGTTTAGGGAGAGCAGCTAGATCATGGCAATAATTAATGTAGGGGTATAAATCACCACACTGAACTGCCTCTTTAGCACACCGATCAGCTCGCTCATTTCCAGTGATATTACAATGGCTTGGAACCCAGGCAAAGTAAATAATATGATTATATTTAAAAGTACATTTGTATAAAAGATTTCTTAAGTCTAAAATAATAGGAGGAATAAATTTGGATTTTAAAGGGAACTTTTGCAAACAATGTAGAGCACTTAGTGAATCAGTCAGAATCATACACTTGGGTAGTTTCATAATGTGTATGTATTCTACAGCTTTATAAAGTCCATAACATTCACCTGTAAATACAGATGCTTCCGGTGGAAATTTGATTTTTTGAACAATATTGTACTGTTTATGGTATACACCTATTCCAACATTACTATTATTTTTGGATGCATCAGTAAAAATCAAATGAAAATCTTGCCATTTTTCATTGATAATATTGTTAAAATATTGATTGGCATACAAAGATTGTTTATCTATACCTAAATTTACTACAACAGGCTGTAGAGTTAATGATTCATAATTGTGTTTATATAAGGGATTTATAGGGGATGTAAAAGTAAAAGGCTTAAGGCTGTGATATTTCATATAGCTGTATACAAGGGCTGGGATTGTTTTGTGTTTCCAATACTTATCTGACATTAAATCACTAAGACTAGAGAGCTTTGTAAGCAGAGGGTGATTTTGTGATTCCAAAGTGCGAAGGAAAAACCTGTCAGATAGATATTTACGTCGTAAATGTAATGGAGGTTCAGCACATTCTACTTGTAGGGCAGAAACAGGGCTGGATTTCATTGCTCCTAGAACAATTCGTAATGCTTTAATTTGAACAGAGTCAATTTTCTTTAGACCAATCTTACTACATGGTTCTAGTAAAAACATTCCATAATCCAATAAACTTCTTATTAATGCATTATACATAAGTTTTAATGTAGATGGGTGTGCACCCCACCAAACCCCAGAAACACATCTCATTAAATTGATATTACGTTCACACTTTGCTGCTATATACTCACAATGATCTAGTCCTTGGAGTTTATTATCTAGTATTATACCTAAGAATTTTGTTTTCGATTTAACAGGAATTGAACTATTTTTGTAAGTAATATTTATAGGGGGTGGAAATTTTGTGCGAGAAAATAAAACTATGGAACTTTTAGAAACAGAAATATCAAGACCATTGTTATTAAGCCAAGTCTGTAGGGATAGAATAGACATGGAAAGATTATCACAAGCCATCTGTATAGATTTGTCAGTTGAGTATAAAAGGAGGTCATCAGCATACTGAAGAACATTTACATTGCTAGTTGCTACAGTTTCTATATCATATGAGTATATGTTGTAAAGGATTGGACTTAAAACAGAACCTTGTGGAAGACCTTTATATTGTTGTCTTTTTAAATTATTAGGGTCATTTGCTAAATTAATAGTTCTATTGTATACAATATTCATAATAACATTAATTAAATAAAATGGTATGTTTAATTTCACTAGCTTATTTTTCAGAATTGATAGAATTACATTATCATATGCTGAGGATATATCTAAAAAAGCTGCTAAAACAGATTTGTTATGAGTGAAAGCTAATCTAATATCAGTTATAAGTAAGCTAATATTATCTATGGTGCTCTTTCCTCTCCTAAAACCATACTGACTTTGACTTAATAAATTTCTGCTTTCAATAAACCATTCTAAGCGAAGTTTGACAAGGTGCTCTAGAATTTTCAACATAACTGATGAAAGCACAATGGGTCTGTATGAAAAAGGGTCAGAAGGGTTTTTATCAGGTTTAAGGATAGGGATAACAGAATGTGACTTCCATGTCTGAGGTATATTACCTGTAGAAACAAGGGAGTTCATAACCTTTAATAAGTATGATAGAGATTTATCAGTCATGTTATTTAAAAATGAGTAGTTAATATTATCCCATCCAGGAGTAGAGTCTTTAACATTTTGAAGGATACCTTTAAGCTCAAATAACGTAAAAGGGGAAAAATTGTCTGAAGAAGAAGTAGAAGGAAGAGAAAGGATACATTCTGGTACTGTAGGTGGAGCAAGATGATCTATCAGCTGATTTATTAACAATGGACACATTTCATTATTATTAGAAACCTTATATGCAGATCTAAATTTTCTTATGTTTAACCATACACTTGAAGGTTTTGTTTGGGGTGATAAGGAAGAGCAGAATTTCTTCCAACCTTCAGCTTTTTTCTTTTTTAATAATCGACGAGTAGTTTTTATAATATTAGTGAGAATATTAAAATTTTCTGTAGTTGTATACTGACAATAAAATTTTTCAGCAGCTTTCCTTTCCTTAATAGCGTCTGAGCACTCTTTGTCCCACCAAGGTGGCGTATTTATTTTCTTAGTTAATTGTTTTTTAATGGGAAAAGTGTTTTCAGCTGATTTTATAATTAATTGAGTAAAGGCTTCTGCACAAGAAGAGTCATTATATGAGGAAATGTTAGGCAAAACATTAACACCAACTTCCATCAAATTATTAAACTTGTGCCAATCCGGGTTATGCAAATTATATTTGAAATATGATGTAGATTTAGGTGAAGTTTTATGATATGCAGAGGGGAAATTTATTATTATGGGGAAGTGATCACTTCCAAACGTAAATGGGAGTGTGTACCATGTCAAAGAAGGTGCTAAATTGGGACTGCAAATGGACAGGTCTATAGCGCTTTTGCCTTCGGAGGGTTTTGTGCGACGAGTGGGAGAACCGTTGTTTAAAATACATAAATTTAATTCTTCAATGACTTTCAAAAGTTCTTCACCATAATAGTTACTGGAGGAACAACCCCAGGCTTGATGATGAGAATTAAAATCACCTAACACAATAAAGGGTTTAGGTAGTATGGCTAATAGGTTATTAAGTTCTGTCAAAATATTCAAATTTGGATGTGGAATATAAAGTGACACGAAACAAATATTATTTACATTAACAGCTAATATAGATATATTTACAGTATGTACAGGAAGATTAACAATGGAAAAATTATATCCTTTTTTGATCATGATGGCTACACCTCCATAACCATCAGATCTATCTTCTCGGATACTAGTGTATCCAGAGAATTTAAAAGTACAACTTGGTCTTAACCAAGTTTCTGAAAGAGCCACTAAAAATGGCTCATATTTATTTAATAAGTGAATTAATTCACTTTTCTTGTTGGTGATGCTCTGCGAGTTCCATTGAAGAATTTTGGCTTGACTGTCCATGATCACCATTAAATTTAGAATAATTAATTAAACTTTCTGTCATTAAAGCAGCGTTGGACGGTGTTATTACTTCGGACTGAGATAAAAATTTAATAAAAGATATAATCATGCCTATTGAGGCTGATTCTTGATTATTGTTATTATTTTTTGTCAACAAAGTACCATTTTCTCTAGAATTAGTGGAATTATATTCATTAATAACTGAATTTTGGAAATCATAGTCATAACTCTTACTGACTTTTGTATGGGGTTTAGGTTTCTGAAATATTGTTTTTTTGTATGACCTATGGGATTGTTCTTGCGAATCTAAGTTTTTTTTCAAAAGTGGATGAAGAGCAGTTTTAATAGGTGTTGAGATGGCATCAGCATATGATTTGGAGACCGGGGGATAATTTTTTGATGCCTCGGCATAAGAGACACAGTTTTGAGCCATAAACATTTTAATGTTTTTTTGTCTTAAATGTTCTGGGCATGATTTGCTAGTGGCAAAGTGAGATCCCTTACATAAACAACAATTAACATTGAAATCAGCCTCGCTAGTACAAGAGTCTCCACAATGATCCTTTCCACATTTAAAGCATCTTGGGTTGGATCTGCAAGTTATTTTAGTATGACCGTACCTACAGCATTTATAGCATTGTATAGTAGGGTAAATGTATAAATCTACTGGGAGAGCATTATAACAAACGTAGACACGTTTCGGTAAAGTCTGTCCATCAAAAGTTACGACAACTGTCTCTGTTGGTTTCCAGGTAGTGTTATCATTAATAGTTATTTTACGGTTTATTCTTCTAACCTTTATTATTTTTCCACAACCAATGGGAACCTTAACATTATTAGCAATTTCCTCAGGTGACCAGTCTGAGGGAACACCTCTAATTACGCCTACTCGTGAAACGTTAAATGATGGGATAAAAGCTTTGAAGTTTTTATTTGAGAGATTAGGGTCATTAATAAAGTGGTTTGCGTCATTGTGGTCCGAAAATGATAGAGATAATCGGTTGCGTCCAATTTTCTTGAGGCTACCATCAATTATATTTTTAAAAGTATTATTTTTAAGGAATCGCCCAAACGAGACTGGATGTAGAGTAACATTATCAGTCGGAGATGTAATAACTCTTTGGACATGAATAACGTAAGGTCCAAGGTCTGTAGATTCATACTGTGTGCGGTAGTTAATATAATCTTTAGGTTTTTGGGGTTCCTTACTATTTGTTAGGGGGTTTGACAAATCTTTCATTGTAACATTATCATTTACATTATTATCACCAGTAATAAATGAGGCGCCCGAAGCATTATTTATATCTGAGATTTCAGAAACAGAGTGAGAACACTGACAGTCAGTAGATTTCAATTCATTGTTGCGCTTTTTGCGCCGTTTATTGCAGTGTTTGCATATTTTATTAGATGTATGAGATCTTTTCCTATTAGTTGTTTGAGTTGAAGAAAGCGAAGTATCTGTATCGACACTACTCTCATCTATAGTAACATAGTGCGCTACCTGGAGAGGTCCACCTCCAGGATCGTCAGGGGGTTTGTTCATTTTAAAAAGTGAAAAGGAGACTTACCTACTTTAAACTGATAGTAAAACTAATGATATTTACATAAAATTAAATATTTACACAAATAAAACTAATATCGATCCTCTGTTTCGCTAAATAATAATATAAAAAGTCGCAGAACCAAAAATGACGTCCGCCAAATTTTATGTTTCCCGCGCTTTTCGCGCTTTTCTTTAATACTGATTACTAACAATAATGCTCAACAACAAAAAGTATGTATTCCACAGAACAATATAACTAACGGAAGTAATCTAATTACATAATACCATAGATAAATATGTGTATTACTATAGGTATTAGGTATAGATAGGCAATTTTCTAAATCTATAGGCGTACTTCTGGCGTCATCTATGTTATAGTATGAGAACTATTTTTCGGCAGCTTAATATAGGTACCTACTTTTTAATTGAAATTTTAATAGTAAATAGGAATTTATCAAACACTATACAGCGTGCCATTCAAACAAAATGTAACTCTGACAAGCCCTTTTACAACTTCGTTTGATTGCCACGCTGTATAATGTTATATATTCCGAATTAAAACATTCATATTATAATTTAAGAGTTTATTAACTGACCATAAATAACACAATAAATTAGTTTTGTGTCACGATTAAGCTATCCGGAGAATAAAAGTTCAAACTCAACGAAAATAACACTAATACACACGAAATAACTGAATTTCAATTATAAAATGTACACGAGTATCAACATTCAACACCTTGAAGACGCCATTTGTAATGGTGTTGTTTTTTGTTTGATAGATTGGCCAAATTTTGTTATTTTGAAAAATGTGTATTTACCGTAAAACAATATATGTTTATAATTCATGTGCACAACAGCCGGGGAAACCAGCGGACTGTAGATCTATTCTTCTTCTTCGATGCCCCACCAGCCGTATTGCTTTGGATGAGCCGGGTGTCACCGGGAGAAAATAATCCAGACCACAACTATTCGTTTACAATGGTGCTTTATTGTAACGAAACAAAATTAGCAATAAAGCTAGCACCGTTGCAAATATTCCTATTTTATGAGAGAGAGCCACTATTTTCCCTATCACTGCCCTACTCTAAGCCGGTACCCTTTAGGTATACTAAAGCCCAGGAACTTGTCTGTGAAACTTAACTTGAGACGTAACGAAACTGTAACTAGAACGGAACGGAACTGATTGTATGGCCGCGTTCTTCGATATTTATAGCCCGCGGCCAGACGAGCGGATTATGCCGACAAAGACGGCTGCCGCCATGCTGCGGCGCCACTATGTCTGGGATTTGTTAAATCGCACTTCTCGTAATCTAATCACAATTATTTTATGTTAGGTAGCTTCTACCTCTAATTAGTTAGTGCGGCCCTCTAGCCGATAGTATCGAAATAAAGGTCACTATCGGTATTACAAAACTATCGATACTATCGATTACACCGATAGTATCGATAGCTGTAGTAATATTGAGAGGCAATACTATCGACAGTATCTATAGTATTGACAGTTTTTAATTTTTCACGTACGATACTATCGATAGTATTGCTGTTTACTGATTGTATTGTCCTAAATAAGATATCGAAACTATCGATAGAAATCGATACTATGGTTTTTTTCTTAAAATATCGATAGACTATCGATTGGCTATCGATATTGTACTATGGAGCGGCCATAAATTAATATGTATATTTGGGACATTGACGTGTATAATATTACCACTGGACAGGTTATCCCATACAAATAACAGCTAATTTTATATGTCAATTTGAAACGCTGTCGGCGGGGGTACCGAGAACTAATTTTGACGTATGCTGTATATCGTTGCCATGGTAGTCTAAATATTATGAGGCAGTTACGCATTTTAATTAATTTATTAATGTTTTAGTGAATTTCTAAGTTTATATTCGGTGTACTCAGAAGTTTTGCGACATTAGGAAATGCGTATATTGCAAACTGTCCTACCTAAAGGAGTGTAAAACTTCGTTTTACAGGTACGTGCATGTAGTTACTGTTTTTAATCAAAAATTGAGTAACATGGTCTTTAAAACAACTTATTTTTACCAGAAACTCTAAATACAATATTACAATATACAATATATATATATATATATATATATATATATATATATATATATATATATATATATAACCCATAACACAAACAAAAATGTGGGAATCACTAATTTTAGTTCTATCGACGCACGCATCGGTCTACAGCGCCAAAATGGCGATATTCAAATAGGCACAAAAATTCTTTGACAGCAGCACAGTGTTGCCAACTTAGTGGATTTTCCATTAGATCTGGTGGTTTAGACATCTGTTTCGGTGGAAAAATATCTGTTTTAGTGGCTAGTGGATTTTTTAGTGGATAGATTTTTCCTGTTAGCGGTAAGTTATGAATTTAACCACTAACACAACTCATAAAATACTGAAGTATACTTTCTAGTTAAACAATCATTTAGTTTAAAATATTTTTAAACTAAATGATTGTTTAAAAATATTTTAAACGTTAAAAAATATTTTAAAAGTAAAAGCTTTGAAAAAATTGTTTAGAAATAAAGTTTTAAAACTTAACTTAAATTTATTTAATTATTAATTATATTACTCAAAAGTTTCGTGATTTTTGGTTACGTGACCCAGGTTTAAACGATTGGTTGCAAGTAGTCGAAAGCACTAGTGGTCCAGTAGCTAAGTGCAAATTATGTAGTTCATTATTAAGGAATCATTATGGAGATTTAAAAATCATGGATTATCTAAAAAGCACATGCAAAATTAAAAAAAAAAAAACAAACTTGAAACTGATGAAAAATATTCATGGAATCAGTGTAAAAAACGCACTGTCTCATAACAAAGAATCGATTACTGAATTAATGTTGCATTTTATTTAATACTTTATTGTACCCAGAACAATTAGAGTAAAAATATATAAACATAACATAAGTACAATGGTCGAGCTTATCTCTTTTAATGTTAATAAAAAACAGGAAGATATTGCAAAAATTGATGAGCAGTGGCGTCAAACACATTTACTAAGCTGCAAAAATACAAAATATACTAAAAAAATTTGGTACGAGGTAATGAAATTCGAAGGTATATTAGGTGAAAATAAATTTCAAGAATTAGCCACATTTGCGATATCCATATTAGTTTTACCGCACTCTAATGCAGATATGTGTAGAGCG
Organism: Apodemia mormo; assembly: GCA_036924255.1. NCBI lineage: Eukaryota > Metazoa > Arthropoda > Insecta > Lepidoptera > Riodinidae > Apodemia > Apodemia mormo. The sequence goes on from JAUPFN010000028.1 coordinate 8,596,399, forward strand.
ATTATTAATTATAATGAACGTTGTCAAGACTAAACAGAGAAACCGGATGAAGTTCGATCTCCTTTCTTCAATACTTACAATTCGAGCAGGCTTAGTACGTTATGACAAATGTTGTAATACCTACCTACTTATTGCCTAATTCAGTGACACAAAAAATTGGCACAAAAGAAATTTATTCTTTACAAACAGAGCAAGATGAAGCCGATACTTCGGATGATGATCATCTTTAATATGTATTTAGAAAGGTACCTAATTGTTTTCTTTTTAACATAAAATAATTATTTCATGATAATAATTATATTGTTAGTGTTTTATTTTAAAGTTAAATTAAGGTAGGTAGTCATAGGCTTTGGGTTATCTAGCGGAATTCTGGTGGTTTGAGAGGACGCTAAGTTTTAGTGGTTTTTGGTGGTTTACACGGCTTCATTTGGTGAGTTGGTAAAAATAAAGTTGGCAACACTGCAGCAGCAAGTCCAGTGGTAATATTATACACGTCAATGATTTGGGAGCTGCCAAACTCCTAAGACGGCTCAGTGAATTTGGCCCCACTTTTTTTGATTTTCAGATTTTTGATATTTTTAATTATTTGTTCGTCGTTCGTTCTTTAACGTTCGATTGTAAAAATTGTTTGTTCGTCTTTTATTTATTTATAATTAATTAAACAAATGATCACCCTTAAGTTGGCCCCCCTTACTAGATATCTTTATTTTTATCACTTAGATTAATTAGTTTTGATTAATTATCGTTTGTTCGACGACTATTGGTGATTGTTCGATCATAAAAACAATTAAATTCCCAATTATTATTTATTTTATATCTAATATGCAAACCATTACCTCACGCCTACATTGCGCATGCGCCAGCAGTCTAATGGCGACTGAGCGATGCGTAGTGCATGTCATGTAAAAAAATGACATTATAAATAATGCTCCATTTCGAATATCATCAAATTATATGATTTGAATGAAGTATTTATTCAACAGTGTGAGTACCTCGATTAAATATAAAGGTATTTAATTCTTATTAGGAAATATTGTAGGTAGTTCCGATAGTGGTAAATTTAACACGATACATAAAAAAAAAATCTGCACATTTTTTGAGGTTAACTAATAGTACATCTAATATATACATCTTTAACAGAATTATAAATAGGCCTATCATTTTAGCAAAGAAACAAATTAAAAACAGTTGTATGATATACACACCCACACACATATGTACATATATAAAAAAATCATATTTAATTAGAGTAATTACTCTTTTTGTTTACTCAACAAACAGCTTTATGTGGCTTTATGAGTTAAGTACATATATTGGACGTAATGCATGTAAATGGACTATATAGACATTAGATGTTTTTCGATGATTATTAATAAGTATATAATTTATTAATAATGATTCTTTTACAACTAAACATTCGAAATGGAGCATTATTTATAATGTCATTTTTTTACATGACATGCACTACGCATCGCTCAGTCGCCATTAGACTGCTGGCGCATGCGCAATGTAGGCGTGAGGTAATGGTTTGCATATTAGATATAAAATAAATAATAATTGGGAATTTAATTGTTTTTATGATCGAACAATCACCAATAGTCGTCGAACAAACGATAATTAATCAAAATTAATTAATCTAAGTGATAAAAATAAAGATATCTAGTAAGGGGGGCCAACTTAAGGGTGATCATTTGTTTAATTAATTATAAATAAATAAAAGACGAACAAACAATTTTTACAATCGAACGTTAAAGAACGAACGACGAACAAATAATTAAAAATATCAAAAATCTGAAAATCAAAAAAAGTGGGGCCAAATTCACTGAGCCGCGTCGCAGGCACAAAAATTAGACGCAAAAGAATGTTTACAACGTTATCTGCTATCCATGGATGAAACTAAGGATAGGCCGGTTTTGCATGAAAAATGAAAACATTTTAAATAAATTGCAATAGAAAAGTATGATTATGAAAAATTGTGGGTTAGGCCACTTTTGCGCTGACGGCCTCATTTTTAAGGTTTTTAATAAATCAGTGTCGTATGGTTTTGGTTTCGGCACATGTTTTTGAGACACCTTGAATTTTTCACTGAATTTCATCAATTGTGATGTTCTGAACCGACCAATAAAGCAAAGCTTATTTTTAAGTTTCTTTTTTATATCATAAGATAGCGAACAAGCAGATGGGTCTCCTGATAGAAAGAGTCAACCATCGCCTATAGACACCAAAGGTGTTAATGGTGCGTTGCTGTCGTGTGACGAGGTCTAATGCCACATGCATAAGTTTGCCGGCTACCTCACCCTCCAAACCGGAACACGACAGTGACAAGCACTGACGCTATTGCGGCAGGAATAGGTAAGGCGGTGGTAGCAGACCCGGGCGAGACAATGCAGAACTCTACCACCTAGTAGCCACGATGTTAGTGACTTGCATAGCCAATCGGTCGCCTTTTACGACATGCCTGGCAGAACGGCAGTGAAATAAAGTGAACATATATACAGTGACTTGGTTGGTTAATTTGCAATAGAACGCTATTCCTGTAGGGTTATTGGCTGGAAAAGGCTGACTACTGGTGCGGGGCTGACTACTAGTGCCCGTACCCTACTGTCTTAAATTGACCTTATAGTTTGTTTCATAATTCGTCCCACAATGGAGATCAAATTTGTTTTACAATTATGTTACTGACTATATAGCTTTGTTTTTATTGAAATAGGTTTCTATTTCAAGTAGTTTATAGTCCTAATAAGGAATAAACGGAATCCTTGGTGAAAAATCCTGTGCTGTGCAAGTTTGATTCTAATGTCCAACTCGATCTTGGCCGGTTTTTTCATATAATTCTGTCTTATTATTTTGTTGTGGCTCATATTAAATAAATAAATAAACTATATGAAATTTTGGGTGTATTGTTTTTACTTGAGAGACCCTATTCGTATATTTCGAAAAAACTCAGACTAATATGTCACAGTGGAATAAGCCAACGGGGCTCAACGTGAATGCTTAAAGTGGATTTCTACTTTTTTTGTAGATTATGTGCTTTAGTTATGATCCCATAATTTAATCTAGGTATGTGGTATCCATCTTAAATTGACAATCAAAGTGATAATCACTGTGCAAAGTTGACATCAATTAGCTGTCAGTTCCCTAATTTCGTATTGACTAACATGGGTGATCAACGAAAATGACGTCGCAAGTACTTGGTGTCGTCGAAAGTCACTATCGTGCACTGAAACGACACTTTTAGTATGGGCAGTTTGACAATTGGTATTGCGTATGCTTAGTGACCAACGAATGACGTCAAATTGTTGATCACACAGAACAATATAACTAATCCCTACCTAGTCTGTGCTGATTGCCATAAATTAATATGTATATAGTATCCGCCAAATTTCATTCAAATCCGTTTAGTAGTTTTTGCGTGATTGAGTAACAAACATCCACCCAAACATCTATCCAAACATCCATCTAAACATCCAAACTTTCGCATTTATAATATTAATATAGATTTATTGAAGTGCCACATTTTTTTTTCTATTTTGGATATAACTTTTTAAGTAAATAAATGCTCAGATAAATACGAGGCAGATGTCAATTAAACTAATGAAAAAACAATCTGCAAAAGTGTGATTACACTGCGTTACAAGATTTTGGTACCCCCTTAACTAACAACTGGACTGAATAGGTAATCAGTAATAGTTTTAATGTTCCAAACAATAACATGTTATCCATCACGAATCACGATATACATAATGGATACCATATATGTTTTGAACATTATTATAAAAATAATGTGTAGGATGTACATAAATCAGGTTGATTTTATAAGATTTCTTTAAAATACATTTTTGTATTATAATCAGGGCGAGCAAAGCGATCCCTACACTAGGCCACTTTCTATGCACCTTTGTGGTACATTTTACTGAAAAAATATCGCATTTTTAGGTTTGAGCTTCGACGTGGTAGTTTATATTCATGTCTAGATTTGTTATCTACCACAAAAATACCATTTTATAAAAATAAAAAAATAGAAGGTACAATTTGTATTAGAATCTTATTACTACTAACGCCATCTCTTATTACATTAACGAGTTAAAATTGATAGAAGATACATTTTCTATTAGAATTTTTGAACTTATTAAGAGACTACCTACTTCATGAATGGTTTCTTCATATTTGACTGGCGGCGCGCGGTTATCGTGCCCTCGTATAAAGGCGAGGTTCAACTATAAACTGCAATAGCTATAGGGCCATCAGTTTGATCAGTTTGGCATCGAAGGTGTATGATAAAATCATTGAAAGGAGAATGCAAGGGAATTTCGAAGTAATATTGTGGGAGGCACAAGGAGAATTTAGGTCTAGAGCAGGGATGTTTGCTGGGAACAGAGTAAATAGAGCATTAGACACTTTCACAATAGGCTTATTGAGAAACAGTACAGATTTATTAATTGATTTATATTGTATTGAGATCAATTCCCAATCTCAGCCCAAGGGCGAGGGTAAAAAGCTAAAAAAAGGTATATTTACACCCGTATCCCCGAAGAGGTAGGCATCGAGAGGTAGTCAACGTGTGCATCCACGGTTAGCTGAAGATACTTAAGTCCCACAATGTGATAGGTGGTCAGCCTATCGCCAGTAGGGCACTTTTCCAATCCCGGGCAAAGTTGTTTTATCAGAAAACTGAAAAAACACATTTTTTCATTTGCCTGACTCTGGAATCGAACTCCGAGGGTTTCTCTGAGAGAAAAATTCGAAAAATGTATTCGCTGAGTGTCTACCGTCAATTCTTCGTGCCTGCGTAGTCCAAAAATTTTGAAGGTTTATTTGAATAAAACCTTTTTTGATTTAGATTTCGTAAATCGACGTAAAACCAGGAACTTCCTGATTTTAGAAAAAAAAAAACAATTATTTCAGCAAAATGTCAAAAATGTGTTTTTTATAAGATCAACCTTCATTTTTAATACATATTTTTCCTTGAAAATACCAACAAACAAAAACCAAATATTCCTAGTCCAAAGCCTGACGACGCGGGCCTTTGATGCGAATGTAATGTTTAGGTGAAAATACGCTGAGTTAGATTTTAGGTTAGATAATTATAGATAAAGTCCATACATTAAAAGATGTAATTCTCATAAAAAGACTTTTATAACAATATTACTAGATAGTATAACTTTGCGAGCCCTTACAAAGCTCTGCTTTTTGCTAGTTTCTAATATAATTTGGCACATACTTATGGAAGAAAAATGAGATGGGATGGGAAAAAAAATTGTATGTATGTCTAATAAAATGTATGTTGTCAAAACATGACATTTCTAAGTGGGTACTTAATTTTTTTTTATTCATAATAAATAATAATTGTAATCAAAATAAACTTTAATAATGTTTAAAAAATATGCTAACTACTAACTATTATTCAATTATTTTTATCATACCTGGCAGGTCAAGAGTAGGCACAGCTATTTTGCTCAGGCGGTTTGAAGGCCCATAATAGATGGGATTAAAATGCCTGTGACAAATCCTTCGGTTCTTAAATACATAATGTGGTTCTAATTTGGCCACTTCGTTACCAATACTTCTCACCCATACTTGAAACCGGTCTTGTTCAGTATCAGGATTAGGAAAGCAATGGAATGGTATTCCACCTAAAAGCAACAAAAAAGTTGTGCACATGTTCTTTTAGATAAACTTAAGTATGGCATTTTATATAGACACAGAAAAAACAAAAATCTTTTAGAACACAATACAGTATTTGTTTTATGTACATTACACACTATGATTTTATTAGAATTTGACGTAATTATAGCACAATAAAACATATAAGAATCTTAAGTATTACTTATACATAAAATTTGCCCAAATTTTTAGTATTTCCTACCCTCCACTACCTGTTGCAGCTAATAATGTGTGCATAAACTTTGAAAAGCAACATAACATTTTCCCTGTGTTTGTCTGAGCTCCTTCAAAAAAAGTCATCTCCCATTTAAATGGCAAATGCTTGGCTATTAAAATATTGGCAATGGTAGAGTTCCACAATGTCTCACCCAGGTATGGTACCTCTGCCTTACCTATTCCTGCTTTAATGGTTTTATTATCACTGTCTTGTTTCAGTTTTGAGGGCAGTGGTGGATTTATGCTTGATGCCGCCCAAGGCCCTGATTGAAAAATATTAGACAAATAGTATTTTTAACTTTCCTCAACGTATGTAAATAAGGAAGTTACTGATTTTGCCCCGATTTTTGAATTTTGAGTTTTCACCAGATCTCCACATTTAGAAGTTTTATAAACTTTTTCAGACTGTTTTCACAATGACGTCAGTATGTCTGTATATGTATGTATGTGTGTGTGTATATGTCATTGTACTGCCCTTGACTTCTTTCGCCTTTCAAATTTTGTCATCTTGAAAATTTTGCTGCCCTTAGAATTAGGCAGCCCTAGGCCCTGGCCTCACGAGTCTATGGGTAAATCCATCATTGTTTAAGGGTGATGTAGCGAGTAAGCTTATGCTTATGGCATCACTATCCCGGCACATGGTTAACAACAAACCATTAACATCTTTCGTGTGTATAGGCAGTGGTTGCTTGTTTCCATTAAGGGTCATCTTGGTTGTTTTTTTATTATATATATATATTAAATAACATAATCAAATAAGCGGGATTAAAAATTAAATTATTAAGGGATTACCAAAAACAATTTGTATTGATTTTCTATTTACTGGTGTAATCCTTATGGGGTCTATTAAAAAATGGATCAGTCAAAACTAAGCTAAGCAACATTTCAATCAATCAGTCAAAACTAAGCAACCATACTATAATATATTGAAAATAAAACTAGTTATTTGGACGAAACGAGTTGGTGTTTTGCTCTAATCTTTTCTACAATAGTGACGATGCTTTTCAACGTCCAATTGTGTTCCAATTAAGTCACCTATTAAATTGATTGGTAATGTATCTGATAAATTTACGTAACAATATTTTTTGATGATAAACAAGCAAGTGCCACATACTTGAGTAAATTTTACCCCCAAACTGAAACACGGCAATGATAAGCTCATATTATTGTCGTGGGGACTAGGGAACGATAATGTTTTGGTCGTACCCGTCAGTGACGATGCTAAAAATCTAGCACCTAGCCGTGGCGGTAGCCTATATGGTATGGTCAAGCGTTCGCCTTTAACAAACTGACTGACGAGATGGCAGATCGCCTATTGTTCAATGGGACCGGGATCTATTTCTACAAAACTTACCTTGCTCAAATTTCACCATACAGTTTTGAACACAACACGTTTTAAACGACATATTGAATTCAAATATTTGGTTATATCACAATAAAAAAAGGAGTCCTATCTCGAAAAATTCACAAACTGCTGGCTACGATGGAGGATGATTCAACTCGACATCAATATAAAAAAAAGGAGTCCTATCTCGAAAAATTCACAAACTGCTGGCTACGTTGGAGGATAATTCAACTCGACATCAATAGCAGCTCAACTGTTACGGATTACTCAACACAAACAGTCAGAAAATCACTTTTACTGTAATTAATAATCACAAGTAATGCAACCACTAATCACAAAAAGCAAGTATCACAAAAATTTGCTTATGCGCAATTTCACAAGCAGACATATTTGAATTTGAAATTCGTTGCTCGTATCGTCATTCGTCTTATCACAATGTTGCCGTAACATTTCACAAAATGAGTTTATTTTAAGTATAATTTATCAAATTTGATAAGAAATCTATTTGATTAATGTTTTTTAATTATTTACTTAATTATATAATATAAAAGACAAATATAAATTAAATTGATTTTAATTTAGTTTTTGAATATAGTAACATCGATTGAAATTGGATTAAAGTTGTTTCACCTATTAACGCTAGATGGTATTGTTCGTTTTAACCTGAGTAATTTATTCTATAGTGCGCACGGAACTAGTTGGCCGCGCCATACGTAATACGTAAGGCGCGGCCAACTAGTTCTGTGCGCACTATAAGAAACCATAGCATCATAATAGCATGGCTGATTGCTATTCTTTCCATAGTACATCAGAATTAATGTTGAAGACAGATGAAATTAAAGAGGAGATGGATAAGGATTACGAAGAAGATATAGAATCACAGGAGATTAAAACGGAATTAGAAAATGTCAAAGAAGGTACGTTGCTATTAATTTGATTAGGGTTTTATTGTAAAGTAAAAGCATAAGAAACACGATCACAGCATAAAAGTCACCCCTCTTAGGAGTACTGTCAGTGGTTGTCCCCTGTTTAAGAGGAAACTAGATTGTCTCAGTCAATATTAAATCCTTATAGGTGAGGAATTAATAATACACTGGTATTTGTGAGAAACTACCTCTGGCTTCACAAAACCTTATTGTGCTCAACGAGGCAAGACTCGACCTCAAGCAGTGATGGTTTCATCTGGAATTCTACTTAGTTCTTAAATATTAAGTGAATTAACTATAATTAAATTAATTATTAGGTTAAGATCTATTAGTGTAGTGATGTTTGTGACACAAAACAGTGAAAATATATTTTCGTTTTTTTTTGGACGAGGGATATTTCGTCAGCCAATAACTTTGTCCAGGTCAGTTTTAAAATTTATATTACTTTATTGCTTTAATTCTTGATAACATTATAGAATACATAATAATTGAGTAATTAATTCAACAAATAACTGATCATATGCATGCAAATAATTACAAATAACAAAAAAAGGAGCAAAATAAGTGATGTAACTTAGCACCAAAAAAAACTTTTATGTGTATAAATAAATACTTTTCTACTAGAGTATAGGCATTTCTATTTTTTCGAATGTATAGTTTGTTCACCAGCAATATACAAAAAATAAAAAAAGTTTAGGTCATCAGCTTCATTTTTTAATTAAAAATCCTTATCTTCGAGTAAATAATTCCCACATTAATCGAGAGAAGTGTTCAAGTCCATTTGAAAAACATACACTTTACATCCTTGAAATCAATCCAAACGTGATAAATCAGTTTTTTTCCTGAAGTGCTCCAGGTACTGGAAAATGCGAAGTTTTGAGGTGGGACGGTACTTCTGCGTAAAACAGTGAGTGAGCCAGTATCTCAAGCGGTTAATTTTTATGGTTGTTATAGTTTGTGTGATTCTATTACTTGAGAGATACAGAGTTGTTTGATAACTGCACATTCAAACCAAATTTATTATACAGAGTGGCTTCAGGTCACTTAAGTTCAAATAGTTCAGTTGTTGTTGATGCATTATTCTGCCATCATAATTTATTGTGTCAAATCTCTGCAAATGTTTAGTGTCAAATTTTTCCCCTCACCTCCTCACCCTCACTACTCATCCACTTATACACTAAACACACTGTCCCTCTTGAATTTACAAATGGATATGAGTTAAAGCCTTTCATAAATTTGAGATGAGAAGAGATGAGAGATTATAAATATTGTTGTGAATAACCTAGAAAAGTGAAGAGTGAAAACACTGGAAAAATCTAGAAATAAAAGAAAGAGATAGCTGCTTCTATCAATAAACTATATCTACCAATACCTAATCAGCTATGCCACAATTGACTCTCTCGCATAAGGCATAAGGGTGAAAATAGTGTGTACTGTGACTTGTTTAAATCGTTTACACATAATTTTCGGGACTATTGAGAACATTCCATGCTGTTCTAAACTTCTGGAAAGAACTGAGTTGGCATGATTAGCTTCTATACGAAATACGCACCATGGCCTGTAGTGCAGCTTAGTGCATTATAGCCCACTCTGATATATAGATAGATAGGGTTCAGCTATAGGAAATTGCATTTCTTTTCGATTTACTGAGGATTAATACTTAACGAGATTCAAGTTACAGAGATTCCACTGTATCAATCTTCAATAAACAAGTAAATACCCAAATAATGTATGTCTCTGTACGGCATTCTGCTACTACAATGTTTTATATTAAATTGTTACAGCTTTAAAATTCATCCATTACAATCAAAATTACAATGTTTACAATTTGTCACCTCTGTGGTCCAGTGGTCCGATGTCGGAGTTGACTACTTGAGGTCCCAGGTTTGATTAAAGAGTCGGGTAATTACAAAAATGTGTTTTTTTCAATTTTCTGATAAAAACAGTGTTGCCAGAATTGGAAAATGCCCGGTTTCCGCACTTAGCCATTTGGGCCTTTGTGCGTAGCTGGCTAAACCTATTCCAGCCATCCTAACTCCTTCCAGAAACTTAAAAGACGGCTGATGTTTTCACAAGCTTCATTTGGAGTTTTTGGGTTTTTCAGGATGCGTGCCCGCTGTTCGGCCACGCTCCTGCACTCAAGGAGAAATCTTCGGCTGATAGTGGGTGCACTTGTTCTACCTCTGTCTCTCTCCAGGGTTATGGGCGTGAAGATACTACTACTATTCATTACAATCACAAATTATTTAACAAGCAAATAAATATTTTCTTTTTCATATTGTTAGTTGGACTAATAAATATTCTATGCTGATGAAGTCATCTCGTTAAGAATGTGGCTGAAATATGCCAAGAATGAAAACTGAAATAACAATGAGAAGATTTTCTTTGGTGTTTGGAAAACTGTACAGCTGTAACTATAAACAAAATAGGTATAAGTTTAGTTTATCTATACATAAAAAATCACCACAACTTAGAAAATAAAAGGATTATTATGTATTGTGATGAGATTGGTAAAAACATGGGAGAAATATTGTCTGAAACATTTGGTTATCCTATAACGAACTTTTGTATACCAAATGCTAGCTTTTCTTATATTGTTGAAAAAATTGTTTCTAATAATTATAGCAAAAATACTGTTACGTACTCGGATTCGCAATTGTAAGAAAACACCACTTATATTAAATCCGTGTATTTACACAACACAACACAACGTAATACTAAAATACCCTTTACACAATAGTCACTTGCTGTACTATCACTGAACTTAGAACACTACACAATAGAACACTTCTCAATACTATACTAATATTATGTACTGGGAGAAAAGGGAATGCCAATATAAACATTGTAAAAAAGTATTTTAAACAATTATCTATGTTAAATGTTGAAAAGATATTTCTATTTGCATTACCATATAGGAACAGTTTGCCACAGACTGAAAATAATATTAGATATAAGTGTAATATTAGATTACAAACAATGTCATTGTATGACAATAAATTTCAATTCATAGATTGTAATTCATTTATTAAAATTAAATACTTTTTAACTAAAGATAATTTTTATCTTTCTAATTACTATAAAAGACAAATAGCAATTTCGCTATTTTTTTATATTTCTAATAAAGCCAAATGCTTGGCTAACACAGCTGCTTCTATTGAGCAGCTACACAATTTAAGTAGCATTCCTTTGAGCATGGAACATGTTCCACATAATTTAAATTAGTAAATAAGACAATGGAGTCAACCTCTTGAAATGCATTATTTGGTACTAATAGACATTTAAATTTCAGTGTAAGCGAAATTGCCATTGATACACAATATATATGTTATAAAGGCAAATGTAAAGAAAATGTACCATCAGCTAATAATAAAAAAGAATTAAACTGTCGGTTAAACCTGGTTCACCAAAATATTCAAGGGCTGATGGGTAAAGATTTGGAATTGGAGTTGTTCATGAACTGTAATAACGTGGACATTCTTTGTATAACAGAACACTGGCTTAAAAGTCATCAGATCATGTTCAGTTTCAATAATCACCTAGTTGGCAGCTCGTTTAGCAGAAGTAATATGATACATTGTGGCTCTTTAATTATTGTTAACAAACTAATTAAATTTAAAGAACGTAAAGATATTGTGAGCCTTTCTGTTGAACGAGTCATCGAGATTGCTTGTATTGAGTTCGAGCAATTTATTGTAATAAGTGTATATAAGCCTCCTTGTGCAGCTTTTGAGGAGTTTTCTTACAAAATGGAGGAGGTTATGTATAAAGCCTCAAATTCAAAGATGAACATTGTTATCTGTGGAGATTTTAACATTAATATTTTAGAACAATCTTCTTTATCACATAAGTTTATAAATCTATTCAAATCTTATAATTTACACAAAATTTTCTATGAACCATTTAGAATAACTGCCTCTAGTGCTACTTGTATAGATAACATATTTTCAAATATAACACCTAAGAATAGCTCAATTTTAAATACATTAGATTCAGACCATACTGGGCAATCAGTTCAATTTTTGAGAGTACCAAATAAACTTCAGAGAAAAGAAATTGTTTTTGTTCCTATAAATAGTAGTCGATTAGAACGTTTTAAAGAAAATTTAGCTGCAAAATTGCCTGAGATGCCCTTTCTAGAAAATCCAAATAATTTATATGATACATTCTTTAATTTGATAGATTTCCGCCGTGTTGGTCCCGGCCTCCTTTGAAGAATAGGCCAACTGCCGTTCTGCCAGGCAGGTCGTAAAAGGCGACCGATTGGCTATCGGGTCATTACCATCGTGGCTACTAGGTGGTAGAGTTCTGCATTGTCTCGCCCGGGTCTGGTACCACCGCCTTACCTATTCCTGCCGCAATAGCGTCAGTGCTTGTCGCTGTCGTGTTCCGGTTTGGAGGGTAAGGTAGCCGGTAAACTTATGCATGTGGCATTAGACCTCGCCACAAGATAGCAACGCACCATTAACACCTTTGGTGTCTATAGGCGATGGTTGACTCTTTCCATCAGGAGACCCATCTGCTTGTTTGCTATCTTATGACATAAAAAAAAAAAAAAAAAAAGATACAGAATATAGGCAAATATTTACACCAAAATCTATATCTGTAAGTAAACGCAGAGGTTTTAGTGAATGGGCAACTGCAGGAATTTTTAAAAGCAGGAATCGGTTATTTGATTTATATTATGAAAAATCTTTTAATCATAGTACTGAATTCAAAGAGTATGTCAAAAATTATTCAAAGATTTTTAAAAGAGCTTGCAATGCTGCCAAGTCAATACACATAAAAAATATGATAAAACAATCTTCTAACAAAATAAAGGCAACATGGAACATCATAAATTGTGAAATTGGCAAGACTAGAATTTTTGATGAAGAATACCAATTAAATGTAGAAGGAGTCAATGTTACGGGACATTTGGAGGTAGCAAAGGAATTTGAAAAATTCTCTAATGTGGCAATCAGAACAACTCAAAGTCTAAGCTCTGCAGCCAGTACTGCGGAATTATTATTGAAGCAATGTGTCAACAAGTGTGAATTAAATTTTGAATTTTCTTTTATTGATTCTAAAGATATATTAAATGCTTTCAAAACACTAGAAATTAAAAAAAACTGCAGATTTATGGGGCCATTCCCTTAAAATCATTGCCTCAGTAATAAATATCATTGCACCATACTTAGCTGTAATATTTAACTGCTGTATAACAAATGGTGTTTTTCCTGATTTAATGAAACTCTCAAGAGTAATTCCAATATTTAAGTCTGGCTGTAAATCAGATCCCACCAACTTTCGGCCTATCTCGGTTCTGCCTTCCCTGAGTAAAATATTTGAAAAAATAATTCTTAATCAAATGTTAAAACATTTTAACAAATTTGAACTGTTTCATCCTAAACAATTTGGATTTACAAAGGGTCGCTCAACCGTAGATGCTGGTGTGGAATTATTGAAAAAAATCTATGAAGCCTGGGAGGAATCACATGATGCAATTGGAGTATTTTGTGATTTATCTAAGGCATTTGACTGTGTTCATCATGATACTTTAATCAGGAAATTACACTACTATGGCATTAGAGGCAAGGCCCTCGATCTTCTGACTTCTTATTTGAATGGAAGAACTCAGAGGGTCGATATCAATGGAATAAGATCAAACGGTGCCACTGTCACCATGGGTGTTCCACAAGGATCCATTCTTGGTCCGTTTTTGTTTTTGATATATATAAATGACTTGCCCTTCTTTGTTGGCGATAGGCATGGAATCGTACTTTTTGCGGATGACACTTCACTTTTATTTAAAGTGAAAAGACGAGTTGGTAAGTATGACGAAGTGAACATTGCGATTTCAAAAGTGTACACTGGTTCAATGTTAACAACCTCCTATTAAATGGAAATAAAACCAAGAGTATTAGATTCTCAACGCCTAATGTAAGGCATATAGATACCAATGTACAACTTAACGGGGACAAATTGGATCTTGTGGACTCTACTGTCTTTTTAGGGATTACGATAGATAAAAAACTACAGTGGGGACCACATATCGACAAATTAACGAGTAGACTGAGTTCAGCAGCATTTGCAGTTAAAAAAATGAGACAGAATAGTGACGTAGACACTGCGAAAATTGTGTATTTTAGTTATTTTCATAGTATTATGTCTATGAGGAAATTCCACTGATATAAATACAATCTTTGTTTTACAAAAAAGAGCTGTAAGAGCTATTTACAATCTCAGTCCACGAGTTTCCCTAAAAGAAAAATTTAAAGAAATTAATATTTTAACCGTACCATCACAGTTTATATTTGAAAATTTGATGTATATTCGTAAAAATATTTCTTCATTTAAGAAAAATAGTGATGTACATAATGTAACCACAAGGAACAAAAACAATCTTGCTCTGCATGTATCACGTCTCCACAGAATAAGTAACTCTTTTATGGGGCAGTCTATACGCTTTTACAATAAACTTCCAAATGCTATTAAAGATCTACCAATACACAAATTAAAAAAATGTATCAAATCTAAACTTTGTAAAAAAGGTTACTATAAAATATCTGAATATTTGGATGGTAATAAGGCATGGGATTAATTGCTCCTCATAGCAGTTTCATAGTAATTATAATATATTATTCATAAACACATTGTAATTGTAATTGTAAAAACATTGTTTAAAAAAAATGTATATGCACAAAAAAAGACAAGCCCGCTGAGTTTCTTCCGCCGGATCTTCTCAGTGTGTGGCCGCGTTTCCGATCCGATAGTAACTCAAAAAATGTTGACTCGTCAAAAGTGCCTGTAAAGAATAATTTGAATAAAAATGTTTTGACTTTGACTTTGACATATAATAAAATCGTAGGAAAGTCAAAACTGTACATTGAATATTTTTTTAAAAGAATACTTGGGGCGTGATCTACAATCGATATCAAAGCCAAAAATATAGTTTTTTAGAATTATTGTCTGTTTGTCTGTAGGTATGTCCGGGGTAAACTGAAAAAGTACTGCATGGATTTACTTCAAATTTTGTATGAATATTACTAATAGGTTGGGTCAACATATAGGCTACATATTATCACGCTATCACCTATGGGGGAGGGGCAGTGCAAAGTAAACGAACTCCACGTGGACGAAGTCGCTGGCAACAGCTAGTAGGAATTTTTTACAATATAATTTTTTTAATAAAAACTTTTACAATATAATTCTTATAATGTAAAAGTTTTTTTTTTTTCAGAATGCAGCATGTTTAGTGAACACGGTCCCAGTTATCAGACAAGTGTTGTCAAGAGTGAAGATACTGAACTGACACCAGACCCAAATATAACAGGTATTGGTTCTGTGCAACTCAAATAACAATGTTTATCCCTACTAATATTATAAGTAAAGTATAAGTTTGTTTGTTATGCTTTCACACATAAACTACCTAACTGATCATCATGAAACATTGTTACACATATTCTTGAATATATAGAAGTAACATGGGATAATTTATATAAAAAAGATATTTGAAGGAAGCCACGGGTAAAAGCTAGTTTAAAAATAAAACATGTTAAAAATAATAAAATATGTTAATAAAACATGTTTCCTTTATAAAAAGAAAAAAATATATACATAATATGATATAAGGCTTATATCATACTAGCTGTTTCCCGCGACTTCGTCTGCGCGAACTTCGTTTACTCCGCACAGCTCCTCCCCCTTAGGTGATAGTGTGATAATATATAGCCTATATGTTGACCCGACCTGTTAGTAGTATTCATGCAAAATTTGAAGTAAATCCATGCAGTACTTTTTGAGTTTATCCTGGACATACATACAGACAAACAAACAAACGGACAAAAATTCTAAAAACTATATTTTTGGCTTCGATATCGATTGTAGATCACGCCCCAAGTATTCTTTTAAAAAATATTCAATGTACAGTTTTGACTTTACTACGATTTTATTATATGGATGTTCATATGTATATATGTTTTCTTTTATTTGTTATTGTCAATTTATATATTTACCGTATGTATCATGGGAAGTGTTCCGAAGAGTTATTCAGACTAATTCCTGCCTCTAAATTCCACCATCGGACATCGCGTCAAAATTTAAAGTTCCATCCTCACCACCTCGATGTCTGGAAATCCACAACCGTGCGCTTTTGTCGGCACTTTTTGCCTCGCATTGTGGAATCAATTACCCTCGGGGGTGTTTCCGAACGGATACGACTTAGGGACCTTCAAGAAACGAGCTTATTTATTCTTAAAAGGCCGGCAACGCAGCTGCAAGACCCCCGGTATTGCAGTTGTCCATGGGCGGCGGTGATCACTTACCATGTGGTACTTACTTAACAAGGTAAACACAGTCTATGTGTTTACCTTGTTCTTCTTCTTAATCGGCATCTTCATTACTGAATGTTCTGTCTAGTTTAAAGTGGTCACGTAGAAACACTATGCTTCTCCACGTGTTTTTGTCCTCGGCGGTCTTGATGGCTTTGGTTATTGGCACACCTATGAGCATCTTTATTGTGTTTGACCACCGGGTAGGAGAACAATCTCGTGGTCTCTTTCCATCGATCTGGCCAACTGCTATTATTTTTTCTAGGCTGTCAGGGTTTTTGCATGCGACGTTTCCAAAATATTGCAATATCCGCTTAAGGCAGACAGATGGCAACATTTTGATTATTCCGAGCTCCTTTAGGATGGACGTGTTGGTTCGGCGTGCTGTCCATATTTACCTAAAATACATAAAATGTCTAGAAAAAGAAGTCTCCTTTTTGGTAGCCTGAAACAGCGGTTGAAAATATACTTGTGTTGACTAGTCAGCAAGTAACAATAGAAGAACACAGTACTTTAGCCTTTCAGAATTCTCGAATTTCGATGAACCGGCAGTAGGAAAAAAGCGCAGAACCCTCTTTCCATTTGGCCTTACAAAACTCCTGAACTTTGGCGAACCACGTACAGGAATCAAGTGCTAAACGCTCTCAACGGTTGGCCTCGTCAAATTCCCGAACTTTGGCATTTCGAGGAAAATATTCCTAGGCGTGTTCTTATTCTAAAAAATACACCTAGAAATATGATATTTCGCAGAAGTACTATAAAACTTATATTTTATATACTAGCAGTTGCCCACGACTTCGTCCGCGCGGACTTTGTTTACTCCGCAAAGCTCCTCCCCCGTAGGTGATAGCGTGATAATATGTAGCCTATATGTTGACCCGACCTATTAGTAATATTCATGCAAAATTTGAAGTAAATCCATGCAGTGCTTTTGAGTTTACCCCGGACATACATACAGACAAACAGACAAAAATTGTAAAAACTATATTTTTGGCTTTGATATTGATTGTAGATCGCGCCCCAAGTATTCTTTTAAAAAAATATTCAATGTACAGTTTTGACTTTCCTACGATTTTATTATATGTATAGATAAATACCTGCATAGTACTTTTACTCGGCGTTACTTTGTTATTCCTGTTCCCGTGGCCTTTTCAACTTCCCGCTGAAGGTTCTTACTGATTTACCTCAATTTTCAAAAATCGAGTTTTTATAAGAAGGTTTTGTGATCCTAGGAAGCTTTGTATGTGTGATAACGACGTTAGTATGTTGTATGCATGTGAGTTTATGTATGTGTAAACCTCTCGTAACGTTTGAACGGCTTGACCGATTGAAACAACAGTTGACGGCATTCGATTTGGTTTCAAAAAACTTAATGGGCCTGAAAATTTCAACCGATTTCTCAAAAAATCCGCCGGAACAATGTTTTTGTAAACAATTTAAGACCAACGCATGCTCAGATTGATTAAATCTAATCTACAATTTTTTTTCTACAAACTACAAAATCCTGCGCCGAATACCGCAAACTGATTCAAAATCGCATAATTTGTTCGGGATTTGACGAACATTTTTGAAAAAAGGGTTTTTCAACATAACTTTTTATGTTTTATAATTTTTAATATTGTAATTGAGTTTCGGCCTTCTGCACTTTTTGGTACTCAAACTCAAAAAATAGAATGCTGACTGAAATATGAAAATTGAATCAAGCATTTAAAAGTTACAAACTTTTCGAATATGTATTAAAATAGAGTTCTTTTCAACCAACTTACTTCAGAATATCAAAATAACCTTTAGATTGATGTACCGATTGTGAAACATATCTAATCAGCTAAATATCTAATAAGGCAACAAACCTTAAAAAACTGCGATGAATGTCAATAATCGTATAAAACTGGTTAATTCGTCTGGGATTAATCATTACACATTTTTGCAACCAATCCATTTGGCAAACGAGACAGCATAATATAAAGAGTACGAAAAATGCATTGAATGCCTATCGAATAATTAATATCAATTGTCGCGTTCAAAAGCTACAGCTTTTCAAAAATTAAAATATTACCATTTACAACAAACACAGTTTTTGAACCTCTTAATGTTTAAAATTTAACGTTCAAGTTTAAAGCTTTAAGGTAAAATAATTCAACTTAGCGGATCTGTCTAGGTCTATCTGTTTATTCCTTCTAATGTCGAAAAAGGCTTAACCGATTTTAATGAAGCTATCTCTGAAACATCTGTTTATTTATATATTTTATATACTCTGTATGGAGTAAATTAGAAAAAAAACTTAGATCTTAGTCCACGTGGACGAAGTCGCGGGATCTGCTAATATTTTTGAAAACTTACTAATGTTTAATTTTATATTTTAAAGCAAAATTAAAGTTTTATTTAATGGTAGCGCCAGTCAATCAAGTCAATCAGTCTCAATATTTTTTTGTAATTATTCCTAGCAATATACTTTATTTGATTAATTTAAAAAACGTAGATTATTCCAGTTAATCTAGTATTTGTTACTCCAAGAGTAAAATTTCTCAAAATTAATAAACTCATTATTATAAATAGTACGTTATTTTGCAGGTCAGTATGAAAGTTTCCAAGAGTTAGAAGAAAGCACTGATCAAGCAGTAGATGTAAGGACTAAAGTGGCATCTTCCAAGACACCTGTTGTTGTATTAACGAGACTTAGACATTCTCTAGTAAATGATGAGAAAAATGAGGGTGCGTTATACTTGTGTGCTATTAGTGGGGAAGCTTTTGGTCAAAAGAATACTTTAAAGAGACAGAGACACAGTGATAATAAGTCATTCATATGTAACGTCTGCAGTGAGGGTTATAAACAGTTAAATGATTTGCGTCGTCATGAGTTAATTCACACTGGAGAAAAACCATATACTTGTGAGTTATGTAAAAAATCATTTGGAGATAAAAGCAAACTGAGAAGACATTTGAATATACATAGTAATATAAAACCCTATGTGTGTAAGATCTGCAGTAAGGGTTTCAGAGACTCAAGTAAATTACGTTGTCATGAGTTAATTCACACTGAAGAGAAACCATTCACTTGTGAGTTTTGCAAAAAATTGTTCAGAGAGAAGAGCAAATTAAAGACCCATTTAAATATACACAGTAACATAAAACCCTATGTGTGTAATGGCTGCTGTAAGAGTTTCACACACTCGAGTAGTTTGCGTAGTCATGAGTTAATTCACACTGGAGAGAAACCATTTAATTGTGAGTTTTGTAAAAAACGGTTTAGACAGAAGATAAGCTTGAAGTCACATTTAAATATACACAGTAACATAAAACCCTACGTGTGTAATGTCTGTAGCAAGGATTTCACACAGTTAAGTAATTTGCGTCGTCATGAATTAATTCACACTGGAGAGAAACCATTTAATTGTGAGTTTTGTAAACAATCGTTCACACGAAAGGATCAGTTGAAGTCACATTTAAATACACACAGTAACATAAAACCCTATGTGTGTAATGTCTGCAGTAAGAGTTTCACAGATTCGAGTCATTTGCGTCGTCATGAGTTAATTCACACTGGAAAGAAACCTTCTTCTTAATTGTGAGTTTTGTAAAAAATCGTTTCGGGAGAAGAGCTCCTTGAAGAGCCATTTAAATATACACAGTAACATAAAACCCTGTGTGTAATGTCTGCAGTAACAGTTACACACAACTGTGTGTTACGTTTATGCAACATACATAACTGTGTATGTTGTGTTGTCATGAAAATATTCACACTGGAGAGAAACCAATTACTAAACTTTCTTTAACGAAACATTTAGAGAAAAGACAATCTGAAGTACCATTTAATTATACACAATGCAATAAAACATTATGTGTGTAATGTTTGCATAGGAATTACACACTTTTTTTATTTTTGATCAATTAATTTTCGTCTATACAAATTGGCTCACGCTTAAGAAAAACCTTTTCTGCAGAAGTCTAAACATAAAGTATATTAAAAATCATTTAAATATACACAAAACATTTTTGGGCTGTGTAAGATAGCTCACACGGAATCATTATAGGGAGGAAAATGCACATACACATTATAGGAAGGAAAATGCACATAAACACATACACATAAAGCAATCAGTATTCTCACCCACACTTTAAAACTTCTTCACTGATTGGTTGGTGATCGTCAACTTGAATAAGCTAACAAGTCAACTTTACTATGACTATGTATACAAAAATATAATACCTTCAAGATGTATGTCTTTTATTTATTTTATTTAATCATTAGGTGCAACGTATGACATTCGAAACGTATCAATGATTTAATCTCATTATGTCGTCGTTGCCCTCAAAGAGTATAAAAATAGAAATTACTAGCTGTGCCCGCGACTACGTCTTTGTTAAAAATTCTAAAATAGAAGTCTCCTAAGTTACTGCTTTGTATATTATCTATCTGTCAATGAAAGTCCCGTCAAAATTGTTCCAGTCGTTCCGGAACAAACAGCCAGTCAAAAACAGTAAAAATGTTATTCGGGTAGGTATATGTGTGTATATTTATAGATCCATATGCATTTAGTAAAAAGCGGTTATTTTAATTTTAAAAGATTCTAATTTTAATTATTTGTTTGGATTTAAAGTGAGCCATCTTGCGTGGATATTCGGTACAAAATTGTATGCTATAGACATCTGTGTTTAGGACACGGTAATTATAACTTGTCTTTGTGTGTGTTGTCTTGTAAAACTAGGTGCAGCGTGCAGTTCACTGTATCATTACAGGTTTAAATGAATCCCGCGGGATCGCCTAAATTTTCCGAGATAAATAAGCCTCTGTTCTGTTTCAGCTCATCTAACCGTGTACTTAATTTCATCCAAATCCGTTCAGTAGTTTTTGCGTGATTGAGTAACAAACATCCATCCATTCAAACATCCAACTTTCGCATTTATAATATTAACTAGCTGACTCGCGCAACTTCGCCTGCGTCACATAAGAGGGAGTGAGTCATGGCGACCTTGAATACCATTCTAGAGGAACTCTTTCTTTAATTAATCCACGAACCACTTGAAAACTATTGATACAAACAATCATAGCTACAGTGCAAACTAAAACCAGGAGAGTTTGTTTTGTACCATTGATATAAAAAGGAAGATACGTTACCTAGTCACAGCGCCTGGTCCTACAAAACTAGGTCCGTAGACACAGTGACAATTATTGACAATCACGCGCGGGACCTCATATCATACACTTATATTTTTAAACACGCATCAAAATACCTTATTGTATATTCAGCCAGTGTTATACTCACTCAAGGAAAACAAAATAAGACACGGGATTACTTTCTATTCGTAAGTACGTTAAAACAATTTGTTTGAAAATAAGATTATATTATTGTTAAGTTCGCCATGTTTGCGAGAGTGAGATAGTACAATACAAAAATAAGCGAGAGAAACGTAGTTTTCTACGTTCGTCGCATTACTTTGCGTTCGACTGATCGAGCTTAGGTTTAGCAATTGAGATATTAGAGCGTAACGTATCTTCCCTTTTTATATCAATGGTTTGTACCTGTCTGCTACGTTGAAGGTACATTCATTTGAAGTTTGATTATGTTTTTTTTTTAAATATTTACGGTAAGAATTTAATAAAGCTTATTATATTATAGTCATCCCACTACGATCGTGATCAGTAAGACTGAAACTATAGTAAAAGGCTGAAATGTAAAGGGTTGACCCTTCGGGCCATCCCTAAAACTTCCCGCTAAATTAAAATATTTTAAACTCAAGAGTAAAAACTATAAGCATAGATTTTTTCAGTTCAAACATCAATTTTGTTAAAAATGGCAGGATATGTACTGATTTTTGAAAAGCTATATATTTTGGAAACGATGACCGATTTTGATCTTTCGAATGGCGTTCAACTCAATTTTTGAAATCTAAAATATTGCCTTAGCTAAATAACTGACAGGTTGAAAAATTCCGAAGCAATGTTAAAAAACATTTTTTTCAAAAATTTTCTTCATTGAAAAATCACAAACAAATTGACCTATTTTCATCCTATTTAGGGTATTTGACGAAGATTTTTAAAGAAGAAAAGCTATTGATTGCACAGACTTGTGAACTCGGGCGTTATCTTGATGAAACAGGACTTCTCTTCTGAACATTCCTGGACGTTTTTCTTTTATTTCCTCTCGTAAACGACGTAGTAAGACACAATAGTTATCAGAGTTTATAGTCTGACTCTCAAGATAATCAATCATTATCACACCCTTCAAGTCCCAGACTACTGCGGCCCTATCATGAACCCTTATAGCAGGTCAATTTTAGCCGATAATTAAACTGTCCTGCTATTTCGTACCATGAAAGCGTTATCTAACAGGCCAGTCAGTGACCACGTGACCTATGCCGGCAAGCGATCGTTTTACTATTCAAACCAACTTCTGCCCTGCGTTAGCGTACCATGAAGTGTTTTTGTCAGACCGAAATCGATATTTGAACTGCTAAAGTGTCATAATATTGCCGGTCACTTGCAGGTGGAAAAAAGTAACTTTTATTGGATTGCTTTGTCTTAAATATACTGTAAACGTAGGTATTTTTTATTATTACTGCTATTCCTAGCCCTAATCCTATTAGGAATTTATACTGTATGTTTTTTGATATTAACTGTGTTTTAGAAAAATATTGATATTGGTATAAAATATAGTACCTAATTCATTATTTCTATTTAAAGTTATTTATTTATTATTTAATATTTACTTACTTTTAAAGCATTTTTTATTTATTTTTAATTTTAGATAAAAAAAGTATCTTCACGCCCGTATCCCCAAAGAGGTAGGCAGAGGTACAACAAGTGTACCCACGATTAGTCAAAGCCTATCGCCACCCGGGCCCTTTTTTCAATCCCGGGCAACATTGCTTTTGTCAGAAAACTGAAAAACACATTTCCGACCCGGGACCTCATGTGATCAACTCCGACACCGGACCACTAGACCACAGAGGAGATACACATAAATTTAGATGTGTGATGAAAATTAACGTTTTGAGTGTGCACTTTTATTGAATCCCGTTGCAATATCTTTATGAGTATTTAAAATATCTCATAAAACTTCCAATTTTTCATTGAATATATTGATATCATACGATCGTTTTGCTTTCGACATCAATCACGTTCGTGAAATCAATGTGTAATTTTAAGCTTTAAAATAGTCACAAACTATTCCAAAACTCTAATCTCAAAAAATCAAGACGTACTCAAGAAATTTAAAAACCGCGCTCATAACATAAATGTCTTTATTAAACAGTTCAAGGTCATGTGTAATATTCCCAAAGTTGCGTTCTTTAATGGATGCCGCTTAACAAATATTACGTGGTTTACTTTATGTTCCATATATTTTACGTAGACTTTAAATAACTTAGAACTCGATCTCTTTTGCCAATTTGTATTCTTTAATTCAAGATCTTTAATTAAAATGCATTAATATTAATAACTTAATACTAAAATTTAAAAATCGGCAAGTTATGTGTTTCTCAACGTTAACTTTATATGTCCTGCCAAAGATAATGTAACCGGCCAGAAGACGTCGCATTGCAGGTCAACAAAAATTAGTTCATGGTACGATCGTAAAACCCGACAGGTTAATACTCATAGTTGAACTGCCTGGAACTTGACAAGTATTATAAGAGTTCATGGTAGGCCCTCTGAAGCCATTACCTTATTTGCTGACAAAAGCGCCTGAGCCTTTTTGAGGGATGGTGAACCAGGTCTTCTCCACTGTTTTGATTATTGTTTTGTTTCTGGCGTATAGTAATGAACCCATGTTTCGTCCATTGTAACAAAACGATTCAAAAAATCATCAGCATCTGCTTCAAATAACTCCAATCAGTCTCGTGAAATAGTCAATCGCGTCCTTTTTTGTTTAACTGAAAGCAGTTGCAGAACCCACCTCACCTCGCAGACACTTTGTGGAAACCCAATTCGCTGACTATGATATTTTTAGTTTGAGTTATAAGAGATGATTATAATCTCGGCTATCTCTCTAATTTTTAATCTGGTCTCCCGTAATTAAATCAAGTACGTTTTAATACTTTCGTCAGAAGTGGATGTCGAAGGCCTTCCAGATCGGGGTTCATCTTTCACACTCTCTCTGCTATCCATTTTTTGACAGATGCATAAGACAGAGCAGAATCCCCTAATGTACTGACCATATCATCATGGATGGCTTTCGGTAATAGCCCCTTCTTATGGAGATACTTAATGACGGCACGCTCACGCTCGATTTGCTCCATTTGCAAAAAGTATATCCGATTGCTTTGTTAAAAAATGTATAAAATCACAGCAAATTATTGCACACGCTTCGAACTTCACACAATTACTACTCTGAACTGAACAAAATAATGTGGGTAGATTTGATTTTTAACATTGAATGGATCTATGTTAGGCCGAGGACTTTTCAATCCACCCTCGTAACTATAAATCCTTATTAAGTAGCTGTACAAATACAGTACTTACACCTACTTACTAATGAATTAGACTCATATCAGCAATCATGTATCCCTCAACAATGCCGTAAAATAGACAAATAGATCGAGTATTCAACTACTACAAAGTAAAATGATTTTTTTCAAAGAAGGAACTGTACAACGTTCCGTATCAAAGAAGTCTATTGCGAAAGAGCCGGTCACACGTCTACTACGCGCGGGCCGCAGAATAAGTTTACAGGTATATGATTCCACCAAGGAAGTTACATTCTATCCGGAATGTTCACACGCGCTTCAAAATCGTTCCGAAGACTACCACGACATGCGTGGAGTGTGTCTCTTTCTAATAAAGCGCCAATCGCCATATATAAGTGCGGCCATGCGTAGTTTGCAAATTACTACTAAATAATTCTACTAATTTGAGAAACAGTTTTTGCATTGCATAATTAATTACGTAATAATTAAAATAACCACATTTTAGAACTTACTGTGTTAATTACAATACATTTTATGCTAATGTATTTATCGACGTGTATGAATAAAAGGGATTTAACGATTACCGAATATATAAAAATCTATCATCTAGATAGTTTTATTTACACTGGCAATTGCAAGAAAGGGACAACATCCACTCTTGTCGTTGTCTTGCTCAGAACGTCTTTCCCCTCTATTAAGTAAGAAACAAATGTCAACTTTATTGGTAACGAAATAAAGTACATTTTTATTTTTCAAATATTGCTTCGTAATAATTCCAGTTAACGTATATAAGTTCCTTGGATTTCACTCGTGTACCTTAAAAAACCGGCCAAGTGCGAGTCGAACTCGCGCACAAAGGGTTCCGTACCGTTCTAAAAAAAAATGGCAAATAGTCACGTTTGTTGTATGGAAGCCTCCTTAAATATTTTATTTTAATTATTTATTTTTAAAGTGATTATATCCATACTAATATTATAAATGCGAAAGTAACTCTGTCTGTCTGTTACACTTTCACGGCTAAACCGCTGAACCGATTTGGATAAAATTTGGTACAAATATAGTTTGAGACCCAAGAAAGGACATAGGATAGTTCTTATCCCGGAAATCCCACGGGAACGGGAACTATGCGGGTTTTTATTTTAGAAATGTTTCTACGCGAATGAAGTCGTGGGCGCAGCTAGTAATTAAATATTCTGTGGATATTTCAAACGTCTACCAGGTGTCATTATTAAGGTTGAAGAAAATACAAAAATAAAAACACGTTTGTTGTATGGCGCTCATCCTTAAATATTTATTTGACTCAGTTTTTAGTTTTAGTTATTATAGCGGCAACATAAATACATCATTTGTGAAAATTTGAACTGTCTATCATGGTTCATAAGATTCAGCCTGGTAACGGACAGATAGATAGACAAACGCAGGGACAGAGTGTCTTAGTAATAGGGTCCCGTTTTAAACTTTGAATATGGAACCTTAAAAAGTATAGTAAAGCCAACGCATTCACAGTTCGGCTCTTCTTGGCAATGTTCGGTTCTCGTTCGGCGATGGTTTTCACCGTGTTGGTTCCGGGCTCCTCTTAGACCTCGCCACAAGATAGCATCACCTTTGGTGTCTATAGGCGATGATTGACTCTCCATCAGGAGACCCATCTGCTTGTTTGCGATCTTATAATATAAAAAAACTATTGTTAAGCCCGCGCCAGACATAGCTTCAAACATTTGAACACTTGTTTGATTACTATGTGTGGTACGGGGCTATGGTTGTTCAAATTTCGAGCACATTTGCAAAGTCCCATGCCACACATCATCAAACAAGTATTCAAATATTTGAAACTATGTCTGGCGCTGGCTTAACACGAATCCATCGAAACACCATTGAGCCAATTGCAAATTAGCAGACCCCAGATGGGATTCCTGAGGGAAAGAGTCTACCATCGCGTATAGACACCAAAGATGTTAATGGTTCATTGCTATCTTGTGCCACACCCTTGTGGAAAAATTTCTCGGATAAAAGTAGGTAAATAACTTACAAAGTGAAAGTAACAGTTTATGAATGTTTATTTTTATTTAAAAAGTCGAAAAAAGTCTTACAAAGTCGGAAAAACTCTGAATTTGATATAAAAATTCGGAGTAATTCCAAAATTTCGGACTCTTCCAGAAGAGTTATTCAGTGTTAATAAATCTTTCTGCCGTGCAACGTTTATGGGTACTAAAAGAAATATATTAAAAGTTATTAATACTACGAAAGTGTAATAAAGGGGAAAAAAATATAACTAATACTTCCCTGGTTTTCCGTTTAAGAATTTGAAACTTTCTTCTTTGTTTAAAAAAAGGTTACCGTTACTGTCGATCAATATTATAAACTTTGTTTCTTCAATTTTTGATAATTATTATTAAAATCTATTATATCACAACGTTATTTGCCAATTTTTATTTTATTGTACTTTTATTACATAAATATATTTATAAATTAAGTAAAAATTAAAACAGCTGATCTAATTAGCTTTTGACAGGTTGAGTCAGTGTTGCCAGAGAAAAAGTCAATCTTTCGTCCTTAAGAGCATGTGTCACAGGCCTAGTAGCATATCAAAGCAGTCAAGAATAACGACGTTAATAAGTCGGCGATTGCTAAACATCTACAGCTGTAGTCGGGCCGTAATCACTGGATGGAATTTCATAGGCCACGCGTATTTTCGACAGAACGCTATATTACATTCCACGGCTAGTGAAAGAAGCCATTGAAATCAAAAAACATCCAAATTTCAACCGGGAAGACGCACGTAGTACGTCCTTGATAAGTTTTCTTGGCACGTATTGATTTTTGAAAAGCTGTATATTTTGGAAACGATGATCGATTTGATCTTTCAAATGGCATTCAACTTAATTTAAATATTGCTTTAGCTAAAAAATCGGTAGGTTCAAAAATTTCGAAGCAATGTCAAAAAAACATTTTCGTCTATGATAGATCCCAAACAAATTTACCGATTTTTATCCAATTAACGGTACTTGGCGCAGTTTTTAAAGGAGAAACGATGATAAGATTTTGAAGTCAATCGGTATATTAGCCTGAAAGTTATTTCCAAAATATTAAGTAACTTTGCTAAAGAAAACGTAATTTTAATATTTGAAAAGTTGTAACCTTTGAAAATAAGGTTCGGTTTTGATTTTTAAAAGGGCATTCGACGTAATTTTTATAGTATTAAAATATCGTAGAATACCAAAAAATAATTGGTTGAAATATTTCGAAGTTATGTCGAAAAAACACTTTTTTCAAAATTTTCGTCAACGATTACTTCCAAAAGAATAAACTGATTTTGAGGCAATTTATGCATTAGATGTATTTTTTTGAGGAATAGTTTTTGTACTCAATCGGTACATTAATCTGGAAGTTATTAAAAAAAAAATTGTTTCGTCACAATTTGTTTAGGGTATTTTCAAAATTTCTCAAAATCTCTTAGGCCCATTTGGTACAAAATTTCAGGAAGTATAAGTTGAGCGGAATCCAATCGAATGCCACCAACCGCGTTTCAATCGGTCCAGGCGTTCAAAACTTATGAGTTGTTGACACACACACACACTCACACACACACATACATACAGACATACTGACGTCATCGCGAAAATAGTCGAAAATGGTTCCTAAGCCCACAAAACGCGGACATATGGTGAAAACTCCATTTTTGAAAATCGGAGCAAAATCAGTAACCTTCCTATCTACATACGTAGTGGGAAGTTAAAAAGTACAAGTGTTTTAATAGATTAATATTGTATTAAACTGGAGTGAATGAAAATGAATTAAACAAAATAAAACTACCACGCCAAAGCTTAAACCTAAAAGTGCGATATTTTTTTAGTAAAATGTACCACTAAAGGGCACAGATCGTCGCCTAGTGTAGCTTTGTAGCATTTTTACTCGTTATTTGACCCTCCCGTTGGTCGAGTGGTTAGCGACCCTGACTACGCAATCAACGGGGCTCGGGTTCGATCCCCGACGGGGACAAGCATTTGTGTGATGAGCGCAAATGTTTGTATTTCTGGGTTTAGGTGTTTATTATATATATTCTGGTATTTATATATTATGTATTTCTATGTATTAGTATCGTTGACTAACACCCATAACACAAGCAAATATTTGCTTACTTTGGGGTTAGATCAGTAAGTGTAGTTTGTCCCGTGAATATTTATTTATTATTATTATTTATTTATTTTTATAATAGATGGCGTTAGCAGTAATAAAGTGACGAAACAATTTTTTTTTAATAACTTCCAGATTAATGTACCGATTGAGTACAAAAACTATTCCTCAAAAAAATACATCTAATGCATAAATTGCCTCAAAATCAGTTTATTCGTTTGGAAGTAATCGTTGACGAAAATTTTGAAAAAAGTGTTTTTTCGACATAACTTCGAAATATTTCAACCAATTATTTTTTGGTATTCTACGATATTTTAATACTATAAAAATTACGTCGAATGCCCTTTTAAAAATCAAAACCGAACCTTATTTTCAAAGGTTACAACTTTTCAAATATTAAAATTACGTTTTCTTTAGCAAAGTTACTTAATATTTTGGAAATAACTTTCAGGCTAATATACCGATTGACTTCAAAATCTTATCATCGTTTCTCCTTTAAAAACTGCGCCAACTACCGTTAATTGGATAAAAATCGGTAAATTTGTTTGGGATTTATCATAGACGAAAATGTTTTTTTGACATTGCTTCGAAATTTTTGAACCTACCGATTTTTTAGCTAAAGCAATATTTAAATTGAGTTGAATGCCATTTGAAAGATCAAATCGATCATCGTTTCCAAAATATACAGCTTTTCAAAAATCAATACGTGCCAAGAAAACTTATCAAGGACGTACTACGTGCGTCTTCCCGGTTGAAATTTGGATGTTTTTTGATTTCAATGGCTTCTTTCACTAGCCGTGGAATGTAATATGGCGTTCTGTCGAAAATACGCGTGGCCTATGAAATTCCATCCAGTGATTACGGCCCGACTACAGCTGTAGATGTTTAGCAATCGCCGACTTATTAACGTCGTTATTCTTGACTGCTTTGATATGCTACTAGGCCTCTGACACATGCTCTTAAGGACGAAAGATTGACTTTTTCTCTGGCAACACTGACTCAACCTGTCAAAAGCTAATTAGATCAGCTGTTTTAATTTTTACTTAATTTATAAATATATTTATGTAATAAAAGTACAATAAAATAAAAATTGGCAAATAACGTTGTGATATAATAGATTTTAATAATAATTATCAAAAATTGAAGAAACAAAGTTTATAATATTGATCGACAGTAACGGTAACCTTTTTTTAAACAAAGAAGAAAGTTTCAAATTCTTAAACGGAAAACCGGGGAAGTATTAGTTATATTTTTTTCCCCTTTATTACACTTTCGTAGTATTAATAACTTTTAATATATTTCTTTTAGTACCCATAAACGTTGCACGGCAGAAAGATTTATTAACACTGAATAACTCTTCTGGAAGAGTCCGAAATTTTGGAATTACTCCGAATTTTTATATCAAATTCAGAGTTTTTCCGACTTTGTAAGACTTTTTTCGACTTTTTAAATAAAAATAAACATTCATAAACTGTTACTTTCACTTTGTAAGTTATTTACCTACTTTTATCCGAGAAATTTTTCCACAAGGGCATGTATAAGTTTTCCAGCTACCTTACCCTCCAAATCAGAACACGACTGTGACAAGCTCTGACGCTATTGTGGCAGGAATAGGTGAGGCGGTGGTACCAGACCCGGGCGATAAAATGCAGAACTTTGCCAACCAGTAATCACGACGGTCGTGACACGTATAGCCAATCGGTCGCCTCTGGAGCTCGGATAAACATGGGGAAAATATTTATCTGGTCATCCGATAGTCTGCAGCACGGCCCTGACAGTGTGGTTCCCAATTTGTGCACTAGGCGCTGCAATCGGTAGGGACGCCATGTTGTCAATAAGCGTGTTCGGAACGAACGTCTAAACTTAGACATTGGGTGTGTTCAAGACGAACGTCTAAACTCAGACTTCAAAAAAAATTGGCAAATGGCTTAACTAAGATTTTTCCTGGACACTATATAGATAGTAAGACATAATCCAATGCCTCTTTTTAACACGCTTTTATTACTTTCGGTCGTATGTTAGTATGTATATATATCTTGGTATGTAAGTATGTAACTTAACGTAAGTATGTAACATGGATTTGATGCACTTTAAAAACATCGGATTAATTTGAAACTGGGAAGTTTAAGGACCGATGACAGTGCATACATATCTCCACGCCAATTTCCTTACGGTGTAGAGTATGTAATGGAAACTTTGAACATGGTTTTGACATACTTTAACACGTCGGATTAATTTGAAAAATTTGAAATTTTCATATATATCTTCACGCTAGTTCTCTTATAGGACAGGGCATGTAACGAAAACTTTGAACATGGTTTTGACGTACTTTAAAACGTCGAAATAATTTGAAACTGTGCAGTCTTATCAAGGACCAATGACAAGGTATACATACATATTTTCACGCTAGTCCCATACGGGATAAGTAGAAACCACCAAGTGCCATACACCACGATCTTTGCAGACTTGTCTCGCTTCCTCCACATTCATTACTCTCTTCATATAAACACGCTGGTTGTGAAGGCTCTTGACACTACCTTTGGACAGCACTCAATCAATCTGATCGTGGTATGTTGGCCTTGATCTTCCCCGGTACCTACATCTTTTCGCGTTCGTATTGTATATCTGTTTTGTTAACCTTTCATCTAGCATTCTTTCTACGTGTCCAAACCAACGGAACATGTCCTTTCTCATCTTTGCACTGACACTTTCTATCAGGCCTAAACTCTCTCTCACTTCACACATCATGACGAACCCGGTCTACGAGTATTGCGCCACATATTTTTCGTAGATGACCACCACCACCAGAGTTCGTTGATTCTACTTTCATGTCCTTTCTGACATACTCAACTTCTGCTATAATAGTGTTGGGATTAGCACATAATTATGCAGTGCAATGACTTAATACTGTGCTTAAGTTATCTCCCTAATGCTTTATTTACTCTGTTCTATGCACACACACTTTTTTTGACATCAGTAGTGTATCTTCCATCCCTACTCAGCACATCCAAGATATACAAACTCATCCAATTGTGCCAGCACTACATCATCGACCACAACTTTCACATAAGTTCTGGTTGCTTTTCTTTCAAATATGAGGTTCCACATAGGAGTAGTGCGGGACAATAAGTTTCCCGAGAATAGCTCGGTTGTGGATTTCCAGACATCGAGATGGTTAAGACAAAATTTTAAAATTTGTTGGGATGTCCGGCGGCAGGGATTAATTCAACCATTTCCTCAGAATATTCCCCATTATAGAGCGGATAAACGGTGCAGAATGATGCCACGTCTCTACATAACGCCAAATTTGAAATTGTTCTGTCATGGACGATTTAAGCCGCTCTACGTTAAACGCCATCAAAAGGAAGGAGCTGGTGCTGAGGAGCCCCCGTCTACAAATGAAAGCAGTACTCGATATGTTTTAGAGGCTAATTTAGCCTTTTTTGCCTTCCAAGTCACTGTCTAAATAAACAATGTAATACATACTCCAAAACGTACACTGAAGTAAAAATCGATTCCATCCACAGTTATGCCTATATAATACAGAGAGCACAAAGATTTAAAGAGAAATAACCTTGAGTATATTTATGAAAACACTAGCTGTGACCGCGACTTCGTTCGCGTGGAAAAAATTCTAAAATAAAAACCCGCATTGTTCCCGTTCCCGTGGGATTTCCGGGATAAGAACTATCCTATGTCCTTTCTTGGGTCTCAAACTATATTTGTACTAAATTTTATCCAAATCGGTTCAGTGGTTTGGCCGTGAAAGCGTAACAGACAGACAGACAGAGTTACTTTCGCATTTATAATATTAGTATGGATGGATTTTAAAGCTGTATAGACAAGCAGCGGCATTAATCTATTCTTTTTTAAACACAAATCATCATCTATACATATAATAAAATCGTAGGAAAGGCAAAACTGTACATTGAATATTTTTTTTTAAAGAATACTTGGGGCGTGATCTACAGTCGATATCGAAGCCAAAAATATAGCTTTTAGAATTTTTGTACGTTTGTCGGTTTGTATGTATGTCCGGGGTAAACTCAAAAAGTACTGAATGGATTTACTTCAAATTTTGCATGAATATTACTAATAGGTCGGGTCAACATATAGGCTACATATTATCACGCTATCCACCTACGGGGAAGGAGCTGTGCGGAGTAAACGAAGTCCGCGCGGACGAAGTTGCGGGCAACAGCTAGTAAAATAAAAAAAGATTTTATACAATGTAATAATAAAAACAGTTGAAAACCTTTCAATATTCATGGAACATATTCATAACGTTTCAATACCACGTAGAACCGGTTAAAACAATTTTTAATACAATTATTACGTTACACGTATTTAATAATTTGTGCAAAATCATTAAAAAAACGATATTGTTGAAAATTATGTTAATCAAATGAATGAGACACAAAAAATGGCATATAGAAATATATATCTACAAGATTAAAAATAAAATATCGTTAAAATAAAAAGAGGAAATCATTTGTATTGTTTTATTTAAAACTAGCTGTGACCAGCGCAGCTAGTATTTTTTGCACTCTATAAAAGCAATGTCTTTTTCTGTTATAAATGGAGCCTAAATCATAAACCTGGATAATTTCGTAGGGTAAGTATAGCTTTCATATTAGTCCGAGCCCTTTTTAAAAAAATACTATCTGCCATTTTGTCAGGCAATTTTGTAAAATTTCCTTAAAATAAATTCCTATCACTATAGGGGCATTACTTGTCACTCGTGTTTGGGTGCAAGCTTAGGAGCCGGTAATCTTATGAATATATCATTACGATCTCGTCGCTCGGATAGCAACGCACTATTATCAATGTTTTCAATAGTTTCCAAGGAGAGTCATCTGCTGGTAGTTTATAATATTTGTGTACTTGGTTTCAACCAGAATAAGAGTTTTTAAAAGTAAAGAAGTAGGTAACGAAAATTATGTAGGTATGTATAACTACAATTATTTTGTGTGAATTATAAATGTGTCTTAATTTTATATATAAAGACCTACATAATTTATGTCAATGTGATTTGAGTTGCCTAGATTTTGTAAAGTGGGCCTAGTTGCAATTATCAAAGAGTAGGTATATAATGTAGTGGCAATTATGGCATGGCATTTATCTATATTTTTTTTCCGTAAATTAAAATATTATCTGTCACAGATAATAAAAAAGCAGTGGAGCGATAGTGGCGCTTAGCGCCAGATTTGGGAACTTCATTTCATCATACTGTCCCATCTGTACGTAGTACATATATCTGATCTGTGGTCTGCAGTTTAGAACATAATCTTTATCTTTCCTTTTTTCCCCGTGTTGGTCCCGGGCTCCTTTGAAGAATAGGCCAACTGCCGTTCTGCCAGGCAGGTCGTAAAAGGCGACCGATTGGCTATATGAGTCACTAACATCGTAGCTACGAGGTGGCAGAGTTCTGCATTGTCTCGCCCGGGTCTGGTACCACCGCCTTACCTATTTAATAGCGTCAGTGCTTGTCGCTGTCGTATTCTGGTTTGGAGGGTAAGGTAACCGGTAAACTTATGCATGTGGCATTAGACCTCACCATAAGATAGCAACGCATCATTAACACCTTTAGTGTTTAGGCGATGGTTGACTCTTTCCATCAGGAGACCATTTCTACTTGAGTACAATTCAGCTGCATGTGCTTCTTAGATTATTTGATTATAACAAATAATCTTGCCGTTGCATCTTAGTTCACTTCGATCTCGATTACTCTGTAGTAACTTTTAATCTGACAGTTGAATTCGAGATTTCAGATCCATTTTTGACACCCAATTCGAAGATCGAGGCTCGAATCTCACTTACAGAATACCAAATATAAACATTTAGTGTCAAATTGTCACACGCTTTAGTAATCCTCGCTGCCACGCTCGACAGTGCGGCGCTGCTGCCTTTGTGTTTGATTTTTGTCTGTTTGTCTGTATGTACGTCCGGGGTAAACTCAAAAAGTACTGCATGGATTTACTTCAAATTTTGCATGAATATTACTAACAGGTCGGGTCAACATATAGGCTACATATTATCAAGCTGTCACCTACGGGGGAGGTGCTGTGCGGAGTAAACGAAGTCCGCGCGGACGAAGTCGCTGGCAACAGCTAGTTTTAAAATAAAACGCTAAACAGCGACGCACCTTTTTGAACATTTTCTAATTCCGTTTTAATTTCCAGTGTCTCCATATCTTTTTCGTATTCGTAATCCTTATCCATCTCCAGTTTAATTACATCTGTCTTCATTATTAATTCTGATGTACTTTGGAAAGAATAGCAATCAATGTCTCTCTCAATTTTGGAGACATTTTGGTAGGTACTGTTTAAATCTTAATGCTTATTGAGGTTAGTTAAGATTACATAGGTACATGCTTATTGAGATTAGTTAAGATAATAATATTTATTTATACATAAATAATCTCATTATCAATGATAACACCAAGAAACTTATATACAATAACTGGAATTGTTCCGAAGCAATATTTGAAAAATAAAAATGTACTTTATTTCGTTGCTAATAAAGTTGACATTTGTTTCTTCCTTAACAGAGGGGGAAAACGTTCTGAGCAAGACAACGACAAGAGTGGATGTTGTCCCTTGCTTAGAATTGCCAGTGTAAATAAAACTATCTGATGGTAGATTTTTATGTATTCGGTAATCGTTAAATCCCTTTTATTCATACACGTCGATAAATACATTATCATAAAATGTATTGTAATTAACATAGTGAGTTCCAAAATGTGTTTATTTTAATTATTACGCAATTACTTATGCAATACAAAAACTGTTTCTCAAATTAGTAGTATTACTTAGTAGTAATTTTCAAACTACGCATGGTCGCACTTACATATGGCGATTGGCGTTTTATTTCGTAGAAAGAGACACACTCCACCAACGTTGCCAGAATGTTACTTTTGTAACATTTTACGTTACTTTTCACGGCTCAGTGAATTTGGCCCCACTTTTTTTGATTTTCAGATTTTTCATATTTTTAATTATTTGTTCGTCGTTCGTTCTTTAACGTTCGATTGTAAAAATTGTTTGTTCGTCTTTTATTTATTTATAATTAATTAAACAAATGATCACCCTTAAGTTGGCCCCCCTTACTAGATATCTTTATTTTATCACTTAGATTAATTAATTTTGATTAATTATCGTTTGTTCGACGACTATTGGTGATTGTTCGATCATAAAAACAATTAAATTCCCAATTATTATTTATTTTATATCTAATATGCAAACCATTACCTCACGCCTACATTGCGCATGCGCCAGCAGTCTAATGGCGACTGAGCGATGCGTATGTGCATGTCATGTAAAAAAATGACATTATAAATAATGCTCCATTTCGAATATCATCAAATTATACGATTTGAATGAAGTATTTATTCAACAGTGTGAGTACCTCGATTAAATATAAAGGTATTTAATTCTTATTAGGAAATATTGTAGGTAGTTCCGATAGTGGTAAATTTAACACGATACATAAAAAAAAAATCTGCACATTTTTTGAGGTTAACTAATAGTACATCTAATATATACGTCTTTAACAGAATTATAAATAGGCCAATCATTTTAGCAAAGAAACAAATTAAAAACAGTTGTATGATATACACACCCACACACATATGTACATATATAAGAAATTCATATTTAATTAGAGTAATTACTCTTTTTGTTTACTCAACAAACAGCTTTATGTGGCTTTATGAGTTAAGTAAATATATTGGACGTAATGCATGTAAATGGACTATATAGACATTAGATGTTTTTCGATGATTATTAATAAGTACATAATTTATTAATAATGATTCTTTTACAACTAAACATTCGAAATGGAGCATTATTTATAATGTCATTTTTTTACATGACATGCACTACGCATCGCTCAGTCGCCATTAGACTGCTGGCGCATGCGCAATGTAGGCGTGAGGTAATGGTTTGCATATTAGATATAAAATAAATAATAATTGGGATTTTAATTGTTTTTATGATCGAACAATCACCAATAGTCGTCGAACAAACGATAATTAATCAAAATTAATTAATCTAAGTGATAAAAATAAAGATATCTAGTAAGGGGGGCCAACTTAAGGGTGATCATTTGTTTAATTAATTATAAATAAATAAAAGACGAACAAACAATTTTTACAATCGAACGTTAAAGAACGAACGACGAACAAATAATTAAAAATATCAAAAATCTGAAAATCAAAAAAAGTGGGGCCAAATTCACTGAGCCACTTTTCACCCTCTCATATTACTAACATGTTACACAACTCAAAATGTTACTTTTACGTTACTTTTAGGACTTTTCATTTGTTCTTTATCGGTTTGTGTTTGCTAACAATACTTGGTAAGTAAATGTTATAATATTTATATAGCTTTAATAAATAAGTATTTAGAAAATCGATAATTCAACAACATAGTTGTGTTTGCAACTGACATATTATGTTTATTTTGTATTAATTGTCATATAAGTATCAGTTTATTAGTAATTTTTATTTAGATATTATAATATGGTAAGTTGTAGCTATGAAACATTTCTAAATTTGTTGGTATATAACTTACACATTATTAAAAAGTGTCACATTATTGTATTAGTGTCGTTTTCCACATAAAATAAGGAAATGTTTCTTTTTACGTGAAAATGTTACTTTTGAGTTGTCTCATGTTACATTAGACGATCTGTCATTGACAACACTGCATTCCACTCATGTCGTGGTACTCTTCGGAACGATTTTGAAGCGCGTGTGAATATTCCGGGTAGAATGTAACTTCTTTGGATAATACACATATTTAACTACCTTTTTTGGCATGGGCGTTAAGCAACTGTATCAAGTTAAACGAGGAAAATTTTTTTAGATAATAAACTAGGATTAGGAATTTGGATTGACAGGAAAATAGAGGATCAGGAACAAATCAAAATAACGTAGATACTAAAATTATAAATTATTTACAACAATAATACTAATATATTTATATAATATTTACAGAGATAATACTTAGTCATTTGTATAATATTTACAAGTGAGTTAATATTAATTTGGTATTAGATACTAAATGTATCTAACTACGCTTAAATATTAATATTATTTTCTTGAATTAATAATGAAAGAATATTATACATACAAGGGTTTAATAACAGGGTTAGAATGGATGTAGGTAAAGGAATGTCATTAGAATATAGATTGTTATATAATGATGAAAAATCAACTCACAACATAATTAGATGAATTAACAATATTAAAAAATTAAGCAGTCATAAATAATTATCCTATTCAAAGCCTCGTCCTCAATGACGTGTATAATGTGGTAATATTATACACGTCAATGGTCTTGGTTCTCTACTTTAGATTTAAAATCTGGGTACTGACAGGTTGAACTTAGCCCTAATGATAAAGAAAAGACAGCATTCTCCACAGGACAAGGATTATGGTAATTTAAAGT
This sequence comes from Apodemia mormo, assembly GCA_036924255.1. Classification (NCBI taxonomy): domain Eukaryota; kingdom Metazoa; phylum Arthropoda; class Insecta; order Lepidoptera; family Riodinidae; genus Apodemia; species Apodemia mormo. The sequence continues at coordinate 8,634,854 of JAUPFN010000028.1, forward strand.
AATGCCGTTTGGATTATGCAATGCGCCGGCGACTTTTGAAAGATTAATGGAATGTGTTCTAGCAGGACTTGTAGGCGATGCCTGCTTAGTGTATTTAGATGACGTTATAGTCATAGGAAAAGATTTTCAGCATCATCTGTGTCAACTGGATTTTCAATAAATACAGGCTGCAGGGCTAAAGTTGAATCCAAAGAAGTGTCATTTATTTCGGAAAGAAGTCAACTATCTGGGTCATGTGACATCATGAAACGGCGTACAAACAGACTCTGAGAAGGTTAGTGCAGTACAGAAGTGGCCGACATCCAATGACAAGACCGAAATTCGCGCATTTTTAGGGCTATGCTTTTACTGCAGACGTTTTGTGAAGGGATTTGCTAAAATAGCAAAACCGGCTATCCTGATCGGAAAGGGCAGTTCATCGTAGACACAGATGCAAGTAACACTGCCATTGGTGGTATCTTATCACAGAAGCAAGGCGATCAAGAAGTTGTGATAGCTTACTTCAGCAAATCATTATCGCGGCCGGAATGAAACTATTGTGTTACAAGAAGAGAACTATTGGCAGTAGTGAAGACTCTCCGACACTTCAAGAATTATCTGATTGGGCGACGTTTCAAGCTGCGTACCGACCATGCTGCTTTGAAGTGGTTGTTATAATTCAAAAACCCGGAAGGCCAAGTGGCTCGCTGGATTGAGCAATTGCAAGAGTTACTTTAACATAGAATACCGCAGTGGAAGGTCTCACTCGAATGCAGATGCATTATCACGACGACCTTGTACGGAAGACTGGAAACATTGTGTAAGGATGGAGACGAAGGAAAGGGCCCAAATACTGTGAGCTAAGCTTATGGATGACAGGTGGGAAACTGATGAGATGCGTAAGGCCCAGTATGAAGATAGAGATTTGCGGCCTCTAATAATTGGATGAAGCAAAACACGGGAAAACCGGAATGGCAAAAGCTGGCTCCCTTCAGCGCCATTACGAAAAGTTATTGGTCGCAGTGGGAAAGCCTTGTGTTGCAAAACGGTTCACTATACCGCAAATGGGAAAAACCTTCAGGAAAAGAACATCACCTACAGTTGGTAGTGCCAAAAAAATTAATCAAAGACGTACTACGCGAATTGCATGATGGGTTTTCTGGGGGACATCTTGGAGTACGACGAACATTGGTAAAGGTGCGGGAGCGTTTTTACTGGCTGAATTGCCGAGAAGATGTCGAGAATTGGTGCCGAAAATGTACGTTATGCTCAGCAGTGAAAGGTCCGCAGGTCAGAAGCCGGGGCAACCTTAGACTATACAACGTGGGAGCCCCTTGAGAAAGGATAGCGATTGACGTGGCTGGGCCATTTCCTAAGACAAATAACGGAAACAAGTATTTTATGGTCGTGATGGATTACTTCACGAAATGGCCGGAGGTGTTCGCAATTCCTAATCAGGAAGCCACGACAGTTGCTGAGAAATTAGTGAATGAGGTTGTATGCAGATTTGGTGTTCCGTTGGAGATTCATTCAGACCAAGGCAGAAACATTGAATCTAATGTATTTCAGGAAATGTGTAAATTATTAGGAGTGCACAAAACAAGAACTACCCCTTATCACCTCCAATCTGATGGAATGGTTGAAAGGTTCAACCAAACTTTGGAACGACACTTAGCCAAGCTGGTAGAAGATCACCAAAAAGACTGGGATAAATACATACCTCTGTTCTTACTGGCTTACCGAACAGCGGAACAATAAAGCATTAAAATGACGCTAGCCTATGCCAACTTCGGCAGACAGTTACGTATACCATCAGACTTAATGACTGGAGGCCCGCCACCGAATGCAGAGACCCAATTAAGTATACCGGAACATGTTGAAGACATTCGTGAGAGGTTACGCGATATACACTCGTTAATAAGTGAAAATGAAAATCATCGTGGTTTTCAGGAAGAAACTCTTGTTTGGTTACATAATTTGGTTCGACGAAAAGGAAAATCACCTAAGTTACAGCGACGTTGGGATGGGCCATACAAAGTAATCACACGGATCAATGACGTAACCTACCGAGTGCAGAAGCAACCAAAAGGGACCATGAAGATTGTTCATGTTGATCGATTAGCCGTCTATAACGGAAGTAATGATGTTCGGGACGAACATAACTATGAGGGGGGGTAGTGTTACGAATAATCTAGAAACGTGTAGAATTGAAACGCTGGAAAGATCTGGAAATAAAAGAAAGAGATAGCTACTCCTATTGACAAACAAATAGTTGACCTGGGCTATGCCATAATGAACTTTGTGGTATATGGCATAAGGTTCAAAGTAGCGTGTACTAGGATTTATGACCCCTAACTTGATTACAATAAGAAGTGATTCATCGTTTCCCGATACATTTAGATTTTTCTGGATCCAGGTAGGTCAACACATCTCTATTCATACCCAGGGTAAACCTTGGGTATAAATAGAGATGTGTTGACAAATACAGGGCAGTTTTTATCAAGCGATCGAGAGCGATACTTAAAGTGAACAGTGCGAAGCGAGAAGTGATATTGTGTAGTGTTCTAAGTCTGTTAGTACAGTGAGTGACTAGTGTTAATCAAAGTATTTAGTATTACATTGTGTTGTCTTGTCTTGTGTGTATTTGTGTTGTAAATACACAGATTTAATATAAGTGGCGTTTTCTTACAATTACGAACCCGAAGTACGTAACAATAGTTTCGAAAAAAAATATTCCTCATAATGTGAACGAGCTATCACAATACTCATCCATGTTGCGCAACGTATTGGATCTCGTGGAAAAAATGCAGTTAATATATGCTATAATGTATTATAAAAATAACTAATAATTATTATTAAAAAATAAAATTATCAAATAAGTAAAATATAATAAATAATATGGAAGCAACTCCATTTCTTTTGCGAACAATTGTGTAGCAAGTCGAAAACGTGTGACATATTTGAATTTATATATAGCCATCTTCTACGTATATTTAAGCGTGTGTGGGACTAGGAAAAGAGATATTGTCACTATAATTAATTGGTTTTTCAATCAGTACCTAATAAATAATTCCAAATTAAATGAAATATCGTTTTCAGAGGCCAAATACATACTATAATAGGAAAAACAATTATTATACTTCCAAGAAATATGATATTCCATCTTAATTATCCCTTTCAAAAATTCACCTAATTCGAGTTGAACTCGAGTTAGTAGGACGAGGTTTTGAATATGATAATTGTTTGTGACTGCTTAATTTTTTTAAATAATTAATTCATATTACACACACTGAGTAGTAAAATGGTTATTTTTAGTCATTGTTATAAAATTCTGTATTTATGTTTACGTCTTTTTGAATTTTTTGAATATGCGCTTAGGTTTAGGGCCCAAGCATCAGAGTTTGCCTTTTTTGTTTTGAAAAGACTTCTCCAATGTAGATTGTTTAACGAAAATATTATTTCCATTCACTATTGATGGTCAAGTTAAAGTATTATTTTTTGAACAATAACATTTGGATACTTCTTTTTAATGTGATTAAATAACGAAGTCGAATTGCCTATATATTTGAACGAATTTTAACATTTTTTACAATTTATGCGTCCACTGTCTGGCTATTGAAACTCGTTTAAACGTGATTTCCTATAAGGACCCAGTGTTTTTTAAATATCGTAATTAACAATCGTTATAAATAAATTTATTTAAATTCTATCTCAATTAAGCTATGAATTATCTTTACGTATGTGAATAGTATACACAAATATACATCTTCACGCCAGATCCCTTACGGGGTTGGCAGAGAGAACCAAAAGCCATATATCACGATCCTTGCAGACTTGTCTCGCTTCCTCCACATTCATTACCCTCTTCTTACAAGCACGCTGATTGCGAAGACTCTTGACATCACTTTCGAACAATACTCGATCAATCTGATCATGGTACGTCAAATTGATTTTCTCCGGTATCTACATTAAATAAATAAATATGTCAGTCTTGGTCTTCCCCGGTAGGTACTTACATCTTCAGTGACTAATAAATAAACTTACATGATCAACAAATCGCGCTTACGTATGGCTTGCTTTCCTCGTTCCTTCGCGCTCAGCTAAATTTCAGAGTGGTTCAGAGTTTTTAAATCTAACCAGAGTTAAGGAGAATCTCACCCGAGTAAACTCGATTTAAGCACAACTCGAGTTAGTAAATCGAGTTGACCCATCACTAAATAGGAAATAGGCTTGGGCCTAACCGGTCACTACAGAGAGGTAACAATTTAGTTCATAATCCAAGGATGAACTAGTTCGCTCTATTAGTTCATTAGTTCTTTTTTGAAATAGTTTAGTAAAAACAATAAAAAAAGAAAAAATATAGTTATGATTAAGTAAGTATAGTTATGATTAAATATATGATTAAGTAAGTATAATTATGATTAAGTAAGTATAGTTATGATTAAATATAGTTATGATTAAGTAAGTAAGTTTTGTTTATTGTTATTTAAAAAATACTTTAAAAATTTTACATGTCCATTTATGTAATATGAGATTTTTTATTTAAATAATGAAAAATAAAATAATTTGTATTAATGATTAGTCAACAGCTAGGCTAGTTCTTAGTATAATTTGTAATTAATTATATTAGAATACTTAAAAAGTATGAATTTTTACAATTAAAGTTGACTTTTTTGTTATGGCACATAAAATCTTTTATCGAAATCAAAACGAAAAAATAAAATGATTTATATTAATAATTAGTCATAATTACCGTGATATATAATAATAATAATCAATTATTTGTAACAATAAATGGGAATAGAAGAAAAAAAAATCAATTTTAATTAAACATACCGTAAAATAAGACATAAATGGTATTAGAATTCTGTTTGATAATTAGCCAGCAATACTTCAGTTGACGATTGTTATGATTTCATATGATTTGATAAAATTTCAACCATGGGGATTTGAAGTTGTTTAGTATCGATATCGATTATCGAAATATCAAGGCGCGCACAGTAAAAGTAAATAACTCGGTTGGTCACATAGTGCCACTATCTAGTAAAGTAGACACTAACAGAAATATAAAAAGAACTAAGAGCGGGATTTTCAATGAACTAGTTCGCATAGTTCACCTAAAGGAGCGCTCTTCCCACCTAGGTCGCTCGCGAACTACCCAAGACTAATAGGAAATACAATATTATGTTATACTCTTTGTTATATTATGTATTATGTAATTAGAATACCTACTTTTTGTTGTTGAGCATTATTATAAGTAATCAGTAATTATAACGCTTATAACGTTATTAGTAATCAGTAATTATAACGCTTAACGTAATTCAAGAAGTTGAAATTGTTGCAAATTAGTTAACCTCAATGTACAGCAACAAGATGTCTACAAAAAATGAGGAAGACGTTGATTGCTATTCTTTCCAAAGTACATCAGAATTAATATTGAAGACAGATGAAATTAAAGTGGAGATGGATAAGGATTACGAATACGAAGAAGATATGGAGTCACTGGATATTAAAACGGAATTAGAAAATGTCCAAAAAGGTGCGTCGCTATTCGTTTGATTGACGTTTTATTTTAAAATAGACACAAGGGACACATAAACCGGATAAAAGTTCTGACTTTCTGACTGACTGACCCCTCTTTTAGAAGTACCTAATCAGTAGTTACCTATGTCTCCTGGCTAAAAGTAAACTAGATTGTCTCAGTCAATATTAAACCCTTAGAAGCGACGGATTAAGTATAAATGTTGTGTTTGTAAGAAATGACTTCTGACAGCTGGTTTTGCAAAACCTGTTTGTGCTTAACAAGGGAAATAGTAATACAAGCATGCAATCATTTTGGTACTTTAAAAGAGCGAAATTTGATCTCAAGAAGTTGTGGTCTCATCTGGACCTCAGCTTGGTTTAGAGCTTCTTCATTTTGATCGTTATTAAAGTTGTGTGTGTGATTCTATTAATTCCGAGATACAAATATGTTGGATAACTCTGCACATTCAGACTTATTACATGGAGAGGAGAACATTTATTACATCATATTACTTTAAACAAAATAGACATTAAAAACATTTAATAAAAAATAGTGCTAAATAATTTAAGATTGATATTTGAAGTGTTTTTATGTATTTGTATACATTTTGAGGTTAGGTTAGGCTAGTTTTTGCCATCAGTCTCATCTGGACCTCAGCTTGGTTTAGAGCTTCTTCATTTTGATCGTTATTAAAGTTGTGTGTGTGATTCTATTAATTCCGAGATACAAATATGTTGGATAACTCTGCACATTCAGACTTATTACATGGAGAGGAGAACATTTATTACATCATATTACTTTAAACAAAATAGACATTAAAAACATTTAATAAAAAATAGTGCTAAATAATTTAAGATTGATATTTGAAGTGTTTTTATGTATTTGTATACATTTTGAGGTTAGGTTAGGCTAGTTTTTGCCATATAACTTTTTTTATATACATTTCCGTAGGGGGCAAGTTTTACTGGAGGGGAGTAGACCCCCTCACCCCCCCCCCTCCCCTCAACCCCAAATTCGTGCGGCACGTTTCTAGTGCATTCCCAAGGCTTTCATAAATTTGAGGTGAGACATTATAAATATGCTACAAGTGCAGCTGCAATTGTTGCAGATCTCAATGAGCAGTAGTAGTCATTTATAAACAGGCGAACCTTCTGCTTATCTCTCTCATATTGTATGAAAAATAAATAATAGCTCATAATTTACTATTTGGTTGGCATAACAAATATAATTGGATAAGGCATATAAATTGCATTAACACCACAATAATGAACTCATCAGCATCATGGGTGTGTCAATATTACATGAAAAGACGTAGTCAAGGCCATGTTGGACGTTTTCAAAATAGACCACTCTCCATCTCGCCTGGTAGTAAATCTATATTAATATTATAAATGCGAAAGTTTGGATGGGTGGATTGATGTTTGTTATTCAATCATGCAGAAACTACTGAACAGATATAAATGAAATTTGGCAAACAGGTAGATTATGACCTGGATATACTAGATAGGCTACTTTTATCCTGGAATAATTAGATGATCCCGCGGGATTTACCAAAACTTTTATAATGCAGCACACGGCAGCTAGTTTAAATATCTATATTAATAATTTCGTCAAGAGTTATGGTAGACTCAATTGAAACTTTACCTAAATTATAAAGCATAAAAAAATTATAATTTTGAGTTGACAACATATATCCGCAAAATTTGGATTATCGAGTATTTTGTTAAAATAGTGATTAAAAATTCTAACCGGCTGACAGACGAATCGGCCATATTTCTTTAAAGGTTACAAATATGTGGTGTAGATGGCGTGAGCATTTATTAAAGTATCGTAGAATAGAGCATAGATTATCGTGACACTTAATTCTCTTCATTCATAAAAGAGTAGAAATTAAAAAATAGCAACACTATAGTGTTGTCTTTATTAAACCAACGTAATAGTTGAAAGGAGGCGTCTACAGTGTTGCTACTTTTTAATGTCTACTATTTGAGTTAGTATATAAGATTGCGTATTATGAGACTACCGAGTGAAGCCGGGTTTCCATCTAGTAAATATATAGTATTAATACAAGAATATAGGTTGTATAATACTTATTAAATAAATAAATATCTACCCAAATAATGTATGTTTCTGTAGAACACTTTGTCATGGATGTCTATCCATAGTCATGGATGTTTTATTTTTTTAAAAGTTATCTAACATTTTCATATTATTAGTTTAACAGTTTTCGTTTTCATATTATTAGTTGGACATTAATTTTCTATGCTGAAAGGTCTTCTCATCAAAAATGTTTGAAATACTCCCAAACTGAAAACTCCAAAATGACAAAGAGAAGATTTTCTTTGATGTTTGGAAAACTTTACAGCTGTAACTAAAAACAAAATAGGCACAAATTTTATTTATAGAAAATCTATCTATATATAAAAATCAATTGCTGTTTGTTATTCTCGCTAAAGCTCGAGAATGGCTGACCGATTTGGCTAATTTTGCTTTTGAATTAATTGTTGAAGTCCAGGGTGGGTTTAAAAGGTGAGAAATATAGAAAAAAAAATAAGAGTAGTTAAAAAGGCAGAACAACATTTGCTGGGTCAACTAGTATTAGATAATTTCTTACATTGTAAAAGTTTTTTCAGAATGGAGTATGGCTAGTGAACCTGGTCCCAGCTTCCAGACAAATATTATCAAAAATGAAGATACCAACCTTACACCAGACCCAAATATATCAGGTATTGGTTCTGTGCAATTCAAATTACAATGTTTATTTAATAATAAAACATTCAAATTGGTTGAATTGTGCAAAAAATGTAATCATTTTTTGCACAATTCATCCATTGGGCTCACTAAAGGCCCAAACATTGGCGACCGTGACAGGACTTATACAAAATCAAGTCAAGACAGCATTGTCTGCAACTTCGTGACTCGACATCACCGCCCGGAAAAAGGACGGATTTCGAGACATTGCCAAGCAGTTCCAGAGCCCTACGTGCCAGCTGCTACTTTATTAAAAACACAAAGAAATAGTGGAACAAGTAAATATATTGACGTGGAGTAAGAAATAACTGGACTTTGCACACATATAAAGCACCACCTCGCAGCAGATTACACAAGTTAAGTGCCCTGTTTATCCCTGATTATCCCACCATCCATCCATCCTAAGTCCATCCATTATCCCTAAAATAACACATTAAATCTTAAATTTCAGTTGTGCAAATCGGCTTACAATTATTTTTTCGGCTACCTACCAAATCAAAATCAATTATTAAAAAGTAAATTTATTTTTGCAATTTTCAACTTGATAAATTAAATAAATGCAAAAAACAGTAAATAAAAATGAAATCAATCAGTGTCAACTGTTTCACGCCAGTTTTTACGCGATATTTACTGGTTTTTTGCCAACTAGACAAAAAAGGGCGTGATTCTATACATCCAGATGCTCAATATACTCTTGATCAGAATGACTTTGGCATAATGCTGCCTCAAATAGAAATTGCAAAATTTAATGGTTCATTTTTCCTCTGGCTTGAATTCCAACAACTTTTCAAATTTAATACATAAAAACATTTGCATTCCTCATATTCAAAAATTCCATTATACATACCTTGAAGCGAGGCAAAGCGCATAGTTTCAAACATAGAGTTTTCCTCTGCTAACTATTTAAATGCATGGGACCTACTTTGTAGTCGTTACAACAATAAAAGGCTACTTATTAATCATCATTTAAAATCTCTCTTTAATATTCAACAATTAAATTGTGAATCCGAAAATTCATAGAGGTATTTTGTTGATCACGTAACGAAGAACTTACGTGCACTCTCAAACCTAGGCTTACCTGCTGATCATTGGGATACGCTACTTATTTTTATGTTAACATCTAAGCTCGATAACAATACCTTAATGAAATGGGAGGAACAGCATAGTAAGTACGAAGATTTGCCTACATTAGAGCAATTTAAAACGTTTTTACTTGACCGTGCCTATGTCTTAGAATCAATTAATCGTAAATCTTCTCGGCCGATCATAGGTGGCATTAGTACACACAAAAATACAAGTACCAAATCGTTTGCGTCAGTTAATCGTGAATTTAATACCGTGTTTCGCTGTATCATTTACAACCAAACTCATAAAATTTATGACTGCCCCACTTTCAAGTATAAAAATATAAACTATGTGCAAATTGTTTGAGACAAGGTCACTTTATTAGTGAATGTCGTCTAGGGCCTTGCTGCCTGTGCAAAAAACGTCACAATACATTGCTGCATACTAGCAACACCAACCAGCAGGTAACCACAGTACAGCCAGAGGCACCTGTTGATTGCAGTGATATTGTCGAGGCCCATCATAACGCCATAGTTAACTTTTCTAAAGAAGGTAGCAGGCAGGTTTTATTGCTTACTGCCATAATAAATGTAATGAATCCTGAAAAAAAAACAAGTAGTACAGGCTAAGGCCTTATTAGATTCAGGTTCTATGTCATCATTTATCAGTAAAAATCTACAAAAAAAATTATCATTAAAAACATTTCCCACTTCTTTAAACATGACCGGTATTGGTGACTGTCATGCCAACACAGTCAGTGAGAGATGTGTCGTGCAGCTCCAATCCCGTGAAAATATAAGCAATTTTAAAATAAACCTATCTTGAATAGTTTTAGATACTCTTACAGGAAAATTACCAAAGTTTCCCATAGATGTATCAAAATTAGATATTCCATCAAATATAAAGCTAGCTGACCCTCACTTCCAGCCAGCCCCCATCGATGTGTTGATCGGGGCCGATATTTTTTGGGACGTCTTAGGTGATAGTCACATATATCTAGGAAAGTGTAAGCCAAAATTGCACAACTCCAAATTCGGTTGGTTAATAGGTGGTCAAATAAACACACAAAGTAGTACTAATATCAGTGCCAATCATGCATTACTATTTGAGCAGGATTTGTCTAAAGAATCTCGAATAGATAACTGTCTACCTAAATTCAAGGAGCGTGAAGTGCTTTCCAAAAAATATAGATATTAGCCCTAGTGAGCTGATGCACTTATTACATTGTGGTATAGTCCAAAATAGTCAGTAAATGATGAGCAAAATCAAACTTTATCAAAAACACAAATATTGGATGACTTTCCTCAAGGGGTCTTTTGCTATACGTTCCTTAGATATTTATTCGGAATTGAACGAATTTCATTGGTAATTGAGTAAATTCAAAAGAGATTTGAACATTTAAAATGTTTTCTGCTTAACTTAATACATTCTAATCAAAATAAAGTCACTGATAGTATAACTCTTGACAAACTAAATAATCCCTGTAGTATGATCCAGAAACAATATTTATGTAACAAATATAAAATTCTATAGAAACAAAATATAATTTCTAAATGCAATTTTTTCTTTGTGTCCCTACATACATCCACTTTACCATTCAACTAAGCCAGCTGAAATACTTTCTGAAATTTTCGGAAATTTTCGAAAAGTTATTTAATTTATTTGCACAAGTGGAATTAAATCCAACAAACAATCGCCCTTTGTGTCCGCTATGCTCATCTGCCTATGACTACCGATACCTATCCCCAGGGAACTTCTTAACCAAAAACCCGCTGAATACATTACCTGCACTTAACCTGAAGAACAAATAAGGTGGCAAAGTGAGTAAATCTTAATACTGCAACAGTGAACATGATGAAAGCAAATCACCAGCAGCATGAAGGCATGTTAGACGAGTAACGTAATTGTTTTCTGGATCAGACATTTCTCGAGTTACTGATATAACTACTATCAAGGAACCTACCGATGTCCACTGGTTCGACTATGTCCTCTCCTTCCCAAAGATGCAAGAAGTTGAAGAACAGACTCCAGTTCTTCAACGGCGGGGAGTTATGTTCACGCCTGCACGCAATGTACACCATAACTCAATAACCAAATAATTGCTTTTATGAAATTGCAGGTGTGTGCCATATTTTATGCACAATTTAAAATGTACTATCATTTATATTCACGCCTCCAAACAGCAAACATTAATTTTTATAATACAACAGTATTTGAGTTCAAAACTAGTTTTTTTTTAATTCCATTGGGTTCACTAAAGGCCCAAACACATGTAAATTAAATATTCACAGTTTTCTGTTATAATTAGTCATTAATAGTTTTTTTATTTCTTTCATCAATTTGAAGAGTTAATGATCTTAAAACGGCTGAATAATTCTAGTGAATCATAACTGAAAAATATCTCACAAAATAGGGCTTTCATTACAAAAACCACAATCAAATTGTATCATCCCCCTGGGCGCTACGATGCCATGGACAGACACACAGGTACACACCTGAAACACCCCTCGTTTTTGCATCATTGGTTAAATATGGAAAATTTTTATTTGACACTATTACAATCATTATAAATAAAGTTGAATATGTTTTAATGTAAACAAAATTAAAGTTTTGTTCAACTTAATTATAGAAAGAAAAAAAATATTTATTTGCAAGAATATGGGTGTTACAAGTTGTTAAAAATAAATTGTTACCAACACATTCTACCATTATATGATGTGCAAATATTTAAAAAAAATATCATTATAAAATATTACATTTAAAAGATTCTATCGAATATTTAGAATTACTACCGGATCGGAACGCGGCCACACACTGAGAAGATCCGGCGGAAGAAACTCAGCGGGCTGGTCTTTTTTCTCTATTTTATGTACTTGTTATAAATGTACAATTTCATATTACAAAAGAATTTTTTATAATTACAAGTTTTATATTTTGTGCAATATTTTGTGCAAAATAATAACAGAACTCAATTAAATTAAAGTCTCAATATATTTTTATTCCTTGTGATGTATTTTATTTGATTATTATAAAAGACAGGAGATTATTCCAGTTGATCTAGTACTTGTTAATCCAAAAGACACGCAAAAGATGTTAAAACCAAAAATCGCCTGTATTCTTTAGATGTCGAACTGTAACATGCAAATTTCGTTACACACACATTTATGTAATATAATGCTAGTTAAATTTAGCGTAAATAATTAGCTTTTGAAATATATATTTTTTATGTGACGTAATATAATAACCATTAATATAAGAAAGGTAGAGGATAAGAAATAAGGTCATGTGACATAATGTTAGCATTATGTCACATGACCTTATTTCTTTCTGTTTCCCAAATATGGCGTCGTCTCCGCCCAGGGCAAATACTGATGCAACACTTGGTGTTTGCTCAATTAAGTAACATCAAACATATTCAAAAGTTACTGTAAAACTAAATATAAAATCCGAACCACAGCTATTTGACAGAGGGATTATAAGAATACCCAGCGAATAAATAGCTTTTACCCCCAATTTTACCCTCTGTGAATGTGAAGATTTGGAAATTAATTAACTCATTGTTTTTTGATTAACTAAGCGTATTATATGTATAGATAGTATGTCTTTTTGCAGGTCAATATGGGAGATTCCAAGAGTTAGAAGAAAGCACTGATCAAACATTAGATGGAAGGCATAAAGTGGCATCTTCGAAGTCACCTGTTGCTGCTTTTAGTCAAAAGACTTATTTAAAAAGACACTTGAATACGCACAGTGATAAGAAGTCTTTCGTGTGTAATGTCTGCAGTAAGGGTTTTACAACCTCAAGTCATTTGCGTCGTCATGAGTTAATTCATACCGGAGAGAAACCATTCACTTGTGAGTTTTGTAAAAAATCGTTCAGAGAGAAGAGCAGATTGAAGCAGCATTTAAATACACACAGTAACATAAAACCCTATGTGTGTAATGTCTGCAGTAAGGGTTTCACACTTTTAGGTAACTTGCATTGTCATGAGTTAATTCACACTGGAGAGAAACCATTCACTTGTGAGTTTTGTAAAAAATCTTTCAGACAGAAGGCCAGCTTGAAGAGACATTTAAAAATACACAATAATATAAAACCCTATGTGTGTAATGTCTGCAGTAAGGGTTTCACAATGTTAACTGATTTGCATTGTCATGAGTTAATTCACACTGGTGTAAAACCATTTACTTGTGAGTTTTGTAAAAAATCGTTCACACAGAAGAGCTACTTGAAGCAGCATTTATATATACACAGTAACATAAAACCCTATGTGTGTAATGTCTGCAGTAAGGGTTTCACACTTTTAGGTAATTTGCGTTGTCATGAGTTAATTCACACTGGTGAAAAACCATTTACTTGTGAGTTTTGTGAAAAATCGTTCACACAGGAGAGAAACTTGAAGAACCATTTAAATAAACACAGTAATATTAAACCCTATGTGTGTAATGTCTGCAGTAAGGGTTTCACACTTTTAGGTAATTTGCGTTGTCATGAGTTAATTCACACTGGAGAGAAACCATTTACTTGTGAATTTTGTAAAAAATCGTTCACACAGAAGAGCAACTTGAAGATCCATTTAAATATACACAGTAATATAAAACCCTATGTGTGTAATGTCTGTAGTAAGGGTTTCACAACTGCAAGTAATTTGTGTCGTCATGGGTTAACTCACACTGGATAGAAACCGTTCACTTGTAAGTTCTGTAACAAAACGTTTAGACAAAAAGACAATTTTGAAGTACCATTCACAATGGAGTACAAATGTGTGTAATTTTTGCATAGGAATTACACATCTATATACAAACAATAAAATCCTAGGAAAGTCAATGTATGTCCGGGGTAAACTCAAAAAGTACTGCATGGATTTACTTCAAATTTTGCATGAATGTTACTAACAGGTCAGATCAACATATAGGCTACATATTATCACGCTATCACCTATGGGGGAGGAGCTGTGCAGAGTAAACGAAGTCCGCGTGAACGAAGTCGCGGGCAACAGCTAGTAGGTAATAAACTCCATCGATATAAATTGGTTCACACTGAAGGAAAACTTTTTGCTTGTGACTTTCGTATAAAAATGTTTAAAAAATCTGTAAGCTGGTTGACCCTGCAGGCCATAAACATGCAGGCAAGTATTTTAAGATCAAAAGAACGAAAACTATACCTATACATCTCCAGCTCAAAAATATATAGCATATTATATTTTTGAGCTTGGAGAGCTCAAAAACTTCAGTTTCAGAATGATAGTATTTTAATTTTTGTAGACGTATGTTTTCAAAATGATGATCGATTTTGATCTTTCTAAAGCATTCACCGTATTTTTTGGTGTCTTAATATTTAATTACATTTATTACCCTCTCTTTCTAACACAGCTGTATAAAAAGAGATGGCGAGACCTCACAGACTGAGATATGACGTAAATACTTGTTTCAGTTGATTAATTCAAGTGATAGCTCCACCATTATCTAAATACTTCGTGGTCAAATACCATAAATTGGATCAAAATCGGTTGGTTTATTTTGGATTTGTTATTGACAAACATTTTTGATAAAATGTTTTTCAACCTAAAGATTATGTAGCTAAGAAAACATGAGATTTAAAAAATTGCATTCAATGCGTTCGAGATATCAAAATCTATCATTGTTTCCAAAAATATGCAGCTTTTAAATTTATTTTATTACTAGCTGACCTGGCAAACGTTGTTTTGACTTACATATTAGGAATTCATAGCGGACAAACAATGTGACAATTTATATAAGTCTACGGGATTAAACTTTATATGGTGGTTAAGTATTCTTAAATTTTCTAATTTTCCGCGCAATTTCCTTAATATTTTCTTTTATAAGAATCTTCTCCTTACAATTACAAACACAACAAAAAAAAAAGTACCGAATTTGGTCCAGTCATTCAGGCGTGATGTCGTGACCAAGGAAAATGGGGATTGATTTTTATAAGATTTTAATCACATAAATATGAAAAATAGGCTTGATTTCATATTATCTGATTGATTAGTGATTTCAACGATCATTTTCAAATATAACTTTTTCTTATTTGCTCAGAACTGATTTCCTCCTTGTTTACTTGTTCTCAAATTGTGATTCGCCTCATAACAAATATTTATCAATGCTATTTTTTGTTTCGCCCTCTTTAAATCTTTTATATTTTTAAGGTTTCTAATAATTCAGTGTCGTATGGTTTTGGTTTCGGCACATGTTTTTGAGACACCTTGAATTTTTCACTGAATTTCATTAATTGTGATGTTCTGAACCGACCAATAAAGCAAAGCTTATTTTTAAGTTTTTTTTTTATATCATAAAATAGCGAACAAGCAGATGGGTCTCCTGATGGAAAGAGTCAACCATCGCCTATAGACACCAAAGGCTCCTGTGGCCAGGTCTAATGCCACATGCATAAGTTTACCGGCTAGCTCACCCTCCAAACCGGAACACGACAGTGACAAGCACTGACGCTATTGCAGGAATAGGTAAGGCGGTGGTAGCAGACCCTGGCGAGACAATGCAGAACTCTACCACCTAGTAGCCACGATGTTAGTGACTTGCATAGCCAATCGGTCGCCTTTTACGACATGCCTGGCAGAACGGCAGTGACATAAAGTGAACATACATACAGTGACTTGGTTGGTTAATTTGCAATAGAACGCTATTCCTATAGGGTTATTGGCTGGAAAAGGCTGACTACTGGTGCGGGGCTGACTACTAGTGCCCGTACCCTACTGTCTTAAATTGACCTTGTAGTTTGTTTCATAATTCGTCCCACAATGGAGATCAAATTTGTTTTACAATTATATTACTGACTATATAGCTTTGTTTTTATTGAAATAGGTTTCTATTTCAAGTAGTTTTATAGTCCTAATAAGGAATAAACGGAATCCTTGGTGAAAAGACCTGTCCTGTGCGAGTTTGCCTCTCATGTCCAACGTGATCTTGACCGGTCATTTCATATAATTCTGTCTTATTATTTTGTTGTGGCTCATATTAAATAATAAATAAACTATATGAAATTTTGGGTGTATTGTTTTTACTTGAGAGACCCTATTCGTATATTTCGAAAAAACCTAGACTAATATGTCACAGTGGAATAAGCCAACGGAGCTCAACGTGAACGCTTAAAGTGGATTTCTACTTTTTTTTGTAGATTATGCGCTTTAGTTATGATCCTATAATTTAATCTAGGTACGTAGTATCCCTACCTAGTCTCTAGTCTAGGTATACTTTCCTACTATAATCGTGCAGGCGTGAGGCGCAGAAGAAAGTGGTCACCAGACATGTGTAGGTAATGCGCGTGATATTACTCGAGTGATATCACTTCAAGATGTGATGACATATTACTAAGACTAAGAGTGCGAGTGTGAGGAGTGATGAAGTGATATTTGATGCTAAGTAATGTTCGTTTCTGGAACGTAATTTCGGATTCTGTCTACCCGAATCGACTTCGCGCGTCGCGTGGTAGAGTGATACAGATAGACGTTGTTCCACAAGTTAGAGACACGAGATAAGGCGAAGACAAGAAACGTTCGTGACGGATTTTAAGCACTAAGTTTTTGTAAGAAGGTTTATTTTTATTTAGTCGGGTTTTTACCTATGATCACTTGCATTATTTACATTTTTTTTGTTGAACAGAATCAGTTGGCACAAAGCACGTTGTTGGCTAGATATTCTTTAAAATTCTTTTAATTACTTGCTAATAACTTTATAATTTATTAGTGCAGTTTACCCAAATTGTAAAAAGTACAGTGTAAATATAGTTAAATAGGAATAGGTATATAATATGTATAGTACTGTATGTTAGTGACTGATAAATATAAAAACAAAACTTAAAAATAATATAAGATAAACGTCTGCCAGTCCTAAGCCTGGGCCCCTTTTGAACTAGTTATATAAACTTACATAATCCGTCTTTATTCGGTGTAACTTATTATATTGGGCTTTAGAATGAAGGAAAATCAAGTTTATTAACATAATCATTATGCGGTAATCAGCGTCATATTACCTACTAACTGAGCCGCGACTTCGTCCGCGTGAAAAAAATTCTATCACATCAGCTATCTGCCAGTGAAAGTCCCGTCAAAATCAGTCCAACCGTTCCAGAGTTTAGCCGGAACAAACAAACAGACGGACAAAAATTGTAAAAATGTTATATTGGTATATGTACCGTGTACCCATATGCAGTTAGTAAAAAGCGGTTATTTTAATATTACAAACAGACACTCCAATTTTATTTCTTTGTATAGATTTATTAATCGTCAAAAAAATCAGTAAGTACGTTCAAACTAAGACCTCATATCTAAAACAAATATTCATCAGTCAAATACACCGTATGCTAGGAATTTCAAGTCAAGGTTTTCAAGTAATATGATCTAAATCACGAAATAAAGAAAACAAGGGGAAGTGAAGAGTGGGCGTGCCGCGTGCGCCACTATTATGCGCTTTTACTCTAAATTGCCTTAGTGGTACCATATCATTAGGAGATAGTCGTCGTGCGAAAATCTAGTATACACTGAATTATGCCGTATTGTGCCATCCTTGAATGCAGAAATGATAGTAGAATACAGATGATTAAAAATGGAGATATTTCATATCATTCGAAATTAGAATTTTCATTTTATTTTAATTAAATTCCTGATTTAATATAATCTCTAATGATATAATAGAAAGTCAAACTAAAATCAGCCGTACACCTTACATATAAAGTTCATTTTAGGTTGACCTAATTTTTCTAGAAAGATATACGTAATGACAGTTATTACGTTATCGTTCTAGAAAGTTCTCTACTCAAATATGATCAACTGATAACTACGGAAAATCAATGCTGCCATCTATTGTAGAATAGCGAAACTATTACGATCTTAAGTTTCACTATTGTACAAATAGATGAGTCTATTTTGAATAGACTACAAAAGGACGTAAATACTCTTTTTTTTGTAGCAAAATAAAATTAATTGTAACGCAGTTTGGTATATTTTTAAATGTTCTGTTTGTGTGTTTCGGATTATTGTTGCTTAAAATGAAAACGACCAATGAAACAATATTTGCATTAGTAGTTTATATGCAATAATGCTTAATTTATGTGTGAGTGTGGCGATCGCGGTCCTGATACAAATGTTTGTACTTGCCATTTCGCTTGTTTTCTTTATTTCGTGATCTAAATAAACTTTTTCTAACTGTAAGCTAAATGTATTACGGCAGTGCAACAAGTAATACGTATATTACGTATCACTTCAAGTAATAGTACAGTTGAAATTCAAACGTTGTCAGATCTTTCGAATGCGTCGCGTAATGTTTCGAGTAATGCGTAATGTTATCGAGTAATATCACCTGACCGACAAAGTAATGTTGCATCACATTACTTCATAAGGTGATGTTTTGCGCATGTCTAGTGGTCACGCTGCAACTAGCAAGCACAGATTATTTATGCTGGCAAAGCCAAGACACTGCGCTGTGCCGAGCAATTGCGCTAACTCACGAAATAAAGAAAACAAGCGGAATTGGCAAGTACAAACATTTGTATCAGGACCGCGATCGCCACACTCACACATAAAATAAGCATTATTGCATATAAACTACTAATGCAAATATTGTTTCATTGGTCGTTTTCATTTTAAACAGCAATAATCCGAAACACACAAACAGAACATTTAAAAATATACCAAACTGCGTTACAATTAATTTTATTTTGCTACAAAAAAAAAAGAGTATTTACGTCCTTTTGTAGTCTATTCAAAATAGACTCATCTATTTGTACAATAGTGAAACTTAAGATCGTAATAGTTTCGCTATTCTACAATAGATGGCAGCATTGATTTTCCGTAGTTATCAGTTGATCATATTTGAGTAGAGAACTTTCTAGAACGATAACGTAATAACTGTCATTACGTATATCTTTCTAGAAAAATTAGGTCAACCTAAAATGAACTTTATATGTAAGGTGTACGGCTGATTTTAGTTTGACTTTCTATTATATCATTAGAGATTATATTAAATCAGGAATTTAATTAAAATAAAATGAAAATTCTAATTTCGAATGATATGAAATATCTCCATTTTTAATCATCTGTATTCTACTATCATTTCTGCATTCAAGGATGGCACAATACGGCATAATTCAGTGTATACTAGATTTTCGCACGACGACTATCTCCTAATGATATGGTAAGTATCACTAAGGCAATTTAGAGTAAAAGCGCATAATAGTGGCGCACGCGGCACGCCCACTCTTCACTTCCCCTTGTTTTCTTTATTTCGTGCGCTAACTCAATTCACTGGCTGAGTGTGTCAGCTTCTTTAGGGTGAACGCACACTCATCCGAGCCGAACGATACGAATTTTAGAATTTTCTATAGAAAATCTCATGAATTCGACGATGGTAAGTGTGCGAGGTGGCATGCGATGTCATACGTAATTATTTATGCAATGCAAAAACTGTATTCTCAAATTAGTAGAATTAAGAATAAGAACACATTTATTTGAGACGCACACCTCAGAACATATACGACTTACAACAATAATATACAATTTAGACATACAAAACTTTTGTACAGAATACGATATAAAAACAAAAAAACAAAAGAGATATAAAGTACATAATGGTGGTGCGACATCTCAAATTGGCCTACCACTCAGCATGTGTTGGGATTATAATGGCAATCCCAACGCCGATTTTCTGTGGCAGCCAGTTCTCTGGAAAAGGCAGCAATAGTTTTGCGTCTATTCATCCCTAATAGTTTATTAATAATAGAATAGTTTATAAATAATATGTATACATACAAATATGTATACATATTATTTACACGTTAAATACACTTATTACTTTATATTGATATCATCTGATATCAAGTGTTATATCTGAAGTTGCATGTTAATTAAGTATTGTTTATATTTCATCCGGAATCCCTGTGTTGATGTCAAATTTCGAATTGGAGGAGGTAGGTTGTTCCCGCACCGTGTCGCCGCATAGCGGGAATTACCACGAAAAGCTGTCGTATGGTGTCGTGCCATGACCATCATGTATAGTGACCCTCTAGTTGTTTGACTTAAATTCGAGTCGCTAGCCCACTGTAGCTTAGTATATAGATAGGAAGGTATTTTATATTTAATGACTCCAAATAGCAGACTAGCCAAATGCAATTGCCATCGGCAGTTCATTTTCAGTATCCTTGCACTGTTAATAAAAGGAGTTACATTAGTCCGAGGTGGTATTTGGAAACAATAACGAGCACAGGCATTTTGAACTTTCTTTTACTTTTTTTTAGTCAAATTTTCCGCCTTACCCAATAACTTAGTTCTCTGTATTTATATATTTATGTAACTGAAAAATTGCATTTAAATTTTTTTTTAATTATTGCCGGAATATCATGTAAAATTACTTCAGTGATTCTCTTTTAAACTAAACCTTTCAGACGACAATTAAATCTAATTTTGAAATATATAATAGTTTTATTGAAAATACATTAATTTTACAGCCCCTGATACGTGCCACTTACACTAGCGTGGTTGGTGTGCCCAACCTCAAGTTTTTGTTATCCCTGCTTTCAATATAAAAAGTGTAGGTTAAAGTAAATATTATACATCCGTATTTAATTTAAATAGATACAAATACAAAAATCGCGTACAAATTATTTTACGATTTGGAACTTGAAGTTTTTGCAGGAAATGTAACTTAAATTTCAAATGCGAACAATTGATAGGTAGGTGTAAATAAATAAATATATCGCGCTTATTTCCATGCGAGATTAGATGTTTTGGTTATTCAGGATTTAAACCGATCTGTAATTTATTCAAATAACTCTTATACGTAGTTTTGGCGAATTGACATTCATACAATTACTACCAAATCGAAATGTGACCCTACACTGAGTTGATCCAGTGGAAGAAACTTAACGAGCTTATCTTGCCTTATATTATTATTATTATAATTTTTTATAGCACGATCAATTTTAATAGTAAAAAACTATCTTATTACATTTCATCAAAATCGATAGAGCTGTTTTGGAGAAACAATAAAAATAATATATGAATTACTCGTTTAAAGAATAGAATTTGGTTTGTGAAGCAATAATAATTAATTGCAGACATTGTTGTCTTCTTCACAATTTAAGATTTTACAATACTCTTTCCTACGTAGTTTTATTTTAACACATTTTTTAATTTGTTTACTGGTACATAATAGATCTTTTATACCATCCGGCAGTTTAACTGTAGTAACTTATTCTATGTAGACAAGATGCATGCTCCACAAGATTGTTTTCGTTCCTTGTATCTATTGAGTGCACATTACCACTTTATTAACTATAAATGTTTTACTGTAGACATATTATTTTAAGTTATCAAATACAAATAACAATTATTAATTTCTTTGAATTCTTTGAATTATTAATTTCTTTGAAAATTAATTTCTTTGAAAATTAATTTCTTTGAATTGTTTTCTCAGGGAAACCCTCGGGTAAATATTATTTTTTCGTCAAAACAAATATAGCTTTTATTTCAGCAGAATTTCCCTACCGAAAAATGCCCTATATAAAATAGTGCGGTGGAACGTATATAATTCCTACAATATTGACATCAGTTAACAGTCCCATTTTAACTGCGAAACCTGCCGTACTAAATTTATTTGTTAACTTATTGTAATTGTAACTAGAGGTATAATAAAGACACGGTGGAGTCCACCTGACTTTTTTTATATCATTAGATTCCTAACAAGTACCAAGATGGGTCTCCTGATGGAAAGAGTCACCCATCGTCTATAGACACCAAAGGTGTTAATTTGTTTTTGCTATTTTGTCTTAAATGCCACATGCATAAGTTTAGTGGCTACCTTACCCTCCAAACCTGAACATGACAGTGACAAGCACTGACGCTATTGTGGCAGGATTAGGTAAGGCGGTGGAACCAGACCCGGGTAAGACATTGCAGAACTCTACCATCTAGTAAACGTGGTACGTAGTAGACCCAGATTATTTCCATTCAGTTTTACATTGCTATTTACGTGACTTACATGAGGCAATGAGAATTTGACAGTCTTCCTTTTGTTGTCATTTAATAAAATGTATTGTGCCGAACCAGTTTACTACTTTTGAAATTGCATTATTCACTTCATCATACTTACCACCTCTTCTTTTAACTTTGAATAAAATTGATGTGACATCCGCATATATTTATGGAATTATATGTATGCTACTCGAGGCACGAGCGTGTTAAACCGTCCCTCCTCCCGCCATCTTCGAAGAATATACCATCTACTATTCTTCCAGGCAGTTCTTAAAAGGCGAACGATGGGCTCAAAATGTCACTAATATCGAGATTACTAGTTGGTAGAGTTCTGCAACGTCTCACCCGAGCTGCCGCAAAAGAGCTGCCTACTGATCCATGCGGCAAAAGCGTCAATGTAATCAAAAATTAAAGACTTCCGTATCGCAGTTTTGAGGATAAGGTATCCGGCAATACTATCCCACCCCATCACATGGATAACTTCGCACTAGAAACATATTTTGTATCTATAGACGATGGTCGTTTCTTTCCTTTAGGAGTGCTATCTGCTTGTTTATTAACAGCAATTTAAATTTTCATGGTTTTTATTTTAGATTTATTATACATATATCATATCTATCTACACTTCTTTGCATAATTTTATTATGATTGACCAAGACGTACTTATATGAAATATGTTTCCCATTTTTTTGGAAAATTACCCCAGTTATAAACCGGCAGTACTGATTAATTGGACTAAAACTCAATTTTTTCATAGGTATATAATTGTAATTGTAGAATAAAAATTGCTCGTGAAACGTATTCTAGATATTATTACAAGATTTTTCAAGATAATTGTGATAACATTTTGTCATTACAAACCGGTATATTTTATAATTTTCCTTCAGCTCTATATAATATGAATCTCGGTATCGGTTCCAACGATTTTCATGAAAGTCATAAATTAGGAGTTTTTCGGGTCAAGGAATCGATTTATCAAGGTTCCAGGTCCAAAAAATCTCGGTTTCCAAGATGTAGGTATGTGAAAAACCGAGCATAGCTCGGATAAACCAGGTACAGAAATAAAAAAAATAATTCTGTAGGAATCGATTTATCAAGGTTCCAGGTCCAAGAAAAGCTCGGTTCCCAAGATATGGGTATGTGAAAAACCGAGCAAAGCTCGGTCAACCAGATATTGATTGTTAAAATGACACTATCTGACTTGGGCGATACACCCAAGTCTACCAAATTTAGTAGACTTTTAATGGGGACACTTTTTATCGCCCAATTATCAATCTAGACGTGTAATATATCCATGATTTTCCTTGAAAAGACGACAGTACAGCTTTTACTTGCTGATAGTGAAAGGCGTATAAATTATTGTCAAGATAAGAAATTATTTAAAATGCATTATGTAAAAACACTTTACACGCAAGAGAAAGGTGTTTTGATGAGGCATAGAGAGTTAAGTCGTCTGCATAATATTGTAAAATATTACAAAAAGGGAGAAAATTAAAATCAATAAACAATTGTTGTTGTTTGTTGGTATGTGGCTTCTACCGTGACTAGCACAGTAATTCTGCCAATGTCACGTTATGAGAAAGACACATGTAAAAGTACCTGATTTTGACCGGTTTTGAAGATTACCCAAATGGAACTTGACTCGATTCAAAATAGAAGTATAATATAAAAATGTAATTATCTATAGTAAATTAAAATATATATAAATTAGAATAGGAATACATCAATAAACAATTAACAAATAAACACAATTATGAAATCTGTCTGAAAATGGCACAGGCCACAGGCAAAAAAGTAAAGACTAGGGATCTTTTAGGGATATTTATCGACTTTCGATGAATATCGATGTTAGAGGATAACATATCGGAAGTTGCATTAAATTAAAACATCGTAACATCGATGTCGGCAGGAAAGGGATACATAATCGGAATTTGATCGCGGAGACGTCATAACTGATCGAAATGTATGAACGCTTCCACACACATAAAGTATATTTTATTAAATTCTGAACACTATCAAACTACGGAAATAACCTTTGTCTTGTTCGACTCTACCTAGTTCTTAGTCTGTGGTCGTTACGCGCCCTGCGCTTTCAAAATTACCTGCCTACCTATTATTTTTAGTCAATTGACAAAAAGTATTGGAACTTATGTGCTTCTACGCCCTAATATTTTATTTTTTAAAATATATTGTTTGATTCCTGTTTTAATTGAAAATGTATGATATTATGGATAGCCAAGATCGATATTTTTTCACTGATCACCAATAAACAAAACATTCCTGATGACGATCAGTGAAAAAATATCGATGTTGGTTGACATAGATGTTTTCCTTATGATGTTTGTCGAACATCGAGTCTTTAGCTTCGATATTGACATCGATTTTTTTCTAACGTATTCGGTTATCCCTACTAGAATATAAAACAAACCCATACCTAATCCGTGGAAATATAGCACCTAGGTACCTATATTTATACGTCTACGGACAAACCAAAGACTTTAATATGACGGCTCACTGAATTTGGCCCCACTTTTTTTGATTTTCAGATTTTTGATATTTTTAATTATTTGTTCGTCGTTCGTTCTTTAATGTTCGATTGTAAAAATTGTTTGTTCGTCTTTTATTTATTTATAATTAATTAAACAATTGATCACCCTTAAGTTGGCCCCCCTTACTAGATATCTTTATTTTTATCACTTAGATTAATTAATTTTGATTTTTAAACTTGACGAATGGCAGTTGTTAACGCCCATGCCAAAAAAAAAAAAATTTAATTAATTATCGTTTGTTCGCTTTATGTGGCTTTATGAGTTAAGTACATAATATATTGGACGTAATGCATGTAAATGGACTATATAGACATTAGATGTTTTTCGATGATTATTAATAAGTACATAATTTATTAATAATGATTCTTTTACAACTAAACATTCGAAATGGAGCATTATTTATAATGTCATTTTTTACGTGACATGCACTACGCAATACGAATCGCTCAGTCGCCATTAGACTGCTGGCGTATGCGCAATGTAGGCGAGAGGTAATGGTTTGCATATTAGATATAAAATAAATAATAATTGGGAATTTGTTTTTATGATCGAACAATCACCAATAGTCGTCGAACAAACGATAATTAATCAAAATTAATTAATCTAATTGATAAAAATAAAGATATCTAGTAAGAGGGGCCAACTTAAGGGTGATCATTTGTTTAATTAATTATAAATACATAAAAGACGAACAAACAATTTTTATAATCGAACATTAAAGAACAAACGACGAACAAATAATTAAAAATATCAAAAATCTGAAAATCAAAAAAAGTGGGGCCAAATTCAGTGAGCCCTGCGACGCAGTGTAAAGGTGGCCTAACCGAGCTTAGGCCACTTTTGCATTCTGGCAACATTTGTGGTTTTGGCGGGTTAGGCTGACAGCTGTCGTCGAAACGTCATAATTAATTTTTCCCTCTCAAACTAACTGCTAAAACTTTGTTATAAAGTGTTATAAAAATTATTTCTGAATACTTCGAAAGCTTAGAAAACTATTTAAGTACTATGGAAGACTTAGAAAATGCCGAAGATGTGGAAGAAAATATGCGATGTAAGTACCTACATCAAATAAAGAATTACTCAGTTCATTTTGGCGTGAAAATGTTTACTTCAATGAAAGTTTTTTTTCAGCGCTCTTTGGTTCTGATTACCAAGATTCAGGTTCAGAATATTGCCCGTCAGAACAGCACTCTTCATCTGATTTGGAAGATGTTTTGCAAGAGGGACTTGAAAGTTCAAGATTACAAGAAGACAGAATCGCAAGGAAACCAAAGAAGAGAATTAGAAAAACTGAGAATTGGACCAGGAATGTGAAGAAATCAAAACGTAATAAAGGAGAGGAATATGTCAACTACAAGGGGGTAACTGTACCAGCTAAGACACCTAAGGTAGGATTGTGCTCATGTCCAAACAAATGTCACGTAAAAATAAATTGTGACCAACAAAGTAAGATATTCAAAGATTTCTATACTTTGGCGAATTTCGACTTGCAAACATCTTATTTGTTTTCGCTTATCAAAGTTGTTTCAAAGTCTCGTACCTACACTAGTAATGAAACCTCAAGAAGACAAATGACAAGACATTACTACTTGAGTGACTCTAAAGGAATAGAAGTTTTAGTATGCAAAAAGTTCTTTAAAGATACATTATGTGTCTCAGATGGTCGCATTAGTAGACTACTTAAAAACAAAAGTTCTGTGTCAACTCCACCTCTAGATCGCCGAGGTCATTCAGTATCAGCCAATAAAACACCCAGTGATAAGATCAATGAAATAAAAGATTTCATCAACTCTATTCCTTCATATGAGTCACATTATTCATTGCATAAATCAATAAACCGCAAATTTTTAGCACCAGATTTAAACATGAATATTTTATATGGTCTTTATAAAGCCAAAGTTTGTAACCCTACCTCAAAGTTTATTTTTAGAAAATTTTTTTATGAAGAGTTTAACTTGAGTTTCCATGCCCCTATTACTGACTCTTGTAAGCGCTGTGATTCATTAGATATCAAAATAAAAGTTTGTGACAATTCTAATGATGAACTAAGATTGAAAAATGAAAAAAGTTACATCTACTCAAAGCAAGTTCAGCAAGAGAGGGCATAAAAAAGGATGTAGAAATGTATAAGAATGATGAAAATGTATGTATAATTTCATTTGATCTAATGAAGACCTTACCAACTCCTGTAATAAGTACAGGAATATGCTATTACAAATGTCAACTCTGGACATACTGTCTCGGTATACATAATATGAAAACAAATGATGTGTGTATGTTCATGTGGGATGAAAGCATAGCTTCTCGTGGCCCACAAGAAATAGGTTCTTGCATAGTGTATTTCCTTAAAAACATTGTAAAGTGTGAGCATTTGATTATGTACTCTGACCAATGTGGCGGCCAGAACCGCAACATTAAAATGGCTGTTTTATGCCAATACATTGTTTCCAATCCTGAGTTCACAACAAAGAAAATTGACCACAAATTTTTAGTAAGTGGGCATTCATACATGACTTGCGATCAAGATTTCGGTCTAGTAGAAAAACAAAAACGTTTTTTTAAAAACATTTATGTTCCTCAAGATTGGCAACAAGTGATTTTGGCTGCCCGGAAAACAAGACCATTCATAATCATTAATATGACAGAAGATCATTTTTTTCCACTCAGTCACTTGAAAGAAACAACAGAAAAGTTTCTGTAAGCAAGGGTAAAGTTGAGTGGCTAAAAATGCAATGGTTAATGTTTCATCAAATACATCCATTCAAGTTTTTTTATAAGTACTCCAATAATATTGAGGTTCTCTCTGAAGAGGTTGATTTGAAGAAACGCAATTCTGTTATCATCCAGAACCTAAATATTTTATATCCTGATGGTCATGTCGTAAGTGATAAGAAAAAGAAAGATTTAATGGAATTATTACAGTTTATACCACCCGTAAATCATTGTTTTTACAATGAGTTAAAGACATCAGCAGCTGAAATTGACATTATTTTCAATGATGAACCTATCGATGAATAGTATAAATTCCATTTAAGTACTGTTTAAATTAAAATGTCAGTTTCTATTAATTTGAAAAATAAAAAGGTGATTTCATTTACATATTCGTTTTATTTTTGGCCTAACCTTCTGGATATTAGGGAAAATGTATAGTTACTTTAAATGCAAAGGTGGCCTATACCACAAAAAAATATTAATTTTTGATTATTTTCCAAAATAATCTTCTTTATCACAAAATAATGTACCATAGTAACTAAATAAAACACACCTGGAAACTAAATTAAAATATAATATAATTACTATGTGTTCAATTTAAATTCATAAAAATTCAAACCTCATTATCTCCATACTAACTATGCTGAGCTTAGGCCACTTTTGCGCTGACGGCCTCAAATATAAAAGATTTAAAGAGGGCGAAACAAAAAATAGCATTGATAAATATTTGTTATGAGGCGAATCACAATTTGAGAACAAGTAAACAAGGAGGAAATCAGTTCTGAGCAAATAAGAAAAAGTTATATTTGAAAATAAAAAGTATCTTCACGCCCATATCCCCGAAGGGGTAGGCAGAGGTACAACAAGTGCACCCACGATTAGCCGAAGATACTTGGTCCCACAAATGTGATAGGTGGCAAGCCTATCGCCAACCGGGCACTTTCCAATCCCGGGCAACTTTGTGTTTCTCAGAAAACTGAAAAAGCATTTTTTTTAAAGTGCCCGACCCGGGAATCGAACCCGGGACCTCATGTGGTCAACGCCAACACTGGACCACTAGACCACAGAGGCGATATTTGAAAATGATCGTTTAAATCACTAATCAGACAATGTGAAATCAAGCCTATTTTTTATGTGATTAAAATCTTATAGATATAAAAATCAATCACGACATCACGCCTGAATGACTGGACCAATTTCGGTACTTTTTTTTTTGTTGTATTTGAAATTGTAAGAAGATTCTTATAAAAGAAAATATTAAGGAAATTGCGCGGAAAATTAGAAAATTTAAGAATACTTAACCACCATATAAAGTTTAATCCCGTAGACTTATATAAATTAAGTGTCACATTGTTTGTCCGCTATGAATTCCTAATATGTAAGTCAAAACAACGTTTGCCAGGTCAGCTAGTAATAAAATAAATTTAAAAGCTGCATATTTTTGGAAACAATGATAGATTTTGATATCTCGAACGCATTGAATGCAATTTTTTAAATCTCATATGTTTTCTTAGCTACATAATCTTTAGGTTGAAAAACATTTTATCAAAAATGTTTGTCAATAACAAATCCTAAATAAACCAACCGATTTTGATCCAATTTATGATATTTGACCACGAAGTATTTAGATAATGGTGGAGCTATCACTTGAATTAATCAACTGAAACAAGTATTTACGTCATATCTCAGTCTATGAGGTCTCGCCATCTCTTTTTATACAGCTGTGTTAGAAAGAGAGGGTAATAAAGGTAATTAAATATTTAGACACCAAAAAATACGGTGAATGCTTTAGAAAGATCAAAATCGATCATCATTTTGAAAACACACGTCTACAAAAATTTAAATACTATCATTCTTTTGATCTTAAAATACTTGCCTGCATGTTTATGGCCTGCAGGGTCAACCAGCTTACAGATTTTTTAAACATTTTTATACGAAAGTCACAAGCAAAAAGTTTTCCTTCAGTGTGAACCAATTTATATCGATGGAGTTTATTACCTACTAACTGTTGCCTGCGACTTCGTTCACGCGGACTTCGTTTACTCTGCACAGCTCCTCCCCCATAGGTGATAGCGTGATAATATATAGCCTATATGTTGATCTGACCTGTTAGTAACATTCATGCAAAATTTGAAGTAAATCCATGCAGTACTTTTTGAGTTTACCCCGGACATACATTGACTTTCCTACGATTTTATTGTTTGTATATAGATGTGTAATTCCTATGCAAAAATTACACACATTTGTACTTCAATGTGAATGGTACTTCAAAATTGTTTTTTTGTCTAAACGTTTTGTTACAGAACTTACAAGTGAACGGTTTCTATCCAGTGTGAGTTAACTTATGACGACACAAATTACTTGGAGTTGTGAAACCCTTACTGCAGACATTACATACATAGGGTTTTATATTACTGTGTATATTTAAATGGATCTTCAAGTTGCTCTTCTGTGTGAATGATTTTTTACAAAACTCACAAGTAAATGGTTTTTCACCAGTGTGAATTAACTCATGACAATGTAAATCAGTTAACACTGTGAAACCCTTACTGCAGACATTACACACATAGGGTTTTATATTATTGTGTATTTTTAAATGTCTCTTCAAGTTGACCTTCTGTCTGAAAGATTTTTTACAAAACTCACAAGTGAATGGTTTCTCTCCAGTGTGAATTAACTCATGACAACGCAAATTACCTAAAAATGTGAAACCCTTACTGCAGACATTACACACAAAAGGTTTTATGTTACTGTATGTATTTAAATGCTTCTTCAAGTTACTCTTCTCTCTGAACGATTTTTTACAAAACTCACAAGTGAATGGTTTCTCTCCCGTATGAATTAACTCATGACGACGCAAATGACTTGAGGTTGTGAAACCCTTACTGCAGACATTACACACGAAAGACTTCTTATCACTGTGCATATTCAAGTGTCTTTTTAAATAAGCCTTTTGACTAAAAGCAGCAACAGGTGACTTCGAAGATGCCACTTTATCCCTTCCATCTAATGTTTGATCAGTGCTTTCTTCTAACTCTTGGAATCTCCCATATTGACCTGCAAAAAGACATACTATCTATACATATAATATGCTTAGTTAATCAAAAAACAATGAGTTAATTAATTTCCAAATCTTCACATTCACAGAGGGTAAAATTGGGGGTTAAAATATTGAATGTATTTTTCATACAGTAAAAGCTATTTATTCGCTGGGTATTCTTATAATCCCTCTGTCAAATAGCTGTGGTTCGGATTTTATATTTAGTTTTACAGTAACTTTTGAATATGTTTGATGTTACTTAATTGAGCAAACACCAAGTGTTGCATCAGTATTTGCCCTGGGCGGAGACGACGCCATATTTGGGAAATATTTAGCATTATGTCACATGACCTTATTTCTTATCCTCTACCTTTCTTATATTAATGGTTATTATATTACCAGTCACATAAAAAAAAATATATTTCAAAAGCTAATTATTTACGCTAAATTTAACTAGCATTATATTACATAAATGTGTATGTAACGAAATTTGCATGTTACAGTTCGACATCTAAAGAATACAGGCGATTTTTGGTTTTAACATCTTTTGCGTGTCTTTTGGATTAACAAGTACTAGATCAAAGAGAAAATAAAATACATCACTAGGAATAAAAATATATTGAGACTTTAATTTAATTGAGTTCTGTTATTATAATTAAGTTGAACAAAACTTTAATTTTGTTTACATTAAAACATATTCAACTTTATTTATAATGATTGTAATAGTGTCAAATAAAAATTCTCCATATTTAACCAATGATGCAAAAACGAGGGGTGTTTCAGGTGTGTATCTGTGTGTCTGTCCGTGGCATTGTAGCGCCCAGGGGGATGATACAATTTGATTGTGGTTTTTGTAATGAAAGCCCTATTTTGTGAGATATTTCTCAGTTATGATTCACTAGAATTATTCAGCCGTTTTAAGATCATTAACTCTTCAAATTGATGAAAGAAATAAAAAAACTATTAAGACTAATTATAACACAAAACTGTGAATATTTAATTTACATGTGTTTGGGCCTTTAGTGAACCCAATGGAATTAAAAAAAAACTAGTTTTGAATTCAAATACTGTTGTATTATAAAAATTAATGTTTGCTGTTTGGAGGCGTGAATATGAATGATAGTACATTTTAAATTGTGCATAAAATATGGCACACACCTGCAATTTCATAAAAGCAATTATTTGGTTATTGAGTTGTGGTGTACATTGCGTGCAGGTGTGAACATAACTCCCAGCCGTTGAAGAACTGGAGTCTGTTCTTCAACTTCTTGCATCTTTGGGAAGGAGAGGACATAGTCGAACCAGTGGACATCGGTAGGTTCCTTGATAGTAGTTATATCAGTAACTCGAGAAATGTCTGATCCAGAAAACAATTACGTTACTCGTCCAACATGCCTTCATGCTGCTGGTGATTTGCTTTCATCATGTTCGCTGTTGCAGTATTAAGATTTACTCACTTTGCCACCTTATTTGTTCTTCAGGTTAAGTGCAGGTAATGTATTCAGCGGGTTTATGGTTAAGAAGTTCCCTGGGGATAGGTATCGGTAGTCATACGCAGATGAGCATAGCGGACACAAAGGGCGATTGTTTGTTACATTTAATTCCACTTGTGCAAATAAATTAAATAACTTTTCGAAAGTAACGTGAAAATTTCCAATTACGCGTTTGATATTTGTATTTTGTATAACGAACGCCGCGCTCACAGATACCACCGGAATGATTAATGTAAGAAGGCATAAAATATAATCTAAAGCCTTCCTGTGCTGCAAACTTAGATAGAGACTTAGAAATATATAGATAAACCCTTTAGAAAATTCTAAGATTTTTATAAAGAATTGCAAAATTACGTCCATTGTCAGAAAGTATTTCAGCTGGCTTAGTTGAATGGTAAAGTGGATGTATGTAGGGACACAAAGAAAAAATTGCATTTAGAAATTATATTTTGTTTCTATAGAATTTTATATTTGTTACATAAATATTGTTTCTGGATCATACTACAGGGATTATTTAGTTTGTCAAGAGTTATACTATCAGTGACTTTATTTTGATTAGAATGTATTAAGTTAAGCAGAAAACATTTTAAATGTTCAAATCTCTTTTGAATTTACTCAATTACCAATGAAATTCGTTCAATTCCGAATAAATATCTAAGGAAGGTATAGCAAAAGACTCCCCTTGAGGAAAGTCATCCAATATTTGTGTTTTTGATAAAGTTTGATTTTGCTCGTCATTTACTGACTATTTTGGACTATACCACAATGTAATAAGTGCATCAGCTCACTAGGGCTAATATCTATATTTTTTGGAAAGCACTTCACGCTCCTTGAATTTAGGTAGACAGTTATCTATTCGAGATTCTTTAGACAAATCCTGCTCAAATAGTAATGCATGATTGGCACTGATATTAGTACTACTTTGTGTGTTTATTTGACCACCTATTAACCAACCGAATTTGGAGTTGTACAATTTTGGCTTACACTTTCCTAGATATATGTGACTATCACCTAAGACGTCCCAAAAAATATCGGCCCCGATCAACACATCGATGGGGGCTGGCTGGAAGTGAGGGTCAGCTAGCTTTATATTTGATGGAATATCTAATTTTGATACATCTATGGGAAACTTTGGTAATTTTCCTGTAAGAGTATCTAAAACTATTCAAGATAGGTTTATTTTAAAATTGCTTATATTTTCACGGGATTGGAGCTGCACGACACATCTCTCGCTGACTGTGTTGGCATGACAGTCACCAATACCGGTCATGTTTAAAGAAGTGGGAAATGTTTTTAATGATAATTTTTTTTGTAGATTTTTACTGATAAATGATGACATAGAACCTGAATCTAATAAGGCCTTAGCCTGTACTACTTGCTTTTTTTCAGGATTCATTACATTTATTATGGCAGTAAGCATTAAAACCTGCCTGCTACCTTCTTTAGAAAAGTTAACTATGGCGTTATGATGGGCCTCGACAATATCACTGCAATCAACAGGTGCCTCTGGCTGTACTGTGGTTACCTGCTGGTTGGTGTTGCTAGTATGCAGCAATGTATTGTGACGTTTTTTGCACAGGCAGCAAGGCCCTAAACGACATTCACTAATAAAGTGACCTTGTCTCAAACAATTTGCACATAGTTTATATTTTTTGACCTCAATTAATTTGTCATCTATATTTTTGGACTTGAAAGTGGGGCAGTCATAAATTTTTTGAGTTTGGTTGTAAATGATACAGCGAAACACGGTATTAACTTCACGATTAACTGACGCAAACGATTTGGTACCTGTATTTTTGTGTGTACTAATGCCATCTATGATCGGCCGAGAAGATTTACGATTAATTGATTCTAAGACATAGGCACGGTCAAGAAAAAACGTTTTAAATTGCTCTAATGTAGGCAAATCTTCGTACTTACTATGCTGTTCCTCCCATTTCATTAAGGTATTGTTATCAAGCTTAGATGTTAACATAAAAATAAGTAGTGTATCCCAATGGTCAGCAGGTAAGCCTAGGTTTGAGAGTGCACGTAAGTTCTTCGTTACGTGATCAACAAAATACCTCTATGAATTTTCGGATTCACAATTTAAGTGTTGAATATTAAAGAGAGATTTTAAATGATGATTAATAAGTAGCCTTTTATTGTTGTAACGACTACGAAGTAGGTCCCATGCATTTAAATAGTTAGCAGAGGAAAACTATGTTTGAAACTATGCGCTTTGCCTCTCTTCAAGGTATGTATAATGGAATTTTTGAATATGAGGGATGCAAATGTTTTTATGTATTAAATTTGAAAAGTTGTTGGAATTCAAGCCAGCGGAAAAATGAACCATCAAATTTTGCAATTTCTATTTGAGGCAGCATTATGCCAAAGTCATTCTGATCAAGAGTATATTGAGCATCTGGATGTATAGAATCACGCCTTTTTTTGTCTAGTTGGCAAAAAACCAGTAAATATCGCGTAAAAACTGGCGTGAAACAGTTGACACTGATTGATTTCATTATTATTTACGTGTTTTTTGCATTTATTTAATTTATCAAGTTGATAATTGCAAAAATAAATTTACTTTTGTAAGTTTTTGTAAGTCGATTTGCACAACTGAAATTTAAGATTTAATGTGTTATTTTAGGGATAATGGATGGACTTAGGATGGATGGATGGTGGTGTTAAGGGAGTAAAAGGGATAATCAGGGCACTTAACTTGTGTAATCTGCTGCGAGGTGGTGCTTTAGATGTGTCACTGCTCGGCGATGATCTCGGCAAAGTCCAGTTATTTCTTACTCCACGTCAATATATTTACTTGTTCCACTATTTCTTTGTGTTTTTAATAAAGTAGCAGCTGGCATGTAGGGCTCTGGAACTGCTTGACAATGTCTCGAAATCCATCCTTTTGCCAGGCGGTGATGTCGAGTCACAAAGTTGCAGACAATGCTGTCTTGACTTGATTTTGTATAAGTCCTGTCATGGTCGCCAATGTTTGGGCCTTTAGTGAGCCCAATGGAATTCGAAAAAAACTAGTTTTGAACTCAAATACTGTTGTATTATAAAAATTAATGTTTGCTGTTTGGAGGTGTGAATATGAATGATAGTACATTTTAAATTGTGCATAAAATATGACATACACCTGCAATTTTTTAGAAGCAATTATTTGGTTATTGAGTTGTGGTGTACATTGCGTGCAGGCGTGAACATGTTTTTTAAGACTAACAACTGATTATTAATGTCATTTCCATGTAAAAAAACCACTTTTCATGATTACACTTTTTGCACAATTCAACCAATTTGAATGTTTTATTATTAAATAAACATTGTAATTTGAATTGCACAGAACTAATACCTGATAAATTTGGGTCTGGTGTAAGGTTGGTATCTTCATTTTTGATATTTGTCTGGTAGCTGGGACCAGGTTCACTACCCATACTCCATTCTGAAAAAAACTTTTACAATGTAAGAAATTATCTAATACTAGTTGACCCAGCAAATGTTGTTCTGCCTTTTTAACTACTCTTATTTTTTTTTCTATATTTTCTCACCTTTTAAACCTTCTCTGGACTTCAACCATTAATTCAAAACCAAAATTAGCCAAATCGGTTCAGCCATTCTCGAGCTTTAGCGAGAATAACAAACAGCAATTGATTTTTATATATAGATAGATTTTCTATAAATAAAATTTGTGCCTATTTTGTTTTTAGTTACAGCTGTAAAGTTTTCCAAACATCAAAGAAAATCTTCTCTTTGTTATTTTGGAGTTTTCAGTTTGGGAGTATTTCAAACATTTTTGATGAGAAGACCTTTCAGCATAGAAAATTAATGTCCAACTAATGATGAAAACGAAAACTGTTAAACTAATAATATGAAAATGTTAGATAACTTTTAAAAAATAAAACATCCATGACTATGGATAAACATCCATGACAAAGTGTTCTACAGAGACATACATTATTTGGGTAGATATTTATTTATTTAATAAGTATTATTCAACCTATATTCTTGTATTAATATTATATATTTACTAGATGGAAACCCGGCTTCACTCGGTAGTCTCATAATACGCAATCTTATATACTAACTCAAATAGTAGACATTAAAAAGTAGCAACACTGTAGACGTCTCCTTACAACTATTACGTTGGTTTAATAAAGACAACACTATAGTGTTGCTATTTTTTAATTTCTACTCTTTTATGAACGAAGAGAATTAAGTGTCACGATAATCTATGCTCTATTCTACGATACTTTAATAAATGCTCACGCCATCTACACCACATATTTGTAACCTTTAAAGAAATATGGCCGATTCGTCTGTCAGCACGGTTAGAATTTTTAAATCACTATTTTAACAAAATACGCAATAATCCGAATTTAGCGGACATATGTTGTCGACTCAAAATTATAATTTTTTTATGCTTTATAATTTAGGTAAGGTTTCAATTGAGTCTACCATAACTCTTGACGAAATTATTAATATAGATATTTAAACTAGCTGCCGTGTGCTGCATTATAAAAGTTTTGGTAAATCCCACGGGATCATCTAATTATTCCAGGATAAAAGTAGCCTATCTAGTATATCCAGGTCATAATCTACCTGTTTGCCAAATTTCATTTATATCTGTTCAGTAGTTTCTGCATGATTGAGTAACAAACATCCATCCACCCATCCAAACTTTCGCATTTATAATATTAATATAGATTTACTACCAGGCGAGATGGCGAGTGGTCTATTTTGAAAACGTCCAACATGGCCTTGACTACGTCTTTTCATGTAATATTGACACACCCATGATGCTGATGAGTTCATTATTGTGGTGTTAATGCAATTTATATGCCTTATCCAATTATATTTGTTATGCCAACCAAATAGTAATTTATGAGCTATTATTTATTTTTCATACAATATGAGATAAGCAGAAGGTTCGCCTGTTTGTAAATGACTACTACTGCTCATTGCGATCTGCAACAATTGCAGCTGCACTTGTAGCATATTTATAATGTCTCACCTCATTTATGAAAGCCTTGGGAATGCACTAGAAACGTGCCGCACGAATTTGGGGTTGAGGGGAGGGGGGGGGGTGAGGGGATCTACTCCCCTCCAGTAAAACTTGCCCCCTACGGAAATGTATATAAAAAAAGTTATATGGCAAAAACTAGCCTAACCTAACCTCAAAATGTATACAAATACATAAAAACACTTCAAATATCAATCTTAAATTATTTAACACTATTTTTTATTAAATGTTTTTAATGTCTATTTTGTTTAAAGTAATATGATGTAATAAATGTTCTCTCCATGTAATAAGTATGAATGTGCAGAGTTATCCAACATATTTGTATCTCGGAATTAATAGAATCACACACACAACTTTAACAACGATCAAAATGAAGAAGCTCTAAACCAAGCTGAGGTCCAGATGAGACCACAACTTCTTGAGATCAAATTTCGCTCTTTTAAAGTACCAAGATGATTGCATGCTTGTATTACTATTTCCCTTGTTGAGCACAAACAGGTTTTGCAAAACCAGCTGTCACAGGTCATTTCTTACAAACACAACATTTATACTTAATCCGTCGCTTCTAAGGGTTTAATATTGACTGAGACAATCTAGTTTACTTTTAGCCAGGAGACATTGGTAACTACTGATTAGGTACTTCTAAAAGAGGGGTCAGTCAGTCAGAAAGTCAGAACTTTTATCCTATGTATGTGTCCCTTGTGTCTATTTTAAAATAAAACGTCAATCAAACGAATAGCGACGCACCTTTTTGGACATTTTCTAATTCCGTTTTAATATCCAGTGACTCCATATCTTCTTCGTATTCGTAATCCTTATCCATCTCCACTTTAATTACATCTGTCTCCAATATTAATTCTGATGTACTTTGGAAAGAATAGCAATCAACGTCTTCCTCATTTTTTGTAGACATCTTGTTGCTGTACATTGAGGTTAACTAATTTGCAACAATTTCAACTTCTTGAATAATACTATATAATATATTTTAATAAGAAAATAGGAAGCGTTATAATTACTGATTACTAATAATAATGCTCAACAACAAAAAGTAGGTATTCTAATTACATAATACCAAGGAAGTTATATTCTACCCGGAATGCTTACACGCGCTTCAAATTCGTTCCGAAGAGAACCACGACATGAGTGGAGTGTGTCTCTTTCTACTAAATGAAGCGCCAATCGCCATA
This sequence comes from Apodemia mormo, assembly GCA_036924255.1. Taxonomy (NCBI): domain Eukaryota; kingdom Metazoa; phylum Arthropoda; class Insecta; order Lepidoptera; family Riodinidae; genus Apodemia; species Apodemia mormo. The sequence goes on from JAUPFN010000028.1 coordinate 8,673,166, forward strand.
TATAAGTGTGGCCATGCGTAGTTTGCAAATTACTACTAAGTAATTCTACTAATTTGAGAAACAGTTTTTGCATTGCATAATTAATTACATAATAATTAAAATAAGCACATTTAAGAACTCACTATGTTAATTACAATACATTTTATGCTAATGTATTTATCGACGTGTATGAATAAAAAGGATTTAACGATTACCGAATATATAAAAATCTACCATTTAGATAGTTTTATTTACACTGGCAATTACAAGAAAGGGACAACATCCACTCTTGACGTTGTCTTGCTCAGAACGTTTTTCCCCTCTGTTAAGTAAGAAACAAATGTCAACTTTATTTGTTACAGCATAAAGTACATTTTTATTTTTCAAATATTGCTTCGTAGTAATTCCAGTTATCGTATATAAGTTCCTTGCATAATACATAATATAACAGAGTATAACATATTGTATTTCCTAGTCTTGGGTAGTTCGCGAGCGACCTAGGTGGGAAGAGCGCTCCTTTAGGTGAACTATGCGAACTAGTTCATTGAAAATCCCGCTCTTAGTTCTTTTTATATTTCTGTTAGTGTCTACTTTACTAGATAGTGGCACTATGTGACCAACCGAGTTATTTACTTTTACTGTGCGCGCCTTGATATTTCGATAATCGATATCGATACTAAACAACTTCAAATCCCCACGGTTGAAATTTTATCAAATCATATGAAATCATAACAATCGTCAACTGAAGTATTGCTGGCTAATTATCAAACAGAATTCTAAAACCATTTATGTCTTATTTTACGGTATGTTTAATTAAAATTGATTTTTTTTTCTTCTATTCCCATTTATTGTTACAAATAATTGATTATTATTATTATATATCACGGTAATTATGACTAATTATTAATATAAATCATTTTATTTTTTCGTTTTGATTTCGATAAAAGATTTTATGTGCCATAACAAAAAAGTCAACTTTAATTGTAAAAATTCATACTTTTTAAGTATTCTAATATAATTAATTACAAATTATACTAAGAACTAGCCTAGCTGTTGACTAATCATTAATACAAATTATTTTATTTTTCATTATTTAAATAAAAAATCTCATATTACATAAATGGACGTGTAAAATTTTTAAAGTATTTTTTAAATAACAATAAACAAAACTTACAATAATCATAACTATATTTTTTCTTTTTTTATTGTTCTTACTAAACTTAATAATAAATAATAAATTATTTCAAAAAAAAGAACTAATGAACTAATAGAGCGAACTAGTTCATCCTTGGATTATGAACTAAATTGTTACCTCTCTGTAGTGACCGGTTAGGCCCAAGCCTATTTCCTATTTAGTGATGGGTCAACTCGATTTACTAACTCGAGTTGTGCTTAAATCGAGTTTACTCGGGTGAGATTCTCCTTAACTCTGGTTAGATTTAAAAACTCTGAACCACTCTGAAATTTAGCTGAGCGCGAAGGAACGAGGAAAGCAAGCCATACGTAAGCGCGATTTGTTGATCATGTAAGTTTATTTATTAGTCACTGAAGATGTAAGTACCTACCGGGGAAGACCAAGACTGACATATTTATTTATTTAATGTAGATACCGGAGAAAATCAAACCTGACGTACCATGATCAGATTGATCGAGTATTGTTTGAAAGTGATGTCAAGAGTCTTCGCAATCAGCGTGCTTGTAAGAAGAGGGTAATGAATGTGGAGTAAGCGAGACAAGTCTGCAAGGATCGTGATATATGGCTTTCGGTTCTCTCTGCCAACCCCGTAAGGGATCTGGCGAGAAGATGTATATTTGTGTATACTATTCACATACGTAAAGATAATTCATAACTTAATTGAGATAGAATTTAAATAAATTTATTTATAACGATTGTTAATTACGATATTTAAAAAACACTGGGTCCTTATAGGAAATCACGTTTAAACGAGTTTCAATAGCCAGACAGTGGACGCATAAATTGTAAAAAATGTTAAAATTCGTTCAAATATATAGGCAATTCGACTTCGTTATTTAATCACATTAAAAAGAAGCATCCAAATGTTATTGTTCAAAAAATAATACTTTAACTTGACCATCAATAGTGAATGGAAATAATATTTTCGTTGAACAATCTACATTGGAGAAGCCTTTTCAAAACAAAAAAGGCAAACTCTGATGCTTGGGCCCTAAACCTAAGCGCATATTCAAAAAATTCAAAAAGACGTAAACATAAATACAGAATTTTATAACAATGACTAAAAATAACCGTTTTACTAGTCAGTGTGTGTAATATGAATTAATTATTTGAAAAAATTAAGCAGTCACAAACAATTATCATATTCAAAACCTCGTCCTACTAAATCGAGTTCAACTCGAATTAGGTGAATTTTTGAAAGGGATAATTAAGATGGAATATCATATTTCTTGGAAGTATAATAATTGTTTTTCCTATTATTATAGTATGTATTTGGCCTCTGAAAACGATATTTCATTTAATTTGGAATTATTTATTAGGTACTGATTGAAAAACCAATTAATTATAGTGACAATATCTCTTTTCCTAGTCCCACACACGCTTAAATATACGTAGAAAGAAGATGGCTATATATAAATTCAAATATGTCACACGTTTTCGACTTGCTACACAATTGTTCGCAAAAGAAATGGAGTTGCTTCTATATTATTTATTATATTTTACTTATTATAATACTTTGATAATTTTATTTTTTAATAATAATTATTAGTTATTTTTATAATACATTATAGCATATATTAACTGCATTTTTTCCACGAGATCCAATACGTTGCGCAACATGGATGAGTATTATGATAGCTCGTTCACATTATGAGGAATATTTTTTTTCGAAACTAATGTTACGTACTTCGGGTTCGTAATTGTAAGAAAACGCCACTTATATTAAATCCGTGTATTTACAACACAAATACACACAAGACAAGACAACACAATGTAATACTAAATACTTTGATTAACACTAGTCACTCACTGTACTAACAGACTTAGAACACTACACAATATCACTTCTCGCTACACAATATCACTGTTCACTTTAAGTATCGCTCTCGATCGCTTGATAAAAACTGCCCTGTATTTGTCAACACATCTCTCTTTATACTCAGGGTTTACCCTGGGTATGAATAGAGATGTGTTGACCTACCTGGATCCAGAAAAATCTAAATGTATCGGGAAACGATGAATCACTTCTTATTGTAATCAAGTTAGGGGTCATAAATCCTAGTACACGCTACTTTCAACCTTATGCCATATACCACAAAGTTCATTATGGCATAGCCCAGGTCAACTATTTGTTTGTCAATAGGAGTAGCTATCTCTTTCTTTTATTTCCAGATCTTTCCAGCGTTTCAATTCTACACGTTTCTAGATTATTCGTAACACTACCCCCCCCCCCCTCATAGTTATGTTCGTCCCGAACATCATTACTTCCGTTATAGACGGCTTATCGATCAACATGAACAATCTTCATGGTCCCTTTTGGTTGCTTCTGCACTCGGTAGGTTACGTCATTGATCCGTGTGATTACTTTGTATGGCCCATCCTAACGTCGCTGTAACTTAGGTGATTTTCCTTTTCGTCGAACCGAATTATGTAACCAAACAAGAGATTCTTCCTGAAAACCACGATGATTGGCGTTTCGGTCGTATCTGGTCTTCATCGGCTGACTTGATTCCAATGCATTTTCACTTATTAACGAGTGTATATCGCGTAACTTCTCACGAATGTCTTCAACATGTTCCGGTATACTTAATTGGGTCTCTGCATTCGGTGGCGGGCCCCCAGTCATTAAGTCTGATGGTATACGTAACTGTCTGCCGAAGTTAGCATAGGCTAGCGTCATTTTAATGCTTTATTGTTCCGCTGTTCGGTAAGCCAGTAAGAACAGAGGTATGTATATATCCCAGTCTTTTTGGTGATCTTCTACCAGCTTGGCTAAGTGTCGTTCCAAAGTTTGGTTGAACCTTTCAACCATTCCATCAGATTGGAGGTGATAAGGGGTAGTTCTTGTTTTGTGCACTCCTAATAATTTACACATTTCCTGAAATACATTAGATTCAATGTTTCTGCCTTGGTCTGAATGAATCTCCAACGGAACACCAAATCTGCATACAACCTCATTCACTAATTTCTCAGCAACTGTCGTGGCTTCCTGATTAGGAATTGCGAACACCTCCGGCCATTTCGTGAAGTAATCCATCACGACCATAAAATACTTGTTTCCGTTATTTGTCTTAGGAAATGGCCCAGCCACGTCAATCGCTATCCTTTCTCAGGGGGCTCCCACGTTGTATAGTCTAAGGTTGCCCCGGCTTCTGACCTGCGGACCTTTCACTGCTGAGCATAACGTACATTTTCGGCACCAATTCTCGACATCTTCTCGGCAATTCAGCCAGTAAAAACGCTCCCGCACCTTTACCAATGTTCGTCGTACTCCAAGATGTCCCCCAGAAACCCCATCATGCAACTCGCGTAGTACGTCTTTGATTAATTTTCTTGGCACTACCAACTGTAGGTGATGTTCTTTTCCTGAAGGTTTTTCCCATTTGCGGTATAGTAAACCGTTTTGCAACACAAGGCTTTCCCACTGCGACCAATAACTTTTCGTAATGGCGCTGAAGGGAGCCAGCTTTTGCCATTCCGGTTTTCCCGTGTTTTGCTTCATCCAATTATTAGAGGCCGCAAATCTCTATCTTCATACTGGGCCTTACGCATCTCATCAGTTTCCCACCTGTCATCCGTAAGCTTAGCTCACAGTATTTGGGCCCTTTCCTTCGTCTCCATCCTTACACAATGTTTCCAGTCTTCCGTACAAGGTCGTCGTGATAATGCATCTGCATTCGAGTGAGACCTTCCACTGCGGTATTCTATGTTAAAGTAACTCTTGCAATTGCTCAATCCAGCGAGCCACTTGGCCTTCCGGGTTTTTGAATTATAACAACCACTTCAAAGCAGTATGGTCGGTACGCAGCTTGAAACGTCGCCCAATCAGATAATTCTTGAAGTGTCGAAGAGTCTTCACTACTGTCAATAGTTCTCTTCTTGTAACACAATAGTTTCGTTCCGGCCGCGATAATGATTTGCTGAAGTAAGCTATCACAACTTCTTGATCGCTTTGCTTCTGTGATAAGATACCACCAATGGCAGTGTTAGTTGCATCTGTGTCTACGATGAACTGCCCTTTCCGATCAGGATAGCCGGTTTTGCTATTTTAGCAAATCCCTTCACAAAACGTCTGCAGTAAAAGTATAGCCCTAAAAATGCGCGAATTTCGGTCTTGTCATTGGGTGTCGGCCACTTCTGTACTGAACTAACCTTCTCAGAGTCTGTTTGTACGCCGTTTCATGATGTCACATGACCCAGATAGTTGACTTCTTTCCGAAATAAATGACACTTCTTTGGATTCAACTTTAGCCCTGCAGCCTGTATTTATTGAAAATCCAGTTGACACAGATGATGCTGAAAATCTTTTCCTATGACTATTACGTCATCTAAATACACTAAGCAGGCATCGCCTACAAGTCCCGCTAGAACACATTCCATTAATCTTTCAAAAGTCGCCGGCGCATTGCATAATCCAAACAGCATTACTTTAAATTGCCATAATCCTTGTCCTGTGGAGAATGCTGTCTTTTCTTTATCATTAGGGCTAAGTTCAACCTGTCAGTACCCAGATTTTAAATCTAAAGCCAAAGAGAACCAAGACCATTGACGTGTATAATATTACCACATTATACACGTCATTGAGGACGAGGCTTTGAATAGGATAATTATTTATGACTGCTTAATTTTTTAATATTGTTAATTCATCTAATTATGTTGTGAGTTGATTTTTCATCATTATATAACAATCTATATTCTAATGACATTCCTTTACCTACATCCATTCTAACCCTGTTATTAAACCCTTGTATGTATAATATTTTTTCATTATTCATTCAAGAAAATAATATTAATATTTAAGCGTAGTTGGATACATTTAGTATCTAATACCAAATTAATATTAACTCACTTGTAAATATTATGACAAATGACTAAGTATTATCTCTGTAAATATTATATAAATATATTAGATGAGTATTATTGTTGTAAACAATTATTTATAATTTTAGTATCTAAGTTATTTTGATTTGTTCCTGATCCTCTATTTTCCTGTCAACCCAATTCCTTATCCTAGTTTATTATCTAAAAAAATTTTCCTCGTTTTACTTGATACAGTTGCTTAACGCCCATGCCAAAAAAGGTAGTTAAATATGTGTATTATCCAAGGAAGTTACATTCTACCCGGAATATTCACACGCGCCTCAAAATCGTTCCGAAGAGTACCACGACATGAGTGGAATGCAGTGTTGTCAATGACAGATCGTCTAATGTAACATGAGACAACTCAAAAGTAACATTTTCACGTAAAAAGAAACATTTCCTTATTTTATGTGGAAAACGATACTAATACAATAATATGACACTTTTTAATAATGTGTAAGTTATATACCAACAAATTTAGAAATGTTACATAGCTACAACTTACCATATTATAATGTCTAAATAAAAATTACTAATAAACTGATACTTATATGACAATTAATACAAAATAAACATAATATGTCAGTTGCAAACACAACTATGTTGTTGAATCATTGATTTTCTAAATACTTACTTATTAAAGCTATATAAATATAACATTTACTTACCAAGTATTGTTAGCAAACACAAACCGATAAAGAACAAATGAAAAGTCCTAAAAGTAACGCAAAAGTAACATTTTGAGTTGTGTAACATGTTAGTAATATGAGAGGGTGAAAAGTAACGCAAAATGTTACAAAAGTAACATTCTGGCAACGCTGGTGGAGTGTTTCTCTTTCTACCAAATAAAACGCCAATCGCCATATGTAAGTGCGGCCATGCGTAGTTTGAAAATTACTACTAAGTAATTCTACTAATTTGAGAAACAGTTTTTGTATTGCATAAGTAATTGCGTAATAATTAAAATAAACACATTTTGGAACTCACTATGTTAATTACAATACATTTTATGTTAATGTATTTATCGACGTGTATGAATAAAAGGGATTTAACGATTACCGAATACATAAAAATCTACCATCAGATAGTTTTATTTACACTGGCAATTCCAAGAAAGGGACAACATCCACTCTTGTCGTTGTCTTGCTCAGAACTTTTCCCCCTCTTTTAAGGAAGAAACAAATGTCAACTTTATTAGTAACGAAATAAAGTACATTTTTATTTTTCAAATATTGCTTCGGAACAATTCCAGTTATTGTATATAAGTTTCTTGGTGTTATCATTGATAATGAGATTATTTATGTATAAATAAATATTATTATCTTAACTAATCTCAATAAGCATGTACCTATGTAATCTTAACTAACCTCAATAAGCATTAAGATTTAAACAGTACCTACCAAAATGTCTACAAAATTGAGAGAGACATTGATTGCTATTCTTTCCAAAGTACATCAGAATTAATATTGAAGACAGATGTAATTAAAGTGGAGATGGATAAGGATTACGAATACGAAAAAGATATGGAGACACTGGAAATTAAAACGGAATTAGAAAATGTTCAAAAAGGTGCGTCGCTGTTTAGCGTTTTATTTTAAAACTAGCTGTTGCCAGCGACTTCGTCCGCGCGGACTTCGTTTATTCCGCACAGCACCTGGACGCTAAGTGATAGCGTGATAATATGTAGCCTATATGTTGACCCAACCTGTTAGTAATATTCATGCAAAATTTGAAGTAAATCCATGCAGTACTTTTTGAGTTTACCCCGGACGTACATACAGACAAACAGACAAAAATCAAACACAAAGGCAGCAGCGCCGCACTGTCGAGCGTGCAGCGAGGAGTACTAGTGCGTGTGACAATTTGACACTAAATGTTTATATTTGGTATTCTGTAAGTGGGATTCGAGCTTCGATCTTCGAATTGGGTGTCAAAAATGGATCGAAATTTCGAATTCAACTGTCAGATTAAAAGTTACTACAGAGTAATCGAGATCGAAGTGAACTAAGATGCGACGGCAAGATTATTTGTTTAAAATCAAATAATCTAAAAAGTAGATGCAGCTGAATTGTACGCAAGTAGAAATGGTCTCCTGATGGAAAGAGTCAACCATCGCCTAAACACTAAAGGTGTTAATGGTGCGTTGCTATCTTATGGCGAGGTCTAATGCCACATGCATAAGTTTACCGGTTACCTTACCCTCCAAACCAGAATACGACAGCGACAAGCACTGACGCTATTAAACAGGTAAGGCGGTGGTACCAGACCTGGGTGAGACAATGCAGAACGCTGCCACCTAGTAGCTACGATATTAGTGACTCATATAGCCAATCGGTCGCCTTTTACGACCTGCCTGGCAGAACGGCAGTTGGCCTATTCTTCAAAGGAGCCCGGGACCAACACGGGGAAAAAGGAAAGATTATGTTCTAAACTGCAGACTATCGGATGACCAGATAAATAAAATGTTAGAAGACATAAAACACAAATATTTTCCCCATGTTTATCCGAGCTCCAGAGGCGACCGATTGGCTATACGTGTCACAACCGTCGTGATTACTGGTTGGCAAAGTTCTGCATTTTCTCGCTCGGGTCTGGTACCATCGCCTCACCTATTCCTGCCGCAATAGCATCAGAGCTTTTCACAGTCGTGTTCTGATTTGGAGGGTAAGGTAGCTGGAAAACTTGGCACAAGATAGCAATGAACCATTAACATTTTTGGTGTCTATACGCGATGGTAGACTCTTTCCCTCAGGAATCCCATCTGGGGTCTGCTAATTTGCAATTGGCTCAATGGTGTTTCACCAGACATAGTTTCAAATATTTGAATACTTGTTTGATGATGCGTGGCATGGGACTTTGCAAATGTGCTCGAAATTTGAACAACCATAGCCCCGTACCACACATAGCAATCAAACAAGTGTTCAAATGTTTGAAGCTATGTCTGGCGCGGGCTTAACAATAGTTTGTTTATATTATAAGATAGCAAACAAGCAGATGGGTCTCCTGATGGAAAGTCAACCATCGCCTATAGACACCAAAGGTGATGCTATCTTGTGGCGAGGTCTAAAGCCACATGCATAAGTTTAACGACTACCTTACCCTCCAAACCGGAACACGAATGTGACAAGCACTGACGTTATTGCGGCAGGAATAGGTAAGGTGGTGCTACCTGAACCGGGCGAGATAATGCAAAACTCTTAACACCTAGTAGTCCCGATGGTAGTGATTTGCGGAGCCAATCGGTCGCCTTTTACGGCCTGCCTGGCAGAACAGCAGTTGGTCTATTCTTCGAAGGAGCCCGGAACCAACACGGGGAAAACCATCGCCGAACGAGAACCGAACATTGCCGAGAAGAGCCGAACTCTTAATGCGTTGGCTTTACTATACTTTTTAAGGTTCCATATTCAAAGTTTAAAATGGGACACTATTACTAAGACACCACTGTCTGTCCCTGCGTTTGTCTATCTATCTGTCCGTCACCAGGCTGAATCTTATGAACCATGATAGACATTTCAAATTTTCACAAATTATGTATTTATGTTGTCGCTATAATAACTAAAACTAAAAACAGAGTCAAATAAATATTTAAGGATGAGCGCCATACAACAAACGTGTTTTTATTTTTGTATTTTTTTAATCTTAATAATGACACCTGGTAGACCGTCTTAATAATGACACCTGGTAGACGTTTGAAATATCCACAGAATATTTAATTACTAGCTGCGCCCGCGACTTCGTTCGCGTAGAAAAATTTCTAAAATGAAAACCCGCATAGTTCCCGTTCCCGTGGGATTTCCGGGATAAGAACTATCCTATGTCCTTTCTTGGGTCTCAAACTATATTTGTACCAAATTTTATCCAAATCGGTTCAGCGGTTTAGCCGTGAAAGTGTAACAGACAGAAAGACAGACAGAGTTACTTTCGCATTTATAATATTAGTATGGATATAATCACTTTAAAAATAAATAATTAAAATAAAATATTTAAGGAGGCTTCCATACAACAAACGTGACTGTTTGCCATTTTTTTATAGATGATGGTACGGAACCCTTCGTGCGCGAGTTCGACTTGCACTTGGCCGGTTTTTTAAGGTACACGAGTGAAATCCAAGGAACTTATATACGTTAACTGGAATTATTACGAAGCAATATTTGAAAAATTAAAATGTACTTTATTTCGTTACCAATAAAGTTGACATTTGTTTCTTACTTAATAGAGGGGAAAGACGTTCTGAGCAAGACAACGACAAGAGTGGATGTTGTCCCTTTCTTGCAATGCCAGTGTAAATAAAACTATCTAGATGGTAGATTTTTATATATTCGGTATACGTTAAATCCCTTTTATTCATACACGTCGATAAATACATTAGCATAAAATGTATTGTAATTAACACAGTAAGTTCTAAAATGTGGTTATTTTAATTATTACGTAATTAATTATGCAATGCAAAAACTGTTTCTCAAATTAGTAGAATTATTTAGTAGTAATTTGCAAACTACGCATGGCCGCACTTATATATGGCGATTGGCGCTTTATTTATTAGAAAGAGACACACTCCACCCATGTCGTGTAGTCTTCGGAACGATTTTGAAGCGCGTGTGAACATTCCGGATAGAATGTAACTTCCTTGGTGGAATCATATACCTGTAAACTAATTCTGCGGCCCGCGCGGAGTAGGCGTGTGACCGGCTCTTTCGCAATAGACTTCTTTGATACGGAACGTTGTACAGTTCCTTCTTTGAAAAAAATCATTTTACTTTGTAGTAGTTGAATACTCGATCTATTTTGTCTATTTTACGGCATTGTTGAGGGATACATGATTGCTGATATGAGTCTAATTCATTAGTAAGTAGGTGTAAGTACTGTATTTGTACAGCTACTTAATAAGGATTTATAGTTACGAGGGTGGATTGAAAAGTCCTCGGCCTAACATAGATCCATTCAATGTTAAAAATCAAATCTACCCACATTATTTTGTTCAGTTCAGAGTAGTAATTGTGTGAAGTTCGAAACGTGTGCAATAATTTGCTGTGATTTTATACATTTTTTAACAAAGCAATCGGATATACTTTTTGCAAATGGAGCAAATCGAGCGTGAGCGTGCCGTCATTAAGTATCTCCATAAGAAGGGGCTATTACCGAAAGCCATCCATGATGATATGGTCAGCACATTAGGGGATTCTGCTCTGTCTTATGCATCTGTCAAAAAATGGATAGCAGAGAGAGTGTGAAAGATGAACCCCGATCTGGAAGGCCTTCGACATCCACTTCTGACGAAAGTATTAAAAAGTACTTGATTTAATTACGGGAGACCAGATTAAAAATTAGAGAGATAGCCGCGATTATAGTCATCTCTTATAACTCAAACTCAAAATATCATAGTCAGCGAATTGGGTTTCCACAAAGTGTCTGCGAGGTGAGGTGGGTTCTGCAACTGCTTTCAGTTAAACAAAAAAGGACGCGATTGACTATTTCACGAGACTGATTGGAGTTATTTGAAGCCGATGCTGATGATTTTTTGAATCGTTTTGTTACAATGGACGAAACATGGGTTCATTACTATACGCCAGAAACAAAACAATAATCAAAACAGTGGAGAAGACCTGGTTCACCATCCCTCAAAAAGGCTCAGGCGCTTTTGTCGGCAAATAAGGTAATGGCTTCAGTACTCTGGGACTCGAAGGGTGTGATAATGATTGATTATCTTGAGAGTCAGACTATAAACTCTGATAACTATTGTGTCTTACTACGTCGTTTACGAGATGAAATAAAAGAAAAACGCCCAGGAATGTTCAGAAGAGAAGTCCTGTTTCATCAAGATAACGCCCGAATTCACAAGTCTGTGCAATCAATAGCTTTTCTTCTTGAAAAATCTTCGTCAAATACCCTAAATAGGATCAAAATAGGTCAATTTGTTTGTGATTTTTCAATGAATTTTTGAAATAAATGTTTTTTAACATTGCTTCGGAATTTTTCAACCTGTCAGTTATTTAGCTAAGGCAATATTTTAGATTTCAAAAATTGAGTTCAACGCCATTCGAAAGATCAAAATCGGTCATCGTTTCCAAAATATACAGCTTTTCAAAAATCAGTACCTATCCTGCCATTTTTAACAAAATTGATGTTTGAACTGAAAAAATCTATGCTTATAGTTTTTACTCTTGAGTTTAAAATATTTTAATTTAGCGGGAAGTTTTAGGGATGGCCCGAAGGGTCAACCCTTTACATTTCAACCTTTTATTATAGTTTCAGTCTTACTGATCACGATCGTAGTGGGATGACTATAATATAATAAGCTTTATTAAATTCTTACCGTAAATATTAAAAAAAAAACATAATCAAACTTCAAATGAATGTACCTTCAACGTAGCAGACAGGTACAAACCATTGATATAAAAAGGGAAGCTATGTTACGCTCTAATATCTCAATTGCTAAACCTAAGCTCGATCAGTCGAACGCAAAGTAATGCGACGAACGTAGAAAACTACGTTTCTCTCGCTTACTTTTGTATTGTACTATCTCACTCTCGCAAACATGGCGAACTTAACAATAATATAATCTTATTTTCAAACAAATTGTTTTAACCGTACTTACGAATAGAAAGTAATCCCGTGTCTTATTTTTTTTCCTTGAGTGATTATAACACTGGCTGAATATACAATAAGGTATTTTGATGCGTGTTTAAAAATATAAGTGTATGATATGAGGTCCCGCGCGTGATTGATTGTCAACAATTGTCACTGTGTCTACGGACCTAGTTTTGTAGAACCAGGCGCTGTGACTAGGTAACGTATCTTCCTTTTTATGTCAATGGTACAACCTCTCCTGGTTTTAGTTTGCACTGTAGGTATGATTGTTTGTATCAATAGTTTCGTGGATTAATTAAAGAAAGAGTTCCTCTAGAATGGTATTCAAGGTCGCCATGACTCACTCCCTCTTGTGTGACGCAGACGAAGTTGCGCGAGTCAGCTAGTTAATATTATAAATGCGAAAGTTGGATGTTTGAATGGATGGATGTTTGTTACTCAATCACGCAAAAACTACTGAACGGATTTGGATGAAATTAAGTACACGGTTAGATGAGCTGAAATAGAACAGAGGCTTTTTTATCTCGGAAAATTTAGGCGATCCCGCGGGATTCATTTAAACCTGTAATGATACAGTGAACTGCACGCTGCACCTAGTTTTACAAGACAACACACACAAAGACAAGTTATAATTACCGTGTCCTAAACACAGATGTCTATAGCATACAATTTTGTACCGAATATCCACGCAAGATGGCTCACTTTAAATACAAACAAATAATTAAAATTAGAATCTTTTAAAATTAAAAAAACCGCTTTTTACTAAATGCATATGGATCTATAAATATACCTACCCGAATAACATTTTTACTGTTTTTGACTGGCTGTTTGTTCCGGAACGACTGGAACAATTTTGACAGGACTTTCATTGACAGATAGATAATATAAAAAGCAGTAACTTAGGCGACTTCTATTTTAGAATTTTTAACAAAGACGTAGTCGCGGGCACAGCTAGTAATTTCTATTTTTATACTCTGAGGGAACGACGACCTAATGAGATTAAATCATTGATAAGTTTCGAATTTAAATGTCATACGTTGCACCTAATGATTAAATAAAAGACATACATCTTGAAGGTATTATATTTTTGTATACATAGTCATAGTAAAGTTGACTTGTTAGCTTATTCAAGTTGATGATCACCAACCAATCAGTGAAGAAGTTTTAAAGTGTGGGTGAGAATACTGATTGCTTTATGTGTATGTGTTTATGTGCATTTTCCTTCCTATAATGTGTATGTGCATTTTCCTCCCTATAATGATTCCGTGTGAGCTATCTTACACAGCCCAAAAATGTTTTGTGTATATTTAAATGATTTTTAATATCTTTTATGTTTAGACTTCTGCAGAAAAGGTTTTTCTTAAGCGTGAGCCAATTTGTATAGACGAAAATTAATTGATCAAAAATAAAAAAGTGTGTAATTCCTATGCAAACATTACACACATAATGTTTTATTGCATTGTGTATAATTAAATGCAACTTCCGATTGTCTTTTCTCTAAATGTTTCGTTAAAGAAAAATTAGTAATTGGTTTCTCTCCAGTGTGAATATTTTCATGACAATACAACATACACAGTTATGTATGTTGCATAAACGTAACACACAGTTGTGTGTAACCGTTACTGCAGCCATTACACACAGGGTTTTATGTTACTGTGTATATTTAAATGTGACTTCAACTGATCCTTTCGTCTGAACGATTGTTTACAAAACTCACAATTAAATGGTTTCTCTCCAGTGTGAATTAACTCATGACGACGAAAATTACTTAACAGTGTGAAACCCTTACTGCAGACATTACACACATAGGGTTTTATGTTACTGTGTATATTTAAATGTGACTTCAAGCTTATCTTATGTCTAAACCGTTTTTTACAAAACTCACAATTAAATGGTTTCTCTCCAGTGTGAATTAACTCATGACCACGCAAACCATTTAGCTGTGTAAAACCCTTACTGCAGACATTACACACATAGGGTTTTATGTTACTGTGTATATTTAAATGGGTCTTTAATTTGCTCTTCTCTCTGAACAATTTTTTGCAAAATTTACACATGAATGGTTTCTCTCCAGTGTGAATTAACTCATGACAACGCAAATTACTTGAATCTGCGAAATCCTTACTACAGACATTACACACATAGGGTTTTATATTACTGTGTATATTTAAATGTCTTTTCAATTTGTTCTTGTCTCTGAACGATTTTTTACAAAAGTCACAATTAAATGGTTTCTCTCCAGTGTGAATTAATTCATGACGACGCAAATTACTTAACTGTGTGAAATCCTTGCTACAGACATTACACACGTAGGGTTTTATGTTACTGTGTATATTTAAATGTGACTTCAAGCTTATCTTATGTCTAAACCGTTTTTTACAAAACTCACAATTAAATGGTTTCTCTCCAGTGTGAATTAACTCATGACGACGCAAATCACTTAGCCGTGTGAAACCCTTACAGCAGACATTACACAAATAGGGTTGTATGTCACTGTGTATATTTAAATGGTTCTTCAATTTGCCCTTTGCTCTGAACGATTTTTTACAAAACTTACACGTGAATGGTTTCTCTCCAGTGTGAATTAACTCATGACTACGCAAACTACTTGAGTGTGTGAAACTCTTACTGCAGCCATTACACACATAGGGTTTTATGTTACTGTGTATATTGAAATGAGTCTTCAATTTGCCCTTCTCTCTAAACGATTTTTTACAAAACTCACAAGTGAATGGTTTCTCTCCAGTGTGAATTAACTCATGACAACGTAATTTACTTGAGTCTCTGAAACCCTTACTGCAGACCTTACACACATAGGGTTTTATATTACTATGTATATTCAAATGTCTTCTCAGTTTGCTTTTATCTCCAAATGATTTTTTACATAACTCACAAGTATATGGTTTCTCTCCAGTGTGAATTAACTCATGACGACGCAAATCATTTAACTGTTTATAACCCTCACTGCAGACGTTACATATGAATGACTTATTATCACTGTGTCTCTGTCTCTTTAAAGTAGTCTTTTGACCAAAAGCTTCCCCACTAATAGCACACAAGTATAACGCACCCTCATTTTTCTCATCATTTACTTGAGAATGTCTAAGTCTCGTTAATACAACGACAGGTGTCTTGGAAGATGCCACTTTAGTCCTTACATCTACTGCTTGATCAGTGCTTTCTTCTAACTCTTGGAAACTTCCATACTGACCTGCAAAATAATGTACTATTTATAATAATGAGTTTATTAATTTTGAGAAATTTTACTCTTGGAGTAACAAATACTAGATTAACTGGAATAATCTACGTTTTTTAAATTAATCAAATAAAGTATATTGCTAGGAATAATTACAAAAAAATATTAAGACTGATTGACTTGATTGACTGGCGCTACCATTAAATAAAACTTTAATTTTGCTTTAAAATGTAAAATTAAAACATTAGTAAGCTTTCAAAAATATTAGCAGAGCCCACGATTTCGTCCACGTGGACTAAGATCTAAGTTTTTTTTCGAAAAGTCAAATATTTTGAAAAAATATTAGAAGGCTAATTTACTCCATACGGAGTATATAAAATATATAAATAAACAGATATTTCAGAGATAGCTTCATTAAAATCGGTTATGCCTTTTTCGACATTAGCAGGAATAAACAGATAGATCTAGACAGACCCACTAAGTTGAATTATTACCTTAAAGCTTTAAACTTGAACATTACATTTAAAACTTTAAGAGGTTCAAAAACTGTGTTTGTTGTAAATGGTAATGTTTTAATTTTTGAAAAGCTTTTGAACGCGACAATTGATATTAATAATTCAATAGGCATTCAACGCATTTTTCGAACTCTTTATATTATGCTGTCTCGTTTGCCAAATGGATTGGTTGCAAAGATGTTTGTCAATGATAAATCCCAAACGAATTAACCAGTTTTATACGATTTTTGACATTAATTGCAGTTTTTTTAAGGTTTGTTACCTTATTAGATAATTAGCTGATTGGATATGTTTCACAATCGGTACATCTAAAGGTTATTTTTATATTCTGAAGTAAGTTGGTTAAAAAAATTCTATTTTAATACATATTTGAAAAGTTGTAACTTTTAAATGCTTGATTCAATTTTCATATTTATGTCAGCATTCTATTTTTTGAGTTTGAGTAACAAAAAATGGAGAAGGCCGAAACTCAATATTAAAAATTATAAAACATACAAAGTTATGTTGAAAAACGCTTTTTTCAAAAATGTTCGCCAACAATATATCCCGAACAAATTATGCGATTTTGAATCAGTTTGCGGTATTCGGCGCAGGATTTTGTAGTTTGTAGAAAAAAAATTGTAGATTAGATTTAATCAATCTGAGCATGCGTTGGTCTTAAATTGTTTACAAAAACATTGTTCCGGCGGATTTTTTGAGAATTGTTTTTTGAGAAATCGGTTGAAATTTTCAGGCCCATTTAGTTTTTTGAAACCAAATCGAATGCCGTCAACTGTTGTTTCAATCGGTCAAGCCGTTCAAACGTTACGAGAGGTTTACACATACATAAACTCACATGCATACGACACACTAATGTCGTTATCACACATGCAAAGCTTCCTAGGATCACAAAACCTGATCTTGTGAAAACTCGATTTTTGAAAATCGGGGTAAATCAGTCCTTCAGAACCTTCAGCGGGAAGTTGAAAAGGCCACGGAAACAGGAATAACAAAGTAACGCCGAGTAAAAGTACTGTGCAGGTATTTTATATATAAAATATAAGTTTTATAGTACTTCTGCGAACATGATATTTCTAGGTGTATTTTTTAGAATAAGAACATGCCTACGAATATTTTCCTCGGAATGCCAAAGTTCGAGAATTTTTCCAGGCCAAACGTTGAGAGCGTTTAGCACTTGATTCCTGTACATGGTTCGCCAAAGTTCAGGAGTTTTGTAAGGCCAAATGATAAGAGGATTCAGCATTTTTTTCCTACTGCCGGTTCATCGAAATTCGAGAATTCTGCAAGGCTAAAGTACTGTGTTCTTCTATTGTTACTTACTGACTAGCCAACTTAAGTATATTTTCAACCGCTGTTTCAGGCTACCAAAAAGGATACTTCTTTTTCTAGACATTTTATGTATTTTAGGTAAATATGGACAGCACGCCGAACCAACATGTCCATCCTAAAGGAGCTCGGAATAATCAAAATGTTGCCATCTGTCTGCCTTAAGCGGATATTGCAATATTTTGGAAACGTCGCACGCAAAAATCCTGGCAGCCTAGAAAAAATAATAGCAGTTGGCCAGATCGATGGAAAGAGACCACGAGATTGTTCTCCTACCCGGGTCAAACACAATAAAGATGCTCATAGGTGTGCCAATAACCAAAGCCATCAAGACCGCCGAGGAGGATCAAAAACACGTGGAGAAGCATAGTGTTTCTACATGACCACTTTAAACTAGACAGAACATTCAGTAATGAAGAACAAGGTAAGCACATAGACTGTGTTTACCTTGTTAAGTAAGTACCACATGGTAAGTGATCACCGCCGCCCATGGACAACTGCAATACCGGGGGTCTTGCAGCTGCGTTGCCGGCCTTTTAAGAATAAATAAGCTCGTTTCTTGAAGGTCCCTAAGTCGTATCCGTTCGGAAACACCCCCAAGGGCAATTGATTCCACAATGCGAGGCAAAAAGTGCCGACAAAAGCGCACGGTTGTGGATTTCCAGACATCGAGGTGGTGAGGATGGAACTTTAAATTTTGACGCGATGTCCGATGGTGGAATTTAGAGGCAGGAATTAGTCTGAATAACTCTTCGGAACACTTCCCATGATACATACGGTAAATATATAAATTGACAATAACAAATAAAAGAAAACATATATACTTATGAACATCTATATACATATAATAAAATCGTAGTAAAGTCAAAACTGTACATTGAATATTTTTTTAAAAGAATACTTGGGGTGTGATCTACAATCGATATCGAAAAAATATAGTTTTTAGAATTTTTGTCCGTTTGTCTGTTTGCCTGTATGTCTGTTTGTCTGTATGTATGTCCAGGATAAACTGAAAAAGTACTGCATAGATTTACTTCAAATTTTGCATGAATACTACTAACAGGTCGGGTCAACATATAGGCTATATATTATCACACTATCACCTAAGGGGGAGGAGCTGTGCGGAGTAAACGAAGTTCGCGCAGACGAAGTCACGGGAAACAGCTAGTATGATATAAGCCTTATATCATATTATTTATATATTTTTTTCTTTTTATAAGGGAAACATGTTTTATTAACGTATTTTATTATTTTTAACATGTTTTATTTTTAAACTAGCTTTTACCCGCTGCTTCCTTCAAATATCTTTTTTATATAAATTATCCCATGTTACTTCTATATCTTCAAGAATATGTGTACAAAGTTTCATGATGACCAGTTAAGTAGTTTATGTGTGAAAGCATAACAAACAAACTTATACTATACTTATAATATTAGTAGGGATAAACATTGTTATTTGAGGTGCACAGAACCAATACCTGTTATATTCGGGTCTGGTGTCAGTTCAGTATCTTCACTCTTGACAACACTTGTCTGATAGCTGGGACCGTGTTCACTAACCATGCTGCATTCTGAAAAAAAAAACTTTTACATTATAAGAATTATCTTGTAAAAGTTTTTATTAAAAAAATTATATTGTAAAAAATTCCTACTAGCTGTTGCCAGCGACTTCGTCCACATGGAGTTCGTTTACTCTGCACTGCCCCTCCCCCATAGGTGATAGCGTGATAATATGTAGCCTATATGTTGACCCAACCTATTATATAAATCCATGCAGTACTTTTTGAGTTTAACCCGGACATAACTACAGACAAACAGACAATAATTCTAAAAAACTATATTTTTGGCTTCGATATCGATTGTAGATCATGCCCCAAGTATTCTTTTAAAAAAATATTCAATGTACAGTTTTGACTTTCCTACGATTTTATTATATGTATAGATAAACTAAACTTATACCTATTTTGTTTATAGTTACAGCTGTACAGTTTTCCAAACACCAAAGAAAATCTTCTCATTGTTATTTCAATTTTCAGTTTTGGCATATTTCAGACACATTCTTAACGAGATGACTTCATCAGCATAGAATATTTATTAGTCCAACTAACAATATGAAAAAGAAAATATTTATTTGCTTGTTAAATAATTTGTGATTATAATGAATAGTAGTAGTATCTTCACGCCCATAACCCTGGAGGGAAACAGAGGTAGAACAAGTGCGCCCACTATCAGCCGAAGATTTCTCCTTGAGTGCGGGAGCGTGGCCGAACAACGGGCACGCATCCTGAAAAACCCAAAAACTCCAAAAGAAGCTTGTGAAAACATCAGCCGTCTTTTAAGTTTCTGGAAGGAGTTAGGATGGCTGGAATAGGTTTAGCCAGCTACGCACAAAAGCCCAAGTGGCTAAGAGCGGAAAATAAATGGCTTAAAAAGAAAAAAAATCAGCCGAAGATACTTGGTCCCACGTTGTGATATGTGGCAAGCCTATCACCAACCGGGCATTTTCTAATTCTGGCAACACTGTTTTTATCAGAAAATTGAAAAAACACATTTTTGTAATTACCCGACCCTGGAATCAAACCTGGGACCTCAAGCAGTCAACTCCGACATCAGACCACTAGACCACAGAAGTGACAAATTGTAAACATTGTAATTTTGATTGTAATGGACGAATTTTAAAGCTGTAACAATTTAATATAAAACTTCGTAGTAGCAGAGTCCCGTACAGAGACATACATTATTTGGGTATTTACTTGTTTATTGAAGACTGATACAGTGGAATCTCTGTAACTTGAATCTCGTTAAGTATAAATCCTCAGTAAATCGAAAAGAAATGCAATTTCCTATAGCTGAACCCTATCTATCTATCTATCAAAGCGGGCTATAATGCACTAAGCTGCACTACAGGCCATGGTGCGTATTTCGTATAGAGGCTAATCATGCCAACTCAGTTCTTTCCAGAAGTTTAGAACAGCATGGAATGTTCTCAATAGTCCCGAAAATTATGTGTAAACAATTTAAACAAGTCACAGTACACACTATTTTCACCCTTATGCCTTTATGCGAGAGAGTCAATTGTGGCATAGCTGATTAGGTATTGGTAGACATAGTTTATCGATAGAAGCAGCTATCTCTTTCTTTTATTTCTAGATTTTTCCAGTGTTTTCACTCTTCACTTTTCTAGGTTATTCACAACAATATTTATAATCTCTCATCTCTTCTCATCTCAAATTTATGAAAGGCTTTAACTCATATCCATTTGTAAATTCAAGAGGGACAGTGTGTTTAGTGTATAAGTGGATGAGTAGTGAGGGTGGGGAGGTGAGGGGAAAAATTTGACACTAAACATTTGCAGAGATTTGACGCAATAAATTATGATGGCAGAATAATTCATCTACAATAACTGAACTACTTGATCTGAAGTGGCCTGAAGCCACTCTGTATAATAAATTCGGTTTGAATGTGCAGTTATCAAACAATGCTGTATCTCTCAAGTAATAGAATCACACAAACTATAACAACCATCAAAATTAACCACTTGAGATACTGGCTCACTCACTCTTTTTTACGCAGAAGTACCGTCCCGCCTCAAAACTTCGCATTTTCCAGTACCTGGAGCACTTCAGGAAAAAAACTGATTTATCACATGTTTGGATTGATTTCAAGGATGTAAAGCATATGTTTTTCAAATGGACTTGAACACTTCTCTCAATTAATGTGAGAATTATTTACTCGAAGTCAAGGATTTTTAATTAAAAAATGAAGCTGATGACCTAAACTTGTTAATTTTTTGTATATTGCTGGTGAACAAAATATACATACAAAAAAAAATAGAAATGCCTATACTCTAGTAAAAAAATATTTTTTACACACAAAGTTTTTTTTGGTGCTAAGTTACTTATTTTGCTCCTTTTTTTGTTATTTGTAATTATTTGCATGCATATGATCAGTTATTTGCTGAATTAATTACTCAATTATTATGTATTCTATAATGTTATCAAGAATTAAAGCAATAAAGTAATATATATTTTAAAATTGACCTAGACAAAGTTAATGGCTGACGAAATATGCCTCGTCCAAAAAAAAAAAACCGAAAATATATTTTCACTTTCTGTTTTGTATCACAAACATCACTACACTAATAGATCTTAAGCTAATAATTAATTTAATTATAGTTTATTCACTTAATATTTAAGAACTAAGTTGAATTCCAGATGAAACCATCACTGCTTGAGGTCGAGTTTTGCCTCGTTGAGCACAATAAGGTTTTGTGAAGCCAAAGGTAGTTTCTCACGAATGCCAGTGTATTATTAATTCCTCACCTCCAAGGATTTAATATTGACTGAGACAATCTAGTTTCCTCTTAGCCAGGGGACAACCACTGACAGTACTCCTAAAAGGGGTGACATTTTTTGCTGTGATCGTGTTTCTTATGCTTTTACTTTTACAATAAAACCCTAATCAAATTAATAGCAACGTACCTTCTTTGACATTTTCTAATTCCGTTTTAACCTCCTGTGACTCTATATCTTCTTCGTAATCCTTATCCATCTCCTCTTTAATTTCATCTGTCTTCAAAATTAATTCTGATGTACTATGGAAAGAATAGCAATCAGTGTCTTCCTCAGTTTTTATCGACATTTTGTTACTGCACATTGAGGTTAGTTAAAATTTGCAACGATATTAACTCTTTGAATAGTCTTCTATGTTATATTTTAATGTGGAATTAAGAAGCTTTGTAATTACTGAATAATGCTTTAAAATCTCGACACAATAATTTAATTTAATAATAATTAATAAACCCAATTTGAAATTCTGACTAAAGATGGGCGATTGTGAATGATATTATTTGAATAATTCGATTGTAGCAGTCATTCAAATTATTCGAATAACCTTATGACTCATTCGAATTTGAAAAGAAGCGGGAAGTAAATACGTATGTATAGCGTCGTCTGAGATGACGCTATACTACTAGTTTATATATTCGAATATCCGTAAACTGATCTAAAATTAAACTCTATGTGCTGAACTTATTTTCGTGTGGCAATTATTGGCACATTATTGTGGCAATTTGCTAATCATCGAACTTAACGATAATTACTAGTTTGTATTCGGATATCGTAGTTTTTATTGCACCCATATAAATATATTTTAATTGTAAAACCTAACTTAACTAATTATTATTATTAAATAAACCTTAAAAGTAATCTATATAATACGAAAAAACGGTCAATTTTGTTATGCAAACTGAATGAATAAACTAGCGGTTCGCAAATCTAATTATTTGATAAATCTACTATTTAATTATTACTAGTACGAATATCAATTAAAAGTAGACTGTAACGTATGAGAATACGTAATGAAGGAACTAGCGGTTTTATTCGAATTTGCAAACTAGCGATCGATTGTTTTTGCATTCGAATATTAAGATTAGTAGTATCAAACTATTCGATTATTGGAATCAGTAACAATCGTCCATCTGTAATTCTGACGTAGGTTTCACTTTCATAAGCAAAGAATCAGTGTTCAGGGTTGTAGTCTTGTGTAGTTCGTGAACGAACTAGGTCGGAAGAGCGATCTTATGGACGAACTACACGAACTAGTTCGCAGACCCGTCACTCTTGTACCCGCTTTTACCCGCCTTCAAATATATAATACCCGTAAAGAGTATTTTTAGTACTATTAACAAACCGATTTTTTTTTGTAATTGTTGCGTATAATTTTGAAACTTAATGAAAAATTTTGCCTATACTAATTTATGTACCACAGTTTTGTTTTTAGCATGTCAGCGTTAAGTTGAAATGCTACGATGCCACCAGATTTTCGAATACCTTCTCGTTTAACCCATAATGTAACAATATTGTCGGTATTTAGAAAGTTTTTGTTGTCTATTTTAATATTTTTCAGATCACTGAATAGTTTTTCGACTGATGCATTAGAAAAAAGTAAGAGCAAGTTATATGACTATTTCTTCCTTCAGATTTACAAACACATTCATAGTAGCATTATTTTTTCCCAATATATATATACATATAATAAAATCGTAGGAAAGTTAATGTATGTCCGGGGTAAACTCAATAATTACTGCATGGATTTACTTCAAATTTTGCATGAATATTACCAACAGGTCGAGTCAACATATAGGCTACATATTATCACGCTAGCACCTTCGGGGGAGGAGCTGTGCGGAGTAAACGAAGCTCGCGCGAACGAAGCCGCAGGCAACAGCTAGTATGAAATAATTAAAATAGTTCCAATCTTTGGTATTCTCTCACCATAGACAATATGTATTGTTTTTACATTGTGACAATGTAGGCAATGGCTATATTTTTATTTAGCATCCAAATTAAAATGATGTGAATGATGACAATACAAAATACCCGCTTTTACCCTCAAGACAACAAATACCCGCGAAATTACCCGCCTTCTCAGTTTATCGTCAAATTACCCGCAATGCGGGTAATTACCCGCCAATTCACAGCGTTGGTGTTGCCAGCCAAGATTGTCATTTTACCCCAAAGCCTGATTAATTTTACCCTAGATTCATAACTTTAAAAATAAGTTTTTTTAAATAAATAATAAAACAAGTTCATTTTTTATATCATAAGATAGCAAACAAGCAGATGGGTCTCCTGATGGAAAAAAGACAACCATCGTTTATAGACACCAATAATGTTAATGGTACGTTGCTATCTTGTGGCGAAGTCTAATGTCAAATGAATAGGTTTAACGGCTACCTTACCCTTCAAACCGGAACACGACAATGACTAGCATTTTCGCCATTGTGGCGGGAATAGGTAAGGCGGTACTACCAGACCCGGGCTAAATAATTCAGAACTTTACCACCTAGTAGCCACGAGCAGAAGCGAGCTCGCGTGGAATGGTGCTCACAGATGCTAATGAAGTACGACCACGGACATTCTAATGCTGTTTATGACATTGTCACAGGAGACGAACTCGAAAAAAAAAACAGCAATCTTTTGAATGGGTGTTTGAAAATGAGAACAGGTTAACAAAATTGAGACAGGCGAGAAACGTTGGTAAAAAAATGATCGCGTTTTTTTCTCAACTATGGGTCCCATCTCTACAATTCCACTTGAAGATCAAAAGAGTGGTAATGCTGAGTGGTATTCTACCATTTGTTCACCCAGGATGTTAGAAAAAAATCGCGAAAGACGACCCAAAAGCCGCATTCTCCTACACCATGATAACGCTTCTTCACACACGGCCAACAAAACAAAGTCATTTTTAGCTTCCGAAAAAGTACATCTCGTCACTCATCCTGCGCATAGCCCCGACCTAGCACCCTGTGATTTCTGTATTTTCTCCAAAATCAAAGATTTGATGAGAGGTTTTACTTTTACCAACTCCGAAGAGGCTATGATAGCGTTCAATCAGCACGTACAAAACATGACTTCAGATCTGTGGTCTTTCTGTTTTAAAAAATGGTTCGATCGCATGAAAAAATGTTTAAAATGTAAAGAATATTTTGAAAAGCAATAAACATAATATTTTGGTTATAACATATTGTTTTTTTAAGTTACGCAAAACTTATAGTATGACCTACGTATAACTATGGTATAAATGGTAAGAATATGTAGTGATGGGTCAACTCGGATTACTTACTCGACTCGAGTTGTGCTTAAACTGAGTAGACTTGGCTAAGGTTCTTGTTAGGTGCCCCATAGACCTATAATAATATTGCGCAATACTTTTATTGTGTTATAATATTGAATACTTGTTTGGTTTGGAGTTTGAAATGTAAGGGGTCATTCCAAACGTTCCATAAATTCACTCAATAAAATTGACAAACCAGTCCGGGGGCTTACCATCAGCGTTTACGAAAACGCTTAATTCCCAGTCAGCTCAAAAGCAGGCCTACTTTTTAGACATGTGTAACACTGCGCTGCGCCGCGCAACTGCGCTACCTCAATTCACTGGCCGGGTGTGACGCGTGCAAATTTAAAACTCTAAGGATTTGTAAAGTGCAAACGGCCTTAATCGATAGGTCTACGTTGTGTCTAGATAAGTCCACAAAATTTTTTGTTACCTACGTCCCTTATAGTTTTTTGTATAAGTTTTCACTATCAGAGTGCTAAGTGTGAGTTTTTCTTTTTGCATTCGATCGTGAGCGCGTTTGGAGTTTACTAGGAATTTGTATGTGATTTGTAAAGCGCCACCTAGTGATAAACGTGAGAAACCAGTTATACTGTAACTATACACTTATACTGGAGCGTTTATGTTACATAACTGTGCAGGTTTTCATGCCTGGCCTGCACAGGCAACTCGAAAAAATATGAATTTTGAAATGTTTGCCTGTGGATATACCTGTGCATTCTCATGGTGCAAGCAAAACAGAGCGTTTGTGGCGATTGCCTGAGCAGGTGTCAGTTGTCCAGAGATTGCTTGAGGAAGGGGCACAGTCAAGTTACAATAGGTATGCCATATCGTAAGCGCCATTGAGTAACGGGGGATTTTACGGCTGTATATAAATCGAAAGACCGTCTTCGGCACGTTAATTTTAAAGATTATCGCGATAAAATTTAAAGAGCGACAACCTATGAAAACCTTATCTAAGGTATCTTAATGTGGCTTATCATGAGGCGATATTGCTTTTCTTATTGTTGTATCCTACATCTCAATTAAGGTAGCCACCGCTGATAATAGATTAATAAAACGAGCAAAGTACCTATTCACGCTACTGTGTGATGAGATAAAGCGCTGCTGCCAAAGCCATGGTTTCTACTGAGCCTTTGTACAGGTTTACAGACTAGGTATTAGTTAAAAGCAGCAGTGGACTTGCTCGCGAGTTGTCGTGATATATCTCTTTATTACGGTGCAATCATCGGCGTAGCCAATAATATTAGGTGTTAAAAGGTCAATATGCGATTAAAAGTACATATCGGTTAAATAGAGAACAGAACACAAAAGTTTTAATTAAGTATTGTTACGTACTTCGGGTTTGTACTTGTAAGAAAACACCACTTATATTAAATCCGTGTATTTAGTATTTAAATACACAACACAACACGATGTAATACTAAAATACACTTTACACACTACTAACTCATTGTACTATCTCTGACTACACAATAAAACACTTCTCGCTTCGCACTGATCACTTGAAGTATCGCTCTCGATCGCTTGATAAAAACTGCCTTGTGTTTGTCAACACCTCTCTATTTATAGCCAGGGTAAAGTCCTAGCTGGATCCAGAAAAATCTAAATGTATCGGGAAACAATGAATCATTTCTTATCGTAAACATGTTATGAGTCATAAATCCTAGTACACGCTACTTTCAACCTTATGTCATATGCCACAAAGTCCTTATGGCATAGCCCAGGTCAACTATTTGTTTGTCAATAGGAGTAGCTATCTCTTTCTTTTATTTCTAGATCTTTCCGGCACTCCAACTCTACACGTTTCTAGATTATTCGTAACAGTATGTTATTACCCATATATTTATAATCGAGAAATACTTGGGTGTAATAAAAAAACGTACAGTAGACCATATATTTATTTCTCGTTTTAAAAAAACAATAAAATGGATTTTTACAACTGCCTATTCTAATATGTAATTCTTATGATGTACACACTACACAACCATTCGGGGCGAAGTTGGCATTGAAGCTACGAGTAGCAACGCAAATATTTATAAAGTAAGCAAATTATTTTAAACTTTACATTTGAAACTTTGGAGGTTCATCTTTCAGTCCTAATTTTGCCAATTACACTTGCTTACAGTTCTTTAATTGATACGGTCTCGGCATGCGATTGATCTATATACATATAATAAAACCGTAGGAGTCAAAACTGTACATTGAATATTTTTTTAATAGAGTACTTGGGGCGTGATCTACAATCGATATCGTAGCCAAAAATATAGTTTTTAGAATTTTTGTCTGTTTATCTGTTTGTTTGTATGTATGTCCGGGGTAAACTTAAAAAGTACTGCATGGATTTACTTTATCTGTAAACCCGCTGTAAGCCAGCTGACCCTGCAGGCCATCCGTAAAACTTCCCACTTAATTGAGGTATTTTAAGCTCAAAGAAGCAAAACTATACCTAAGCTTAGATTTTTTGAGAGTTCAGAAATCTACAGTTTATTAATGACAATATTTTATTGTTTGAAAAGTTGTACATATTTAAAACAATAATCGACTTTGGTATTTCGAAAGGCATTCAACACTATTTTGAGCTTAATTTAATGGAATGGTCCAACGATTTAATCAAACTTTAGAACTACATTTTCAAAACCTTTTGACTATTCCCCATTGCTCTATATGGAATCCTTTAGCAAAGCAAGGAGTGAACGCTACGTATATACACATTATAAAGGAAATTTACAAACACAGCTCTGCAGATAGGAACGCCTGGACCATCCTTCAACATGGGAAGAGGAGTAAGGCAAGGCGACCCGATGTCACCCAAGTTATTTATAGCTTTACTAGAGTCTGTGTTTAGTAGATTGAACTGGAACCAGATTGGGTTGAAAATCAATGGCACCTACTTATCGCACTTAAGATTTGCTTTACTATTCGAGAATATAGAAGAATTACAATGTATGCTTGAAATCTGAACACACAAAGTAAAGCGGTAGGCTTAGAAATAAATCGGGAAAAAACTAAATTATCGACAAACAGGGAAAGAAGGCAAGTTCGGTTAGAGTCGATACTCTTAGAGTATGTGGAAAGTCATGAAATCATATTCTCCAACACAACAGAAAAAGAAATTAACCGAAGAATAAAAAATACCTGGAAAAATAAAGGAGTATGAAAGAAGTATTTAAGAGTGACTTAACGACGTCCCTGAAAACAAAAGCCATGAATATATGCCTATTACCTTGTAAAAAATCACATACAAACTGAAAACATGTCAAAGAAGTATTGAAAGAAGTTACCTCGGCTTAAAACTGAAAGATGCAGTACATCACACGGACATAAGACAAATAAAAAAAGCTTACGATGTTGTTAAACAGGTTTTAAGACTGAAATGGCGTTGGGATGGACACACACAAGAACAGATAAACAATGGACAAAATATGTAACAAATTGGTACCCTATTCATATGAACCATAAACCAGGAAGACCACACAAACGAAAAATCTGGAGTAGACTAGCTGTAGATCGAAGAAGATGGAAACACATGGAGGAAGCTTTTACCGCCTTAGGCGGTCCTTACATAAAAAATGAATGACTAACACAAATACAGACAAATATACACTATATATAATTATTATTATAATCCATACTAATATTATAAATTTGCACACCATATATTGGTAGAATATGTCGGTAACTTAATTTATTTTTTACAACTTGTAACACCCATATCTTGCAAATAAATATTTTCTTTCTTTCTAAATGCGAAAGTAACTCTGTCTGTCTGTTACGCTTTCACGGCCAAACCAGTGAACCAATTTGGATAAAATTTGGTACAAATATAGTTAGAGACCCAAGAAAGGACATAGGATAGTTCTTATCCCGGAAATCCCACAGGAACGGGAACTATGCGGGTTTTTATTTTAGAATTTTTCCCACGCGAACGAAGTCGCGGGCGCAGCTAGTTTATAATATAATTGCAAACACTAACCTAAGTAATTTTTTTAACACTAAAATATTTATATTTATTTGACATTTTCATTAAATTAATTAATAACAAATAAATGATCTATTATATTCAGATATTACATAAATATATTCTAGACACAAACGTAACAATTAACTTAAAACATCTAATATGTATGTATATAAAATGATATATATGTACATGTACTAAATACCAAATATGTACAACAAAAAAATTATCGTCACTCGAGAGTGACACCCGACCGTGGAAAACTTGTAAATAATGTTATTTAAAAACCTTATGCTTAATAAGTTTAAAAACAACTGTAAACCCTGCAGGCCATCCTTGAAACTTCCCGATAAGTTGAGACATTTTGAGAACTAATAATGTACCAAACATAGATTGCTAAAATTTAAAAAAATTAAAAGTATTTTAATTTTTGAATAACTGTACTTATTTCGGACACAAAAATCAGTTTCGATCATTCAAACAGCTTTCAACGCAATTTTGGAGCTCTAAAGCTTAGTTCACACTACGTTAGTAATTTTAGGGCGGAGGGCTTACAGCCCTACACCTTTAAATTCTGGCTGAGCACTCTGCTCGGCCCCGCGACCGGCGAAGCTGTGACGGTCCGTAAGGCCAGCAGTAATTGAGACATTCCGAAAAAAACCTCATGACTGTCGTCAGTGAAACTAAAGATTCACAGAGAGGAGCACGTTTCCGCATAAATAAATAGCCGGAGAGCCATTTGCCGTTTCCACAAAGCTCGTTTTCCACCATCGACTACACAGCCCATAGACGCCTAATGTTCGATTTTCCGTATTGAATGCATTCTGGCAACTAGCTAAGCTGAGCTGCAACATCGTGATTGGCTTACTCAAGGCCACAGTGAAAGATAGTGATGTACAAAGAATCTGATTGGTCGACACTGATTAACTATGGGTGCATGGACATTTACATCGGAACTATAAGTCAGATGTGTTGACAGAAGCCATTCGCCTGTTATTAGGGGTCTATGGGTTGTGTGGTCGGTGTTTTCCACAAAGCTAGAACTTATTGAAGGATATGATAGTGAATGGTCATATCGCCGCTGCGCCTGAAAAGTTTAATAAGTGATATTTAGAAGGTTTTGCGAAACAGCAAAAAACGTGTTATTAAATAATAACAAATAGTCTAGTTGCAATTTAATAACAAATAATAAATTAACAAATAGTCTATTTGTTAATTTAATAACAAATAATAAATTAAAAAATAGAACTATTTGCTAATTTATTAACAGGTTTTTTATTATTTCCCAAAAAAAGTTTTGGGAAAACTTTTAAAGAAAAATATCACATATGGAACAGTAATAATAAAAAATATGGTCTCTTTCCGGGCCGCTTAAGCCAATAGTCACGAGTTTGCCAAATTTTGAAGCTGTACAACCAACGGTGTTTATACAACAACGTTGCACTCTTTGTAAACAATAAACTTAAATATCTATTGCGCAGGTGTAAGTTTCCATGTTTTTTATATATTTGGTATAAAAATCGAGTATTAAACACCTCTTTTCAGTGTGTACAGTATTTTATCAGTCAACCTGTATACCCGTATGGCACACAGTTGCAACCGCCAAAATTTTTTACCTCGCACTACTCTGTTATGGAACCAATTACCGGCAGGGGTATTTCCGAACGGATACGACATAGGGACCTTCAAGAAAAGAGCTTACTCATTCTTAAAAGGCCGGCAACGCAACTGCAAGACCTCCGGTATTGCAGATGTCCATGGGCGGCGGTGATCACTTACCATCAGGTGCACCTCTTGCTCGTTTGCCCCCTCTTCTATAAAAAAAAAATTGTTTTGGCTTATTACACATAATTTTTAAATTGTCGAACGAATACAACCTAAAAATTTCAGCCTTGTGGGTGATGTTCATGAATTACAATCCCGATGACAAGTTTGTTATAAAATGTAAATTACAATATATGTTTCAATATTATTAAAATTTTAATCTTGTACGATACAATGTCCGCGATACGATGTTGTTCGCATGTCATTGTGATGATTCATAATTACATGAAAGAAATGAAATAAACAATAGTGTGATTTACTTACTATGATTTAAATATACAAATTATATAAAGTTGGTTTTCCTTCATACTTATACCCTAAAACAAGAAGTAACGGGTTTCTTCAGGGCTTAGGACTGGCAATACTCTTAGGCGTAGGATTAAAAGTATCTATGAAATTGTAATGAAAGGAGTCAAGGAAACTACCGCGCGCGTAATGTTTAATGTGATGGTGTGATGCTCATTTTAATCGAGTAATGTGTGATGTTACAGTACACGCTCAAGTGATATTACACGTGATGCATCACTCGCATTACTTACACATGTCTATTGCGTTTGTCTCTATTATTAAGTTTAATATAATATTTTTAATAGGTAATGTTTTTATGTTATCATTTTAAGAGAAAATGCGAATCATTTTGTTTATGAATTAAAAAATACGCACAGATTAGGTACCTATTTTTTATTTACATAGCGTCCAAGTAAACTTTAAAAATCCAAATAAAATGCGCTTAAGTAGGTAGGTAGGTGTAGGTACAGTCATTTTGGTAAAGTGGTGATTGTGAAAAACATAGTAATCATTGTGAAAAAGTAGTCATTTTGATAAAGTGGTCATTTTCATAGTCATTTTGGTAATGCAGACATTATGTGCTTAAGTGAGTGATTTTTATTAATAAGACCGATAGGGTTTTATGTTACTGTGTATATTTAAATGTCTTTTCAGTGTGCTCTTTTCTCTGAACAATTTTTTACAAAACTTACAAGCAAATGGTTTTTCTCCAGTGTGAATTAACTCATGATGACGCAAACTACTTAACCGTCTGAAACCCTTACTGCAGCCATTACACACAAAGGGTTTTATGTTACTGTGTATATATAAATGGCTCTTCAAGTTGCTCTTTTGTCTAAACGATATGTTACAAAATTCACATGTGAACGGTTTCTCTCCAGTGTGAATTAACTCATGACGCCGCAAACTACTTGTGGTTTTGAAATCCTTACTGCAGACATTACACACATAGGGTTTTATGTTACTGTGTACATTTAAATGGCTCTTCAAGGTGCATTTGTGTCTAAACGATATTTTACAAAACTCACAAGTGAATGGTTTCTCTCCAGTGTGAATTAACTCATGACAACGCAAATTACGTAACCATGTGAAACCCTTACTGCAGACATTACACACAAATGACTTGTTATCACTGTGAATTTTCAAGTGTCTCTTTAAAGTAACCTTTTGATCAAAAGCTTCCCCACAAATACCACACCAGTATAACGCACCCTCATTTTTCTTATTATTTACTTGAGAATGTCTAAGTCTCGTTAATACAACGACAGGTGTCTTGGAAAATGCCACTTTAGTCCTTTCATCTACTGCTTGATCAGTGCTTTCTTCTAACTCTTGTAACCTCCCATACTGACCTGCAAAAAACTTAATATCTAAAACATCTCATGCGCTAGTTAATGAAAAAACAATAAGTTTATTTATTTCCAGAAGAAATTTCGCACTCGGTTTGGAAAATTGTATAAAATTTCTTTAGTCTAATCTAATTCTAATTTCTTTAGTTAATCATAATAAGGCTCACTTTGAATCATAAAAATATAATCATATTATAAAAAGCTCCAGTTTAGTACAAGGATTAACTAACTCTCACTTAAACAACTATTTTAAAAATGGAAACAAATCTATATTAATATTGTAAATGCTAAAGTTTGGGTGTTTGGATGGAAGCACGTTTGTTAGAGAGACCGCACACATGCTACTTCATGCTACTGCGATCAGATCGCACCTTTTAGAAACTGCATCGATGCTGCATCGCGAATTTGCTACTTCTGAATCGTGCCCCTCAGCGACTGCTCCAATGCTAGACCGAGCCGACAATAGTGATGCCGTTTAATAATCGACTATCAAATACTTCCCTATTTGTAAAAGTATTGTTTACTTTTACAAATTAATTTATAAATTTCATACCTTATATATTTGATATCTTTTTTTTCTTAAAAAATAGTAACAGTAACCCAAGTTGGTATCAATATAAAAATACACTGACATAACTTTATGGTCTTTGTTAAATTACTTTGCTGTTAAAATATACCGAATAGTACTGTAATACCTTAATGGTGTTACATGTGTACTGGCAGTTTTGTCTGCTTTTAAACGTAGAACATTGTTTAGTCTTTTATATATTATGTCAATTAGAATATAGATTAGAAAAAGTTTTCTCGAAGGGCCAAGACGTATGCCTAAAAATAAATGAAGATTAGAAGATATCGTGTATTATTTTAATATATTACAAGAACCTAGGGTTTCGCGTACCTCTAAAGCAGCCAAGCAGTAAAATAAATGCCCAGGCGATCGAAGAATCAAGGAGGCCATCAAGCGTTTCGATGGAACGCAGAATTTTGCATTTGCAGAATTTATCAAAGATTTTAAAACAGTCGCGGCAATTAATAAATGGGATGCGTAAAATTTGCCATTACTGTTGGGGCTGTATTTAGATGGGCCTGCGTTGGCATTTTATAAAATGATTTATAGCGATACAGCAAATTTTAACGATTTGTGTGTAAAAATTGAAAATGAATTCCCCATATCAATAAATTATGTTGAGCAATTTTATATAACCAAACAGGGCCGCGATGAGGATCTATTAACATATTTTTACAGACTCAGCAGTATTGCAATTAAGGCTGAGATAACAGACAAAATTTTCATCAAACAATTTCTTAAAATGATATTACCCTCGTGTAAGGAAAAGTTTGGATTACAATTATAAAAGTCACGAGAGGAGTTGCGTGACGTGATTGTGCAGTACAACGAATTATTTGGAGGACAACCGCATTCCACGGTTAACCTTCCATTACAACCACCAGTTGGGTTGCCACCGAAGTTTTTGTATAGGGGGAACCAGATATCCTGCCTAGTACGCCTGTGTGTTTGCAGCCAGAACAACAACAGAAACCGACGGAAGTTTTTCACACGCCCCGGTATAACCTAAGGCCGCAACGATATAATAAAACAGCCTTATGTACACAGAGTTCTTTCAGAAGCAGTCCGAAGTCACAACAACACACGGATGGCGTGGGCCATCGCATCAATGTGTGCGAAACAATTACGCCCGCACCATTACAAGCCAATCAAGAGGAAAAAATATCAGGTGTAAATAATCCATGTATTCGTTTATGTGTTAGGGGGCAGGAATGTCTCGCGTTAATAAACACGGGAGCAAATATCTCGTGTATGTCTGCGAGTTCAGCAAAAAAATTAAATCTGCCATATGGAGCCAGCATTCCATATAGCAGAAATCAAATTAAATCTATTACAGGGTCCACACTAAAAGTTGTTGGTGAGGCGAGAGTAAATCTCCTCATTAATGCAAGGGTCTTCCCCAACGGCATGGTGATTGTAAATAATATTGGTTACGAAATGATCCTACGACAGGATTTTCTTAATAAAAATGATGTAGTTATTCATTGTAAAAAGGGTTATTTATATGTAAAAGAAAAGTTTTTTATAAAGTTTAATTTAAATTATTTTAGACAGTTTCTAAATAATAAAGATAGTTGCCATGACAACATGCGCAATGTATGTAATATTAAAAAACGAGAAGACATGAAGTCATCGTGTTTATTGACTACAATGTCAAAAATGAATATGAAGAAAAATACAAAAACTAATATATTTTATTTCAGAAAAGATAAAGATTATCGCAACAATAATTCATACGAATTATTTAGACGTAAAAATGAGGCGAAAAAGCGGTGCGCGAACACGCGTAAGAATGAAAATATTGTCATGAAATGTGATGAAGGGTGTAAGAAACGTTTGGTAGTTAGACCCAGTGTAAAATCATTAGTTAGATCGGTAGCGGGTAGAAATTGTAAGAATGTGAGTGTATGGCGAGGGTGTTTACCCACAGGATGTGTAGGAAACGTGCAGGATAGGAAAGGTTTTGCAAAAAGGGCTAATAGAAAAAATTGCTTGCAAAGGCAATTATGGATATTTCATACGCTAAGACGTGTGAATAATATAAAGTTATATAAATCACACAAAAGGTTTTGTACAGATGTAACATAAATATATATTTAGGGTTCAGCATTATTATATAAATAGCTTGCAAGTTTTTATGTATGAATAAGAGATTAATTAGACATTCATTGTAGTAAATAATTGTCACATGTTTGATCATTATTTTTGTTTGGGTTTGTGTATAAAAATGCTAATATTTGTATTTGTTTCATGTAATATGATGGGGTTCAACCAATACTGTGATGATGGACTGGAGCTAAAAGGAAAAAGATGACCAAAAGAATATATACCACCACCAAAAGAATATAATAAGTTTAGATCCTTGCAATACCCTCATTTCCAGACTACTATTAGCCCCCTCTTTAAATGTAACTATGAAGCACTAATATACTCTCCTTTAGTAATTCTGGACTTAGGCATTGCAAAGGGAGATCGTAATTCTAATTCCCTGTTCAATGATTATGTGTCTAGAACATATGCTGATTGGCTATTAATGTTTTCGGACGCATCCCAGCAGTTGCAGGGTGAATATGTTGGTTCCCCTGTTTGGATCCCCAAATTTAAGGTTGTACTCACTTTTAAATGTCCTCCTACAATTTCCATTTTTACTGGAGAAGGAATTGCTATTTTTGAAGCCATCTCCTATGCAGAAACCCACAATATTAAGAAAGCAGTCATGTTCTCTGACTCAAAAAGCTGCCTACAGGCAATTAATAGGAATCAATTAAGAGCAGGTTTGGGCATCCTATTATACTACATATTAAAGAACTTCTTTGGAAGTGTAAAACCCGAGGACTAGAAATTATTTTATGCTGGGTCCCTGGCCACAGCGGCATTAAAGGCAACGAAGAAGATAAATGGGCTAAATTATCTTCAGTTTCGGGCACTATGTTACACTTCAAATCTTATGCAAATGATCTATTATATTATGCTAATACTATTCTTAAAGAGTCCTGGAATTCTGACTGGCAAATGACAAGACTCCATACTGGACGATATTATGGCTTAATTCAACCGCAAATCCGCTCCAGACCCTGGTTTTTTAAGTTTCGTAAAGGAAGTAAAAGAGCCACATCAGTCATTTGCAGACTACGTCTAGGTCATGTGTGTACTCGTGTTCCTGAACAAAATCCATGTAAGAGACCACTCTATCTGTGGTTTAGACGAAGGTTCTCTTGATCACATTTTTTTCAACTGCAACAAATATTCCACATCTCTTTATGATATATTACCCCCTAACATTCCCCGCCCTATGAATATCCACTCTTTATTATGCTTCATTGATACTCCTTTTGTCCAACTCTAAAACCAGTATATAGACCATTTTAACATTAAATTGTAGTTACTTTTGACATAGTATAACTATTAATTATTGTGAAATGTGATTTGTGCTGTCTATTTTAACAGTTTGTGTGAGTGTCTCGAGTAGTTGTGTTTGTTTCAGGTGGTGGTGAAATCTCAACAAAATACTTAACTACGCCTACCGCACATTTGCATCTCCATCGTGTCTTAGTCACTACGTAGACATTGGCGGAATCCTATTGCTCTCAAGCAATGGTCAAAAGCCATTAAACAAACAAAAAAAAACAATATTTAAAACTTTTAAAAATAGATAATGGGCATAGTTTCGCCTAAATTTAGTCGGAAAACTTGTAGACGGCACGGCAAAATGCGTGCCGTACAAATTTTTAATAATCGCAAGAGTTTACTATTTTATCAAAAATGTGATATTTCTTCATACACGTGTTCAACACCTATCTGAAAATATACTTGGGAAAGGAAAAAGGGGACGTTAAAGATCGCCTGAAATGAGTACCCCCAATTATACCGAGCTCAATCGGAGAGATATCCACGGCCACCATCTGACACATGTTTAATTTTCCGAAGGCCTAGGATCTTCCCGCCAGTAAAGGTTTGCAGATTGCAGTTGCAGTAAAGGTTTGCCGATTCCCGGTATGAACTCATTTTTTTTATGTTACAATTTTGGTGAAGCGGTGTATAACTATGAACTTTAAACTCTCTTACCATAATTCTAGTTTGTAACCTATCATATAAAATGCAAATCTAACTTAGAGACTAATATATACCATCCATCTGAGCTAGCCTTTCTCATTTCATCTTCTGCCTTATTGTGCGATTTTGCTTTTCAGATCCTGAACTTATTTATTTTTTGATAAGTGATTACCTCATCAGCCCGCCTCAGGATTAAAAGCTCCAACCTCCCTTTGCTATCTGGCTATATGGAGGGAGTCTGTGTGACGCATCTGGGTGTGGCGCTCGTTACACATAAATAACACCTAGAATCCACCAGGTACCAACCCATCGTACCCGTTTCACAGACCACTTCCTTATATAATTACATTGACATCTCGTCCAGGCATAATAACACAACTATTATTTTTTTATATTTGTATTAAAATGATTCGCTTTACATAATTTATATTTTTAATACATTTGGCTAATTTATATTTATAATACATTTGGCTTCGCTTTCATAATAAATATTTAAAATACAACCTCTGATTATTGTGTTTGCCATAAAGCATCAATTAATTGAGATTTTTTATCACAAAATAGCAAACAAGTAGATGATTTTCTTGATGGAAAGAGAAACGATCGCCTATAGAGACCAAAGATGTTAATGGTGTGTTGCTATTGGTGTTGTGGATGGGCAATGCTACATGCATAAATCTACTGCTAACTTATCCTCCAAACCGGAACATGACAATGAAACGCATTGACGCTATTAAGGCGTATTAGAACACAATTATTTTCAACCGACAAAAATAACGGAGGCTATCAGTTTGACATAATATATGCATGTATGTAATTTTTGGTATTGGATAAAATATTTGCGTTTGTTCTTGAGCACATGTATTAAATTTCGTAATTGTATATACATGCATGTTTGTATGTATGTATGTTTTTTTACAAACTTGTTGGGAACTAAAAGTCATATATCAAGATAATTTTTTCGATTTAAATCAAGTTCAATCAATACTCCAACTTAGGCAACAGTGCAAGATTTTATCAAAATCGGTTTAGTAGTTTTTGAGATATGGGGAATCTATAGTTGACAGATATTTGAAGTTGGTTTAATTTTTTAAATTACTTTTAGTAATTTAAAAAATTAAACCGACTTCATTACTTGATATTAATTTCAAATCTATAACTAAAAAAGTTATAAATGTTTCTTATTTTTTTCCGTTTTTTAATTCGTTCGTAATGTTTGCGTTCTGGGTTTTGCAAAATTTCCTCTCACCAGTATCGAAATTATTTTTTGATATTTATTAATAGGAAGGTAGTTAAAAATGTTTAATAAGAGTGTAGTAGGTCGATATAAAGTATAACACTAACTCTCACTCTGCGGAAGCCGCACACACCGCTCGCGCCATCCGCATGTGTGCGGAGTGCAGCAAACTAGCAACTCGATCGCCGCGATCGGCGTTTGCAAGTGTGCGGGGTTGAGCGGTCAGTCGCTGCATTCAACTGCTACTAAAAGCGACTGAATCGTCGATCGCCGATGCTAAAAGCGGCAGGTGTGCGGTCTCTCTTACTCAATCGCGCAAAACCTACTGAACGTATTTGTATGAAATTTGGCACATAGGTTACTTTTATCCTGGAATAAATAGACGACCCCGCGGGATTCGCCAAAAACTGCTATAACGCCGCGGGCTGCATACACCAGCTGCACATTTGATGATTCACAATTTGATCTAACTTTGTGGTTAGGTTAGCAAACTATTTGTTTGTGACATGTGCGTTAGTCAACAACAATAATACTTAGAAATACACATATAAATACTTTAACATATTAATACACACAAACCTAAAAATACGAACATTTATGTTTATCACACAAATGTATGTCCCTGTCGGGAATCGATCCTGGGCTCCATATTGTGTATTCAGGGAGCCATATCTATCAATAACAATAAATACTGATGTATGAACGTAACAAGCTACTAATTAATACTTTTGATGATTGGCCAGAGTTTTCAGTACTCACTGTGAACAGACAGAACTATGGCAATGATTAGTAAGGATCAATTACTGTCACAAGGAAGTGCTGCAATGTCTCAACAGTTATTGTAATGCAGAAATGTGAGTAATGTATTCACATGCTATTTAAGATTAACAACTAATTAACTATTTATGCAGTTTCTGCACAGAGAAACTACTTTGTGTTTAAGACTTTTCACATTTATTTTTAAATAATCATTTTAATTTGAACTGCACAGAACCAATACCTGATATATTTGGGTCTGGTGTCAGTTCAGTATCTTCACTCTTGACAACACTTGTCTGATAGCTGGGACCTGGTTCACTAGCCATACTCCATTCTAAAAAAAAACTTTTACATTATCTATATCATCTGTATCTATGTTAATATTATAAATATAAATGTGAAAGTTTGGATGTTTAGATGGATGTTTGTTACTCAATCACGCAAAAATAACTGAACAGATTTGAATAAAATTTGGCACACAGGTAAATGATGACCTGGAATAGCAAATAGGCTACTTTTTATCCCAGAAAAATTTGGTGATTCCACGGGATTCGCCAAAAACTTTTATAATGCAGTGGGCTGCACGCTGCAGCTAGTGAGAAATATATTTTCCTATAATATAAACTTATCCCCATTTTGTTTACAGTTACAGCAGTAAAGTTTTCCAAACACCAAAGAAAATCTTCTCTTTGTTATTTAGGAGTTTTCAGTTTGGGAATATTTCAGACACATTATTAACTTTTATTATTAATTATGACTTCAGCAGCATAGTGGCAAGGCAACATGGACGGGAGAGCGGGGCCCTCCATTTGGGGGGATCCGGGGGCGAAGCCCCACGTCTCTCCGAAAGGAGAGGATTAGGAAATATTTTAAAATATTAACTCAATGCCATAGTTGAAGCAGATTAGTTAGGTTCTCTTTAAATCCCATACCCAGGAAAAGGAAACCTACGCGGGGCTCTTTCGACATACTCCTACCAGACTAATTACAGAAAAAGGTACCTAGTATTTTATTGTAATTATGAAGATAAAAAAATGTGTTATTAATTACACCAGCACACAAAAAAAAAGTTGTCTGTGCACCGAGCGCCACCTATCTACGGGCATGTTTTTCGACCCGCTGAACACGAATTTCAAGTCAGTTTTGGCCGTCTGGGCTTCAATTTCGAGTGAATTGCAAAAAACCCCAAAAAATAGCAAAAATTCATTGTTTTAGTAAGAAAAAAATTTTTGAAATCTAATGCAAGCATATTTTTCATGTATTTTGATCTGTTAAATACTGATTTCAATCGTACTTTAATCATAAACCGTTTTAAATCTAATATCTCTAATCTAAATAAAAATTGTAAAAAGATCATCAAAAATTACAAAAATCAAAGAAAATTGGGATTATCTTGGTATAAAAAATTTTGTGGATCCGAATTGATGAAGATTTTCATGTAATTAGTCTGCTTAATCTGATTCTGCAATAAATTTGGCCCATAGTCTCCTCAAACATTCATAAAATTGCAAAAATCGATTAAAGAGCAGAAAACTGCTGCTGAAAAAATAGAAAAAAATCTTTTAAACACAATTCAATAAATATCTTGTATTTCTTATTAACAAGCATCCTAAGTTTTTGTAATTTGTCACTAATTCTTCGACTATTGTCCTGTGATTTTCACTTTTATTATTTCCTAAAATTCCTATTTTTTGGGGTTTTTTTGCAATTTACTCGAAATTGAAGCCCAGATGGCCTAAACTGACTTGAAATTCATGTTCAGCGGGTCGAAAAACATGCCTGTAGATAGGTGGCGCACGGTGCACAGACAACTTTTTTTTTGTGTGCCGGTGTTATTTATGTAATAATATGGTGTTATAAAAGAATTTTTATGATCTTCTTCAATATGTTATATGTTTATAAAGTGCCATATTTCTTGGAAATCAATTAATTAATATTTAAAACATGATAATAATGATTATGATTTTGAGTTAGACAAAATAGATTTATTAAAAACATCTCATAAAAAATAGTGAAAAATAATTTAAGATTGATATTTGAATTGTTTTCAAGTACCTATTGTTTAAGTGTTTTTAAGTATTTTGAGGTTAGGTTTGGCTATAACCTATTGTGCTTATAACTTTTTTTATAAATATTTCCGTAGGTTTACTGGAACTGAGTAGACCCCCCCCCCCCCGCGCACTCCAACCCCAATTTCGTGAAGCCCGTTTCTAATGCAATCCCGGATTTAATATTGGCTGGAGACAGTCTAGTTTACTCTTACCAAGGAGACATGACCATGGACAGCACTTCTAAAAGGGGTGACTTATGCTATGAACGTGTCCCTTGTGACTATTTTTTACAATAATACGCTAATTAAACAATTAGCGACGTACCTTTATTGACATTTTCCAATTCAGTTTTAATTTTTAATGACTCCATATCTTTTTCGTATTCGTAATCATCCATCTCCGCTTTAATTACATCTGTCTTCAAAATTAATTCTGATGTACTTTGGAAAGAATAGCAATCAATGTCTTCTTCAATTTTTGTAGACATTGTTACAGCACATTGAGGTTAGTTAAAATTTGCAACGATAGCAGCTTTTTGAATAGTCCTCTATTTTCTATTTTAAATAGGAATTAAGAAACTTTATAATAACTGAATAATGTTTTAGATTCTTGAGACAAAACTTAAATAATAAATCCAATTCATAAAGTCTGTTTTTTTTTTTTTTTTTTCTTTTTGGCATGGGCGTTAAGCAACTGCCATGATCAAGTAAAACGAGGAAACATATTTTAGACAATAAACTAGGATTTGGAATTTGGATTGACAGGAAAATAGAGGATCAGAAAGTAATCAAAATAACATAGATACTAAAATTATAAATTATTTACAACAATAATATTTAAATAAATATATACAGAGATAATACTTAGTTATTTGTATAATATTTACAAGTGGGTTAATATCAATTTGGTATTAGATACTAAATGTATCTAACTACGCTTAAATATTAATATTATTTTCTTGAATGAATAATGAAAGAATATTATACATACAAGGGTTTAATAACAGGGTTAGAATGGATGTAGGTAAAGGAATGTCATTAGAATATAGATTGTTATATAATGATGAATGATTGTATTTAGGACAAGCAAAAAATATATGATTGAGATCTCCAATATCAGTGCCACACTCACAAACATTGTTATCTTTGATGTGTAGCTTGAAGAGGTGTTCAGGAGAATTAGTGTGACCAAGCCTCATTCTGGTGATAACAGATGTTGACAACTTATTTAATTTCACTACAGAAAACCAAGGTTTAGAAGGTATCAATGGTTGTAATTGGGAATAGGTTTTGCCTTTCACCAATGTACCACTATCCCAGACACTTTGCCATGACTGCTTAAGATGGAGTTTAGGGAGAGCAGCTAGATCATGGCAATAATTAATGTAGGGATATAAATCACCACACTGAACTGCCTCTTTAGCACACCGATCAGCTCGCTCATTTCCAGTGATATTACAATGGCTTGGAACCCAGGCAAAGTAAATAATATGATTATATTTAAAAGTACATTTGTATAAAAGATTTCTTAAGTCTAAAATAATAGGAGGAATAAATTTGGATTTTAAAGGGAACTTTTGCAAACAATGTAGAGCACTCAGTGAATCAGTCAGAATCATACACTTGGGTAGTTTCATAATGTGTATGTATTCTACAGCTTTATAAAGTCCATAACATTCACCTGTAAATACAGATGCTTCCGGTGGAAATTTGATTTTTTGAACAATATTGTACTGTTTATGGTATACACCTATTCCAACATTACTATTATTTTTGGATGCATCAGTAAAAATCAAATGAAAATCTTGCCATTTTTCATTGATAATATTGTTAAAATATTGATTGGCATAGAAAGATTGTTTATCTATACCTAAATTTACTACAACAGGCTGCAGAGTTAATGATTCATAATTGTGTTTATATAAGGGATTTATAGGGGATGTAAAAGTAAAAGGCTTAAGGCTGTGATATTTCATATAGCTGTATACAAGGGCTGGGATTGTTTTGTGTTTCCAATACTTATCTGACATTAAACCACTAAGACTAGAGAGCTTTGTAAGCAGAGGGTGATTTTGTGATTCCAAAGTGCGAAGGAAAAACCTGTCAGATAGATATTTACGTCGTAAATGTAATGGAGGTTCAGCACATTCTACTTGTAGGGCAGAAACAGGGCTGGATTTCATTGCTCCTAGAACAATTCGTAATGCTTTAATTTGAACAGAGTCAATTTTCTTTAGACCAATCTTACTACATGGTTCTAGTAAAAACATTCCATAATCCAATAAACTTCTTATTAATGCATTATACATAAGTTTTAATGTAGATGGGTGTGCACCCCACCAAACCCCAGAAACACATCTCATTAAATTGATATTACGTTCACACTTTGCTGCTATATACTCACAATGATCTAGTCCTTGGAGTTTATTATCTAGTATTATACCTAAGAATTTTGTTTTCGATTTAACAGGAATTGAACTATTTTTGTAAGTAATATTTATAGGGGGTGGAAATTTTGTGCGAGAAAATAAAACTATGGAACTTTTAGAAACAGAAATATCAAGACCATTGTTATTAAGCCAAGTCTGTAGGGATAGAATAGACATG
The DNA here is from genome assembly GCA_036924255.1 of Apodemia mormo. Taxonomy (NCBI): domain Eukaryota; kingdom Metazoa; phylum Arthropoda; class Insecta; order Lepidoptera; family Riodinidae; genus Apodemia; species Apodemia mormo. The sequence continues at coordinate 8,717,138 of JAUPFN010000028.1, forward strand.
GAAAGATTATCACAAGCCATCTGTATAGATTTGTCAGTTGAGTATAAAAGGAGGTCATCAGCATACTGAAGAACATTTACATTGCTAGTTGCTACAGTTTCTATATCATATGAGTATATGTTGTAAAGGATTGGACTTAAAACAGAACCTTGTGGAAGACCTTTATATTGTTGTCTTTTTAAATTATTAGGGTCATTTGCTAAATTAATAGTTCTATTGTATACAATATTCATAATAACATTAATTAAATAAAATGGTATGTTTAATTTCACTAGCTTATTTTTCAGAATTGATAGAATTACATTATCATATGCTGAGGATATATCTAAAAAAGCTGCTAAAACAGATTTGTTATGAGTAAAAGCTAATCTAATATCAGTTATAAGTAAGCTAATATTATCTATGGTGCTCTTTCCTCTCCTAAAACCATACTGACTTTGACTTAATAAATTTCTGCTTTCAATAAACCATTCTAAGCGAAGTTTGACAAGGTGCTCTAGAATTTTCAACATAACTGATGAAAGCACAATGGGTCTGTATGAAAAAGGGTCAGAAGGGTTTTTATCAGGTTTAAGGATAGGGATAACAGAATGTGACTTCCATGTCTGAGGTATATTACCTGTAGAAACAAGGGAGTTCATAACCTTTAATAAGTATGATAGAGATTTATCAGTCATGTTATTTAAAAATGAGTAGTTAATATTATCCCATCCAGGAGTAGAGTCTTTAACATTTTGAAGGATACCTTTAAGCTCAAATAACGTAAAAGGGGAAAAATTGTCTAAAGAAGAAGTAGAAGGAAGAGAAAGGATACATTCTGGTACTGTAGGTGGAGCAAGATGATCTATCAGCTGATTTATTAACAATGGACACATTTCATTATTATTAGAAACCTTATATGCAGATCTAAATTTTCTTATGTTTAACCATACACTTGAAGGTTTTGTTTGGGGTGATAAGGAAGAACAGAATTTCTTCCAACCTTCAGCTTTTTTCTTTTTTAATAATCGACGAGTAGTTTTTATAATATTAGTGAGAATATTAAAATTTTCTGTAGTTGTATACTGACAATAAAATTTTTCAGCAGCTTTCCTTTCCTTAATAGCGTCTGAGCACTCTTTGTCCCACCAAGGTGGCGTATTTATTTTCTTAGTTAATTGTTTTTTAATGGGAAAAGTGTTTTCAGCTGATTTTATAATTAATTGAGTAAAGGCTTCTGCACAAGAAGAGTCATTATATGAGGAAATGTTAGGCAAAACATTAACACCAACTTCCATCAAATTATTAAACTTGTGCCAATCCGGGTTATGCAAATTATATTTGAAATATGATGTAGATTTAGGTGAAGTTTTATGATATGCAGAAGGGAAATTTATTATTATGGGGAAGTGATCACTTCCAAACGTAAATGGGAGTGTGTACCATGTCAAAGAAGGTGCTAAATTGGGACTGCAAATGGACAGGTCTATAGCGCTTTTGCCTTCGGAGGGTTTTGTGCGACGAGTGGGAGAACCGTTGTTTAAAATACATAAATTTAATTCTTCAATGACTTTCAAAAGTTCTTCACCATAATAATTACTGGAGGAACAACCCCAGGCTTGATGATGAGAATTAAAATCACCTAACACAATAAAGGGTTTAGGTAGTATGGCTAATAGGTTATTAAGTTCAGTCAAAATATTCAAATTTGGATGTGGAATATAAAGTGACACGAAACAAATATTATTTACATTAACAGCTAATATAGACATATTTACAGTATGTACAGGAAGATTAACAATGGAAAAATTATATCCTTTTTTGATCATGATGGCTACACCTCCATAACCATCAGATCTATCTTCTCGGATACTAGTGTATCCAGAGAATTTAAAAGTACAACTTGGTCTTAACCAAGTTTCTGAAAGAGCCACTAAAAATGGCTCATATTTATTTAATAAGTGAATTAATTCACTTTTCTTGTTGGTGATGCTCTGCGAGTTCCATTGAAGAATTTTGGCTTGACTGTCCATGATAACCATTAAATTTAGAATAATTAATTAAACTTTCTGTCATTAAAGCAGCGTTGGACGGTGTTATTACTTCGGACTGAGATAAAAATTTAATAAAAGATATAATCATGCCTATTGAGGCTGATTCTTGATTATTGTTATTATTTTTTGTCAACAAAGTACCATTTTCTCTAGAATTAGTGGAATTATATTCATTAATAACTGAATTTTGGAAATCATAGTCATAACTCTTACTGACTTTTGTATGGGGTTTAGGTTTCTGAAATATTGTTTTTTTGTATGACCTATGGGATTGTTCTTGCGAATCTAAGTTTTTTTTCAAAAGTGGATGAAGAGCAGTTTTAATAGGTGTTGAGATGGCATCAGCATATGATTTGGAGACCGGGGGATAATTTTTTGATGCCTCGGCATAAGAGACACAGTTTTGAGCCATAAACATTTTAATGTTTTTTTGTCTTAAATGTTCTGGGCATGATTTGCTAGTGGCAAAGTGAGATCCCTTACATAAACAACAATTAACATTAAAATCAGCCTCGCTAGTACAAGAGTCTCCACAATGATCCTTTCCACATTTAAAGCATCTTGGGTTGGATCTGCAAGTTATTTTAGTATGACCGTACCTACAGCATTTATAGCATTGTATAGTAGGGTAAATGTATAAATCTACTGGGAGAGCATTATAACAAACATAGACACGTTTCGGTAAAGTTTGTCCATCAAAAGTTACGACAACTGTCTCTGTTGGTTTCCAGGTAGTGTTATCATTAATAGTTATTTTACGGTTTATTCTTCTAACCTTTATTATTTTTCCACAACCAATGGGAACCTTAACATTATTAGCAATTTCCTCAGGTGACCAGTCTGAGGGAACACCTCTAATTACGCCTACTCGTGAAACGTTAAATGATGGGATAAAAGCTTTGAAGTTTTTATTTGAGAGATTAGGGTCATTAATAAAGTGGTTTGCGTCATTGTGGTCCGAAAATGATAGAGATAATCGGTTGCGTCCAATTTTCTTGAGGCTACCATCAATTATATTTTTAAAAGTATTATTTTTAAGGAATCGCCCAAACGAGACTGGATGTAGAGTAACATTATCAGTCGGAGATGTAATAACTCTTTGGACATGAATAACATAAGGTCCAAGGTCTGTAGATTCATACTGTGTGCGGTAGTTAATATAATCTTTAGGTTTTTGGGGTTCCTTACTATTTGTTAGGGGGTTTGACAAATCTTTCATTGTAACATTATCATTTACATTATTATCACCAGTAATAAATGAGGCGCCCGAAGCATTATTTATATCTGAGATTTCAGAAACAGAGTGAGAGCACTGACAGTCAGTAGATTTCAATTCATTGTTGCGCTTTTTGCGCCGTTTATTGCAGTGTTTGCATATTTTATTAGATGTATGAGATCTTTTCCTGTTAGTTGTTTGAGTTGAAGAAATCGAAGTATCTGTATCAACACTACTCTCATCTATAGTAACATAGTGCGCTACCTGGAGAGGTCCACCTCCAGGATCGTCAGGGGGTTTGTTCATTTTAAAAAGTGAAAAGGAGACTTACCTACTTTAAACTGATAGTAAAACTAATGATATTTACATAAAATTAAATATTTACACAAATAAAACTAATATCGATCCTCTGTTTCGCTAAATAATAATATAAAAAGTCGCAGAACCAAAAATGACGTCCGCCAAATTTTATGTTTCCCGCGCTTTCCAAAGTCTGTTTTATAAGCAAAACAAAACAAATAATTAGTTTTTTATTTTTAGGACAGTATCAGGGTTGGATTTAGGCAGTAGGCACGTTGAAAAAAATAGAAAAATGAAAAGGGTATTATTTATAAAAAAATTATAGTACACTTTCATTATTTTTAATTTAACTTACTATTTAATCATTAAAACACCAGGTATGGCAAAATTTACTCCTATTTTAAGTTTATCAGTTCTTGAATATTACTATTCCAATTTCCAAACGGTAGTCGGTACGGTCGAAATATTCATATCATATTACGTAAATCTAAACATTCGGGAAAAAACTTTAAATTATAATATTTTCATCACTAAATGACATATAATATACTATATGTATATATTACATAGGGCGAAATTATAGCATAAATACTATAATTACAGTACAAAATCTAACCCTGCACAGAACACTTACACTTACTACGTTTTTAGTATACCTAGGTACTTATATTTTAATTCGTCTTATTGTAGTAGTATTTAGTATTTTTCATCAGTGTGACCAGATTAAATATTAAGAAAATACCGAGGCAACCCAAAAAATACTGAAATATACTGTAGGTCAGTGTATTACACCATATATAGGGCAAATATACCTATAAAATTCTGATTTTTGTAAGGTGTTTTACAAACTAATCTTCTCCAATCATTGCTACCTTGAAATGTACCATGCGTAATTAATTTGTATTGCAACATTCTTTTCGAAGGATGAAATGAACACAACCTCTTCTATCTTTAACATTTGGCTTGGATTTTAAAATTGGTCACACATTTTTGTTTATAAATTTGTTTCATTGGTCCGTTTGTATTAATTAATGTATCTGAAAATATGGGCTCGACGAGATTAAACGGCAAACCTACATAACAGTTATTTATTAAAACCAATTTATTTTATTTTTTATGTCAACATGCGTAGACTACAGCTGCACTGATAGAAAATTTACTTATTCTAACATAAATAGTAACATAAACAAAACTGTTCGCAACAAAGGTGTGGGCCAGTATCAAAAAAATCAAAATATATTTATTCAGATAAATAAATTGTGCATTACACTGAATTGTAAAATCACTAAAACTATCTTATGATCTAACTTAACATGTATCTGCTTGAACTAGGTTAACCTGTGTTTCAGGCGATAGGGGCTAGTGAAATAAAATAATTTTATTAATCACTGATAAAAAAAAAACAAGTAAGCATAGTTTACAATGTTATGTTATTCAAAATAAATGCTTAAAGTATATTAAACTTAAGTAGTAACATAAATAGGAAAACAGAGTAATTCATTAAAACTATCACAGTACTATCTGTGCAATCACAGTATATAAATTCCGTTTTCAATTACTTACGTCACGATTAAGTTTTAGGGTTTTAAGCATTTTTTTCGAAAATTAACTGCATTTTTACGCCTACGCTATGTAAATGAAAGTATCTATCACATGCATGACATTGAGTAGGTTGAAAAACCTATGTTCCCAGAAATTTTGAATTTCAAATGCAAACGTGATTTAAATTACGAACTCAACTCAACTAAAAATGATTAAAACATTCTGAAAAACCAATTGTTTTTTATATTTAAGTTTTTCTTGTATTTGATTAATTCTTGGCTAATATGGATAGCAAAGTACACAATCTTTCAATAGCAAATAATTCATATAAGAATTAAGGTCTACATTACTTGAAAAAGAAATAAGCCCAGAGCTTGAATATCCCAGTGCTATCAAGTAAATTATGCCTAATTTCCATATTCCTTTGTGTATTGTTTTATTCGATTATTCTTTATGTTGTTTTATGTGCTGCTTGGTGCTAATATACTTAGGAGTTTTGCATTGCATGTTTTATGAAAGGCGTGTTTCTCTATCTTTATAACGTGAAAGCCACAAAGAAAATTCAGTAATATATACCTATTTTACCAAAGAATTATGTTGTAAACTAAAGTTAGTATACAGATGGGAAATGGTCAACTAAAATAATAACAAAAATCGTACTAATAATTGTGGAAGCATTCCAAATTAACTTACAAACAACATAAAAGATTAAATAAAATGCAAAGCCGAAAATTAATCCTCTTAAACAAACTATTTTAGATGAGTGAATACTACCTTTTGTAATTCATACGCAAAAGTTTTTTATGTACCTATTTGAAATGAGCATTCATGCAACTGGAAACTTAAAATCTTAATCTTGTTATGAAAATAAATAATTTATTTATTGTATAGTCTAAACTCTAAAATATGCACTACTTTGTGTCTTATTTGTAACTTACAAATCTTCTGTAAGACATAACACTGAAATACAATGTTCAAGACGTTCACGAGAACGATAATTTTGGCGTCACCATAGCTTTTTGTTAGTGCTACCACAATTCCTTACCTATCTAAAATACTCAAATATACTGACTTTCAACAATGTCGAAAAAATCGAGAAACTATAATTAAAAAGTATTAAAATACTGAATCTGGTCACACTGAATATGATAATCTTTCCAAGGAAGTTACATTCTACCCGTAATATTCACACGCGCTTCAAAATCGTTCCGAAGAGTACCACGACATGGGTGGAGTGTGTCTCTTTCTACTAAGTAAGGCGCCATAAGTTGCAACCATGCTTAATTTGCAAATTACTACTAAGTAATTCTACTAATTTGAGAAACAGTTTTTGCATTGCGTAAGTAATTACGTAATAATTAAAATAAGCACATTTTGGAACTACTCGTACTCACTATGTTAATTACATTTTATGCTAATGTATTTATCGACGTGTATGAATAAAAGCGATTTAACGATTACCGAATATATATAAAAATCTACCATCAGATATTTTTATTTACACTGGCAATTGCAAGAAAGGGAAATCCACTGTAACTCATACGTAAAAGTTTCCGCCGTGTTGGTCCCGGCCTCCTTTGAAGAATAGGCCAACTGCCGTTCTACCAGGCAGGTCTTAAAAGGCGACCAATTGGCTATCGAGTCACTACCATCGTGGCTACTAGGTGGTAGAGTACTGCATTTTCTCGCCCGGGTTTGGTACCACTGCCCTACCTATTCTTGCCGCAATAGTGTCAGTGCTTGTCGCTGTCGTGTTCCGGTTTGGAGGGTAAGGTAGCCGGTAAACTTATGCATATGACATTAGACCTCGCCACAAGATAGCAACGCACCATTAACATCTTTGGTGTCTATAGGCGATGGTTGACTCTTTCCATCAGGAGATCCATCTGCTTGTTTGCAATCATATGTTATAAAAAAAAAGTTTTATATGTACCTAATTGAGATGGGTATTCATACAAATAGAAACTTAAAATCTAAACCTTGTTATGAAAAAATAAATAATTGAGTTATTGTATAGTTTTAAAATATGCACTACTTTGTGTATTATTTATAATTTACAAATCTTTTGTACGACGTAACACTGAACAGGCAATGTTCGAGATTTTCACGAGAGCGATAATTATGATGTTACCATGTTACAATTTTTTGTTGTTATACCACAACTCCTTATCCAAAATACTCAAATATACTGACTTCCAGTAATATACCTACAAAAATATTGATGTTCAAAAAAATCAATTAAATATACCTACTTAAAAGGTATTTAAATACTGAGTCTGGGCACACAGTTATGCACAGATATATGTATGTATTAATGTAATGTTTTTAGAGATGAACGACACATCGATTTTTTTCAAACATCGCTATATTGTTCATAAACATCGATATTGAAATTCCACTCATCGACGATACATCGTCCATGAGCGATTTTTATCATAGATACATCTTTTATCCCGTTCACGATCAACAACTACACACATAACATAATATATCTATCTTAGTAACAAGCGTAGAATTTTCTATATATCGTTTGCTCTGCAAAACTAAGGCGCGCAAAATGAAGCAGCGTCTTTGCTCGCGTGCATCGGACACCATTGTTTTATTGGCTGTTTGCCATTCACGCATCATCATTTAACAGAAGTCCTCAATATATACAATTTTAAAAAATGCGCGCGTCTGCGTATAGGTACTTACGTACGCACGTATGAAGTTATACTTGTGTATTTAATGCTTTGAAAGTATTATTATAACGCATTATTTCTTTTTTTGGAAAATTAAAATGTTGACTAGTTTGATTTTTTACGAATTTGGTTTTTCGTTACAATGTGCGTGCGCATCGTAAAAATTTACCCCCATCATTTTGCCCTAATTCTCTAAAAAAAACGTATAACTTCAAAACATCGAAAACAGTTGAAATCGATTTATAAACTTCGATATTTTAGCATCGATGTTTCACTTTACATAAATCGATGTTTTTTATGAGCGATGTTGCATACCTTATGTTTTAAGCAGCCCATATACACCAAGGCAAGGAACTTATTTACGATAACTGGAATTACTACGAAGCAGTATTTGAAAAATAAAAATTAACTTTATTTCGTTCTCAATAAAGTTGACATTTGTTTCTTACATAACAGAAACAGCGATAAAAATAAAGATATCTAGCAAGGGGGCCCCCTTGCTAGATATCTTTATTTTTATCACTTAGATTTATTAATTTTGATCAATTATCGTTTGTTTGACCATTATTGATGATTGTTCGATCATAAAAACAATTAAATTATTAATTATTTTTTATCTAATAAGCTAGCCATCATTATATATATATAATCAATTATACTATTAAATAAGAAACACATAAGGTTTTTTATCTAACAAAAAAGAAAATTTTTGATCCAAAAAATTCTTTTAAAAATTACATTTTTTTTTTATTTCAACTTTTCAACTTTTTTTATAATTCCTTTGGCCATAATTTATTTGTTATAAAATTTTACTTTATTTTATTATACCTATTCAGCAGTTTTTAAAGCTTATCTGTTCTTAGTTTAAAAAGTGTAAAAATTAATTATTGTACAATTTTGTCTATTTATTCAATTATTATTACAGCAAAAAATTAAAATTATATGGATATAGTGAATATATCACATGTTGGTATAGTTAAATTAGATTTTATCGTGAAAAAAATTGACATATTTGAAAACATTTGGTTTTTTCAAAATTGAAAAAATTTGAAAAAACATGGTGCATAAAAAAAATCTGCACATTTTTTGAGGTAACAAGAATCATATACTTATATGGGTGATTCTCTGTAAGGACGTCTTAAATCTGTACAAAATCATTCGACCAAATTAATTTGATTTTACTAGAAAATTAACAAGGGCTACAAAACTATCAAGTTAATAAATGAATTTAGGAATTATTAATTTTATTACAATATACAAGTTTCATAACTATCTGCAAGCCCTGTTTAAAAATATTGATGGCTAGCTTATTAGATAAAAAATAATTAATAATTAAGAATTTAATTGTTTTTATGATCGAACAATCATCAATAGTGGTCGAACAAACGATAATTGATCAAAAGTCATAAATCTGAGCGATAAAAATAAAGATATCTAGCAAGGGGGGCCAATTTAAGAGTGAACATTTGTTTAATTAATTATAAATAAATAAAAGACGAACAATCAATTTTTACATTCGAACATTAACGAACAAACGACGAACAAATAATAAAAAATTAAAAAAAAATCAAAAATAAAAAAAGTGGGGCCAACTTCAGTGACCCTGTTTTATGTACACCAAGGAAGTTATATTCTACCCGGAATGCTTACACTCGCTTCAAAATCGTTCCGAAGAGTACCACGACATGAGTGGAGTGTGTCTCTTTCTACTAAATAAAGCGCCGATCGCCATATATAAGTGTGGCCAAACGTACTTTGCAAATTACTACTAAGTAATTCTACTAATTTGAGAAATAGTTTTTGCATTGCATAAGTAATTACGTAATAATTAAAATAAGCACATTTAAGAACCCACTGTGTTAATTACAATACATTTTATGCTAATGTATCTATCGACGTGTATGAATAAAAGGGATTTAACGAGTAACGAATATATAAAAATCTACCTTCCGCAAGTTTTATTTACACTGGCAATTGCAAGAAAGGGACAACATCCACTCATGTCGTTGTCTTGCTCAGAACGTTTTTCCCCTCTGTTATGTAAGAAACAAATGTCAACTTTATTAGAATAGGAATAAAGTACATTTTTATTTTTCAAATGTTGCTTTGTAGTGATTCCAGTTATCGTATATAAGTTCCTTGATGTACACACAGTCACAAACTAAGTAGCAGTTAAAAGCAGCAGTGTCACCTATTGCCTAGGATGGAGAGCTCGGTATTTTTTTAATATCGATGTGTACACTTGATATACCGAATCAAACTGATATTTTTGGTTTATATTTATTTGGCAAATAATTATAGGTATTAAAAAGTCATCAATATAAGAATAAAGTTTCGGTTACACAAGAACAGAACACAAAAGCTTTTATTTAAGTATGATATTATATAATAATCGAGATACACTTGGGTGTAATAAAAAAAACGTACACTAAAACATATATTTCTCGTTTTACAAAAACAATGAAATGGATTTTATTTAACAATTGCCTACTCTAACATGTAATTCTTATGATGTATACAACCATTCGGGGCGAAGTTGGCATCGAAGCAACGCAAACATTTATAAAGTAAGCAAATTATTTTAAACTTTACATTTGAAACTTTGGAGGCTCATCTTACAGTCCTAATTTTTCCAATTACACTTGCTTACAGTACTTTAAGGCGATAGGTAATGCCAAACTACGAAATAGACACCTCTTTGAAAGCCTACTACTGCTAACCGATTGGTCCAATAATTAAAAAAAAAAATGCATTATACGTATAATATAATTAAGTTTAAATTTTAAGTTCGTTTTTTCAAATTTTACTGTTATTTTTGACGGAAAAAAATCGAATATCTTTCTTATTTTTACACAAAAAATTGCTTATAACTTCCAAACTACTGTAACGATTTTGATGATTTTTTCTTTTTATTACAGACAATTTATTGCTTTATAAAATTTAAGTTCAAAATTTTACAAAATCATTATAGTGTGCTATTAAATCAATAAAAATCTTATTATTTAATTCGCGGACAGCGCTCGCGTCGAAAGTCAGTCTCCCGGTAGCGTTCATACGGGGAGGCTGTGTCGCATGTTAGCATGCTCCGCTCTCCATATTCGAGTCAAAGAGTAATAGTACAGATAGAACGTTTGGCACAATAGTAAGATTGTGCCGTTTGGAAATTGAAGATTTCGTTTACGCTTGGATGTTTTTTTATAGTAGATAATGAGCTTGGACCGAGAAGTCTGTTTTTTTTTACAGATGTTGTTCTTATGATATAGACAAGGAATAAGAAAGGATTTTTTTAAATTCATCCCCTAAGACGGTGAAATAGGGGGTGAAAGTTTGTTTGAAACTCTGTCATTTTTGAGTTATTACAACTCAAATAGAATGATATGCCGTAATTAAGTTATCCTTTAACTGAAAAAAAATTAAATATAAATTTAATATTTTTTGGAATTCTAGCCTATAGAGAGGTAAAAAGAGGATTTAAAGTTTGTATCATAAATGAATTGTTTTATTTATTGCATTACTATAAAATCTAAATTATTTTAATTTAGTATTTATGATTTTTAATACAATTAAGAAGTACGAATTTTTGGATTTTTTTAGTACTTATGCTCTTCAATCGAAATTGAAGAAACATGCATGTAATGTTCGAAGTTTCATCCATTAAAGGAGTAAAAGTGTGTGTTACAATTTATATGAAAAATCAAATGTTTATGGTGAAAATAACTTGAAATTCGGCACTTATAATCTTCAACACAATTTAAGAATCATATATTTGGGGATTTTTTTAAATTTTATTCCTTAAAGGGTAAAAAAAGCATTGATGTTTGTATAAAAAATAGATTGTTTATTGTAGAATATTGTAGAAATTATTTAAAACTTAGTATTTACGATTTTTAATACAATTAAATAAATACGAGTTTAAGGTTTTCAAATGTCATCTCTTCAAAGGATGAAAAAAGTGGTAAAGTTTGTAGAAAAAATAAAATATGTTTAATCAAAATCTCTTCAAATTTATTAGTCATGATCTTTAATTCAATTAAATAAACATGCATGTAAGGATGCTGTGAGTTTTATCTCTTAAAGAGGTAAAAGAGGGTATTAAAGGGGCTGAAAGCTAGTATTTTATAAATAGTTTTGTTTGCGAGTAGACGCTGAATAATATTTTGAGACTATTCATGTTTACGCTTTCCTACGTTAACGCTTGAATGTTTTATTAGCTATAGATAGATAAGTATTTTGTCAATATTTTGTATAAATGTACAAAAATAAATAAAAAATAAAACATATAAACTACGAAGATAATTCAAGCAAGCGAATAAAAAGCAAAACTCTAAAGAAAAAAAAAACTGGTACTATTTGAAGGTAGTAAGGACTTCGCAACTAAAAATAAATAAATAAAATATATTATACATACAAATAGTCTAAATAAATCAACTTATTTAGTAGTTTCCTCTATAAACATTAAATCAAATTATATATCTTCTTTTTTATTACGAGATTTTGAAACAAAAACTAAGAAGCTAGTTAGTTTTAAAATATTATTCAAGAGATTATATTTAACCAAATCAAATTTTGAAAGGTTTTGTTAAATATTAATTGTTGATTGTACGTATTAAAATAAAGTGCTACACGGGATGTATTGTATATTACAACACTTTCAAAGAAATAGGAAACGAAACTGTTATCACTGTGTAAATTGTTATATGATTTTTTGTCGATTTTCGGTACATTTTTTTTCTTTAGATATTTATCGTTTTTCTAAAACGAATGTATATGTAATCGATAAATGAGCGATTACTGGTTATTGGTTTTGAGTTTGACAACATTCAGTCGATTCATGATGATAAAAGTTCATATAGGTGAACAAAAATGTTAAAACGTAGGTATCTGCATTAACTGTAAATACTCTTTGACGTTGGAGCAAGCTAGCGCGCGATATAATTTTTGCGCTGCTCCTGTCAGAAACTCAAGGTCGTTCGCAGCTGTAATCGCCTTAATTGATGCGGCCTTGGCATGCGATTGATACTTCAATACAAGAAGCACAGGATGTGAATAACTTAAAGAACACAGATGTAAACCCACAGCAAGCCGGCTGACCCTGCAGGCCATCCGTAAAACTTCCCACTTAATTGAGGTATTTTAAGCTCAAAGAAGCAAAACTATACCTAAGCATAGATTTTTTGAGAGTTAAGAAATATACAGTTTATTAAAAATGTCAATATTTTATTGTTTGAAAAGTTGTACATATTTAAAATAATATTCGACTTTGGTATTTCGAATGGCATTCAGCACTATTTTGAGCTTAATTAAATGGAATGTTCCAACGATTTAATCAAATTTTAGAACTACATTCCAAATAGCCAAGCTGGTAGAACGTCACTAAAAGGATTAGGATAGCTACATACCTGTGTTCTTACCGGCCACCGAACACTGGAACATGAAAGCATAAAAATAGCACCAGTCTATGCTAACTTCGACAGACAGTTAACAGCAGATTTAATGACTGGAGGTCCGCCGCCGAATGCAGAGACAGACAAACAACTTAGTACACCGGACTATGTTAACGACATGTGTGAGAGGCTACGCAATATACACTTGCTCGCTAATGCTTTAGAATTAAGTCGCCAAATGAAGACAAGATATGACAAAAATGTGAGAGGCTACGTGATATACACTCGTTAAAAGGTAAAATGCTTTAACATCAAGTCGGCAAATAAAGGCAAGATACGACAAAAATGCCAATCATCGTGGTATTCAGAAAGGATCTCTTGTTTGGCTACATGATCCGGTTGCGTGTTGGCATGGGCCATACAATGTAATCATACGGATCAATGATATAACCTATCGAGTGCAGAAGCAGCCACGAGAGACCATAAAAATTGTTCATGTTGATAGATTAGCCGTCTATGATGGAAGTAACGATGTTCGCGACGAACACAACCAAGAGGGGGGAAATGTTGGAGAATGATCTAGATAAAAAGTCGATTATTTTTATCGTAAAACATTGTTGTCATAGATTACCCCCCTTAGATTCCGCATACAGGGCAAGATACGGTCACCACACATACTAGATTTAGCTAATATAGAAACGCACGCTTCGAGTCACGGCTTCAGTCGCGACCAATTTTCAGACCTATACGTAAGTGCGAGTTTATGTCATTTTAGATCGTGAAAAAATCATTTAAATGGCTTCCTGTGCAGAAAAATGGCGTGAAAAGTCAGCCAAAACATCAAGTTACAAAAAAAAAATAGCATAACGTTTCACCGATACGTAAATTTTTATTTATTTCTAACATATGTATTATGAGCTTAGTGGATTTCAATTTATGCTGGTTTTGTATCAAAAAAAGAGCACTCGTTGATGTCTTTTAGAAAAGTCTCTTTTACTCATCAAGCTAATCACTTTAGCCATATCTGTTTAACGAAAACACGTGGAAGTTAGTGTTGGAACACTATAATGGTTTGGGATATGCTCAAGTGGGCATCGATACTTCAATTAAGTAAATATTTAGAAAATTAAATAATTTCATTTTAAACATTAAAATTAATATTACAAGTCATTGCAATTGGATATTCCAATGCAATGCGATGCATTCACCCCGTGTTGTCCGGCTCCTTTGAAAAATAGACCGACAACCGTTCTGCAGGCAGGTCGTAAGAGCTGACCGATTGGCCATACGTGTCACTCTTATCGCAACTACTACATGGCAGAGTTCCGTAACGTTTCGTCCGGGTATTTGATACCATGAATAAGTTGTATTAACACTATTAAAATACCACTCATTGTACTAAGATTGGCGTACTTAACATTGTTGTTTATCAAAATTCAAAATAACCAGTTATTTATGTAATAACTGAAACAAAGTATTCCTTATTTCATCTTGTGCAAAAATACAATCATGAGCATTAATGTATTTGTTTTTTTTTATATTTATTTTTTACTTACCCATTTTATACTCCATTATTAAAATATCATATCATAACTAGCGCGCAAATAAAGTTAAAAATATGCATTGCAAGTGTGCATTTTTTCTTTATCTTAAAAACGACAACTGGTAGACGCTTGAAATATTCACAGAATATCTTCTGTATATATAAATCTGGATAGTTAAATCTGTTTATATAAAAGAATACTGAATAACATATCAACGCACAACCTAAGCCGCTGGACCGAGAAGGCTTAATTTTTTTACAGAAGTTGTTCGTATAATGTCAATAAGGAATAAGAAAGGATTTTTTTAAAATTTACCCCCCAAGATGGTTAAATAGGGAGTTAAAGTGTGTATGAAACTCTATCATTTTAAGTTGTAATGAAAGAAAAGTGGTGATAGTCTTTAAATAAAAAAATAAAGAAACACATATTTCATATTTTTTTGAATTTTTTTCCATAAAGGGATAAAAAGGAGTTTTTTATTTGTTTTGATAATATTTTTTGTAGTTTTATTAAATTTTGTATTTATGCTTTCTAATAGAACTTAAGAAATACGTATTTAAAGATTTTTTTAAATGTCTCTCCTGAAGGGGTAAAATAATGTGAAAATTTGTACAAAATATAAATAAACTATTTCATAATCAACATCGCTTAAAATATAATATTTATATTCTCTTCAAGGCAATTTAAAAAATGCACGTAAGGATGTTTTGAGTTTCATTCCTCAAAAGTTTAGTTCACGCGGACGAAGACCCGGTCTCAATGCTAGTTTAGTTATGTATTCAATTTAAAAATATTAGTTAATTTAAAATAAATTAAATATTTAAGGATGGCTCCCATAAAACCAACGGTATATTTTGCAGTATTTATCGATGATGATACGGAACCCTCCGTGAGCGAGTCCGACTCTCACTTAGCCGATACTGTATTCGATAATTTGATCTGTTCTGTCGCCTATGTCTCATCACTGTGGTCCGTACGTTTTCTAGTGCGACCTTGAATAGGCCAATCACGACGCAATTGTCACGTTCCCCGCGCCCTTTGCTTTCCTCCTAATTTAGTAAACTCGCCTACGAACAAAATATCAATGATGCGGAATCTAAGAGGTGTAATCCACGGAGCAAATACAAAGAGGAGCTGGCCTAAGCAACTGTGCACTGTGACTTTCAACTAGTTCCTGACGTCATCACAGGGGGCGTGGCTTTAGTTAGTAATCTATCAGCGTTCGTCTTGGGTACACTGTGTCATAACTCCAAAATAAATCATATTTCCGTGTTATTAAAAACAAAACGATGAAGTGTTGTGTTTTATCATGCAAAACTTATTCGGATAGACGTTCTGATGCAATTAATGGCATCAAATTACATGTATAAGTAATTTCTTACGTATCTTTATTAAAATATTTCTAGAAAAATCGCTTATCGGCTATTATATATAGTTAAATCTATTAGACACTAGGTGGCACTAGAGTGCATCATCGATAAGACAGGGCCGCATTCAGAGATCAATTCATGATAACATATTCTACACCAAAGAGTTCTACACTTCTATTTGAATATTATAAATGCGAAAGTTTGTATGTTTGAATGTATGTATGGATGGATGGATGGTTGTTTCTCAGTCATGTTTAAACTTCTTCAAATTTTTCATTTTGCATGAATATTACTAACAGGTCAGGTCAACATATAGGCTACATATTATCACGCTATCGCCTACGGGGGAGGAGCAGTGAAGGAGGAGAAGTAAATGAAGTCCGCGCGGACGAAGTCGCAGGCAACAGCTAGTTTTTCAATAAATATATGTTATAGATTTTCAACCGAAGATAATCCGAGAGAGCATCCATGTAGGATCACAAAGTAAATAGACAAGACTGGACTCCGACAAAAATATACAAAGATTTGTTCTTGCTTTTTCAATGATGACGACTTCTTAATGATATTAAAAGATAGCACTTTGTACTCGATTCTCGTCTTAATTATGGATTAACTGAAAAAATATGTAGTAAATAACAAATGCACACATACTTAAAAGATGTAATTCTCATAAAAATACTTTTATAACAATATTACTAGACAGTATAACTTTGCGAGCCCTTACAAAGCTCTGCTTTTTGCTAGTTTTAATTTTTGAAAACTGTATCTGTTTCAACGCAATTTTTGAGCCTAAAGCCTAGTTCACACTACGTTGGTATTTTAGAGGACTAAAATACTAGTCTAGTAAAAGCAAGGCTTCAAATTTTGCTTTAGCTACAAAAGCGATTGTATGAAAAATAAAGAACTATGTCGAAAAAACAATTTCTAGAAATGGTGTTATTAGTAAAAATCCCGAACGGACCAACCGCCTACCGAGTAGGAATGCGGTCTCGTTCTCGCGAGATCTCATTTTCACGAGATTGATCTCGGCCGACAAATTGTGCGAGATGTCGCGAGTTTAACGAGACTGCACTCGGGCTTAAGTTATCTGGCCAGTAACTAAGAGGCAGTTTAGCAAGACGACTTTAGACAATGTGAAAGTGTGGTGTTTGGACATTTCGCGCTTCTTAAGGAACTACTTTCAAAATAATTCGCAGTAATGGCGTGTGATGTGAACTGAACAAACCTACCATTTGATTGGTATATTTTGTTAACTAATCTCTAATTTCTTATAGATCTCTGAGTAGGTGTAGTTACTTTTATTTAAACATTACACACACTACATTCATGTGACATACATGATAATATATATCATATACTTTACACATATAGGTATTACTTTTTTACGGGTAAAGTCAGTTGTCAAACTTAAAATATCTTTTACAGTCTATGGTCGAATTTCGGCTAGGGGCGGTTGCCCCTAGCTAATTATATTTAATCGTCTTATGATCTTCTATCTAACTACGTAGAAAAAATAGACAAAAAATACAGAAAATGTACAGTTGGTTGTCTGGTTTTGGATTGATGGTCTCTTTACCACGTGGTCATCATGAAAACTAAATCTCTTTATTTCACTTTTACTCATTGTTATTTTATCGAAAGACTTCTATGTACTAACCAACGACCTCTATTTACTAACGTAGTATTTTTTTCGGAATGACTGAATCAATGCTGGCCTTAAGAGGCAGTTCACTCTTTAGACCAACTTTTGACGAGAAAATCAAAATATTCCAACTCCTAGTTTTTCATATTATTAGGTACTTTTATTCAATTAAATAGTAACTTTAGATAGTTTAATCTTTTAAATATTGCCTCAATGAAACAGATTTTTAATCATCAATTGTATTTCTTATAATAAATGTTCTCCGAAATCAAGTTTCGACAATTACGCAAGGAAGCTACTTTTCCAAAAGATATTGCTACTGCTATAATCAACAAACTTAATTAGAAAAAATCCTAGATTATTAGAAACATCCAACAATTGTGCCTGAATGGCATACTTTTTTCCTTAAAGATCTATAACTATATTTAATTAATTAAGCAAAAATGCCTATTTCAACGAAAATTAACGAAACATTAACTGTTTTTTTATCAAATAATGACATTTTTCTAGAGAAATTGGCATAGAATAAAAACTACATTCTATTTTTATGCAAAAATAAGTCACTTAAATAATATTAATTTATTATTTCAAAAATAAACCACTATATGGACGACGACGCCCAGCTCTCGCATCGATTAGAAAATACCTAAATTTCAGTTGAGCGATTTTGTGAAATGGCTCATAAAGGCCTTCACAGCTTCACCGGGTGCGTATATAACGTAGCACATTAATCTCTTTGGAACTAACGTACTAGACAAGACGTGCACTACGCCACTTATGTTCCACTAAAGTACAGGTTACGAACTTTTGGCCGCGAATATATATTATGCTCTATTTATACGCTGTAGTGCTGCTTAATTTTGACTTTGGTTAGATGATTTATTAGAGAAATAGTATTAACAAATTATTTGTTTGAGATTTTTACAGCCTGTTTTCGGAATTTCATATGATCAAGTAAAATACATGCTATCATGATGATGTGATCATATGAAATTCCGAAAACAGGCTGTAAAAATCTCTAAAACAAATAATTTGTTAATACTATTTCTAATCATCCACATGATTTTTATACGGTGATATTTAGTTTAAAAAAAGATTATACAAAATTTTGGTTTTCAGTCCTATATTTATTTATCTGAAAATTAAAACGTTTCCCAGTGGTTTCAGAACATACCGCGCGCGCGCCGCCACAGGCCCGTAAACTCGGAACCGCTATGCCCCTGCATTTTAAATCTGTAATATCTTCAAAAATATTCATTTAAATTACATGCTGTAAACGGCCATATTGATCTATATTAAATCAACAATATATTTAAGGTATTTAATTGGATAAGGATTAGTGCTGTATTGCTTAAAATTGCTTCGAAAAAAGCCATTATTTCTCGTAAAAAGGTAAATGACAAATAAATGCTATTGTGGGTTATCCATAAGAGATAGACATATACCCTAGTGGAGTTTTCTGTAGACCTTTTCAAGGTGTACAGAAAACTCAAAAAAACAAAAAAAAAGTGAAGATTAAATGAACACAGCACTTTTTTTGAGTGTTGCCTTTCTATTATTAAATAATATGCGAGATGTTTATTTTATTTAATTTTCGTGGCAAAATACTGTTATAAACTTATAGTAACATATAATTTAAAATAAAAATAACAGCTCAAATAAATTTACAGATGAATGAAGTACCATCTATATGCAAAAGATGAAACTACAGCATATAATTATTTTTCTATACAAACTAGGATTGTATGAAGCGATGAGCCCGTGGTTCGGACTATATAATTTCCGGAAGAATAGACCAACTGGCGTTCTGCCATACACGTCGCAAAATGTCTCGCCCGAGTATTTGGTACCACTTATTCCTGCCGCAATAACGTCAATGCTTGTTAATGTCGTCTTCCAATTTGGAGGGTAAGGTACCCGGTAGACTTATGCATGTGGCATTGCCGTCCCGCCACACGGATAGCAACGCATCTCTGGTATCTATTGGCAATGGTTTCTCTTTCAAACCATCTGCTTGTTTGTTATCTTATGATATAAAAACACATATGCTAGTGGCACGGTTAGATAAATTTTGCTTTTTAAGATATCTATTAACACCATGCACCTCACGCTTTTTTTTAAATGAAATACATTTTTTATCAACGCGATTCTTAATATAAATTTATTTTTTGGTTCTTAGTTTCGTAAAAGCGTGCTTTTACTTTTTTAAATTATTATTTATTAAAGAAAAGAGCTGATTAGATTTGTAATCAATCGGTTTCATCATTTGGAAGTTATTTTACTAAACATTGTTTCACAGTCCATATGTAAAAATGTATAGACACGTTGTCCGCATTTCAAATTAACAACACGACATCTAGGTAATTTGCCTGACTCTAACTTAGTTACGCGCAGTCTTCAATTCAAATATTTTCAATGGCAATGCCCATCTTTTTTATGGATGACGATTCTGTTTGGATTAAAATATTTTTAATTTATTTATATTTTAAATATTTATTTTAATTCGAAATCTATTTTCCAAGGAATCTACCTGATTTATTCCATCGTAATGCAAATTTTTAACCTAAATTACATTTCAATATATCTGTTAGAAAATGTTAGGTCTATTTAAATACAGCTGTTTCAAATTAAAATAATTATAAAGCCAAGTTTAGGAAATCCTGCAGTTCTTTTTTCTCATATGAAACATTAAAATACATTTTATAACTCATAATTTATCTTTTAACGTATTTTAAGCCTGAAAATGGACTTTGAGATTTCTGGGAAAAAAGTTGACTTGTTAGCTTATTCGAGCTGACGATCACCAACCAATCAGTTAAGGAGTTTTAAAGTGTGGGTGAGAATACTGATTGCTTTATATGTTTGCGTCTAGCGACAGCGGTTCTGATACAAGTTTAAAAAACGCCATTTTCTCCTCTATAATAATTCCGTGTGAGCACCATTTCAAACACTAATCAAAAAAAGGTTATTTGAATCATTTTATTTGTTTTTAGACGTTCTACAGACATAACAAGCAAAAAGTTTTCCTTCAGCGTGAATCAAATTATATTGACGAAAATTACCTAAATGTGTGTAATTCCTATGCAAACATCACACACATAATGTTTTTTTGCATTGTGTATAATTAAATGGTACTTCAAATTGTCTGTTTGTCTTAACGTTTTGTTACAGAACTTACAAGTAATCGATTTCTCTCCAGTGTGAATTAACTTATGACAACGCAAACTCCTTGAAGCTGTGAAACCCTTACTGCAGACATTACACACAGGGTTTTATGTTATTGTGTACATTTAAATGCCTCTTCAAGTTGCCCTTCTGTTTAAACGATATTTTACAAAACTCACAGGTGAATAGTTTCTCTCCAGTGTGAATTAACTCATGACGACGCAAATCACTTGTAGTTGGTAAACCCTTACTGCAGACATTACACACATAGAGATTTGCGTTACTGTGTATATTTAAATGTCTCTTCAAGGTGCCCTTCTGTCTAAACGATATTTTACAAAACTCACAAGTGAATGGTTTCTCTCCAGTGTGAATTAGCTCATGAGAACGCAAATATCTTAAGGTTGTGAAACCTTTACTGCAGACATTACACACAAAAGGTTTTATGTTACTGTGTAAATTTAAATGTCTCTTCAAGGTGCCCTTATGTCTAAACGATATGTTACAAAATTCACATGTGAATGGTTTCGCTCCAGTGTGAATTATCTCATGACAACGCAAATGAACTAACCGTGTGAAACCCTTACTGCAGACATTACACACAAAAGGTTTTATGTCACTGTGTATATATAAATGGCTTTTCAAGGTGCCCTTATGTCTAAACGATATTTTACAAATCTCACAGGTGAATGGTTTCTCTCCAGTGTGAATTAACTCATGACGCCGCAAATTCCTTGAGGTTGTGAAACCCTTACTGCAGACATTACACACATAGGGATTTATGTTACTGTGTATATTTAAATGTATTTTCAATTCGCTCTTGTCTCTGAACGATTTTTTACAAAAGTCACAAATAAATGGTTTCTCTCCAGTGTGAATTAACTCATGACGGTGCAAATGATTTAGCTGTGTGAATCCCTTACTGCAGACCTTACACATATAGGGTTTTATATTACTGTGTATATTTAAATGTGACTTCAACTGATCCCTTCGTCTGAATGATTGTTTACAAAACTCACAATTAAATGGTTTCTCTCCAGTGTGAATTAACTCATGACGATGCAAATTACATAACAGTGTGAAACCCTTACTGCAGACATTGCACACATAGGGTTTTATGTTACTGTGTATATTTAAATGTAACATAAGATTTTTCTTTTGTCCGAACGATTTTTTACACAACTCACAAACAAATGGTTTGTCTCCAGTGTGAATTAACTCATGACTACGCAAACTATCTAACCATGTGAAACCCTTACCGCAGTCATTACATACAAATGACTTGTTATCACTGTGAGTTCCCAAGTGTCTCTTTAAAGTAACCTTTTGACCAAAAGCATTCCCACAAATACCACACCAGTATAACGCACCCTCATTTTTCTCATACTTTACTTGAGAATGTCTAAGTCTCGTTAATACAACGACAGGTGTCTTGGAAGATGCCACTTTAGTTCTTTCATCTATTGCTTGATCAGTGCTTTCTTCTAACTCTTGGAACCTCCCATACTGACCTGCAAAAAACTTAATATCTATAACATCTCATGCGCTAGTTAACCGCTCACACCACCAGCCATTTTCGTATTTTTTTCTAAAAACACACGGAACGTTACGCGCACGCGTTGCGAGTCCGTTCCGGTG
This sequence comes from Apodemia mormo, assembly GCA_036924255.1. Taxonomy (NCBI): domain Eukaryota; kingdom Metazoa; phylum Arthropoda; class Insecta; order Lepidoptera; family Riodinidae; genus Apodemia; species Apodemia mormo. Next base: position 8,739,653 of record JAUPFN010000028.1, read on the forward strand.
GACCGTGGTCAAAAAAATGGTTTATGAGTTGTTTGGATTGAATCCGATATTGTAAAGCGTATATTTTTTAAGAGGTCTTGAGCACTGCAATAAACTGGTGTTAGAATTGTTTAATTTAAATGGCTTAAGCTACAAAATAATTCAGGTGTAACACGACACTTTGAGAAAAATATGACTACTTGTTAGTCGAGGATTTTTAATTCAAAAAGTAAATCGATGACCTATGCTTTTTATTTTTTTTTATACAATTGGTAAACATATACATACGGAAAAAAATAAACAACATATATTATAGTACAAAAATATTTATTTACATAAATATTAATATCTTTTTTTTTCATAATTAATACGCATTTTTTTTCGTAATTTTTAAATAATTTATTTCTTTTTCAATTTTACAGCTATGTTAAATTTTTTTTAAAATATTGTTTAGGATATTTCACATTCACATCATATGATTTTTTTGAGATCATAGATATCAACACTAAAATTTACGAAAATAAATAAAAATAGGTACCGTCATACCCAAAGCGCTGGTATCATTAAGTTGGTCATTAACGAAATATATGTTTTATTAATTGATATTTACGGTTTTTTAACAAAATTATTATCTAAACTGTTAGATCTTGAACTAATCTTGATTATAAATAAAGTTTACTTTTTGATTAATACGCCAAAACACTTTTAAATTAACCTGTATCATAAAGTGCAACTAACACATGACACACAGCACGAATCAAAATGTTTCTGATGAAAGCAAAAGCGAACTAAGTTCTTTTATTTTTCCCCAAGAGCGTATTTGAAAAAAGAGTGACAATTGGACTATACAATGTTTCGATCGAAAACGATAAAATACCATAGAGTATTGTATTAAAACTGGTAAATAATGAAAATGTTGTTTTTTTGTATAAAGTTAGTGTTGGTCCCTATAGAGACCATAGTGTATTAACAGCATTTTCTGAGAGGTCTCATTAGTTACCAAAGTGATGTGAGCGGTTAATGAAAAAACAATAAGTTTATTTACTTCCATAAAAAATTTTACACTCGGTTTGGAAAATTATCTAAAATTTCTTTAGTCAATTGAAATGATTAATCATTAATCATAAGGCTCACTTTAATTCATAAAAATATAATCATATTATCAAAAGCTCCAGTTTAATACAAGGATTAAGTAACTCGCACTTAAATTAAACAACTATTTTAAAAATGGAGACAAATCTATATTAATATTGTAAATGCTAAAATTTGGGTGATTGGATGGAAGTACGTTTGTTAGAGAGACCGCACACATACTACTTCATGCTACTGCGATCGATTGCGGCATCCAGATCGCACGTTTTAGAAACTGCATCGATGCTGCATCGCGAATTTGCTACTTCGGAATCGTGCCCCTCAGCGACTGCTCCAATGCTAGACCGAATCGACAATAGTGATGCCGTTTAATAATCGACTTCCCGATTTGTAAAAGTATTGTTTACTTTTACAAATTAATTTATAAATTTCATACCTTATATATTTGATATCTTTTTTTTCTTAAAAAATAGTAACAGTAACCCAAGTTGGTATCAATATAAAAATACACTGATATAACTTTATTGTCTTTGTTAAATTACATTGCTGTTAAAATATACCGAATAGTACCTACCGTCAATTGGAAAACTATCAATAGCGGACTAACAAAAGGCCTATTTATTATATAATGGAAAACTGCAATTATTATGAAGCAATATTTAAAAAAAAAATGTACCTTATTTTGTTCCTAATAAAGTTGACATTTATTTCTTACTTAACAAATGGTTTGATAATTTGATAATTTCTTACTTAACAAAAAAAACAAATAAATAAAAAAAAATGTTCTGAGCGAGACAACGACCACGGTGGATATTGTGCCCTTGTTATAATTACCTTTCTCATAATTTTTATTCGGACTAATTCCTGCCGCTAAATTCCATCATCGGACATCGCATCAAAATTTAAAGTTCCATCCTCACCACCTCTATGTCTGGAAATCCACAACCGTGCGCTTTTGTTGGCACTTTTTACCTCGCACTACTCCTTTGTGGAATCAATTACCCTCGGGGGTATTTCCAGTCGGATATGACTTAGGGACCTCCGAGAAACGAGCTTAATCATTCTTAAAAGGCCGGAAACGAAGCTGCAAGACCCCTGGTATTACAGATGTCCATGGGTGGCGGTGATCACTTACCATTAAGTGTATCACCTGCTCGTTTGCCCCCTCTGCTATAAAAAATAATTCCAGTGCAAATAAAACTATTGGATGGTAGATTTTTACATATTCGGTAACTGATATATCCTTTTTTGATGTTGATAGATACATTAGCATAAAATGTATTGCAATTTATTCATTGAGTTCTAAAATGTACTTATTTTATTTATTACGTAATTATTTATGCAGTGCAAAAACTGTTTTCTCAAATTAGTAGATTTGGCTGAATTAGTAGTAATTTGCAAACTACCACGGCCACACTTATATATGTTGCTTTACTGAGTAGAAAGAGACACATTGCACCGATGTCGTTGTACTCTTTGGAACGATTTTGAAGCACACATGAACATTCAGATAGTATGTAACTTCCTTGAGCCTAAGACATATAATAATATCGATAATTATTGTTAGTTATTAATATTGTTAATATATCACAAGATAGCAAACAAGCAAACGATTCTCTTCTTGGAAAGAGACATCCATCGCCCATAAACATTAAAGATGACAATAAGATTTACAAATCTTATTACCATCTTTAGTATTGATTTGATACCTTACTAGATACGTTATAATCAGAAAAGTTTGGCTGCAAGAGTTCAGACAATTTCGATAAAATGTGTGACTTTTATTTAATTTTGTTTTATATCACAAGATAGCAAACAAGCACATGGGTCTCCTGATGGAAAGAGTTAACAATCGCCTATAGACACCAAAGGTGTTTTACTATCTTTTGGCACAGGCAAATGGTGTCTTGCTATCTTGTGGTGAGGTCTAATGCCACATGCATAAGTTTACCAGCTACTACTACTACTACTACTAATAAGATTTACTAATCTTATTACCATCTTTGGTATTTGATTTAATTGCCTTACTAGGCACGTTAGAATCAGAAAAGTTTGGCTGCAAGAGTTCATACAATTTTGATAAAAATGTGTGATTGTTCCATCACGTCATCATCAGCATGATTAATTTATAGTTATAATTGATTTATGTAATTTTTTCTGTTATTTTAGTAATGTAATACAATATTGTATGTTTCCCAAAATTAAAAATCTGTCCTCTGATTGTTGTGTTTGCCACTCAGCATCAATTAATTGAGTTTTTTTATGTCACAAGAAAGCAAACAAGTAGACGATTTTCCTAATGGAAAGAGAAACCATCGCCTATAGTCATCAAAGATGTTAATGGTGCGTTGCTATCCGTGTGGCACATGGGCACATGCATAAGTCCACTGCTAACTTATCCTCCAAACCGGAACATGACAATGAAAAGCATTGACGCTATTACGGCAGGCTAGTTGGTTTCCGCTTTAAAATACATTAGAACACAATTATTTTCAACCGACAAAAAAACGAAGGCTATCAGTTTGACATAATATATGCATGTATGTAATTTTTGGTATTGGATAAAATATTTGCGTTTGTTCTTGAGCACATGTATTGTTTTTTACAAACTTGTCGGGAACTAAAAGTCATATCAAGATAATTTTTTTTCAATTTAAATCAAGTTCAATCAATACTCCAACTTTAAGGCAACTGTCTAAGTTTTATCAAAATCGGTTTAGTAGTTATTGAGATATGAGGAATCTATAGTTGACAGATATTTGAAGTCGGTTAAATTTTTTAAATTACTTTTATTCACTACTTGTTATTAATTTCAAATATATAACTAAAAAGTTATAAATGTTTCTTATTTTTTTTCCGTTTTTTACTTTGTTCATAATGTTTTTGTTCTGGGTTTTGCATAATTTCCTCCCACCAGTATCGAAATTATTTTTTGATTTTTATTAATAGGAAGATAGTTAAAAATGTTTTATAGAGTGTAGTTGGTCGATGTCAAGTATAACACTAACTCTCACTCTGCGGAAGCCGCACACACCGCTCGTGCCATCCGCATGTGTGCGGAGTGTAGCAAACTAGCAACTCGATCGCCGCGATCGGCGTTTGCAAGTGTGCGGGGTTGAGCGGTCAGTCGCTGCATTCAACTGCTACTAAAAGCGACTGAATCGTCGATCGCCGATGCTAAAAGCGGCAGGTGTGCGGTCTCTCTTACTCAATCGCGCAAAACCTACTGAACGTATTTGTATGAAATTTGGCACAAAGGTAGATGATGACCTAGAATACACATAGGCTACTTTTATCCTGGAATAAATAGACGATCCCGCGGGATTCGCCAAAAACTGCTATAACGCCGCGGGCTGCAAACACCAGCTGCACATTTGATGATTCACAATTTGATCTAACTTTGTGGTTAGGTTAGCAAAATATTTCTTTGTGACATGTGCGTTAGTCAACAACAATAATACTTAGAAATACACATATAAATACTTTAACATATTAATACACACAAACCTAGAGATACGAACATCTATGTTTATCACCCAAATGTATGTCCCTGTCGGGAATCGATCCATATTGTATATTCAGGGAGCCATATCTATCAATCTATCAATAACAATAAATACTGATGTATGATCGTAACAAGCTACCAATTAATACTTTTGATGATTGGGCCAGAGTTTCCACTACTAACTGTGAACGGACAGAACTATGGCAATGATTAGTAAGGATCAATTACTATCAGAAGGAAGTGCTGCAATATCTCAACAGTTATTGTAATGCAGAAATGTGAGTAATGTATTCACATGCTATTTAAGATTAACAACTAATTAACTATTTATGTAGTTTCTGCACAGAGAAACCACTTTATGTACTTAAGACTTTTCACATAATTTATTTGATTTAACAAGTTTTATTTTTAAATAATCATTGTAATTTGAATTGCACAGAACCAATACCTGATATATTTGAGTCTGGTGTCAGTTCAGTATCTTCACTCTTGACAAAACTTGTCTGATAGCTGGGACCTGGTTCACTAGCCATACTCCATTCTAAAAAAAACTTTTACATTATCTATATCATCTGTATCTATGTTAATATTATAAATATAAATGTGAAAGTTTGGATGTTTAGATGGATGTTTGTTACTCAATCATGCAAAAATAACTGAACAGATTTGAATAAAATTTAGCAGACAGGTAAATGATGACCTGGAATAGCACATAGGCTACTTTTTATCCCGGAAAAATTTGGTGATTCCGCGGAATTCGCAAAAAACTTACATAATGCAGCGGGCTGCACGCTACAGCTAGTAAGAAATATATTTTCCTATAATATAAACTTATGCCTATTTTGTTTACAGTTACAGCAGTAAAGTTTTCCAAACACCAAAGAAAATCTCTTTTCAGCTTGGGAATATTTCAGACACATTATTAACGAGATGACTTCATCAGCATAGTGGCAAGGAAACATGGACGGGGGATCGGGGCCCTCCATTCGGAGGAACCGGGGGCGAAGCCCCACGTCTCTCCGAGAGGAGAGAATTAGAAGAAATTTTAAAAAAAATAACTCAATGCCACAGTTGAAGAAGGTTAGTTAGGTTCTCTTTAGATCCCACACCCAGGAAAAGGAAACCTACGCAGGGCTCTGTCGACATACTAGACTTATTACAGACCTACCAGACTTATTACAGAAAAAGGTACCTAGTATTTTATTGCAATTATGAAGATAAAAAAATGTGTTATTAATTATTTATGTAATAATATAGTGTTATAAAAGAATTTTTATTATTTTCTGCAATATGTTATATGTTTTATATGTTTATGAAGTGCCATATTTCTTGAAAATTATTTCATAATGATTATGATTTTGAGTTAGACAAAATAGATTTATTAAAAACATCTCATAAAAAATAGTGCAAAATAATTTAAGATTGATATTTGAATTGTTTTCAAGTACCTATTGTTTAAGTGTTTTTAAGTATTTTAAGGTTAGGTTTGGCTATAACCTATTGTGCTTCTAACTTTTTTTATAAATATTTCCGTAGGTTTACTGGAACTGAGTAGACCCCCCCCCACTCCAATTTCGTGAAGCCAGTTTCTAATGCAATCCTGGATTTAATATTGGCTGGAGACAGTCTAGTTTACTCTTACCAAGGAGACATGACCATGGACAGCACTTCTAAAAGGGGTGACTTATGCTATGAACGTGTCCCTTGTGACTATTTTTTACAATAACACGCTAATTAAACAATTAGCGACGTACCTTTATCGACATTTTCCAATTCCGTTTTAATTTTTAATGACTCCATATCTTTTTCGTATTCGTAATCATCCATCTCCGCTTTAATTACATCTGTCTTCAAAATTAATTCTGATGTACTTTGGAAAGAATAGCAATCAATGTCTTCTTCAATTTTTGTAGACATTGTTACAGCACATTGAGGTTAGTTAAAATTTGCAACGATAGTAGCTTTTTGAATAGTCCTCTATGTTCTATTTTAAATAGGAATTAAGAAACTTTATAATAACTGAATAATGCTTTAGATTCTTGAGACAAAACTTAAATAATAAATCCAATTCATAACGTCTGTTTTATAAGCAAAACAAAACAAAGAATTAGTTTTTTATTTTTAGGACAGAAACAGGGTTGGATTTAGGCAGTAGGCACGTTGAAAAAGATAGAAAAATAAATGGGTATTATATATAAAAAAATTATAGTACACTTTCATTATTTTTAATTTAACTTACTTTGTAATCATTAAAATACCAGGTATGGCGAAATTTACTCCTCATTTAAGTTTATCAGTTCTTGAATATTACTAATCCAATTTCCAAACGGTAGTCGGTACGGTCGAAATATTCATATCATATTACGTAAATCTAAACATTCGGGAAAAAACTTTAAATTATAATATTTTAGCGTACTATCACTAAATGACATATAATATACTATATGTATATATTACATAGGGCGAAATTATAGCATAAATACTATAATTACAGTACAAAATCTAACCCTGCACAGAACACTTAACTTACTACGTTTTTAGTATACCTAGGTACTTATATTTTAATTCGTCTTATTGAATTAGTATTTAGTATTTTTCATCAGTGTGACCAGATTAAATATTAAGAATATACTAATAATACTGAGGCAACCCAAAAAAATACTGAAATATACTGTAGGTCAGTGTATTACACCATATATAGGGCAAATATACCTATAAAATTCTGATTTTTGTAAGATGTTTTACAAACTAATCTTCTCCAATCATTGCTACATTGAAATGTACCATGCGTAATTAATTTGTATTGCAACATTCTTTTCGAAGGATGAAATGAACACAACCTCTTCTATCTTTAACATTTGGCTTGAATTTTAAAATTGTTCATACATTTTTGTTTATAAATTTGTTTCATTGGTCCGTTTGTATTAATTAATGTATCTGAAAATATGGGCTCGCAGAGATTAAATAACGGCAAACCTACATAACAGTTATTTACTAAAACCAATTTATTTTATTTTTTATGTCAACATGCGTAGACTGCAGCTGCACTGATAGAAAATTTACTTATTCTAACATAAATAGTAACATAAACAAAACTGTTCGCAACAAAGGTGTGGGCCAGTATCAAAAAAATCAAAATATATTTATTCAGGTAAATAAATTGTGCATTACAGTGAATTGTAAAATCACTAAAACTATCTTATGATCTAACTTAACATGTATCTGCTTGAACTAGGTTAACCTGTGTTTCAGGCGATAGGGGCTAGTGAAATAAAATAATTTTATTAATCACTGATAAAAAAAACAAGTAAGCATAGTTTACAATGTTATGTTATTCAAAATAAATGCTTAAAGTATATTAAACTTAAGTAGTAACATAAATAGGAAAACAGAGTAATTCATTAAAACAATCACAGTACTATCTGTGCAAACACAGTATATAAATTCCGTTTTCAATTACTTACGTCACGATTAAGTTTTAGGGTTTTAAGCATTTTTTTCGAAAATTAACTGCATTTTTAGGCCTACGCTATGTAAATGAAAGTATCTATCACATGCATGACATTGAGTAGGTTGAAAAACCTATATTCCCAGAAATTTTGATTTTCAAATGCAAACGTGATTTAAATTACGAACTCAACTCAACTAAAAATGATTAAAACATTCTGAAAAACCAATTGTTTTTTATATTTAAGTTTTTCTTGTATTTGATTAATTCTTGGCTAATATGGATAGCAAAGTACACAATCTTTCAATAGCAAATAATTCAAATAAGAATTAAGGTCTACATTACTTGAAACAGAAATAAGCCCAGAGCTTGAATATCCCAGTGCTATCAAGTAAATTATGCCTAATTTCCATATTCCTTTGTATATTGTTTTATTCGATTATTCTTTATGTTGTTTTATGTACTGCTTGGTGCTAATATACTTAGGAGTTTTGCATTGCATGTTTTACGAAAGGCGTGTTTCTCTATCTTTATAACGTGAAAGCCACAAAGAAAATTCAGTAATATATACCTATTTTACCAAAGAATTATGTTGTAAACTAAAGTTAGTATACAGATGGGAAATGGTCAACTAAAATAATAACAAAAATCGTACTAATAATTGTGGAAGCATTCCAAATTAACTTTCAAACAACATAAAAGATTAAATAAAATGCAAAGCCGAAAACTAATCCTCTTAAACAAACTATTTTAGATGAGTGAATACTACCTTTTGTAATTCATACGCAAAAGTTTTTTATGTACCTATTTGAAATGAGCATTCATGCAACTGGAAACTTAAAATCTTAATCTTGTTATGAAAATAAATAATTTATTTATTGTATAGTCTAAACTCTAAAATATGCACTACTTTGTGTCTTATTTGTAACTTACAAATCTTCTGTACGACATAACACTGAAATACAATGTTCAAGACATTCACGAGAACGATAATTTTGGCGTCACCATAGCTTTTTGTTAGTGCTACCACAATTCCTTACCTATCTAAAATACTCAAATATACTGACTTTCAACAATGTCGAAAAAATCAAGAAACTATAATTAAAAAGTATTAAAATACTGAATCTGGTCACACTGAATATGATAATCTTTCCAAGGAAGTTACATTCTACCTGGAATATTCACACGCGCTTCAAAATCGTTCCGAAGAGTACCACGACATGGGTGGAGTGTGTTTTTTTCTACTAAGTAAGGCGCCATAAGTTGCAACCATGCTTAGTTTGCAAATTACTACTAAGTAATTCTACTAATTTGAGAAACAGTTTTTGCATTGCGTAAGTAATTACGTAATAATTAAAATAAGCACATTTTGGAACTCAGTACTCACTATGTTAATTACATTTTATGCTAATGTATTTATCGATGTGTATGAATAAAAGCGATTTAACGATTACCGAATATATACAAAAATCTACCATCAGATATTTTTATTTACACTGGCAATTGCAAGAAAGGGAAATCCACTCTTGTCGTTGTCTTGCTCAGAACGTGTTTCCTCTCTGTTAAGTAACAAACAAATGTCAACTTTATTCTTAACGAATTAAAGTACATTTTTATTTTTCAAATATTGCTTTGTAAAATTCTAGTTATCGTATATAAGTTCCATGAATCTTTCATATGCACAGATAATGTTTTAGAGATGAACGATACATCGATTTTTTTCCAACATTGCTATTTATTTTTTCATAAACATTGATATTGAATTTTTAAGTCCCACACATCAACGATATATTGTTCATGAAAGATGTTTTATCATAGCTACATCTTTCATCCCGTACACGATCAACAACTACACACATATCTACCTTAATCACAAGCGTAGATTTCTCTATATACACTATATAGAGAAATCTACGCTCGTTCGCTCTGCAATAGTAAGACGGGCAAAACGAAGCAGCCGCTTTGCTCGTCCATCGGCCGGCCATTATTTTATTGGTTGTCGGCCGTTCACGGATCACCTTTTAATAGAAGTCAGTAATGTATATAATTTAAAAAAGTGCGCATCTATGTATATTTAGTACGCACGTAAGATGTTATACTTTTGTATTTCATATGTTGAAAGTTTTATAATAACGCATTATCTAGTTCCTTTTTTGAAAAACTAAAATGTTGACTAGCTTGATTATTTATAATTCTGGTTTTTCGTTACGGTGTGCGTGCGCATAGTAAAAATTTTCTCTCATCATTTTGCCCTAACTCTCTAAAATAATGTATAACTTCAAAACATCGAGAACAGATAAAATCGATGTGTCTTTCATAAACATCGATGTTTTAATAAGGATGTTTCACTTTACAAACATCGATGTTTTTCAGGAGCGATAGGTACCTTAATGTTTTAAGCAGCCCATACACACCAAGGTGTTGCCGACAGGTAAACCGGAGCGTGTATGTTAAGGGTAGTAACATGCTTGCATCTCTAAGTGGTCTGTGGGGCAAACACACCTACAAAAATACTGATTTTTTTAACGTGTTTAATTAACTAATCTTTTTCAATCATTGGTACATTACAATCTATGCGTATTTAATTTGTATTGCAACATTCCTTTCCAACAGTGAAATTAACACAACCTCTTCACAAAATCTTTAACATTTGGCTTAAATTGGTTTTTAAAATTGTTCATACATTTTTTTATAGATTTGTTTCATAGGTCCGTATCTTATCTATCTGTGAAAATATGTGCTCGCAGAGATTAAATAACGGTAAACCGACATAACAGATATTTACTAAAACCAATTTATTTTATTTTTTGTTAACATGCTTAGACAGCTGCCCTACTAGAAAATTTACTTATTCTACTCAAAACTGTTCGCAAGAATTGTTAATTCATGACTAATTTTAGAGTTTTAAGTATATTCGATAATTCATTGCATTTTTAGGCCTAATTTAATTTTCATAGTCCTTTGTATATAGTACTGTCCGATTTATTCTTTTCTGTTATTTTATATGCTGCTTTCTGCTAATATACTTTGGGATTTTGCACTGCATGTTTTACGAAAGGCGTGTTACTACATCTTTATAACGTGAAAGCCATGAAGAAAATTGAGTAATATATATTTATTTTACAAAATAATTTTGTTGAAAACTAAACATGGTATCCAGATAGGGAAGGGTCAAATAAAATAAGCCCAAAAAACATACTAATAATTGTGGAAAAATTCCAAATTAACTTAAAAGCAAACTAAAAGATTAAATAGAGTGCAAAGCCGAAAATTAAATCTCATAGACAAACCATTTTAGATGAATAAATACTATATTTTGTAACTCATACGTAAAGGTTTCCGCCGTGTTGGTCCCGGCCTTCTTTGAAGAATAGGCCAACTGCCGTACTGCCAGGCAGGTCGTAAAAGGCGACCGATTGGCTATCGAGTCACTACCATCGTGGCTACTAGGTGGTAGAGTATTGCATTTTCTCGCCCGGGTCTGGTACCACCGCCCTACCTATTCTTGCCGCAATAGTGTCAGTGCTTGTCGCTGTCGTGTTCCGGTTTGGAGGGTAAGGTAGCCGGTAAACTTATGCATATGACATTAGACCTCGCCACAAGATAGCAACGCACCATTAACATCTTTGGTGTCTATAGGCGATGGTTGACTCTTTCCATCAGGAGATCCATCTGCTTGTTTTCAATCATATGTTATAAAAAAAAAGTTTTATATGTACCTAATTGAGATGGGTATTGTTATGAAAAAATAAATAATTGAGTTTTTGTATAGTTTTAAAATATGCACTACTTTGTGTATTATTTATAATTTACAAATCTTTTGTACGACATAACACTGAACAGGCAATGTTCGAGATTTTCACGAGAACGATAATTATGATGTTACCATGTTACAATTTTTTGTTTTTTTTACCACAACTCCTTATCCAAAATACTCAAATATACTGACTTCCAGTAATATACCTACAAAAATATTGATGTTCAAAAAAATCAATTAAATATACCTACTTAAAAAGTATTTAAATACTGAGTCTGGGCACACAGTTATGCACAGATATATGTATGTATTAATGTAATGTTTTTAGAGATGAACGACACATCGATTTTTTTCAAACATCGCTATATTGTTCATAAACATCGATATTGAAATTCCACTCATCGACGATACATCGTCCATGAGCGATGTTTTATCAAAGATACATCTTTTATCCCGTTCACGATCAACAACTACACACATAACATAATATATCTATCTTAGTAACAAGCGTAGATTTTTCTATATATTGTTTGCTCTGCAAAACTAAGGCGCGCAAAATGAAGCAGCGTCTTTGCTCGCGTGTATCAGCCAGCCATTGTTTTATTGGCTGTTTGCCATTCACGCATCATCATTTAACAGAAGTCCTCAATATATACAATTTTAAAAAATGCGCGCGTCTGTGTATAGGTACTTACGTACGCACGTATGAAGTTATACTTGTGTATTTAATGCTTTGAAAGTATTATTATAACGCATTATTTCTTTTTTTGGAAAATTAAAATGTTGACTAGCTTGATTTTTTACGAATTTGGTTTTTCGTTACAATGTGCGTGCGCATCGTAAAAATTTACTCCCATCATTTTGCCCTAACTCTCTAAAAAAAACGTATAACTTCAAAACATCGAAAACAGTTGAAATCGATTTATAAACTTCGATATTTTAGCATCGATATTTCACTTTACATAAATCGATGTTTTTTTATAAGCGATGTTGCATACCTTATGTTTTAAGCAGCCCATATACACCAAGGCAAGGAACTTATTTACGATAACTGGAATTACTACGAAGCAGTATTTGAAAAATAAAAATGAACTTTATTTCGTTCTCATTAAAGTTGACATTTGTTTCTTACATAACAGATATGCGATTACATAACAGACAGCGATAAAAATAAAGATATCTAGCAAGGGGCTTTATTTTTATCGCTTAGATTTATTAATTTTGATCAATTATCGTTTGTTTGACCATTATTGATGATTGTTCGATCATAAAAACAATTAAATTATTAATTATTTTTTATCTAATAAGCTAGCCAGCATTATTTTTAAACAGGGTTAGCAGATAGATATGATACTTGTATATTGTAATTAGTAGTGAGGCGTATTTATAGTAACAAATACAAATCACAGGTATTCGTAAATACTAGATAAAAATTGTTCCTATAATATCAAATATCTGTTGAAAAATATATCAGTCACAATACTGAATCACAATCTGCACTACGTTCTTCAGTCACAGGAGGTACTAGATACTAGGTACCTACTCAATAACAGATATTCGTGTTACCTGTTTTTCGTATGTATTAGTCTCTCGCTCACACCCGCTTAATTGAATCTTGCTAAAACGAGAAGCACCTAGTATTTATTATCCGAAAATTCAAATAGTAATCTTTTATAACAAAATATCTTCCTAGAATAGTGACAACTATTTCTAGTCGTATAATCTGTTATCTATTCCTGGGGGCCTATTGCCTATCTTTGACATTTATAGTGATCAACTGACATTTGATGAACACTCAAAATTGGTTGGCAACTGACAACAGTGAAAATTGGTATTGCGTATCGCTTTTAGTGGCGGTGACTTTCGTCGCTTTCCAGCGCAAGGAAGTTATATTCTACCCGGAATGCTTACACGCGCTTCAAAATCGTTCCGAAGAGTACCACGACATGAGTGGAGTGTGTCTCTTTCTACTAAATAAGGCGCCAATCGCCATATATAAGTGCGGCCATGCTTACTTTGCAAATTACTACTAAATAATTCTACTAATTTGAGAAACAGTTTTTGCATTGCATAAGTAATTACGTAATAATTAAAATAAGCACATTTTGGAACTCACAATGTTAATTACTATACATTTTATGCTAATCTATTTATCTACGTATATGAATAAAATGGATTTAACGATTACCGAATATATAAAATCTACCATCGGCAGTTTTATTTTAACACTGGCAATTGTAAGAAAGGGACAACATCCACTCATGTCGTTGTCTTGCTCAGAACGTTTTTCCCCTCTGTTAAGAAACAAATGTCAACTTTATAAGTAACGAAATAAAGTACATTTTTATTTTTCAAACATTGCTTCGTAAAATTCCAGTTATCATATTATAAGTTCCTTGTTCCAGCGTTCGTTCCAGTGGTTTGACTTGTCACCGCACTATTTTATCGATATTATGCTTCTAAATAAAAAAGCTAGATAAACGCAAATGCCTATAAGGGTTTATTATGGTCCTTTGTTTTGGTCGGTTTGTATTCTTCAGACTAATGTCAATTGTCAAATGTCATAAACTCATAACAATAAACAAATAACAATAACCGAGAAGCGCGGGAAACATAAAATTTGGCGGACGTCATTTTTGGTTCTGCGACTTTTTATATTATTATTTAGCGAAACAGAGGATCGATATTAGTTTTATTTGTGTAAATATTTAATTTTATGTAAATATCATTAGTTTTACTATCAGTTTAAAGTAGGTAAGTCTCCTTTTCACTTTTTAAAATGAACAAACCCCCTGACGATCCTGGAGGTGGACCTCTCCAGGTAGCGCACTATGTTACTATAGATGAGAGTAGTGTCGATACAGATACTTCGCTTTCTTCAACTCAAACAACTAACAGGAAAAGATCTCATACATCTAATAAAATATGCAAACACTGCAATAAACGGCGCAAAAAGCGCAAAAATGAATTGAAATCTACTGACTGTCAGTGCTCTCACTCTGTTTCTGAAATCTCAGATATAAATAATGCTTCGGGCGCCTCATTTATTACTGGTGATAATAATGTAAATGATAATGTTACAATGAAAGATTTGTCAAACCCCCTAACAAATAGTAAGGAACCCCAAAAACCTAAAGATTATATTAACTACCGCACACAGTATGAATCTACAGACCTTGGACCTTACGTTATTCATGTCCAAAGAGTTATTACATCTCCGACTGATAATGTTACTCTACATCCAGTCTCGTTTGGGCGATTCCTTAAAAATAATACTTTTAAAAATATAATTGATGGTAGCCTCAAGAAAATTGGACGCAACCGATTATCTCTATCATTTTCGGACCACAATGACGCAAACCACTTTATTAATGACCCTAATCTCTCAAATAAAAACTTCAAAGCTTTTATCCCATCATTTAACGTTTCACGAGTAGGCGTAATTAGAGGTGTTCCCTCAGACTGGTCACCTGAGGAAATTGCTAATAATGTTAAGGTTCCCATTGGTTGTGGAAAAATAATAAAGGTTAGAAGAATAAACCGTAAAATAACTATTAATGATAACACTACCTGGAAACCAACAGAGACAGTTGTCGTAACTTTTGATGGACAGACTTTACCGAAACGTGTCTACGTTTGTTATAATGCTCTCCCAGTAGATTTATACATTTACCCTACTATACAATGCTATAAATGCTGTAGGTACGGTCATACTAAAATAACTTGCAGATCCAACCCAAGATGCTTTAAATGTGGAAAGGATCATTGTGGAGACTCTTGTACTAGTGAGGCTGATTTCAATGTTAATTGTTGTTTATGTAAGGGATCTCACTTTGCCACTAGCAAATCATGCCCAGAACATTTAAGACAAAAAAACATTAAAATGTTTATGGCTCAAAACTGTGTCTCTTATGCCGAGGCATCAAAAAATTATCCCCCGGTCTCCAAATCATATGCTGATGCCATCTCAACACCTATTAAAACTGCTCTTCATCCACTTTTGAAAAAAAATTTAGATTCGCAAGAACAATCCCATAGGTCATACAAAAAAACAATATTTCAGAAACCTAAACCCCATACAAAAGTCAGTAAGAGTTATGACTATGATTTCCAAAATTCAGTTATTAATGAATATAATTCCACTAATTCTAGAGAAAATGGTACTTTGTTGACAAAAAATAATAACAATAATCAAGAATCAGCCTCAATAGGCATGATTATATCTTTTATTAAATTTTTATCTCAGTCCGAAGTAATAACACCGTCCAACGCTGCTTTAATGACAGAAAGTTTAATTAATTATTCTAAATTTAATGGTGATCATGGACAGTCAAGCCAAAATTCTTCAATGGAACTCGCAGAGCATCACCAACAAGAAAAGTGAATTAATTCACTTATTAAATAAATATGAGCCATTTTTAGTGGCTCTTTCAGAAACTTGGTTAAGACCAAGTTGTACTTTTAAATTCTCTGGATACACTAGTATCCGAGAAGATAGATCTGATGGTTATGGAGGTGTAGCCATCATGATCAAAAAAGGATATAATTTTTCCATTGTTAATCTTCCTGTACATACTGTAAATATGTCTATATTAGCTGTTAATGTAAATAATATTTGTTTCGTGTCACTTTATATTCCACATCCAAATTTGAATATTTTGACAGAACTTAATAACCTATTATCCATACTACCTAAACCCTTTATTGTGTTAGGTGATTTTAATTCTCATCATCAAGCCTGGGGTTGTTCCTCCAGTAATTATTATGGTGTAGAACTTTTGAAAGTCATTGAAGAATTAAATTTATGTATTTTAAACAACGGTTCTCCCACTCGTCGCACAAAACCCTCCGAAGGCAAAAGCGCTATAGACCTGTCCATTTGCAGTCCCAATTTAGCACCTTCTTTGACATGGTACACACTCCCATTTACGTTTGGAAGTGATCACTTCCCCATAATAATAAATTTCCCTTCTGCATATCATAAAACTTCACCTAAATCTACATCATATTTCAAATATAATTTGCATAACCCGGATTGGCACAAGTTTAATAATTTGATGGAAGTTGGTGTTAATGTTTTGCCTAACATTTCCTCATATAATGACTCTTCTTGTGCAGAAGCCTTTACTCAATTAATTATAAAATCAGCTGAAAACACTTTTCCCATTAAAAAACAATTAACTAAGAAAATAAATACGCCACCTTGGTGGGACAAAGAGTGCTCAGACGCTATTAAGGAAAGGAAAGCTGCTGAAAAATTTTATTGTCAGTATACAACTACAGAAAATTTTAATATTCTCACTAATATTATAAAAACTACTCGTCGATTATTAAAAAAGAAAAAAGCTGAAGGTTGGAAGAAATTCTGCTCTTCCTTATCACCCCAAACAAAACCTTCAAGTGTATGGTTAAACATAAGAAAATTTAGATCTGCATATAAGGTTTCTAATAATAATGAAATGTGTCCATTGTTAATAAATCAGCTGATAGATCATCTTGCTCCACCTACAGTACCAGAATGTATCCTTTCTCTTCCTTCTACTTCTTCTTCAGACAATTTTTCCCCTTTTACATTATTTGAGCTTAAAGGTATCCTTCAAAATGTTAAAGACTCTACTCCTGGATGGGATAATATTAACTACTCATTTTTAAATAACATGACTGATAAATCTCTATCATACTTATTAAAGGTTATGAACTCCCTTGTTTCTACAGGTAATATACCTCAGACATGGAAGTCACATTCTGTTATCCCTATCCTTAAACCTGATAAAAACCCTTCTGACCCTTTTTCATACAGACCCATTGTGCTTTCATCAGTTATGTTGAAAATTCTAGAGCACCTTGTCAAACTTCGCTTAGAATGGTTTATTGAAAGCAGAAATTTATTAAGTCAAAGTCAGTATGGTTTTAGGAGAGGAAAGAGCACCATAGATAATATTAGCTTACTTATAACTGATATTAGATTAGCTTTTACTCATAACAAATCTGTTGTAGCAGCTTTTTTAGATATATCCTCAGCATATGATAATGTAATTCTATCAATTCTGAAAAATAAGCTAGTGAAATTAAACATACCATTTTATTTAATTAATGTTATTATGAATATTGTATACAATAGAACTATTAATTTAGCAAATGACCCTAATAATTTAAAAAGACAACAATATAAAGGTCTTCCACAAGGTTCTGTTTTAAGTCCAATCCTTTACAACATATACTCATATGATATAGAAACTGTAGCAACTAGCAATGTAAATGTTCTTCAGTATGCTGATGACCTCCTTTTATACTCAACTGACAAATCTATACAGATGGCTTGTGATAATCTTTCCATGTCTATTCTATCCCTACAGACTTGGCTTAATAACAATGGTCTTGATATTTCTGTTTCTAAAAGTTCCATAGTTTTATTTTCTCGCTCAAAATTTCCACCCCCTATAAATATTACTTACAAAAATAGTTTAATTCCTGTTAAATCGAAAACAAAATTTTTAGGTATAATACTAGATAATAAACTCCAAGGACTAGATCATTGTGAGTATATAGCAGCAAAGTGTGAACGTAATATCAATTTAATGAGATGTGTTTCTGGGGTTTGGTGGGGTGCACACCCATCTACATTAAAACTTATGTATAATGCATTAATAAGAAGTTTATTGGATTATGGAATGTTTTTACTAGAACCATGTAGTAAGATTGGTCTAAAGAAAATTGACTCTGTTCAAATTAAAGCATTACGAATTGTTCTAGGAGCAATGAAATCCAGCCCTGTTTCTGCCCTACAAGTAGAATGTGCTGAACCTCCATTACATTTACGACGTAAATATCTATCTGACAGGTTTTTCCTTCGCACTTTGGAATCACAAAATCACCCTCTGCTTACAAAGCTCTCTAGTCTTAGTGATTTAATGTCAGATAAGTATTGGAAACACAAAACAATCCCAGCCCTTGTATACAGCTATATGAAATATCACAGCCTTAAGCCTTTTACTTTTACATCCCCTATAAATCCCTTATATAAACACAATTATGAATCATTAACTCTGCAGCCTGTTGTAGTAAATTTAGGTATAGATAAACAATCTTTGTATGCCAATCAATATTTTAACAATATTATCAATGAAAAATGGCAAGATTTTCATTTGATTTTTACTGATGCATCCAAAAATAATAGTAATGTTGGAATAGGTGTATACCATAAACAATACAATATTGTTCAAAAAATCAAATTTCCACCGGAAGCATCTGTATTTACAGGTGAATGTTATGGACTTTATAAAGCTGTAGAATACATACACATTATGAAACTACCCAAGTGTATGATTCTGACTGATTCACTGAGTGCTCTACATTGTTTGCAAAAGTTCCCTTTAAAATCCAAATTTATTCCTCCTATTATTTTAGACTTAAGAAATCTTTTATACAAATGTACTTTTAAATATAATCATATTATTTACTTTGCCTGGGTTCCAAGCCATTGTAATATCACTGGAAATGAGCGAGCTGATCGGTGTGCTAAAGAGGCAGTTCAGTGTGGTGATTTATACCCCTACATTAATTATTGCCATGATCTAGCTGCTCTCCCTAAACTCCATCTTAAGCAGTCATGGCAAAGTGTCTGGGATAGTGGTACATTGGTGAAAGGCAAAACCTATTCCCAATTACAACCATTGATACCTTCTAAACCTTGGTTTTCTGTAGTGAAATTAAATAAGTTGTCAACATCTGTTATCACCAGAATGAGGCTTGGTCACACTAATTCTCCTGAACACCTCTTCAAGCTACACATCAAAGATAGCAATGTTTGTGAGTGTGGCACAGATATTGGTGATCTCAATCATATATTTTTTGCTTGTCCTAAATACAATCATTCATCATTATATAACAATCTATATTCTAATGACATTCCTTTACCTACATCCATTCTAACCCTGTTATTAAACCCTTGTATGTATAATATTCTTTCATTATTCATTCAAGAAAATAATATTAATATTTAAGCGTAGTTAGATACATTTAGTATCTAATACCAAATTAATATTAACCCACTTGTAAATATTATACAAATAACTAAGTATTATCTCTGTATATATTTATTTAAATATTATTGTTGTAAATAATTTATAATTTTAGTATCTATGTTATTTTGATTACTTTCTGATCCTCTATTTTCCTGTCAATCCAAATTCCAAATCCTAGTTTATTGTCTAAAATATGTTTCCTCGTTTTACTTGATCATGGCAGTTGCTTAACGCCCATGCCAAAAAAAAAAAAAAAAAAAAAAAAAAAAATAACAATAACCTCAAAATAAGTTTAGACTAACAAAATTAACTATTCAGCTTTAAAATTCCTTTGTTGATCCCACTTTCTCCACTTTTATGTTTGTATATAGATTCATGTACATAGTATTAACTCCTAATCCATAATGTTGTAGTTGTGTAAGTTTACTAATCTTTGTGTTTGTTTTGTTTTAGATTCCTCAACTTGTAACTGATATAGTCACCGAACAACTCTTTTTATGTGACTCTCCCATGACTGACTTGATATTGGCAGAATCTGTACTAACTGGATAGCCACCAAACCAATATAATAATAATAAGTTTAGAATGCTCTCTTGAAGCAACTTAATAGTTAAAAGAAATTAAATTGTCGGTCGAATTTGCCAAAAGATACCGAAATGTTACAGTCACTTCTCCAGAGGCTTTCTATCCAGCCAGACTCAATGACAGAGAGCAAGTTGAGTAATAACTTAGTAGTTTAGATCTATTGATTGTCATTGCATTGTATTACTTACCTTTTACATAAAAGTAGTATATAACATCTGCATATAAACAGTAACAAATGTGATATAATTGAAAAACATGAATAATCTGGTATAAATCTAGCCATGAGGTAAATAGCATAACCCCTAACTTGCAGATATTATATTCATTGATTATAATAGTTTTTAGATTACTGTTAGGACTAAGGTATGATATTGGTATTATTGAAGTTAACAGGTAGTAATGTAAATTTAATATTTAATCAAATGAAAGTGTCTAAAGTGTGCTAAATTTTCTACAACTAGACATGTATGATCCTATCCAATAGCTAGAGCTTTGAGAGGTAATAAAAAAAACATACAAATTTAATTTTTTTATTACTTCCCTATTGTCAATATGACAAAATAATTAGACAGTCCGATTATCTTTATTTTATAAAAAGAGTTGAGAAAAAACATAAAACCTCATACTGCATGTTAGTAATAAGTGCATAGTTGCACCTCTGACTCGCCCAATGTTTGTGTTGTGTTGTAGCTTACAAAGTTTTTAACCAAAAGTTTTTCTGTTTAAGGTAATCTTCAGAAATTGAATTATGTGCAAACAGAGACAAATGCAACGTTAAAGATATGTATAGTGCATCATCAGGGTAACAAATCAATACAATAACCTCAATAATTTAAATAAGGTATTGATTTGTTACTATCATCAGTAAAAGCGTTAAAATGTGAAACTGGTTGGTGTAAATGAATAAAAAATAAATAAAACAGTACTAATTATTATAAATTAATATCAATACAAATCATCATGGAGTTTTACCAAGTGCCGATGCTGTTCAGTGTTCAAAGTATAAAGAAATGTGTTTTAAGAGCCTACTTAGGAATAAGTGTGTTGAGCTCATGAAACAGATTATTTGCACATTGTGCACATAAGGAATGTTGAAAAAGATAATTTAAAAGTGTTAAATTGAGAATAATGGTAAATGAAAATATTCATATCTTCATTCAGCATTGTGTGGTTATACTGTATACATGTTATATTTAGTACATTAGATAGATGTATAAAGCTCATCACACATGGTTAATATACTATAATATTTGATCTTAAAATACCCTAATATAATATATCTTAATGTATATTTCAAAATATCGCTCACCATACAAATCCACCATCACACACAACTAAGATAATATATATTTTACCTTTAGTATCTTAAGATACCGAACGATATGGAAATATATATTTCATATCTTAAGATACAAAACATAAAATAAATGATGTTTTTATTTCGGGATGTAGGTGATCGCAGTGCCGGGTGTTCCGGTGCAGCCCGGCCACAGTCAATTTTGTTATTTATAGACATAAAATTTAAATGTTCTTTTAATGTTCTTGCAGTACCAATGAATAAATTAAATGTACCTCAAGTATATCTCCTTAAAAGAGCACTTTTTGGTGGCCGGGAAGTAACGTATACGCTGCAGCCCGGCCACGGTTATATTTTCCAGTAGGATGCTCAGAATGTTCTTAATTATAAGCCAAATAATTGTTCCATTTGCGTTCTTTGGATTTTTGAATGTAATATACGAACAAAAACGACTATATAAACAAAAAATGATTTCAAATTAAAATGTGCACTTAGCGCCTGTAGCATTAAAATAGCAAATCTGCTTATTTGTAAAAAGCTCCTATCGCAATTTTTTAAGGAGCAATTCTCTAGAAAACCAGACGTAAAGAAAAACAGTTTTGATTGTAAAACGATGATGCATTTTCCTATATGATATATTATTATTATAAACAAAGTAATTATAAATATATTATATGTATCTAGATGTACGTTATTGCATAGAATATTAAAATAATAAAAAAAATGTTAAATGTAGGGAATTGGAATTGCATTATATCTACAATTTGTTTTCTACACTCACATAATAATTGTGTACTATCTCTATTGGTAGGATCTTCTAGCGTATGCCACCTACATCTTGAGCGCGGTCATCGAGAATCATGGTGAAGCACTAGCTATCTTGCTTGATATTTCGAAGGCTTTTGGCAGGGTCTGGCATGATGTTTCCCCGTGTTGGACCCGGGCTTTTTTGAAGAATAAACAAACTGCTGTTTTGTCAGGCAGGTCGTAAAAGGCGACCGTTTGGTTACGTGAGTCACTACATTCGTGGCTACTAGGTGGTAGAGTTCTGCATTGTCTCGCCCGGGTCTGGTACCACCGCCTTACCTATTCCTGCCGTAATAGCGTCAGTGCTTAAACCTTAAGCCGGTAAAATTATACATGTGGCATTAGACCTCACCCCAAAATAGCAACGCACCATTAACATCTTTGGTGTCTATAAGTGATGGTTGACTCTTTCCATCAGGAGACCCATCTGCTTGTTTGCTATCTTATGATATATAAAAAAAGTAAGGGTAGAAGACAAATCATAGATATAATAACAATAAATATTCACGGGACAAATTACACTTACTGATCTAACCCCAAAGTAAGCAAACTATTTGCTTGTGTTATGGGTGTTAGTCAACGATACTAATACATAAAAATACATGTATAAAAACTAGAACATATTTAATAAACACACAATCCCGGAAATACAAACATTTATACTCATCACACAAATGCTTGTCCCCGTCGGAGATCGAACCTGAGCCCCGTCGATTGCGTAGTCAGGGTCGCTAACCACTCGACCAACGGGGCGATTAATTTTATAAATATTTTAATAAGATATAACAAAATAAGTACCCATTCACTACAAAGTTATTAATGCAATTACGTACATCTAGATACATATAATATATTTATAATTACTTTGTATATAATAATAATATATCATATAGGAAAATGCACCATCGTTTTACAATCAAAACTGTTTTACTGTTTTTCTTTACGTCTGGTTTTCTAGAGAATTGCTCCTAAAAAAATTGCGATAGCACCATTTTACAAATAAGCAGATTTGCTATTTTAATTCTACAGGCGCTAAGTGCACATTTTAATTTGAAATCATTTTTTGTTTATATAGGCGTTTTTGTTCGTACATTACATTCAAAAATCCAAAGAACGCAAATGGAACATTTATTTGGCTTATATTTAAGAACATTCTGAGCATCCTACTGGAAAATATAACCGTGGCCGGGCTGCAGCGTATACGTTACTTCCCGGCCACCAAAAAGTGCTCTTTTAAGGAGATATACTTGAGGTACATTTAATTTATTCATTGGTACTGCAAGAACATTAAAAGAACATTTAAATTTTATGTCTATAAATAACAAAATTGACTGTGGCCGGGCTGCACCGGAACACCCCGCAGTGCCTTATCTATACATATAATAAAATTGTAGGAAAGTCAAAACTGTACATTTAATATTTTTTTAAAAGAATACTTGGGGCGTGATCTACAATCGATATCGAAGCCAAAAATATAGTTTTTAGAATTTTTGTCTGTTTGTTTGTATGTATGTCCGGGGTAAATTCAAAAAGTACTGCATGGATTTCCTTCAAATTATGCATGAATATTACTAATAGGTCGGGTCAACATATAGGCTACATATTATCACGCTATCATCCAAGGGGTAGGTGCAGTGCGGAGTAAACGAAGTCCGCACGGACAAAGTCGTGGGCAACAGCTAGTAATCTATATATTAATATAATAAATGCAAAACTTTGGATGGATGTTTGTTACTCTATCACGCAAAAACTACGATACGAATTTGAATGTAATTTGGCACACAGGTAGATTATAACTTGGAATAGCACATAGGCTACTTTTATCCTGAAAAAACTAGGTGATCCCGCGGGATTCGCCAAAAACTTTTAAAATGCAACGGGCTGCATGCTGCAGCTAGTAATATTACAAATGCGAAAGTTGGGATGTTAATGTGGGGTGCATCTAGTATTATAATAGTTACTACTGTAAGCAGTGCGGGGTGCTCCCGGCTTCGTGCCGCATCCAGGCAAGAGGGAGAGGGGGGAAAACTACACATGAAAGCTATTGCCTTTTATGTCAAGCTAGGGGTCCGCCCTTGAACAATTGACATGTCTTTGATGGTTTTTCATTCAAAGTTAACTTTGTTAGGAATGTGCTACTGCAGTTTTCATTTTAAATTCTATAATAAAATCATCGTCTGAAGAGCTGTCTAACAAATCAAGAAGTAAGACCGTATCACTCATAGTTAATCAGCTGTATATAGAACTCCTACAAAGAATATGTGAGGCAACGAGGCAGACTCATGATAAAATGAACAAATTTTAATATTATTGTATCTTAGCCATGTGTGATACCTTTAGATATTGTATACATTTATATTAGGGTATCTCAAGATAAAATATTATAGTATCTTAACCGTGTGTGATGAGCGTAACAGTTATAATTGAACTAATTCCTACGTTAAAATAAAGTTGTTTGCATAGCATAAGACAAGTTTCTCTTTTTATATTATAGGATAACAAACAAGTGAATGGCTCTTGGAAGAATAAATCGCCCAGACACCAAAGATGTTAATGGTGTATTACTATCTGTGTGGTCATATAATAAAATAAATTTATATGAATAGATTGTTTCTTTTATTACTATTGTACCTAAGTATTTGTTTTAATATTACCTAATCTAACACAGATTTTCTTTTTTAAACTAAGGGGGGAAAAAAGGAAAATAAATTTAAAATTGAAGAATTAGAAAAAATAAAGAATTTGCCAGATGATAACTGCCTTTTTATATCAAAAGATAGCAAACAAGCGAAGGCTCCCCTCATTGAGAGTCTACCATTGCCTATAGACACTAAAGATGATAATGGTGCGTTCTATCCTTGCGTGCTATCCTTGTGGTGGGGTCTTATACATGTATAACTTTACCAGCTATTTCATTGTCCAAAAGAAACAGTGATAAGCAATGACATTATAGCGGCAGGAATAAGTAAGGCTGTAATACCAATGCAATGCAAAACAATACAAAACTCTGCCACATATTAGCCAAAATTTTCAATTTATAAATTAATATAGGCTATGCTTTATTAGACAGAAAAAAACCCATATCTTCAACTAATATATTCAATTTGCATAAAAGTATGCTAGATCAGTAATGTACCAAATTATTCCTGCACAATAATTTCAAATGTTGAAGTTAAAGATTTTGTCAGTTGAAACTGTCTGAATTTATCATTTATAATCAGAGTATGTGTTATGGTTTAAATATGTCCAAATATACATAATACCTACTAAGCCAGTAAAGCTACATAATAAGTAAACTAGCTACGCTGTCTTGCTAAGTGCATAAGTAGCATTCACATTATATTTAAAAGCTGGAAAACATTTTGTATAATGTATTCTAAGTGTAGAAGTTTATTATTATTGAATAAAATTAAATCTTATGACTGGTTATTTTTCAGCTAAAAAAATTTTACATCTTGTTATAATTATTACAAAACTGTAAAGTTTTTTTAGTAGGTACAAGGTAAAAATAAAACTGCAAGTTAATGCTTTTTCTTTTCACATAGTCTTTATTCAAAAAAAAAAAACAATTATATTAAATCTTTTGTCCTTCTCATATGTGGTTCCCTGTTAGTGCCTTGCCTCAAGTTATATAGATCTGTCAGGGTGCTGTTTTGGATCACTTAGTATTGCTGGTAGCAATTCACAATGTGATAAGTACTGCAACTCTTGTATTGGAACAGTTGTGTTTGATGTTTTGGCTAAGGCATATAGAGCAACATAGGTATGTATTAGGATATTATTTAGTAGTGTTATTGGGTTCGAATTTACTCTGCTTGTTAAATACTACCAATTCACTCTCTGCACTCTTATACACTTTTCAGTAGTTAGGACCCACCAGCAAACATCAACATAGAACTTTTGTGACTAAGAAGTTGTAGCTGATTAATGAAATATTAAATCTGAAATCAAATAAAATATTTAAAATGGTATATGCAAGCATCACTGCATCAACATGCTATAGTTAATAGTGTAATGGTTAATCCTCAGACCATTTTTGTTGGCCTGAGTGTTAATCATTAAAAATTGTAAGTATATGGTACGGTAGGTACTTTAAGCTTTAACACAATGATAATTTTTTCTAAGAGAAGCTCTCTTCATGTTCAGAATTAATAATAGCTAGATATAGGAGTTCAATAGTACCTACATAAAAGAACACTAAGTTCTAATTTATTGATAAAGTCATAAGTTCATAAAGGCAACAAAATTAATAATTAAATTTATTTAGATAAATTGCTTTTTGATTTGATTACTCTTGTAAGTAATATGTAAGTATACATACTATTTATATAATTACTCTAGCACAATTACTTTTTAAATCAAGGGGATTAGAACAATTAATAAGAATTTGCCAGATAATAATTAGCAGAATCCTCCATAAAATAAGCTCATTTCTTTCACTAATAAAATTAGTTGGCAAATTTAGCATTTACAAATTCAGTATTGGTTGTGATCACATAGAAAAGAAAGTCATATCTTCTTCATCTATGGTTAAAGATCTTAAAAATGTGATATAAAAAACCACATATTTCCATAATTATCAAAAACTCTTGTACAATCCCTTTTTGAAATTAAAGTTCCAACTTATAACTATTCTAGAAGGGTTTGCCAGGTGATAATTACTTTAATTTAGCATCTACCAAATCAGTTTCGGTTATCATTTATTAGGTCCATAATAGAAGCTCATTTCTTTCACTAATAAAATCACTTTGCAAGCTTAAACATGCTAAAGCCTCTACTACTCTCTTACAAGTCGATTTTTTCCGCGGCACAAACAGAATACTGCATAAAACATTATTGTTACCATGTGAAATTTTATGTATTAGTCTTAGATATGTAATTCTAATTTCATTGCAGTATTGTGTTATGACTTATGTATCCTACATTATTTATTATTTAACAATAATAACCTTCTAAAAATGGTATTAACAAACTATATATTGTCAATAGTACATTTTCTGTACCTTTCAAACGTCGCCGGTTAATAGTGTTAATCACTATTTTGATCATTAAAAACTACTCTAGACTAGTTGCTTTCAAAACATAAAAGTGGTCAACGATTTGACGTCATTCGTTGGTCACTAAGCATACGCAATACCAATTGTCAAACTACCCATACTAAAAGTGTCGTTCCAGTGCACGATAGTGCCTTTCGACGACACCAAGTACTTGTGACGTCATTTTCGTTGATCACCCATGTTAGTCAATACGAAATAAGGGAACTGACAGCTAATTGATGTCAACTTTGCACAGTGATTATCACTTTGATTGTCAGTTCAAGATAGGCAATAGGCCCCCTGTTCCTAATTTTCAATTCGGAAACACTGCAAGAATACTTCTAACGATATGTTGAAATATTACGTCCTTTTGTAGGTATGTAAAAACAAAAAGGTCGATCTCAATTATTTGCATAAAATTATCAATATAGGTACTCGTATAAAATCTAAATAACGGTAAAATATTTTTTTCTTCGTAGTAAAATTACAACAGAAATTATTTGAAAGTTCGAAACGTTTATATGATAGCGCGTTTCCAAACGTCTTTGTTAGCATTGACGCCATTGGCCACAAAATGTTCAACGTAACTACGACTTTACGACTTAACTATAAAGGTGATATTAATTAGACACCCAGGTCATAACGTTTCCTTGGTAATTTGTTTTCTGCCCCGTTTTTCGGATTATGTTCTTTCGATTTCGTTTTGAATTTACTTAGCGAAAACAAAAAATTGTTTTGTAAACAAAAGGTTTACTAGCGTGTTACACGCGCGCCCTATATGAAGATTGCTGACGCTGCCGCGACTTACACGCATAGCGACACGGGGATGCTGACGGAGCTCGCGTGTTAAATCAACGTGCGCCCTCAATTCTGACGTCGCCAACCAATTTCTTAATAGCATTAATTCATATAATTATTCATTATATTTTAGGGTCTAGCATCGACCACTAGTCTAAGTTTAACTTGTAAAATATTAATTTAAATAAAGTTAGTTTAAGTACTTTGTTTTTTTTTGAGTCTTCTGGCTGTCGTCTACGTAATTGGCGCAGTCGGTAGGATATTTCGAAGCAGTGCGCGATAATCCGTTCAAATTTCAAGACATCGATATTGATCGGAAACCATCCAACTGCGTACACTTTCAAGTGTTTAGTCGAAAAATCCGAACTACGAAGACACGGCTGAAGACGCACTCAAAAATCAGTGCAGAAGAAAACCAGAGAAGGCACATGTAGGTGCATTGAATTTTTTTCTATAAGTGTTGCCTCCTTTTTCCCACCATTTTCCATCCAAGAAAACTCGGGGAAAAATCTGTCTCCTCAAGACAGATTAATAGGAATAACGCTTTAGATTCTAATAGAAATTTAAATACTGATACAAATCTCAGTAGTTTAGACTTAGTGAATTATAGTACGAATATATCTTCACGCCAGATCTCTTACGACGTAGGCAGAGAGAATATTAATAAGTCATCCGTAGATTTTAGTATAAATTTAATAGATTCTAGTTTACATATAAGCATGGATCCAGATACCATTTTTAAGGCTTTACGATTGGTACCAGATTTTGATGGCAACCCCAATATATTAACAAGATTTATAAAAATTTGCGATCAAATTGTTTTACAATATATAAGTAATGATCCAGGATACGAGTTATCGAATTTATGTTTAATAAATGGTATTTTAAATAAAATTACGGGTGCCGCAGCTCGCACAATAAACTCAAACGGCATCCCTGATAGCTGGCATGGTATCAGAGAAGCCCTTATAAATAACTTCGCCGATCAGAGGGATGAAACTGCCCTTTACAATGACTTGTCTTTAGCTAGCCAAGGTAACGACAGCCCTCAGGAGTTCTATGACAAATGTCAGACCCTTTTCAGTACAATTATGACGTACGTATCCTTGCACGAGTCTGTGCCCACCACTATCGAGGCTAAGCGAAATTTATATCGCAATTTAACAAAGCAAGCATACGTTAGAGGTTTAAAAGAACCCCTCGGGTCCCGTATACGATGTATGAGACCCGAGTCTATAGAAAAGGCTCTGGAATTTGTACAAGAGGAGATGAATGTTATGTACCTCCAGCAGCGTAATAGCTCGCCATCGGAACGACGACCACCCATCGCGACACCACCAGCACCAAAGGTACCGTACCCTAATCATTTTTCTGTTCCTAATTTAAATTCTCCAGGACCAAGTTGGCAAAGGCCTATGTTCACGCCTGGTAATGAGCCCCAGCATTGGCGTCCCCCTTTTCAACTTAACCAACCTCTACCGCGTATGTCTACGCAGCCTACTCGTACGCAACAAATGTTTAGAGCACCCCCTCCGATTTATTATAACAATAGTGGTTTTAGGGTTCCTCATTTGAACGCCCAACAAACAAACGGACCTAAACCTATGAGTGGAGTTAGTCACTTTTCAACCAAACCTGTACCTCCACGAATTCCGGGTCATGATTGGAGTAGATTTGGCAATCCTCCTCCATCCAATTATTTTAAGTCTAGGGAAATGAATTTTAACGAGAGTTACGGCTACAACGACTACAACTGTAATTATTACCCTGATTATTATAACTATCAGACAGACTATACAGAACCTGACTACAATATTCATTATGACTACCAAACTGTACCAGACTACACATATGATAATTACCAATATCAAAATGACCAAAATCAATACACTGATTACCAGATTGTACACCCTATCCCCTCTATAGAACCGTCGCAACCCCCTGCAAGTCAAAAGCAGGCAAGATCTACTCAGGAACCGTTACAGAACCGAGCTAAAATAGAACTGAATTTATTGTCAGAAAAAGATTTACCCTATGTACAACTGCATAATCCACCTCTTAAATTCCTTATAGATACCGGTGCAAACCGATCATTTATAAGCCCCGAAGCCGCGAATAAATTTTTCTCACATATACAAAGAAAAATCGATCCTTTTGAAGTCACTAACTCACGAGTAACAAGCATTCACAAACATTCAATTACTATACCTAATTTTCTAGAATTTAATGGTCAGGAAAACATTAAATTATTCATATATAAATTTCATAATCATTTCGATGGTTTAATTGGTTTAGATTTATTAGAAAATTGTAAAATAGATTTGAAGCATAATATTTTACTAACTGAATGCGCAAGCATACCGTTACTACGCTATCTGTATAGAAAACCTAAATCAGACATAATTATTCCGGCCGATTCCCCGCATATGATTAATATCCCTATGCCTCATAGTACCACATACACCCCTGAACAATCTTTACGCAATACGATTTCAAACGGTCTACCTCAAATTCAGATTAATAATGAAGAAGTAGAACCCTTCTTTAAAAAATGTGGAGTCGATCACTCCGTGAGAACTGAACCCCCCAGATCCTCAATGACCACAGACACATACATTCAAGGCTCTATTTTAGATACCTCTATTACGGACGAACCGATAGTTAACAAAATGCCTCACGTTATTCTAGCACACAATAGCTCAGTGCCATGTTTTACTAAACGTAAACCTCACGACATAATAAGCGAACATTTTAACCCTGAAGACTCTTTAGGCATCGACACTACCACACGCTTAAAGCAGCGATACATCTTATCTCACCGCGGCCAAATGAAGAACATATACGACTTAACAAACGACTATACGACGACTGACCAAAACCAATTAGTAAATAACCGAAATAAAAACCGCAAATCTAAAATAGAATACCAACTTGACCAGCGGCTATATATTAAAAACTCAGCAACTAGACAGAAACCAACACCATGTTACACGCAGGATACTGGCCTTGCTGACCTCCCTATTCACACGTATAAGTCAAAGAAAAAAGGACCCTTTGCTAAATCTCGCCATAAGCGTGTGCCTGCGAAATCCGAATAAAATCGGAATACCTACCTGATGATGACGATGGACCTGGACCACTGCCTTTTATAACTTGGACAAGCTAAAACTGTTACCTAAACTATCCTTTTATTCAATATATTATATTATATATTATATTATATATATACTTTTTTTATATAGCTTTCAGATTAGGATAACCAACTGAACTCTATTGAATAGCAATTAAGTACACTATTTTAAGACTGAGATTAATTCAATGCCCGCATACATACTATGTCAAACAAACCAATAATTGTCAAAAAAAAGAGTTTTTTGACCAATTAGTTTTAGTAATTAAAAAAGTAACTGGTAACTTGGATCATTCGGATGCCGGAAAATATAATAGTGTAATAGAGAAACCAGAGAAAACGAGCAAAAGTGGTAAAATACCTTTAATTATATATTTCTTTAGGAAACATATTTACAGAACATATTAATTCATTATAACATTGAAAATCAGCATAAAAAACTTTATACCACATTATTAATCCACGTTTAATAATTTACTGTTTTAGCTAAGAGCATAATACCTATATAGAATTACATTTTAAATTAATATCATGAATTACAAAAAATATTTTCAATGTGAGAGAACGTCGGATTAAAATTACACTATTAATTTATATAATTTAGTATGTATATTGTATAGTAATATTTATATAATTTAGTATGTATATTGTATAGTAATAAAAGATATTGATAGCCATTAAATGATAAAATGTAATCATATGTTATTATTTAATTAATATTATAATTTCAGGTTATCATTTTAAAATGTTAACGGAGTAGGTAATAAGCTTACCCAGGCAATGAATTAAAAAAAATATATATACAAGTATACTTAATACTAAAAAACTTTTTAATAGCAAATCTTTTAAGTATATTTTCGCGAATGTGACTACATATGCGAATATTCGTACAAAAATATTCATCTTCATTCGTACAAAAAGAAGTTTTCGATTTGGAACACATAATTTATTTTAAACCAAATCTCTCAACTTCTCATTTTTTTAAATAGATTTATATTTTTACAAAATTACCCATATCAAAAGGTATAAAGATATGGAAGTGGCAGGTTTTTAACATTGCAAAAAAGGGTATACAAATACCCATGTGACATTTTCTAAGTTACATTCATAAATTAAATTAATACTATATTAAAATTAATTTTAGAAGAAAATTATTCTTATGAAGCTAAGTTCGCTAAATTGCATAGCACTTAGCTATCTTCGGTAAATCGCTGAAGACCTATACTTAGAAATAATTAGATTAGAAGACATCTTAGCATTTATTTGTGCATCGAGCACTCACCGTAGTATGATAGGTATAGATAACGTATAACACATGTTAGACTAAGGTCAATCAATCTATAGCAGTAGTGAGATATTAGATACTGATTTAGGATAACATTATAATGTCATTAAGCTTGGTAGTTAGTTTATTAATAAGCAACTAGTATGTTTAAATTTCCGATATTATCCCCAGATAGCTACGAACCATTTTGCCTTCAATTCTTCCTAACAAACTCTTCCAAACCTTTCTACCTCCATACCCTTTTACGGCAACCAATGGAAAATCTTTCATGCACATAGAGGCTGAATGCCCGAAGTTCGATCATCACCTTCTCTGCGAAGAAAATATTAACCACCAATCAAGAGAGCATTCTGACTGTATCCAGAACATCATCACTAACCAGCTAATAGATAAATCATGCAGTCCTACTAAGATTACATTTACTAAAGAAGCCATAGAACAACTAGATGGCCGACATTACACCCTTTTCTTCCCAAAACCAACAAAAGTGGATCTACGGTGCGGCCGGCAAGAATTCCTATCACTTTCCGGAAATTATCTCGCTACTATTCCACACAAATGTTCATTACGTACCCAAGCTATCACAATTGTCAATCGCAACGACGAAGTGAAAGGACAACCATTAAAAATCATAGAAATTTCCAGCAATCGCATTAATGAAGCAAACAAGAATATTTCCCAAATAAGCCTCAACACTCTCAACCTGAAGAGTCTACACAAACTACAAGATAGAATATTTCTTCAGAAACCACCTAACTTTGATAGCCCAGACACAGCATTATACCACACAACGCTACCCCTTTATATTATGATAGTTGGAATACTTGCATTCACCGCAATTGTTACAATTCGCCGCTACATGAACCATATTCTACCTGCGACTTGTGAAGAGAAATCTGAAATCAAAAGGGATGAAGCCCATGTCTATGCAATTCCTGAGGGACCTGGAACTCAGAAGACCATACCAGCAACATTTTCGCTCAAAGTCCTCAAATAGTTGCTGCTCTGGGGGTGGAGGTGTTACACGCGCGCCCTATATGAAGATTGCTGACGCTGCCGCGACTTACACGCATAGCGACACGGGGATGCTGACGGAGCTCGCGTGTTAACTCAACGTGCGCCCTCAATTCTGACGTCGCCAACCAATTTCTTAATAGCATTAATTCATATAATTATTCATTATATTTTAGGGTCTAGCATCGACCACTAGTCTAAGTTTAACTTGTAAAATATTAATTTAAATAAAGTTAGTTTAAGTACTTTGGTTTTTTTTGAGTCTTCTGGCTGTCGTCTACGTAATTAACGCGAATAAAAATACTTAGTAGGTATTCATATTCTTTTTGTATATATAGGTAATAAATTAAGCGGTTTTGATAGGATATATTTAGCTATTAAATTTAAATAATTTAGGTTTAAGTTGTATAAAAGTTTTTATAATATTAGTTCAGCAAAATGGCAAATGTAAATAAGAGAAGACAGTGTTTGTGTGTGTGTGTGTGGGACAATTTTGTAGATGTGCACTATGCGAGCTGCAATATATCTATGTAAGGCTTAATTATCTTTTGATCATCCGTATTTGCAAAAACATATGAATAAAAAGCATCCCACGGTTCGGGTGATTAGCAGAACTGGTACCTAGTTATATTTATTATGTTTTTTTAATATTGCTTCGACATTTTTCAACCTATAGGCTATCAATTATGTAGCTAAAATCGAACTTTAGATCACAAAAATTAAATTGAATGCCATTTGAAAAATCAAAATTGATCATCGTTTTCAAAATACCTACACGGCTTTTAGAAAATCAATATAGCCTACTGTGATTTTTAACTATCTATGTAGATATTTGAACTAAAAAAATATATTATTATGCTTATAGTTTTGTCTCATTTTAGCTTAAAATACCTCATATTAGTGGAAAGTTTCAGGTGTGGCCTGCAGGGTTAACCGTTTACACATTTTTAAAATTATATCAAACAATAATCAACTAAAGTAGGGCTAATTTAAAAGGTCATATTTGTCAGATCATAAATCTAGGAATGTGAAATGGGATCTAAAACGCAGTAGCTCCATATTAACTTGTACGTGTCTGGCATCTGCCAAATGTCGTCTACTAAAATGGCCTTAGTACTCGCTACTCTCTACTCACCACAGTAGTACTTTTTAATATGCTACTCACATATTTTGTACTGTATGTAAATTATTTACCGAGACCGTGCTTGGAAAAATAACAGGCTGTTCTTTAATAACAGATAATGACATCTGTTATTTTTCAGTAACAGTAACAGGATCAACAGATATCTGATTCGACCTGTTATAACCCAAGTCTAATTGTAATGAAATTAATAATTTCTAAATTCATTACGTAGTTGAAATTATGTAAATATAATGCACAAAAAATCTGTTTTTGTGCATTATATTTTTATTATTTTGTGCATTATATTTATATTATTAGTAGAAATGATTTTTATATATAAGTTTATGAAATATATTGCTGATATTTAGTAGAATAAATAAATTATAAATAAATAAAAGATGAACAATCAATTTTTACATTCGAACATTAACGAACAAACGTCGAACAAATAATAAAAAATTAAAAAAAATCAAAAATCAAAAAAAGTGGGGCCAACTTCAGTGACCCTGTTTTATGTACACCAAGGAAGTTATATTCTACCCGGAATGCTTACACGCGCTTCAAAATCGTTCCGAAGAGTACCACGACATGAGTGGAGTGTGTCTCTTTCTACTAAATAAGGCGCCGATCGCCATATATAAGTGTGGCTATACGTAGTTTGCAAATTACTACTAAGTAATTCTACTAATTTGAGAAATAGTTTTTGCATTGAATAAGTAATTACGTAATAATTAAAATAAGCACATTTAAGAACCCACTGTGTTAATTACAATACATTTTATGCTAATGTATCTATCGATGTGTATGAATAAAAGGGATTTAACGAGTAACGAATATATAAAAATCTACCATCCGCAAGTTTTATTTACACTGGCAATTGCAAGAAAGGGACAACATCCACTCAAGTCGTTGTCTTGCTCAGAACGTTTTTCCCCTCTGTTATGTAAGAAACAAATGTCAACTTTATTATGATAGGAATAAAGTACATTTTTATTTTTCAAATATTGCTTTGTAGTGATTCCAGTTATCGTATATAAGTTCCTTGATGTACACACAGTCACAGACTAAGTAGTAGTTAAAAGCAGCAGTGTCACCTATTGCCTAGGATAGAGAGCTCGGTATTTTTTTAATATCGATATGTACACTTGATATACCGAATCAAACTGATATTTTTGGTTTATATTTATTTGGCAAATAATTATAGGTATTAAAAGGTCATCAATATAAGATTAAAGTATCGGTTACACAAGAACAGAACACAAAAGCTTTTATTTAAGTATGATATTATATAATAATCGAGATACACTTGGGTGTAATAAAAAAAAACGTACACTAAAACATATATTTATTTCTCGTTTTACAAAAACAATGAAATGGATTTTATTTATCAATTGCCTACTCTAACATGTAATTCTTATGATGTACACAACCATTCGGGGCGAAGTTGGCATCGAAGCAACGCAAACCAAACGGATAGCAACGCATCTCCCACAGGCCCGTAAACTCGGAACCGCTATGGCCCTGCATTTTAAATCTGTAATATCTTCGAAAATATTCATTTAAATTACATGCTGTAAACGGCCATATTGCTCTATATTAAATCAACAATATACTAAAGGTATTTAATTGGATAAGGATTAGTGCTGTATTGCTTAAAATTGCTTCGAAAAAATCCCATTATTTCTCGTAAAAAGTAAATGACAAATAAATGCTATTGTGGGTTATCCATAAGATATAGACATATACCATCGCGGAGTTTTCTGTAGACCTTTTCAAGGTGTACAAATACTTAGTACATTAATTTGATAATTCTCGTAGGGTTTAGCCTGCGTTTGCAATTAAGCGGAAAAAATATAATTATTTACGACATGACATCAGATAACTCAAAAATTGCAGTATTTCTCTACAATACATTGAATGTTATTATACATATAAACCTTCCTCTTTAATCACTCTATCTATTAAAAAAACTGCAACATAATCCGTTGCGTAGTTTTAAAGATTTAAGCATACATAGGGACATGAAGACATACGGACAGACAGAGAAAGCAACTTTGTTTTATACCATGTAGTGATTTAAATTTTGTAAAATAAAGCAAGTAGTAAATTCGTCAAACTTTTAAATGAACACAGCACTTTTTTCTGAAGTCATTATAGAAAATCGGAGTCCAATAAGGGTAGCTATGGTATACAGGAAAAAGAAAGCTTTTCTAAGATCCAAGATAAAACACAGTTTAACCGAGTAGATAGCAATCCATAAAACGTAGTCAGGTCGCAAAATAAAATCACTATTTATTTGAAACAATCCAAAACGCATTCTTCACAAACACAAAAAACAACAAATCGGCCATGTTTGACTCGAATAATAACAGAAGTCGTTCCGTTCCTAGCATATCGTTGTTTTCGGAATAACAATATTAAATATTAATTTCTTTTGTATATTTTAAATATTTTTCCATATACTTGTAGTATCATTAATTTATTTGTCGAATAGATATATTTTAAGTTAGAAACTTTATACATAAACATTATTTTTGATATTGCTTTTAGGA
Source organism: Apodemia mormo (assembly GCA_036924255.1). NCBI lineage: Eukaryota > Metazoa > Arthropoda > Insecta > Lepidoptera > Riodinidae > Apodemia > Apodemia mormo. The sequence goes on from JAUPFN010000028.1 coordinate 8,777,085, forward strand.
AATTATTATCTTTAAAGCGTAGAATCAAACGTATAACTGTATTGCGTATTGTGGTTAATTGAGTGTTGCCTTTCTATTATTAAATAATATGTGAGATGTTTATTTTATTTAATTTTAGTGGCAAAATACTGTTTTAAACTTAAAGTAACATATAATTTATTTTAAAGTAAAAATAACAGCTCAAATAAATTTACAGATGAGTGAAGTACCATCTATTGGCAAAAGATGAAAATACAGCATATAATTATTTTTCTATACAAACTAGGATTGTATGAAGCGATGAGCCCGTGGTACGGACTATATAATTTCCGGAAGAATAGACCAACTGGCGTTCTGCCATACACGTCGCAAAATGTCTCGCCCGAGTATTTGGTACCACTTATTCCTGACGCAATAATGTCAATGCTTGTTAATGTCGACTTCCAGTTTGGAGGGTAAGGTAGCCGGTAGACTTATGCATGTGGCATTGCCATCCCGCCACACGGATAGCAACGCATCTCTGGTGTCTATTGGCAATGGTTTCTCTTTCAAACCATCTGCTTGTTTGTTATCTTATGATACAAAAACACATATGCTAGTGGCACGGTTTGATAAATTTTGCTTTTTAAGATATCTATTAACACCATGCACCTCACGCTTTTTTAAAAATGCAATACATTTTTTATCAACGCGATTCTTAATTTAAATTTATTTTTTGGTTCTTAGTTTCGTAAAAGTGTGTTTTTACTTTTTTTAAATTATTATTTATTACAGAAAAGAGCTGATTAGATTTGTAATCAATCGGTTTCATCATTTGGAAGTTATTTTACAAAACATTGTTTCACCGGCGATATGTATAAAAGTATAGACACGTTGTCACATTTCAAATTAACAACACGACACCTAGGTAATTTGCCTGACTCTAACTTAGTTACGCGCAGTCTTCAATTCAAATATTTTTAATGGCAATGCCCAACTTTTTTATGGATGATGATTCGGTTTGGATTAAATTTTTTTTTTAATGTATTTAAATTTTAAATATTTATTTTAATTCGAAATCTATTTTCCAAGGAATCTACCTGATTTATTCCATCGTAATGCAAATTTTTAACCTAAATTACATTTCAATATATCTGTTAGAAAATGTTAGGTCTATTTAAATACAGCTATTTCAAATTAAAATAATTATAAAGCCAAGTTTAAGAAATCCTGCAGTTCTTTTTTCTGATATGAAACATTAAAATACATTTTATAACTCATAATTTATCTTTTAACGTATTTTAAGTCTGAAAATGGACTTTGAGATTTCTGGGAAAAAAGTTGACTTGTTAGCTTATTCGAGCTGACGATCACCAACCAATCAGTTAAGGAGTTTTAAAGTGTGGGTGAGAATACTGATTGCTTTATATGTTTGCGTCTAGCGACAGCGGTTCTGATACAATTAAAAAACGCCATTTTCTCCTCTATAATAATTCCGTGTGAGCACCATTTCAAACACTAATCAAAAAAAGGTTATTTGAATCATTTTGTTTGTTTTTAGACGTTCCACAGACATCACAAGCAAAAAGTTTTCCTTCAGCGTGAATCAATTTATATTGACGAAAATTACCTAAATGTGTGAAATTCCTATGCAAACATCACACACATAATGTTTTTTTGCATTGTGTATAATTAAATGGTACTTCAAATTGTCTGTTTGTCTTAACGTTTTGTTACAAAACTTACAAGTAATCGATTTCTCTCCAGTGTGAATTAACTTATGACAACGCAAACTCCTTGAAGCTGTGAAACCCTTACTGCAGACATTACACACAGGGTTTTATGTTATTGTGTACATTTAAATGCCTCTTCAAGTTGCCCTTCTGTTTAAACGATATTTTACAAAACTCACAGGTGAATAGTTTCTCTCCAGTGTGGATTAACTCATGACGACGCAAATCACTTGTAGTTGGTAAACCCTTACTGCAGACATTACACACATAGAGATTTGCGTTACTGTGTACATTTAAATGTCTCTTCAAGGTGCCCTTCTGTCTAAACGATATTTTACAAAACTCACAAGTGAATGGTTTCTCTCCAGTGTGAATTAGCTCATGAGAACGCAAATATCTTAAGGTTGTGAAACCTTTACTGCAGACATTACACACAAAAGGTTTTATGTTACTGTGTAAATTTAAATGTCTCTTCAAGGTGCCCTTATGTCTAAACGATATGTTACAAAATTCACATGTGAATGGTTTCGCTCCAGTGTGTATTATCTCATGACAACGCAAATGAACTAACCGTGTGAAACCCTTACTGCAGACATTACACACAAAAGGTTTTATGTCACTGTGTATATATAAATGGCTTTTCAAGGTGCCCTTATGTCTAAACGATATGTTACAAAATTCACATGTGAATGGTTTCTCTCCAGTGTGAATTAACTCATGACGCCGCAAATTCCTTGAGGTTGTGAAACCCTTACTGCAGACATTACACACATTGGGTTTTATATTACTGTGTATATTTAAATGTGACTTCAACTGATCCTTTCGTCTGAATGATTGTTTACAAAACTCACAATTAAATAGTTTCTCTCCAGTGTGAATTAACTCATGACGATGCAAATTACATAACAGTGTGAAACCCTTACTGCAGACATTGCACACATAGGGTTTTATGTTAGTGTGTATATTTAAATGTAACTTAAGATTTTTCTTTTGTCTGAAAGATTTTTTACACAACTCACAAACAAATGGTTTCTCTACAGTGTGAATTAACTCATGACTACGCAAACTATCTAACCATGTGAAACCCTTACCGCAGTCATTACATACAAATGACTTGTTATCACTGTGAGTTCCCAAGTGTCTCTTTAAAGTAACCTTTTGACCAAAAGCATTCCCACAAATACCACACCAGTATAACGCACCCTCATTTTTCTCATACTTTACTTGAGAATGTCTAAGTCTCGTTAATACAACGGCAGGTGTCTTGGAAGATGCCATTTTAGTTCTTTCATCTATTGCTTGATCAGTGCTTTCTTCTAACTCTTGTAACCTCCCATACTGACCTGCAAAAAACTTAATATCTATAACATCTCATGCGCTAGTTAACCGCTCACACCACCAGCCATTTTCGTATTTTTTTCTAAAAACACACGGAACGTTACGCGCACGCGTTGCGAGTCCGTTCCGGTGGACCGTGGTCAAAAAAATGGTTTATGAGTTGTTTGGATTGAATCCGATATTGTAAAGCGTATATTTTTTAAGAGGTCTTGAGCACTGCAATAAACTGGTGTTAGAATTGTTTAATTTAAATGGCTTAAGCTACAAAATAATTCAGGTGTAACACAACACTTTGAGAAAAATATGACTACTTGTTAGTCGAGGATTTTTAATTCAAAAAGTAAATCGATGACCTATGCTTTTTTTTTATACAATTGGTAAACATATACATACGGAAAAAAATAAACAACATATATCATAGTACAAAAATATTTATTTACATAAATATTAATATCTTTTTTTTTTCATAATTAATATGCATTTGTTTTCGTAATTTTTATATAATTTATTTCTTTTTCAATTTTACAGCTATGTTAATTTTTTTTTTAAATATTGTTTAGGATATTTCACATTCACATCATATAATTTTTTTGAGATCATAGATATCAACACTAAAATTTACGAAAATAAATAAAAATAGGTACCGTCATACCCAAAGCGCTGGTATCATTAAGTTGGTCATTAACGAAATATATGTTTTATTAATTGATATTTACGGTTTTTTAACAAAATTATTATCTAAACTGTTAGATCTTGAACTAATCTTGATTATAAATAAAGTTTACTTGTTGATTAATACGCCAAAACACTTTTAAATTAACCTGTATCATAAAGTGCAACTAACACATGACACACAGCACGAATCAAAATGTTTCTGATGAAAGCAAAAGCGAACTAAGTTCTTTTATTTTTCCCCAAGAGCGTATTTGAAAAAAGAGTGACAATTGGACTATACAATGTTTCGTTCGAAAACGATAAAATACCATAGAGTATTGTATTAAAATTGGTAAATAATGAAAATGTTGTTTTTTGTATAAAGTTGTGTTGGTCCCTATAGAGACCATAGTGTATTAACAGCATTTTCTCAGAGGTCTCATTAGTTACCAAAGTGATGTGAGCGGTTAATGAAAAAACAATAAGTTTATTTACTTCCATAAGAATAGTACCTACCGTCAATTGGAAAACATCAATAGCGGACTAACAAAAGGCCTATTTATTATATAATGGAAAACTGCAATTATTATGAAGCAATATTTAAAAAAAAATGTACCTTATTTTGTTCCTAATAAAGTTGACATTTATTTCTTACTTAACAAATGGTTTGATAATTTCTTACTTAACAAAAAAAACAAATAAATAAAAAAAAATGTTCTGAGCGAGACAACGACCACGGTGGATATTGTGCCCTTGTTATAATTACCTTTCTCATAATTTTTATTCGGACTAATTCCTGCCGCTAAATTCCATCATCGGACATCGCATCAAAATTTAAAGTTCCATCCTCACCACCTCGATGTCTGGAAATCCACAACCCTGCGCTTTTGTTGGCACTTTTTACCTCGCTCTACTCCTTTGTGGAATCAATTACCCTCGGGGGTATTTCCAGTCGGATATGACTTAGGGACCTCCGAGAAACGAGCTTAATCATTCTTAAAAGGCCGGAAACGAAGCTGCAAGACCCCTGGTATTACAGATGTCCATGGGTGGCGGTGATCACTTACCATTAAGTGCATCACCTGCTCGTTTGCCCCCTCTGCTATAAAAAACAATTCCAGTGCAAATAAAACTATTGGATGGTAGATTTTTACATATTCGGTAACTGATATATCCTTTTTTGATGTTGATAGATACATTAGCATAAAATGTATTGCAATTTATTCATTGAGTTCTAAAATGTACTTATTTTATTTATTACGTAATTATTTATGCAGTGCAAAAACTGTTTTCTCAAATTAGTAGATTTGGCTGAATTAGTAGTAATTTGCAAACTACCACGGCCACACTTATATATGGCGCTTTACTGAGTAGAAAGAGACACATTGCACCAATGTCGTTGTACTCTTTGGAACGATTTTGAAGCACACATGAACATTCAGATAGTATGTTACTTCCTTGAACCTAAGACATATAATAATATCGATATTTATTGTTAGTTATTGATATTTTTAATATATCACAAGATAGCAAACAAGCAAACGATTCTCTTCTTGGAAAGAGACATCCATCGCCCATAAACACTCTTTTCATAACATAACATAACAAATCTTTGGTATTGATTTGATACCTTACTAGATACATTATAATCAGAAAAGTTTGGCTGCAAGAGTTCAGACAATTTCGATAAAATGTGTGATTTAATTTTGTTTTATTTTTTATATCACAAGATAGTACAGCTTTTATTTAATTTTGTTTTATATCACAAGATAGCAAACAAGCACATGGGTCTCCTGATGGAAAGAGTTAACAATCGCCTATAGACACCAAAGGTGTTTTGCTATCTTTTGGCACAGGCAAATGGTGTCTTGCTATCTTGTGGTGAGGTCTAATGCCACATGCATAAGTTTACCAGCTACTACTACTACTACTACTAAAAAGATTTACTAATCTTATTACCATCTTTGGTATTTGATTTAATTATCTTACTAGGCACGTTATAATCAGAAAAGTTTGGCTGCAAGAGTTCATACAATTTCGATAAAAATGTGTGATTGTTCCATCATGTCATCATCAGCATGATTAATTTATAGTTATAATTGATTTATGTAATTTTTTCTGTTATTTTAGTAATGTAATACAATATTGTATGTTTCCCAAAATTAAAAATCTGTCCTCTGATTGTTGTGTTTGCCACTCAGCATCAATTAATTGAGTTTTTTTATGTCACAAGAAAGCAAACAAGTAGACGATTTTCCTAATGGAAAGAGAAACCATCGCCTATAGTCATCAAAGATGTTAATGGTGCGTTGCTATCCGTGTGGCACATGGGCACATGCATAAGTCCACTGCTAACTTATCCTCCAAACCGGAACATGACAATGAAAAGCATTGACGCTATTACGGCAGGCTAGTTGGTTTCCGCTTTAAAATACATTAGAAAACAATTATTTTCAACCGACAAAAAAAAGAAGGCTATCAGTTTGACATAATATATGCATGTATGTAATTTTTGGTATTGGATAAAATATTTGCGTTTGTTCTTGAGCACATGTATTAAATTTCGTAAGTGTACATATACATGCATGTATGTATGTATATATGTTTTTTACAAACTTGTCGGGAACTAAAAGTCATATCAAGATAATTTTTTTTCAATTTAAATCAAGTTCAATCAATACTCCAACTTTAAGGCAACTGTCTAAGTTTTATCAAAATCGGTTTAGTAGTTTTTGAGATATGAGGAATCTATAGTTGACAGATATTTGAAGTCGGTTAAATTTTTTAAATTACTTTTATTCACTACTTGTTATTAATTTCAAATATATAACTAAAAAAGTTATAAATGTTTCTTATTTTTTTTCCGTTTTTTACTTTGTTCATAATGTTTTTGTTCTGGGTTTTGCATAATTTCCTCCCACCAGTATCAAAATTATTTTTTGATTTTTATTAATAGGAAGATAGTTAAAAATGTTTTATAGAGTGTAGTTGGTCGATGTCAAGTATAACACTAACTCTCACTCTGCGGAAGCCGCACACACCGCTCGCGCCATCCGCATGTGTGCGGAGTGTAGCAAACTAGCAACTCGATCGCCGCGATCGGCGTTTGCAAGTGTGCGGGGTTGAGCGGTCAGTCGCTGCATTCAACTGCTACTAAAAGCGACTGAGTCGTCGATCGCCGATGCTAAAAGCGGCAGGTGTGCGGTCTCTCTTACTCAATCGCGCAAAACCTACTGAACGTATTTGTATGAAATTTGGCACAAAGTAGATGATGACCTAGAATACACATAGGTTACTTTTATCCTGGAATAAATAGACGATCCCGCGGGATTCGCCAAAAACTGCTATAACGCCGCGGGCTGCATACAGCAGCTAGTATAACATTTGATGATTAACAATTTGATCTAACTTTGTGGTTAGGTTAGCAAAATATTTGTTTGTGACATGTGTGTTAGTCAACAACAACAATACTTAGAAATACACATATAAATACTTTAACATATTAATACACACAAACCTAGAGATACAAACATCTATGTTTATCACCCAAATGTATGTCCCTGTCGGGAATCGATCCATATTGTATATTCAGGGAGCCATATCTATCAATCTATCAATAACAATAAATACTGATGTATGATCGTAACAAGCTACCAATTTCCACTACTAACTGTGAACGGACAGAACTATGGCAATGATTGGTAAGGATCAATTACTATCAGAAGGAAGTGCTGCAATGTCTCAACAGTTATTGTAACGCAGAAATGTGAGTAATGTATTCACATGCTATTTAAGATTAACAACTAATTAACTATTTATGTAGTTTCTGCACAGAGAAACCACTTTATGTACTTAAGACTTTTCACATAATTTATTTGATTTAACAAGTTTTATTTTTAAATAATCATTGTAATTTGAACTGCACAGAACCAATACCTGATATATTTGAGTCTGGTGTCAGTTCAGTATCTTCACTCTTGACAACACTTGCCTGATAACTGGGACCAGGTTCACTAGCCATACTCCATTCTAAAAAAAACTTTTACATTATCTATATCATCTGTATCTATGTTAATATTATAAATATAAATGTGAAAGTTTGGATGTTTAGATGGATGTTTGTTACTCAATCATGCAAAAATAACTGAACAGATTTGAATAAAATTTGGTACACAGGTAAATGCTGACCTGGAATAGCACATAGGCTACTTTTTATCCCGGAAAAATTTGGTGATTCCGCGGAATTCGCAAAAAACTTACATAATGCAGCGGGCTGCACGCTAAAGCTAGTAAGAAATATATTTTCCTATAATATAAACTTATGCCTATTTTGTTTACAGTTACAGCAGTAAAGTTTTCCAAACACCAAAGAAAATCTTCTCTTTGTTATTTAGGAGTTTTCAGCTTGGGAATATTTCAGACACATTATTAACGAGATGACTTCATCAGCATAGTGGCAAGGAAACATGGACGGGGGATCGGGGCCCTCCACTCGGAGGAACCGGGGGCGAAGCCCCACGTCTCTCCGAAAGGAGATAATTAGAAGAAATTTAAAAAAAACATAACTCAATGCCACAGTTGAAGAAGGTTAGTTAGGTTCTCTTTAGATCCCACACCCAGGAAAAGGAAACCTACGCAGGGCTCTGTCGACATACTAGACTTATTACAGACCTACCAGACTTATTACAGAAAAAGGTACCTAGAATTTTATTGCAATTATGAAGATAAAAAAATGTGTTATTAATTATTTATGTAATAATATAGTGTTATAAAAGAATTTTTATTATTTTCTGCAATATGTTATATGTTTTATATGTTTATGAAGTGCCATATTTCTTGAAAATTATTTCATAATGATTATGATTTTGAGTTAGACAAAATAGATTTATTAAAAACATCTCATAAAAAATAGTGCAAAATAATTTAAGATTGATATTTGAATTGTTTTCAAGTACCTATTGTTTAAGTGTTTTTAAGTATTTTGAGGTTAGGTTTGGCTATAACCTATTGTGCCTATAACTTTTTTATATTTCCGAAGGTTTACTGGAACTGAGTAGACCCCGACCCCCCCCCCCCCCCCACTCCAATATCGTGAAGCCCGTTTCTAATGCAATCCTGGATTTAATATTGGCTGGAGACAGTCTAGTTTACTCTTACCAAGGAGACATGACCATGGACAGCACTTCTAAAAGGGGTGACTTATGCTATGAACGTGTCCCTTGTGACTATTTTTTTACAATAACACGCTAATCAAACAATTAGCGACGTACCTACCTTTAGTAACATTTTCCAATTCTGTTTTAATTTCCAGTGACTCCATATCTTCTTCGTATTCGTAATCCTTATCCATCTCCACTTTAATGACATCTGTCTTCAAAATTAATTCTGATGTACTTTGGAAAGCATAGCAGTCAATGTCTTCTTCAATTTTTGTAGACATTGTTACTGCACAATGAGGTTAGTTAAAATTTGCAACGATAGTACTTTTTTGAATAGTTCTCTATGTTGTATTTTAAATAAGAATTAAGAAACTTTTTTTTTTTTTCCTTTCTTGATGGCAAAGTATATGAATACATGTTGCCAGTAACAAACAGACCGAGAAACTTATACAATATTTTATAATCAAACCGTGACGAGAAAAATTTTGTATCATTCAAAAGAGTACACTTTACGATTTATAGGTAATAAATTTACAAATTTAACAAAAATTATTAAAAAAAAAAAAAAAGAAGTGTAAAGTTACAGACAATATTACAATATAATATATGTAATATATATATAATATATTATATTACAGTATAATATATTACAATATAATAATTATAATTACAAGAAATAAAATAGATATCATAAATATTTACATTATAAAACAAAATTAAATTTTAATATCATTATTTACAGCAAAATTTGCAAGCATTTTATATATTTCTTGAGTTTTATTGAGTAAAAGGTAAGGTACAAATGTAGGAAAAGTTATTCCAGATAAAGTTAAAGATTCAAACAAACTGGAGTGGTCAAAATTTATACATGAAAGGAAAATATGATTTACATCAGCTTCTTCTGCTCCACAGTCACACGCAGGGCTTTCTATTATTTTTAATTTTGCCAGATGATAAGGCGTACTTGTGTGACCTAATCTCAATCTTGATAGGATGCTAGAGCTTTTCCTATCAAGATTCATGGAGTAAAACCAAGGTTTTTGAGGAATTGTGGGTTGCAAATTGAAGTAGTAGAAACCTTTCTGCTTACTACTTTTTTCCCATAACTCTTGCCAAGAGGTATAAAGTGTATGTTTTGCGAACGATTTTAAGTCTGAACAATATATATTATATGGGAAAATATCGCCACTAACAATAGCATCATTTGCAAGTTCGTCTGCTTTGCAGTTGCCATGAATACCAACGTGACCCGGAATCCAACAAAATATCACTTCACATTGGTTTTGACGACAAATACCAAGGAACTTTTTAATTTCATATATTAAGGAATGATGCGTTTTTTTAAAAGAATTATTGCCAATTGCTTTTAATGTGCTTAAAGAATCGGTAAATATAATTGTTTTCTTAAGTTTACATAATAGAGCATATTCGACAGCTTTATAAACGCCCATACACTCTCCAGAGAAAATCGTAGATTCTGGTGGGAGTTTGACTTTCTCCGTAATTTTATACTGTTTATGATAAATTCCTACTCCTGTGTGGCTACTGACATTATGTTTAGACGCATCACTAAAAATAAGGTGATAATCTGAAAAATTATCATCAATAATAGAATTAAATACATCGTTTGCATTCATGTCGCGTTTTTGGATACCTAAATCAAAATTTATTAGAGCTTTTTTCATTAAGGAGTCTGTTTTATAAGCAAAACAAAGAATTAGTTTTTTTTTTTTTTGGCATGGGCGTTAACAACTGCCATTCGTCAAGTTTAAAAAGAATTAGTTCTTACGAAGTATTGTATACTCTGTGGAATAAGTTTTCTATTTTTAGGACAGAAACAGGGTTGGATTTAGGTACGTTGAAAAAGATAGGTAGTACAAAAAGTGAAAAGGGTAGTATTTATAAAAAGTTATAGTACACTTTCATTATTTTTAATTTAACTTATTATGTAATCCTTATCCATCTCCACTTTAATGACATCTGTCTTCAAAATTAATTCTGATGTACTTTGGAAAGAATAGCAGTCAATGTCTTCTTCAATTTTTGTAGACATTGTTACTGCACAATGAGGTTAGTTAAAATTTGCAACGATAGTACTTTTTTGAATAGTTCTCTATGTTGTATTTTAAATAAGAATTAAGAAACTTTATAATAACTGAATAATGATTTAGATTCTTGAGACAAAACATAAAAAATAATTCCAATTCATAGTCTGTTTTATAAGCAAAACAAAGAATTAGTTTGTGATTTTTTTTTTTGGCATGGGCGTTAACAACTACCATTCGTCAAGTTTAAAAAGAATTAGTTCTTACGAAGTATTGTATACTCTGTGGAATAAGTTTTCTATTTTTAGGACAGAAACAGGGTTGGATTTAAGTACGTTGAAAAAGATAGGTAGTACAAAAAGTGAAAAGGATAGCATTTATAAAAAAAGTTATAGTACACTTTCATTATTTTTAATTTAACTTATTATGTAATCATTAAAACACCAGGTATGGCGAAATTTACTCCTCTTTTAAGTTTATCAGTTCTTGAATATTACTATTCCAAACGGTACGGTCGAAATATTCATATGACGTATATCTAAACGACAGAACATAATCTAAACATTCGGGAAAAAACTTTAAATAATAATATTTTATCGTACTATCCCTAAATAACATATGTGGATAGTATATAGTACAAAGGGCGAAATTATAATATAAATACTATAATTATAGTAAAAAAATCAAGGAACTTATATACGATAACTGGAATTACTACGAAGCAATATTTGAAAAATAAAAATGTACTTTATTTCGTTAGCAATAAAGTTGACATTTGCTTCTTACTTAACAGAGGGGAAAAACGTTCTGAGCGAGACAACGACATGAGTGGATGTTATCCCTTTCTTGCAATTGCCAGTGTAAATAAAACTTTCGGATGGTAGATTTTTTATATATCCGGTAACCGTTAAATCCCTTTTATTCATACACGTCGATAAATACATTAGCATAAAATGTATTGTAATTAACATAGTGAGTTCCAAAATGTGCTTATTTTAATTATTACGTAATTACTTATTCAATGCAAAAACTGTTTCTCAAATTAGTAGAATTACTTAGTAGTAATTTGCAAACTAAGCATGGCCGCACTTATATATGGCGATTGGCGCCTTATTTAGTAGAAAGAGACACACTCCACTCATGTCGTGGTACTCTTCGGAACGATTTTGAAGTACATGTGGACCTTCCAGATAGAATATAACTTCCTTGGAGGATATATATCTGTGTTGGCGCTTTATTTAGTAGAAAGAGACACACTCCACTCATGTCGTGGTACTCTTCGGAACGATTTTGAAGCGCGTGTAAGCATTCCGGGTAGAATATAACTTCCTTAAAAAAAATCTATACCTGCACAGAACACTTATACTTTCTACGTTTTTAGTATATCTAGGTACCTATATTTTAATTCGTCTTTTTTTTTTCCTTTCTTGATGGCAAAGTATATGAATACATGTTGCCAGTAACAAACAGACCGAGAAACTTATACAATATTTTATAATCAAACCGTGACGAGAAAAATTTTGTATCATTCAAAAGAGTACACTTTACGATTTATAGGTAATAAATTTACAAATTTAAAAAAAAAAAGAAGTGTAAAGTTACAGACAATATTACAATATAATATATGTAATATATATATATATATATATATATATATATATATATATATATATATATATATATATATATATATATATATATATATATATATATATATATATATATATATATATATATGTATATATATATATATATATATATATATATATATATAATATATTATATTACAGTATATTACAATATAATAATTATAATTACAAGAAATAAAATAGATATCATAAATATTTACATTATAAAACAAAATTAAATTTTAATATCATTATTTACAGCAAAATTTGCAAGCATTTTGATCAATCATGGACTCTCTCACGGACTGTATGTCACGAGAACTTGCTCGCGAGTGATATATCTCTTTATTATGGTGCAGTCATCGGCGTAGCCAATAATATAAGTGTTGAAAGATCGTCGATGAGATTAAAAGTATTTGTTAAACAAAGTACGGAACACTCTCTACACATTCACATTTCTACAAGCATATAAACCGATTTTAATGCAATTTATGCATTAGACATAGTATTTTGAGGAAAAGAGCTGATTAGTTTTGTACTCAATCGGTACATCAATCTGGAAGTTATATAAAAATACTGTTTTGCCAAAAATTTTTTTGTTTTTTTTTTAAATTTCTCAAAATCTTCTGAGCGGACTTGGTTCAAATTTTCAGGAAATCTAAGTTAAGTGGAATCCAATCGAATGCCATCAACCGCGAATCGATCGGTCCAGTCGTTCAAAAATTATGAGATGTTTATATACATACATACATACACACACACACACATACATACATACATACAGACATACTGACGTCATCGTGAAAATAGTTGGAAAAGGTTCCTAGGACCTCAAAACGTGAAGATCTGGTAGAAACTCGATTTTCGAAAATCCAGGCAAAATTATTAACTATCTTCCTTATACTATATATACGTAGCGGGAAGTTAAAAAATATATCCGTAAGCCCACTGTAAGCCGGCTGACCCTGCAGGCCACTTCCCACTTCCCACTTAATTGAGGTCCATCTACAGTTTGTTAAAAATTACAATATTTTACTGTTTGTAAAGTTATACATATGTAAAACAATAATTGACTTTGGTATATCGAATAACATTTAACACAATTTTGAGCTTAATATTTTGATGGAATGATCCAACGATTTAATCAAACTTGAGCACTACATTTAGCCAAGCTGGTAGAACATCACCAAAAGGATTAGGACAAGTACATACCTTTGTTTTTGATTTTCAATTGTAGGTAGGCATTAGCACACACGTGTTTTTTGGGAACAAAAAGTAATTTTTTAATATAAAATAGTTTATCATTACTTACATTACATGTACAAATTATTTAAGCACTTAAGCAATACACTTTTTACTTTCCTGTTTCATTTCACTTCGTAAATGGGTCAATCTCAAGAAATGTCTTCCAACCTTGAAGAGATTACGTTTTTCAACACAAAGATGGCAGAATATGAGGAAAAAATTCTAAAATTGGCCTCTTCCGCATCTGTTGGAGGTGTTAACATCCTCTTTATCACAAGACTTCACAAATTTCAAGAATTTGGTTTGGAAAGCTTTGTCATTATTAAAAAATCAAACAGAGCTCCTGTCACTAGGTATAAAAAGACATGAAGCTTTCTTAAGAAGAAATGTTGTTCTGCTTCATGGTATCTTAGAAGATCACCAAGAAACACTAATTGACAAAGTCACCAGTATTTTTTGCAATCGGATGGGTTTGGCTGAATTTTCCAATAGCTTTTGATTGACCAATTGAGGCCTGTCACCGTCTTGGCACTCACAAAGGAAAGGCAAGGCCCGTTCTGATTAGATTCCGGGAGCTTAAGCAATGATCTGGTATGGGCGAATAAAAATACTCTCAAAGGTTCTGGTCTGACTGTATCGGAATTTCTTACCAAATCAAGACATCAATTGTTTATGGAGGCTCGCAAGGTTTTTGGAGTTAATAAGTGTTGGTCTTCAAATAGTAAAATCATCATTATGCTGCCAGACAAAAACCGTGTCACAATTGAGCAGATGGCTGATCTTCGGAAGCAAATTTTAAAACATCCGTGTCAGGAGCCTGAAGTTACAAAAGGGACTTCTCCTGTAGCTACAACTGTTGTGACTTTGATTAAGTCTCCGCGTAAACCAAGGCGCAGAATGTAGTGCAAATACGTATATTTATTTTATTCAGGTATTCTGTTTATTTAGAAGCATGCCTTTGTGTTTAATGGGGTGACTGATATATTAGTATTCGCTAAGATATTAGTAGATAATATTGAAAGAATTCGTGGATTAGTCATCCGGCGAACTATAATATTCTAATATTTCATATTCGCCTAATCCCTGTAACAGCTATTCAAAATGAATCGGATAATATCATTCGGAATAGTTCGGATTCACTAGATTGGTGCCCGTCGGATTCGTGAAAATATTCAAATATTTCACGATACGCCGCGCCGTACGTACGAATGAGACAGACGTATTTCCTGCAGTATCAGTATCAGATCCTATTGATGTTGCTTTAAGGTCCAAATTACAGTGAAATATTAGTTAATACTGATATATTAGTTATTTTCCTGCCGTATCAGTATCAGATCTTATTACTGTTAATTTGTACCTTACAAATTACAGTGAAATATTAGTTAATACTGATATATTAGTTAAGATTTTATAATATTTCTATGTGATTTTTTTTTTTTTTATATCAAGATAGCAAACAAGCAGATGGGTCTCCTGGTGGAAAGAGTCAACCATCGCCTATAGACACCAAAGATGTTAATGGTGCGTTGCTATCTTGTGGCGAGGTCTAATGCCACATGCATAAGTTTACCGGCTACCTTACCCTCCAAACCGGAACACGACAGCGACAAGCACTGACGCTATTGCGGCAGGAATAGGTAAGGCGGTGGTACCAGACCCGGGCGAGACAATGCAGAACTCTACCACCTAGTAGCCACGAGGGTAGTGACTCGCATAGCCAATCGGTCGCCTTTTACGACCTGCCTGACTGAACGGCAGTTGGCCTATTCTGCAAAGGAGGCCGGGACCAACACGGCGAGTATATTAGTATCACCTAATGTTGAGAAATATCGGTAATAACCCGTCTCTATTTGTGTTGTTTTTTGTAAATTATTTAATTCTGCGCTTATTTGGACTCCTCTTCACGAAATAAAGAAAACAAGGGGAAGTGAAGAGCGGGCGTGCCGCGTGCGCCACTATTATGCGCTTTTACTCTAAATTGCCTTAGTGATACTTACCATATCATTAGGAGATAGTCGTCGTACGAAAATCTATTATACACCGAATTATGCCGTATTGTGCCATCCTTGAATGCAGAAATGATAGTAGAATACAGATGATTAAAAATGGAGATATTTCATATCATTCGAAAGTACAATTTTCATTTTATTTTAATTAAATTCCTGATTTAATATAATCTCTAATGATATAATAGAAAGTCAAGCTAAAATCAGCCGTACACCTTACATATAAAGTACATTTTAGGTTGACCTAATTTTTCTAGAAAGATATACGTAATGACTGTCATTACGTATATCTTTCTAGAAAAATTAGGTTTAGTTCTCTACTCAAATATGATCAACTGAAAACTACGGAAAATCAATGCTGCCATCTATTGTAGAATAGCGAAACTATTACGATCTTAAGTTTCACTATTGTACAAATAGATGAGTCTATTTTGAATAGACTACAAAAGGACGTAAATACTCTTTTTTTTGTAGCAAAATAAAATTAATTGTAACGCAGTTTGGTATATTTTTAAATGTTCTGTTTGTGTGTTTCGGATTATTGCTGTTTAAAATGAAAACGACCAATGAAACAATGTTTGCATTAGTAGTTTATATGCAATAATGCTTATTTTATGTGTGAGTGTGGCGATCGCGGTCCTGATACAAATGTTTGTACTTGCCAATTCCGTTGTTTTCTTTATTTCGTGCTCCTCTTCAATATACGTATAGCTTGTGCTTTGTACTTTGTAGATACATACGTATGTCGTCTCCCGCTTTAGCTTGTAATTTGAATAGTTTATGTAATACCTATACGTAATAATATGTTTATTTACATTTTTTAATAAGGGTACACAGTTAACAGTACACAATATAGACTTTTTTTTTAATTTGTTTAATGGCTTTTGACCATTGCTTGGGAGCAATAGGATTCCGCCAATGTCTACGTAGTGACTAAGACACGATGGAGATGCAAATGTGCGGTAGGTTTAGTTAAGTATTTTATTGAGATTTCACCACCACCTGAAACAAACACAACTACTCGAGACATTCTACACAAACATAGTGTTAAAATAGACAGCACAAATCACATTTCACAATAACAGTTATACTATGTTAAAAGTAACTACAATTTAATGTTAAAATGGTCTATATACTGGCTTAAGAGTTGGACAAAAGGAGTATCAACGAAGCATAATAGAGAGTGGATATTCATAGGACGGGGAATGTTAGGGGGTAATATATCATAAAGAGAGGTAGAATATTTGTGGCAGTTGTAAAAAATATGGTCAAGAGAACCTTCGTCTAAACCACATTCACAGATAGAGTGGTCTCTTACATGGATTTTGTTCAGGAACACTGGAGTACACACATGACCTAGACGTAGTCTACAAATGACTGATGTGGCTCTTTTACTTCCTTTACGAAACTTAAAAAACCAGGGTCTGGAGCGGATTTGCGGTTGGATTAAACCATAATATCATCCAGTATGGATTCTGGTCATTTGCCAGTCAGAATTCCAGGAGTCTTTAAGCAAGGTATTAGCATAATATAATAGATCATTTGCATAAGATTTGAAGTGTAACAAAGTGCCCGAAACTGAAGATGATTTAGCCCATTTATCTGCTAATTCGTTGCCTCTAATGCCACTGTGGCCAGGGACCCAACATAAAATAATTTCCAGTCCTTGGGTTTTACACTTCCAAAGAAGTTCTTTAATATGTAATATGATTGGATGCCCAGACTTGGTCCTAAATTGATTGCTATTAATTGCCTGTAGGCAGCTTTTTGAGTCAGAGAATATGTCTGCTTTCTTAATATTGTGGGTTTCTGCATAGGAGATGGCTTCAAAAATAGCAATTCCTTCTCCAGTAAAACTGGAAATTGTAGGAGGACATTTAAAAGTGAGTACAACCTTAAATTTGGGAATCCAAACAGCGTAGTCCAACATAGTCACCCTGTGACTGCAGGGATGAGTCCGAAAACATTAACAACCAATCAGCATATGTTCTAGACACATAATCAGTGAACAGAGAGTTATCATTAGGATCTCCCTTGGCAATGCCTAAGTCCAGAATCACTAAAGGAGAGTATATTAGTGCTTCATAGTTACATTTAAAGAGGGGGTTAATAGTAGTCTGGAAATGAGGGTATTGCAAAGATCTAAACTTATTATAACTATGAACTAATTCGAGTGGGATTCTTATTAGTCCAGTAATGAGAGATAGAATTTTTTGGGATAATATTTCTAGTTTAGGAAATAATGGATGGCTAAGATTTTGTGAAATTTTGAAGAGAAATTTGTCTGAAATGTATTGTCTGCGTATTAATAACTAAAGTGCATTTTTGGGTGAGGATCTCATAGCTCCTATTACAATCCGAAGGCATTTTGCTTGTATTAAATCTAATTTGTTAAGAGGTATTTTATTACAGGGCTTGCATCTCTAAGTAGTCTGTGTACAGGGCTCAAGAATAAATGATCCATAATCTAAATGACTGCGAACAATAGCATTGTATAAAAGCTTCTGGCAGTAGAGGTGTGAGCCCCACCATACACCTGAGAGGGATTTCAGAATATTAACACAATTTTCAGACTTCTGGGAGACATAATTAAAATGAGCAACACCTGCCATCTTGAAGTCTAGATAAATGCCTAAGAATTTTACTGTGTCATGAACAGGGATAATTTCAGTATTACAAATCAGTGTGGGAGTTTGAATATTTCTTTTGCATGTAAAAACAACAGCACTGCTTTTGGATGGAGAAAGAGTAAGGTGGTGATCTTCCATCCAAGAATTTAAGTAATAAAGGGCAGAGTTAAGAGCAGTTGCGGTTTCATGAATAGAGCTGGATGATTTATATAAAACTAGATCATCTGCGTATTGGAGAAGGTTAGCAAAGGAGTTACTGCTGTTTTTGAGGTTATATGAGTATATGTTGAAGAGGAGGGGACTTAATACAGAGCCCTGCGGAAGGCCTGACTATATATGTCTAGGGGAGATTTGGGAACCTTGGTATCGGACTATAATTTGCCTGTCTATGAAAAGATTGCATATAAAGTTAATAATCCTCTCGGGGATACTCAGCTGTACCATCTAGTTTCTGAGTAGCGGAAGATATACATTATCATATGCTGAGCAGATACCTAAAAAGACTCCAACTAAATGTTCTTCATTGGAGAAGGCAATTCTTATGTCAGTGGTAAGAATACTCAAGCTGTCTAGAGTACCCTTACCTTTACGAAATCCAAATTGACTTCTTGGGAGGACCACATTGTTCTCAACCAGCCATTCAAGTCTATTTTGATAAGGTGTTCTAGAATTTTACAAAGCACTGAAGATAAGGCTATGGGTCTATATGAAGATTGGATTAAAGTGTCTTTGCCAGGCTTGTGAATAGGAATTATTATTTGTTTCTTCCATGAAGAAGGGATAGTTCCCGAAGTAAAAACAGCATTTAATAGCTTGAGGAAAAAGGATTTTGAATAAAAACTAAGATTTTTTAAAAAAGAGAATGGTATGCCATCTTCACCGGGGGTGGTGTCTTTTAGACCATCTAGAGCACATTTCAATTCTTCAAAGAAGGGTTGATTAAACTTATTTTGATATACTAGATTAGGACAATTGGGGACAGGAGGACTAAAGAAGAATTCTTTATTAGGGACAAATGGAGGGGCCAATGAATCTGCAAAACAGTTAAGCCATATATTGGGGTCATTAGATGCGGATGAGTCGGGAACAAAGGAGCCCCTGAACCTTTCCACAGTTTTTCCACACCTGGCTAGTGGGAGTTTTTGGCTTAAGACTTTCATAAAAGTGCTTCCAACCTTACGTTTTTTCTTATTTAGACTTTTTTTGCAGTTGGCTGCTTCTCGTTGATATTTTATAAAGTTTTCTGATGTCAAACAATGGTTGTAGCACTTCTCTGCTTCTTTCCTATTTTTAACAGCATTAGTGCATTCGGCATCCCACCAAGGTAGGGGTAATAAGTGCTTTGAAGGTTTTTTTTTCTTAGGGAAAACAGCATCTGCACTCTCTAACAGTAGTTGAGTAAACATACAATAGGTAGATTCAATATTGGTTATAGGAACATTTGTAATATTTGAGATTTCATTGTCAGCTACCTGAGCATACTTGTTCCAATAGACTACATCATGTACAGTACCCGGCGATAAATATTGCACATCGACCTTTGGAAAGAGACAATCGGCTAATTTCGGCTTCGTAGAGCGTTATCTCTGTCGCACAAAATACAAACAGTCCGGTACCTATTAGGAGCTGTTAAAACAAGTATGATTTGCTTCTTTTGATATTTTTATTCTTTGTATAAAATACACTAATTTTTCTATAAGTGATGGCTTTAGGTTGGGGTAAAATAAAATAAAAAAACATTTTTACATTATGTTTACGTATTTAATTATTTTGGAACATTACAGCTTTAGTGTACATAATAAACACCATTATACCTATTGCTAAAATGAGACATTGCAATAAAAATAATAATAATTCTAATTCTCAATTACTTCCATTTCACTATCTGTGCTCTCAAAGAGGTCAATATCACTGTCACTATCAGCCGTATTTATTACTAATCTATCAGTGTAATTGTCTAAACTGTGTTGAATGCTTCTATATTCATTCTCACATTTGATTGCATGATCGCAAACCTTTTTCCACTCTTCAGCGCCGATCATGTTTACTTTTTCAGTCAATAATGTTTTTACTGTAGTTAAGTTCATACCCACATTTCTAGAGGCTACATAGCCTTTCAGTTGAGACCATATATTTTCAATTGGATTAAAATCCGGATGATATGGTGGCAATCGCAACACAGTGTGCCCATGTTCGGCAAGTATTTTGTCCACAGAAAACTCTGTATACCTCTCCTTGTGCTGACATATAATAGCGTAAATCTGGGTTTTTGTTAATTTTGGATCAACTGGAATTTCATGTCTGTTTAACCAGTTGATCATTTCCCGTTTAATGGTGTTTGAGTTGGGGGGTCTCTCAACATACTTGTTGTGATAGGGTGCGTTGTCGATAACTAGAACAGAATCACTGGGTATATTTGGGATTAATTGCTTAACCAGCCATTTCTCATAGTTATCGTTATTCATTTCATTGTGATAGTCACCTGTAGTGTCCGTGGTCTAACTAACGTTTGAGACCCCCCAACTCAAACACCATTAAACGGGAAATGATCAACTGGTTAAACAGACATGAAATTCCAGTTGATCCAAAATTAACAAAAACCCAGATTTACGCTATTATATGTCAGCACAAGGAGAGGTATACAGAGTTTTCTGTGGACAAAATACTTGCCGAACATGGGCACACTGTGTTGCGATTGCCACCATATCATCCGGATTTTAATCCAATTGAAAATATATGGTCTCAACTGAAAGGCTATGTAGCCTCTAGAAATGTGGGTATGAACTTAACTACAGTAAAAACATTATTGACTGAAAAAGTAAACATGATCGGCGCTGAAGAGTGGAAAAAGGTTTGCGATCATGCAATCAAATGTGAGAATGAATATAGAAGCATTCAACACAGTTTAGACAATTACACTGATAGATTAGTAATAAATACGGCTGATAGTGACAGTGATATTGACCTCTTTGAGAGCACAGATAGTGAAATGGAAGTAATTGAGAATTAGAATTATTATTATTTTTATTGCAATGTCTCATTTTAGCAATAGGTATAATGGTGTTTATTATGTACACTAAAGCTGTAATGTTCCAAAATAATTAAATACGTAAACATAATGTAAAAATGTTTTTTTTATTTTATTTTACCCCAACCTAAAGCCATCACTTATAGAAAAATTAGTGTATTTTATACAAAGAATAAAAATATCAAAAGAAGCAAATCATACTTGTTTTAACAGCTCCTAATAGGTACCGGACTGTTTGTATTTTGTGCGACAGAGATAACGCTCTACGAAGCCGAAATTAGCCGATTGTCTCTTTCCAAAGGTCGATGTGCAATATTTATCGCCGGGTACTGTAGTTTGTATTTTAAAAGGGGTTCAGCAGCGTATATAGGTACTACAGAGTGGGGTAGGGAAATTAATATGGGGAAGTGATCACTACCTAAGGTATGTGGGTATGTTTTCCAGGTTAGGACTGAGGACAAGTTTGGAGAACAAGCTGTAAGATCCACGGCCGAGTTGGGATTCTGATTAGGATAAACTTTATGAGTTGGAGAGCCTGTGTTAATGATAAAGGCATTATTGTTATCGAATAAGTCTAGAAGAAATGGTGAAAAGGAATCAGAGTAGTGGGAACCCCAAGATATATGGTGGGTGTTAAAGTCCCCTAAAATGATTTTGGGATGTGGAACAGCAGAAAAGGTAGAGGAAAGATCAGATAAGAGGTTTTGATTTGGATGGGGATATAAACAGATAAAAAATTGATGTCCAGTACTTTGGCTGCAACTGCACCAACTGCACGATTGTGTGAAGGAAGGTTAATTTGGGAAAAGGTAAAAGATTTATTGATAAGCAGGGCACAGCCCGCATACCCATCGTCCCTGTCATCCCGGAGACATGCATAGCCCCTAACCTTCAAAGAAGAATTAGGGAGCAGCCACGTCTCCGAGATGGCAGCCACAGTGGGGCCGAATTTATTTAAAAGATAAATTAAGTCAGGTTTTCTCGGTCTGATAGATCTACAATCCCATTGTAGGAATTGGACTAGATCCATCAGAGGGCCGGATTACATTTGCAAGATGTGTTACTTTGTCGGCAACGTTGGTCGGTAATCGGTATACAGTCGTTAAACTTAAGGATGAAGTTACTCACAAAATCCAAGAGTAACTCCACGAGGTTTTCATTCGGAGTTAAAGCATTATTATTATTATTTGTTTGTATAGCGGAGCCATTAGGAAGAGCAGATTGAGGGAGTGATATAAGGGAATGGTGAGTCAGTCTGTCATAGCCTTTATCTGGTAAGGACTTGGGGCGAGCTGGGATTAAAAAGGTTTTCTTGTAAGATCGTGAGTGGGTGGGGAGATTAAGTTGAGCCTGGGAACTGGAGCATTGGTTTGGTTCTTGGTAATAGGAATGGATGGCAGGAGCAGAAAGTGAAGTAAGAGTTTGTGAGTATGATTTTTGTTGTAAGGGAATCTGTTGAGATGCCTCCACATATGATATATTCTGCTGAGACATAATCACTTTAATTCATTTTTGCCTGGATTGTTCATTGCAGTTTTTGTTTGTCGAAAAGTGATTACCAGAGCAAAATATACACGTAGCAGACAGCTCATCAACGTCACAACTGTCACCGGTGTGGCTTTGGGTGCAACGGTAGCATCGAGGTTTCGATCTGCACTGTGTCTTGATATGCCCAAACCGGCAACAGTTGTGGCATTGGATTGTGGGTAGTAAATATGTCTCTACTGGCAGGGAAGTATAATGGCAATAGATATTGTTTGGTAAAACTTGACCCGCAATTGTCACCACAACAGATTGGGTAGGAGCCCATTGTGTATTACCTTCAGATATTACTTTTCGATTTAGGCGGCGTACCTTTTAAATGATCCCGCAGCCTTGGGGTAACTGGGCAGCCTCCACAAATTCGGCCATGGACCATTCACATGGAACTCCACGGACAAGGCCAAGACGGGTGATGTTATATGATGGAATCCTTGCTATTAAGTTATTTGTGGCTAGGGCTTTATTTTTAATAAACCGGATTCGATAGCCACTTTGTTTCTACCAGCGCTTTTAACGCTGCCCTTAATAATTCCATTTATATTATTATGGGTCAAAAATAGACCGATTTTGATTGGGCGTAGAATTAATCCCGCTGAAGGATCCGATTCTAATCGAAATAAGTGGACTAAAAATAAGCCTTTATCTTCGGAAGAATCATTGAAAGGTGTCTTTAGGGACGGATGGGTGTATATTGTCGAAATAGATGGTGAAGGGTTCTCTGGATTCGTTATTCTTTTGGGATGATTAATCGGTTCAGGATCTGTATTAGAAGAGCGTTTTGAAGCATTCTTTCCGGTATTTACAGGTTCATTTTAAGAAAAAAGGTCGAGTGAATTTTGAATGTTAAGCGGAATGCCGGGGTATTTTCCCCCATCTTTCCGTTTTATTTGCCCGAAGGGCCTTATAGATGTTAGTAAACTTACCACCAAACACGAACAACGACACAAAAATATCTCAATAAAATATTGAAAAGATTTATCAAACCCGATTATTTTACAAAATTTTTTCACTACCACGTGTGTTTATCAACTCCGTAAGCGAAATCCAAAATATAGACTTGCAGCTGTACTCTCCAGTACATACATATTGTAGTCTTTGGCTGTACCTAATTAATCAGTTGTCAATGTCAGAAGTCACCAATTGTCATTTATTTGTTTTGTTTTTTTGTGTCGGCAAAGAACTTATTCTGTGTAAAGCCATCTCGTTCTCCTAATTCTTCTTTTTTTGCGTGCTAATATGTTTGTTGTTTTAATTTATATTTTCTACTTATATTGTCTTTACATAACGGCTTATAACTATTAAATCGGCTATTCACTTGTGGACTTACAGTTATAAATATTTTACTTATAAGCTGTGAAAGTCTATGTAATCACAAACAATTATTCACTAGTTTTTATTTGTATGTTGTTAGTTTGTGCCACCTTATTTACTGTTATGTTTCAAACAAATAATAAGAATTAACTACCTGCAGGTGCATACATATTGTTTCTTTTTATTTATTTTGTTTTTTTTTTTATGTAGCTAAATAAGATTCTCCTGTTTTTATTTTTTGTAAATTAGTGTAATAATTATTCAGAATACCTGTGTACTACTAAGTTATTTTATGTGTAAGTGGCTATTTTACTCCCACCTTCCTATGTGTGTGTTGCCTGAGTGTTTATTTTTTATGCCTTGTTTTTATTTAGTTATTATCGGTGTGCTGTTATTTGTAATACAAACACCTTATATTTTTATTATTATTTTTTTTTTATTATTTAATATATATATATATATATTTTTATCTAGTTTTACGTATATAACTTATAATTGTATTGTAATATTTAAACATACACATACACCTGCATTATTTATTATTTTTATACAGTTATTTATTTTTCTTCTGTAAAATTTTATGGATACTCTTGGTCAGCTTAATGATAGTTTTATTTCTTGCTCTACGTCTGATGACGAGTTTCTTAGTGTGGTAAGTGATGCATCCTCGTCAGCAAACATTACAGTAAATGATGATTTCATCGGTTTTTTCTGAATACACAAATAATCTTAATTAGAGAATCTGCTACACGACTTATGTCCGTCTTCTTATCGTGATGTCATAATTTTAGGTGATTTTAATACATGTTTATTAAAAAATGATAATAAACAAATAAACTTCTTAATATTTATCTTCTTTTAACTCGCATCTTCCTCCTTTGTCTGCCATTCATAAGTCGCCAAATTGCTTGTCTTCACTCCTCGACTTAGCTATATTGTTTCAAAAATTAAAATCATACACAGTTATATAGTTTATAGCAAACATACTTCATATTTTTTAAGTAATATTCAGGCTAATGTACCGATTTTTTTAAATCTTGTCAGCTCTTCTACTTAAAAAACTGCGTCAAATACCGTAAATTCTATCTCGATGTCTAGAAATCCACGCACTCTCGGCACTTTTTGCCTCGCACTACATACTCCGTTGTGGAATCAATTACTGGCAGGGGTGTTTCGAGACAGATACGACTTGGGAGCATTCAAGAAAAGAGCTTACTCATCCTTAAAAGGCTAGCAACGCAGCTTCAAAACCTCTGGTATTGCGGATGTCCATGGGCGGCGGTGCTCACTTACCATCAGGTACACCTCGGTGCTCGTTTGCCCTCTTTTCAATAAAATAAATAAATAAATTAGATTAAAATCCGTTGATTCGTTCGGGTTTAATTAACGACGCAAATTTTTGTAGACTTTTTAACCTATTGATTTTGTAGCTAAATAAAACAACTTTTTCAAAAATTTACGCCGATACGAAACCGATCATGATTGTAAAAATATACAAAAACTCAAGCTTCGGTATAGTTTTCGCTTCGCTTGAAATACCTCATTTTAGCGGGAAGTTTGAGGGATGGCCTGCAGGTCTGTCAATCTGTCAAAACAGGCAAATCTGTCATTGCTGGTGTTCCCCAAGGCTGCGTGCTATCACCGACACTGTTCCTTCTGCATATCAATGATATGATGCGATTTAGCAACATACATTGCAATGCGAATGACAGTACTGGTGATGCTACATACTCCGGCCGAAGCGGTATTTCTCGGGAACACGTCCAAGCGTGCCGAAACAAGCTTGTGTCTGAAGTCGACACGACTCACACAGTCGAATCGACTTCCCGATGTCTCGGAATGGGGTCGTCAAAACCTGGTTACTTTTAACCCCAAGAAGACACAGCTTTGCGTGTTCACCGCAAAAAAGACGCCCTGTGTCGTATCACCTCCATTTGAGGATACTCTCCTGACAGCCTCAGCTAGTGTCGGAATCCTGGGAGTTGACATATCGAATTACGTTCAGTTCCGCGGTCATTTGGAAGGCAAGGCTAAACTAGCCTCCAAAAAGCTCGGTGTGCTCAGCAGAGCGAAACAGTACTTTTTGCCGGTACTTTTTTCACATTGAGTACTGTTCGCATCTCTGGGCCGGAGCTCCCCAGTACCAGCTTCTTCCACTTGATCGCATTCGGCGTAGAGCGGTTCGAATCGTTGACGACCAGGCTATTTCGAAACAGCTTGACTCCTTGGCATTGCGCAGAGATGTAGGTTCTCTCTGTGTCTTTTATAGTAGATATCATGGATTTTATCGTATATATCACAATCGGATATCGCGTCAAAATTTGAAGTTCTATCCTCACCATCTCGATGTCTGGAAATCCATAACTGTGCGATTGTCCCGACACTTTACCTCGCACTACTCTGTTGTGGAAACAAGAAACAATTACCGGCAGGGGTATTTCCGAACGGAAGCGACATAGGGACCTTCAAGAAAAGAGCTTACTCAGTCTTAAAAGGCCGGCAACGCAACTGCAAGACCTCTGGTATTGCGGATGTCCATGAGCGGCGGTGATCACTTACCATCAGGTGCACCTCTTGCTCGTTTGCCCCCTCTTCTATAAAGAAAAAGGTCAACCCATTTACAGATTTTTTTAAACAGAAACACTGCAATAAACCTGCATAAAATCATGCATAAAAATCAAGAAACAATGTGAAGTGCGAACTGCGAAAGACAAAACACACAGGTTCCGACTTCCGACACGCTCGCAGGAGGCGATTGCGACTTGCGGGCGAATAGCTATAGACAACGTGTCACGGGAATCACCGAGACCATGATCGGCTTGGCCGACTAGTCGGCTTCTTTTCAACCTACTAATCGGCTAGTCGGCTAAAGTCACGATCGGCACATCTCTAATAAATATTGATTAAAATAAATAATACGTTACTTTATTCCCTTATATTTTATTTTGCTACTTACACAGTTTACAAATGTTTAATTCAAATTGCGTATAGTCTATAGTCATCAATGTTGTTTTCACCGCTAACAATTTCGTCCGTTGTATATCACGGTCCATGCGCTGCCCCCCCCCCCCCCCCCGCTCAGTCCCCTCCGTCGTTGTCGTCCCCCCCCCCCCCCCCCCCGCTGCCTGCACCGCGCGCCCGAGGACTCATTAAAGCGGTCTATCTATAGTAATTACTATTTTCATACTGTTTGAGGGTAACGGCGGTGTAATTTACTTCAAATTTTGCATGAATATTATTAATAGGTCGGGTCAACATATTATAGGCTACATATTATCACGCTATCACCTACGGGGGTGAGGCTGTGCGGAGTAAACGAAGTCCGCGCGGACGAAGTCGCTGGCAACAGCTAGTATAAAATAAATAAACGACATACATCTTGGAGGTGTTATATTTTTGTATACAGTCATGGTAAAATTGACAGCTTATTCGAGTTGATGATCACCAACCGATCAGTTAAAAAGTTTTAAGGTGTGGGTGAAAATACTGATTGCTTTATATATAGGCGTTTAACGACAGCGGTTTTGATATAATTTGAAAAGCATGCCATTTTCTCCTCTATAATGATTCCATATGAGCACCATTTCATACACTTCTCGAAAAAGGATTTGTGTATATTTGAATGATTTTTAAACTGCCTTTGCTTTTAGACATTCTTCTACAGACATCACAAGCAAAAAGTTTTCCTTCAGCGTGAATCAATTTATATTGACGAAAATTACCTAAATGTGTGTAATTCCTATGCAAACATTACACACATAATGTTTTATTGCATTGTGTATAATTAAATGGTACTTTCAAATTGTCTGTTTGTCTAAACGTTTTGGTACAGAACTTATCAGTTTCTCTCCAGTGTGAATTAACTTATGATAACGCAAACTCCTTGAAGCTCTGAAACCCTTACTGCAGACATTACACACATAGGGTTTTATGTCACGGTGTATATTTAAATGGCTCTTCAAGCTGCCTTTCTCTCTGAACGATTTTTTACAAAACTCACAAGCAAATGGTTTTCCTCCAGTGTGGATTAACTTATGACGCTGCAAACTATTTATCAGTGTGAAACCCTTACTGCAGACATTACACACATAGGGTTTTGTATTACTGTGTATATTTAAATGCCTTTTCAAGCTGCCCTTCTCTGTGAAACATTTTTTACAAATCTCGCAAGCAAATGGTTTCTCTCCAGTGTGGATTAACTCATGACGCCGCAAATCACTTGAGCATGTGAAACCCTTACTGCAGACATTACACACATAGGGATTTATGTTACTGTGTAGATTTAAATGGCTCTTTAATTTGCCCTTCTGTCTAAACGATATTTTACAAAACTCACAAGTGAATGGTTTCTCTCCAGTGTGAATTAACTCATGACGACGCAAATTACTTGATATTCTGAAACCCTTACTGCAGACATTACACACATAGGGATTTATGTTACTGTGTAGATTTAAATGGCTCTTAAATTTGCCCTTCTGTCTAAACGATATTTTACAAAACTCACAAGTGAATGGTTTCTCTCCGGTGTGAATTAATTCATGACGACGCAAACCACTTAACCGTCTGAAACCCTTACTGCAGACATTACACACATAGGGTTTTGTATTACTGTGTATATTTAAATGCCTGTTCAAGCTGCCCTTCTCTGTGAAACATTTATTACAAATCTCGCAAGCAAATGGTTTCTCTCCAGTGTGGATTAACTCATGACGCCGCAAATCACTTGAGTATGTGAAACCCTTACTGCAGACATTACACATATAGGGATTTATGTTACTGTGTAGATTTAAATGGCTCTTTAATTTGCCCTTCTGTCTAAACGATATTTTACACAACTCACAAGTGAATGGTTTCTCTCCAGTGTGAATTAACTCATGACGACGCAAATTACTTGATATTCTGAAACCCTTACTGCAGACATTACACAGATAGGGTTTTGTGTTACTGTGTATCTTTAAATGCCTTTTCAAGCTGCCCTTCTTTATGAAAGATTTTTTACAAAACTCACAAGTGAACGATTTCTCTCCAGTGTGAATTAACTCATGACGACGCAAATAACTTATCTGTGTGGAACCCTTACTGCAGACATTATACACAAATGACTTGTTATCGCTGTGAGTTTTCAAGTGTCTCTTTAAAGTAACATTTTGATCAAAAGCTTCCCCACAAATAGCACACCAGTATAACGCACCCTTATTTTTCTCATAATTTACTTGAGAATGTCTAAGTCTCGTTAATACAACGACAGGTGTCTTGGAAGATGCCACTTTAGTCCTTACATCTACTGCTTGATCAGTGCTTTCTTCTAACTCTTGGAACTTCCCATACTGACCTGCAAAAAACGTACTGTCTATACATCTCATGCTCTAGGTAAGGAAAAAACAGTGAGTTTATTAATTTCCAGAAGAAATATTACACTCGGGTTGGAAAATTGTATAAAATGTCTTTAGTCCATAGAAATGGTTAATCATACTAAGGCTCACTTTGAATTAAAAAAATATAATGATATTATAAAAAGCTCCAGTTTAGTACAAGGATTAAGTAATTTGCCCTTAAATTAAACATCTATTTTAAAAATGGAAACAAATCAATATTAATATGGTAAATGCGAAAGTTTGGATGTTTGGATGGATGAACGTTTGTTAGAGAGACCACGCACATGCTAATTTTAGCATCCAAATCGCGCGTTTTAGCGACTGCATCGATGCTGCATTGCGATTTATCGACTCTGCGATCGATCACGGCATCCAAATCGCGCGTTTTAACGACTGCATCGCGGTTTAGCGACTCTCTGCGATAGGTC
Source organism: Apodemia mormo (assembly GCA_036924255.1). NCBI lineage: Eukaryota > Metazoa > Arthropoda > Insecta > Lepidoptera > Riodinidae > Apodemia > Apodemia mormo. The sequence continues at coordinate 8,807,165 of JAUPFN010000028.1, forward strand.
GCGGCATCCAAATGGTATTTTATAGCGACTGCATCGATGCTACATCGTGATTTTGCTATTTCCTGCGTGCGGTCGCGGCATCGAAATCGCGAGTTCAGCGACTGCTTCGATGCTAGACCGAGTCGACAGAAGTACGCCGTTTAATAATCGACCATCGATTACTTCTTGATTTGTAAAAGTATTGTTTACTTTTACTAATTAATTTATAAATTTCATACCTTATTTTATATATTTCATATCTTTTTTTTCTTAAAAATATTAACAGTAACCCACATTGGTATTAATATAAAAAATATACTGATATAACTTTATGGTCTTTGTTAAACTACATTGGTGTTAAAATATACCGAATAGTACCTACCGCCAATTGGCAAACTATCAATAGTATCGACTATTGATTGGCCATTTTAAGCCCTAAGACAAATAATAATGTCAATATTCATAATAGTTATTGATTCTTTATTATGTCACAAGATAGGAAACAAACAAACGGCTCTCCGATTGGAAAGAGACAACAATCGCCCATAAACACTATGGCAATAAGATTTACTAATCTTATTACCATCTTTGGTATTTGATTTAATTACCTTACTAGGCACGTTATGATCAGAAAAGTTTGGCTGCAAGAGTTCATACAATTTCGATAAAAATGTGTGATTGTTCCATCACGTCATCATCAGCATGATTAATTTATAGTTATAATAGATTTATGTAATTTTTTCTGTTATTTTAGTAATGTAATACAATATTGTATGTTTCCCAAAATTAAAAATCTGTCCTCTGATTGTTGTGTTTGCCACTCAGCATCAATTGAGTTTTTTTATATCACAAGAAAGCAAACAAGTAGACGATTTTCCTAATGGAAAGAGAAACCATCGCCTATAGACATCAAAGATGTTAATGGTGCGTTGCTATCCGTGTGGCATATGGGCACATGCATAAGTCCACTGCTAACTTATCCTCCAAACCGGAACATGACAATAAAAAGCATTGACGTTATTACGTCAGGAATACGTAGTTGGTTTCCTCTTTAAAATACGTTAAAACAAATTATTTTCAACCGACGAAAAACGGAGACTATCAGTTTGACAAAATATATGAATGTATGTAATTTTTAGGATTGGATAAAATATTTGCATATGTTCTTGAGTACATGTTTGTATGTATATATGTTTTTCCACAAACTTGTCGGGAACTAAAAGTCATATCGAGATAATTCTTTTGGATTTAAATCAAGTTCCGACCAAATGACAATAAATGCCAGAGTCCCTCACGGATCAGTTATCTCCGCAACTCTATTCCTGCTACACATTAACAACCTGCTGAGGCCTGGTATCTATGGGTACGCAGACGATAGTACTGTTGTGGAGAGTTACGCATCCAGCGCACAGGCCAGTACAGCACAGATCCGGTCTCTCCGGGAGGAGATGGTCGTTCGTTACAACATGTCCTTACAGGCAGGCAGATGCCAGTCTGGTCAAGTTTAATGCGACTAAGACCCAGGTTGTAATATTTTTAAAAAATATTTATTTATGAAAATAATTTATTAATTCGTTTTAAAATTCAACTTGCAATATTTGTATTTTAAGTTGAAATAGACTGTAAGCACATAACACTTTTTTTGTTTAATATATACGTAAATTTCACGTTTTTTTTGGGTTTTAAAAAGATAGCGTCGCCTACCCTGAAGCGGCCATCTTCGAAAAGCCCCAGACACGCGACCCGATTCCATAGATCAACAAAGTATTAGACATTAGTTCATACAAGGTCACATCAATATTTTCCTTTTTCCCTATGGCAATAATTGAAAATGTATTCAGCCTACTATGTTTCGTTACACATTTATTATTTTCAAGAATCTAAGTTAAGGATAAAATAATAAATTGTAATTTACGAAAAAATGTTTATATATGTATGAATTATCGATATAATTTTCGGGAGGAAAAAAACAGTTTATGTAAATTGGCCATTTGATAGTAGGGAACGCGAAATATACGCATTACAATTCCCTCCCAGCCAGGAACAAAAATTTTTTTCAGGTTAAGCCTGAAGAACAAATTATTTAACAAAAGAATTAAACGGAAATTGAATAACGAGACCAATCCAATCCTAAACACAAAATTTATGTTGGCATGGAGGTGGATTTATTTATAATTGAGTACATTGTATTTGCATTTACAAGAAGCAAATTGATAAACTTCAAATAAATCACTAGGGAGTTATTACATTGCAAGATAATGCTCTTCGTTGGATGTGAGAGTGTTTGTTGTTAAAAAAAAATAATAATATGAAGATTCACCTCTAATGAAATGACTTAGTTAAGAGTTCACAAGGTATGTTAAGTGAGTATCAACCGATATTTTCAACCGACAAAAAAACGGAGTCTATCAGTTTGTCATAATATATGCTGTATTAATAAATATTTATTTAAGAAAGCGACAAATGTATTACCCCAATAAATTTCATGTCACTACTGTTCGCGAAGCCAAATGTATTAAAATATTTTATTATGAAAGGAAGCCAAATTGTAATATAAATATGAATTAGACAAATGCCAAATGTATTAGAAATATACATTAGACAAATGTATTAAAAATATAAATAAGAAAAAGAATCCTCGTAATACAAATATAAAAAAAATAAGAGTTGTGTAATTATGCCTGGACGAGGTGTCAATGTATTTATATAAGGAAGGTAATAATGGTCTGTATAACGGGTACGATGGTTTGGTACCTGGTGGATTCTAGGTGTTATTTATGTGTAACGAGCTCCACATCCAGGTGCGTCACACAGACTCCCTCCATATAGCCAGATAGCAAAGGGAGGTTGGAACTTTTAATCGCGAGGCTGGCTGATTAGGTAATCACTTATCAAAAAAAAAAAATAAGTTCAGGATCTGAAAAGCAAAATCCCACAATAAGGCAGGAGATGAAATGAGAGAGGCGGACTTGGATGGATGGTATATATTGGTCTCTAAGTTAGAGTCGCATTTTATAATAGGTTACGAACTAGAATTATAGTAAGAGAGTTTAAAGTTCATGCTCTTCGTACTGCTTCACCAAAATTGTCACATAAAAAAAATGAGTTCATACCGGGAATCAGCAAACCTTTCTGCGCGGCGGGAAGATCCTAGGCCTTCGGAAAATTGGACATGTGTCAGATGGTGTCCGTGGATATCTCTCCGATCGTTCTCGGTAAAATTGGGGGTTCTCGTTCTAGGCGATCTTGAACGTCCCCTTTTTCTTTTCCCAAGTATATTTTCAGATAGGTGTTGAACACGTGTATAAAAAAATATCACATTTTTGATAAAATAGTAAACTCATGCAATTACACAAAACTTATACGGCACGCATTTTTCAGTGCCGTCTTTCAAGTTTCCGACTAAATTTAGGCGAAACTATGCCCATTATCTATTTTTAAAAGTTTTAAATATTTTAGACAAAACTTATTACATTTTGACCACAGATCAGATAATTGTAGCTAGCTACAGATGCGACAGCTACTTTTTACGTAGTTACCAAGATTTCTGTTTGGCGCCACAGTCGAAAGCTGTCACAATACAGCGACGACATTTAGTGATTGAAGTCACAGCTTATCGATATCGATAACTAGTGAAGTATTATTTTGTCGATAAATAATATAGTGCCAGTACTATCTGAACATGGTACAATTTAGGTAAAAAAATAAACACCATAATTATTAAGAATTTTATTTATTTAAACTTTTTTTTCTTAGCCTAAAACTTTTATATTTCATTAATGCTAGTTTTTGTGGTGCATACATTTTTTTAACATACTTTTCCTCCATATCACCATTTAATATTTTATTGATGATATTACACCAATTGTGGACTTGTAATCGTTATTACTGTGGTAATAAACGTGTCTCTCACAATTTCATGGTGCCTAATACACCCCAGCCAAGAAAACCTCATTGTTCTTAATATTATTCTTTTTATATTACTTTTTATGTTGTCCTTATGGCAATATTCATTTAAATAACTGTGGATTAAAGAAGCGACATCCCTGTATAAAATTAAAAGTTTTTCAGTAGGATAAACCAAATTATTATTTTTTAAGGATTTGAATTCCCTAAATTTAATGTAACTATGCACATTTGTTTCTGTTTTGCAGGTATATGTTTGTAAACACTCTTTACATTTCACTAATTTTGAAATTTTCCTACAAATATAACCTGCAGTGTATGCCGAACAATGAACTTTTATTTTCTCTAAGATAACTTGATCCGTAGAAATTTTTTCAATTGGATATTCCTGTGAAGAGGATGGGAGAGAGTTGATAGAGTTTTCTTTGTTATCATTTTCGTTTTCAAATAAAAAACGGGCATTAACTAAAGTCTCTCCATTATCCTCTTCACAGTTTCCAAATTTTGAATGAGGGTTTACAAAATTGGATATTATTAATGATTTGAAAGCATATATAAATGTATTTGCATCTGGATTGATATTTCGATAATTAATCGCCCTTATACGTCCAAAGAAATTTTCTAATGGATCTTGATTAATACACCTGGGATAATAAAACTCCACATTATATTTATTAAATAATAGTTTGGTTATCCTTATAAAACTCTCAAGTGTTATGACCCACCCCTGCAAGGATGGCACTTTCACAAGTCGAGGTTTTCCTAACCGTACAGCATGTTTGCTAGATCTGTCAACAAAATTTAAAGATTTTAACTTTTTAATAGCATCTATCCAAAAGGTGTGATGTGGCGAATTTTTCTTCACAGCTCTTCTTAATTTTCCTCTTTTTACTCCACCTGGATAGCCATTCACACTGTCAAACAGAGTGTCAAAAAATTCTACAACTGCAGCTGTTGTGGCCATTGTGCATTCTGCGTCTGCATTATGGAGACTATCTGAAATTTATAAAACATATAAACTAAGATGAACTAATTCAAACAGTAAAACTGCAACAGAAAATTTTCACCCCGTGTTGGTCTGGGCAAACAGTAATTGTGGCATGTATAACCGTACATTCTTATTTGATATGAATAAATAAAATAAATAAATATGGATTTATTTATTTTATTTATTCGTATTGAATAAGAATGTACGGTTATACATGCCACAATTACTGTTTGTAAATGTAATTTAACCCCATGTTGGTCTGGGCCCATATTGAATAAGAACATATGGCTATTAGGGTGGAGTGATAATGTATGAAAAAAAAATTTTTTCGTTTTTTTTAAATGTAATAGCAATACAAAGTTGCCTTTTAATGAATGAATTCAGGATACAAAAGATTGTTTACTTGTATTGATGTTTTGAGGTGCCCCAACCCAATTGAAAGTTAAAAAAATTTTATTTTTTTACAAACTTTAATTTATTTTTTAATGACAGTATTTTTATGACTTTCAAGTTTATTATGAAACAAACTACTTTTTGATACGTTAAATAAAAATTACAAAAATTATTTTATAAAGGAATAAAATAAATCAGAATTATGTATATTATTTAGTATTAAATTATTTTTTTGTTTCAAATTTAGGCATTTGCTGTCATGATAATAGTCTTGTCCTTATGAAACCGTCTCGTTTTATTTGTCCACAAACTGCACTTGAGGCTTCTGTCACCAATTTGATAACTCGCTCTACAGCTTGGGTTTGGCATGGAAAATCTTTGATATTCTGACATGTAGTCAAACCGCTTTTGACAATCTCTTTCAAAGTTTCATCCGATAAATTAGAAGTCAGAGGTGGCTCAGTTATCTTACAGTCTTGCCATTTAATTAAGTCGGTATAATCTTTGGCATCGAAATTTAAAGCAGGCACTTTAAATGTACGAATCGATCCAATCCAACGATCGAATTTCACCGATTTTTTTCTCAAATAATTTATTATAGTACTTTGAATAGCTTTAGCAGTTTCCAACTCACATGTAACATGTCCGAAATAATTACATCCTGGTTCTGATAAAATCACATACTGGTCTTCTGTTATTCTTTTTCTATAAAATTTGCCTTCCTTCTGAATGCTTACCAAAGTTTTATCTTTTCTGCCATCAAAATAAATACCGCGTACTTATATTGCAATCTGCATTGTGTAATGATGATCTGACTTTCCTTCTTTCACGGCGCAATTTCGAACGATAAATGTCAGCACTTGGATCCTTTGATGTAATAATTCCAACATCTTTTAACACAGAAGAAGCTATAATAGCAGCTGCTCTGTCAGAGACTCCAGTACGATCACAGATGAGGGCTAAGGATGGTAAATTAAATCTCTTTTTCTTTGATGGCGGAGTAGCTATTCGTTTTGGTGATTCATAAGGACTAGAAGCTACGCTATTATTACTTGAACTTTCGATCGTTAAGTCATCAGGCAAAGAACGAGAACAAGACGGTTGGTTAGGATGCACGATCTCTATGTTACGCAGTAATTCTTTTTCTTGTCTTTTTATTCTTTTCATATTTTTTACAGTTGCAACCAAATCTACACCACCACCATCATTTTTCTTGTAGTTCTTTGATCAATTAAAAAAGATAACAGCCTTGGGAACACGGCTGTCTTTTGAGAAAGTACACTCTGAGTTAATAAGTTTGCATTTGCAACTGCAAATATCAAATAACCTTTGGGACTCAGTAACAAATTCAGTTATCTTTTCTTGATATTTCTTGTTCATTTGGCGGCCTTGATAAGGTTTTAGTAAGCGTCTATATTTGTCATGGTAAGATCACATCATAAGAGGATGGAAATCACCTCTCCTACCTCATCCCCCTCCCTCACCTTTGTTCAAGGTCAAATTCTTGCCAACGGGAAGACACAGAATATGATTTAGCGTTAATTTGTCGATATTAGGCTTTAGTGTTTTTCGACAAAAAACTTTGAATTTCTCTAAATGTTGGGGGCACCTCTAAATATATCATGTGCCAAATAAAATTTTGCACGTATATTTGTGAGCAATAATGGCAACTTTTTACAGGTATTACAAAACGAAAATGAAAAAAAAATTTTTTCACTCCACCCTAATGGCTATACATGTCACAACTATTGTTTCAAAATGTAATTTAACCCCATGTTGGTCTGGACCCATATTGAATAAGAACATATGGCTATACATGTCACAACTATTATTTCAAAATGTAATTAAACCCCGCGTTGGTCTGGGCCCATATTAAATAAATATAAATATTCATGGGACAAATTACACTTACTGATCTAACACCAAAGTAAGCAAATTATTAGGTTGTGTTACGGGTGTTAGTCAACGATACTTATATAAATACTAGAATATATTTAATATACACCCAAACCCGGAAATACAAACATATATGCTCATTACATAAATGCTTGTCCCCGTCGGAGATCGAACCCGAGCCTCGTCGATTGCGTAGTCAGGGTCGCTAACCACTCGACCAACGGAGCAGCCAATAAGAACATATTGCTATTCATGTCACAACTATTGTAACAACTGGGACTATTGGTACAGTTCTGTAACACATGTCTAGATTTTGTTACTATCACCTTAACTATTCCTGCCACAATAGTGTCAAATAAAATGTTTAATGTGGTAAAACTCCAACAATTGACATCCTATTTCCTGTATCTCTGTAACTGTGCAATCAGAATTTCACAAAATTTAAATAGACCATACAAGAAGTACTTCCTTTCAAACAAAAAATAATATGCAATTTCAGTAAAAAAATAAGCAATTACATCACTGTTACACATCTGTGTAGTATCCAGCAAAGCATTATAATTGTAATGCAATGATGAGTTGTAGCCAGATTTATATTTGAATGCTCTTATTTCTTTAAAAAATAAAAGATTTTTTTATTTCATTAGATAGCAAAAAAGCAGATGGCTCTCCTGGAGATACTGTCACCTATAGACATCAAAATTGTTAATGGTGTGTTGCTATCCATGTGGCACGATGGTAATGCCACTTGCATAAGGTAAGGCGATGGCATCAAAACCCAGCCGAAATGTTGCAGAACTCTACCGCCTAGTAGTTCACTTTTTACAAACTACGCTACCACCTAGTAGTCATTCACCTTTTACAAACTACCTAGAAGATAGCAGATGCTATATTTTTCAAAGCAGGCCTGGACTATCATGGGGTAAGAAAGTTTTTTTTTTGAGTAAAATTTCCTATTTTTAGTACATATTTAGTACTTTCTCTCCAGGTGGCATTAAAAACACCAACCTGTATATACAAAAATATGATACTTACTGAGGGCATTGGTATATTTCAGCATTGCAGCTGTTCTTGCGCTTAGTACTTGTGCAGCAACACTAACTTTCATTTTTTTCACTTTTTTAGGATCAACATGATGTGCTGTTAACTTTGGCAATGCTCTCGTATGTCCTAAACTACTGTCTATATCGTAGATATATTCGATATCTTTCCATGATGCTGTCTTGCCCTCCCAGATTATATCTTTAATTAAAAAATTATTTCTTATTCCTTTGAGTAGATGGGGGGGATCATGGAATAAACTTAAATCACATCCAGCAATATTGATAGATCCATCTAAAAAAAAGTTTTTATGAAATATTGTTAAATAAAAAATGAGCTAAATATTAAGTTTAATAATACTATAAATAAAGTACCATCTTGAATACCCTGAATATTTCTCATTTTAACAGAATCTTCTCTTAATCTTTTCATTGCTGTCCGAAAAGTGGACCCCTGGTCACAAACAAGGCCAATTGGAATCAATCCTGTCAGAACAACTTGGGATACTATTTGCTTTAAGATGTTTTGAAGGTCTGCTGCCGCAATTGTGCCTTCGCAGAAATAGTAAGCCACACTCTGACGCCACGGAGCGCATACTCCTCTTAACATAAATACCAATGCATGGTCAGTATATCTTACTTTTCTTTCTCTGGCTACATCTACAAACCCAAGAATCTTTTCTTTTTTCTCATTAAAAGTTAAGTGGGGTGTTAATGAAACTTCATCGAAAACAATTGTACATAGTTTCTGTGTAGTTTCCCAGTTTTTGCAAGTAAGAGTAATGTGATGAAAAATTTGAATATTCAATCCTGGTTCCATTGATACCTTTTCAGATAGCCGCATCAACGTTCTTTTGTTTGGCAAAGTAAAAATTTTTTCTAGTAATTTATATCCTTTAGGACTTTGTTTCAAAAGTAATAGTGCCAAAAGTTTTTCATCCAAACTAAACCTTCTAGCCATTTTACTTTTTTGTACTTGCTTTAACTGCATAAGTAAAAATGTCTGAACTTGTTTATTAAGTAAATTAAATTTGTCAAGCAAGTCTTTCTTTTTATGTATAAATGTTAAAGCTTGCGTAAGACTTTGCGAAGTTGAATCCGTCAAAGTTGTTTTTGCCATACGTGTAACATCCGTAATAAATTTCCTTTTCTTAGACATCAAAGGCCTAATATTGCAAGCTGAAAAAGGAATATGATGTTAAATATATTTTTTATAATGTTTGTTTAGAAATTTTATAACTACCATCACATAATTCTGCATATGCAAATAATTACAAAAATAAATAAGGGATTTCTCAAATTATCTAGATATTCTTCTATAATCTTATCAAATATTTAGATTGATAATTATAATCTACTAAAGTTCTTTGGCTGGATATGAGAGCTAAACTATTAATATATAAAATATAAATAGGCCAGTACAACTGCTTGACCTAATATAGGAGTGTTCAAAATACTTAAACAATAAAAAAATTCTAAGGAATATATTCTTAGTCTTACTTACTTTTTTCCTTTGATGTTTTAAATGTTTGTATAACTGGTATGGTTTCAGTTACTATTGTAGAAGTAGCACTCATACTGGAACTTGACGGCTGTTCTACATTGGTTACACCTGAAATAGAAAATAATTAAATTGCTAGCTAAAACTTATATGTAATTTTAGTCACTTTAACAAAGAAGCTGCATTATAAAAGTATGAAGTCACAGCTTCAAATCTCAGGTCTGGCAGTCGGTTTCCAGTATATTTTCATATTTACTGAAAAACATTACTTTCCTGAGACTCCCACACCATAGCGTTTTGTTACTATAGACAAACACAAACTGTGCTATCCGTAATAATATAAATAAATTAAGTTACTTCTCGATCATTAACATGGTCATGGTTCTCATAGAGGAAAAAGAAGAACTGCAAAAAGTGCAACTAGAACATGCCAACAGCACCCAAGATGCACATACAAGCTGTCGCTTTCAGGTTCGACAGGGTTTTGTAACTCACAGCATATGTGTATATGTAAATTAAAAAAAAAAAACATATTTAAAAGCAACTAGAAATACATACTTGTATGTAAAGTTACTGGTGGAATCTTTGTGACATCATCTTTCCCATCTTGCTGTTTGTAGTAATTGTGTTCAAATGCAACATTCCAGTCTGAAAACAATGTTTTATTCAATATTTCACAAATACATAAAACAAAAAGACAATCCATACTAATATTAAAAATGGGAAAGTCCATCAATATATCTGCCTATCTATTATGCTTTTATGGCTACATCACTGAATGAATTTTAATAAAATTTAACAATAGTTAAAAATTTACTAGATCAAACATAGGCAATTTAAGAAGCAGAAATAGGAAATTTAAGTTTGTATGAAATATTATATTGATAACATTATATTATAAAACTAACTGCTTCAACTCTAGCATAGTTTGAATGCCACAAATCATTAGTAGCAGCAGCAGAAACCAACCAAATAATCCTGCAATGGATAAAAGGACACAGCAACTCTCAGGGCAATGACACAGCTGATACACTGGCAAGAAACGGAGCAAATAAAAAACTATCAGGTCCAGAACCGATAGTAGTCTTGCCATACAGCCAACTCATGACATGGCTAACTGAGAGAACATACCAACAACATGAAGCGTTGTGGCTAGCCACAAATGACTGTAAGCAAATAAAGGAAATTGTGCCAACCCTTTCGAAAAACCTAACACAACGCATAATTAAACTCAAAAGAGATGAATTAAGAAAAGTTGTGGGCACAATAACAGGACATTGCCATCTAAACCTACACCTATATAACATAGGTGTGACAGACAGCCCTTTACGCTGCGGCTGCATGGAGGAACAGGAAACCATCATTCACATTCTCCTTGAGTGCAGGAGTGTGGCCGAACAACGGGCACATATCCTGAATAATCCAAAAACTCCTAAAGAAGCATGTGAAACATAAGCCGTCTAATAAGCTTCTGGAAGGAGTTAGGATGGCTGGAATAGACATAGCCAGCTACGTACAAAGGCTCAAGTGGCTAAGTGAGGAAAATAAAATGGCAAAAAAAATAATTATATTATACTGACGGGTAAAACTGTGCAGGTCAGCTTGTAAAAATATGCAACATAAGAGAAACTAGAAAATACAAACCTGTGGGTAAAGTCACTGATGACATATCCGTGAAATCTTCCTCATCTTGCTCTTGGGAATAATTGTGTTCAAGTGCAACATTCCATTCTGAAAACAATTTTATGTTATGAAATGTCATATTTATTTGAATTACTAGCTGTTGTTCGCGACTTCATCCGCACAGACTTAGTTTACTCCGTACAGCTCCTCCCCCGTAGGTGATAGCATGATAATATGTAGCCTATATGTTGATCCGATTCGTTAGTGGTATTCATGCAAAATTTGAAGTAAATCCATGCAGTACTTTTTGAGTTTATCCTGGACATACATACAAACAGACAGAAATTTTAAAAACTATATTTTCGGCTTCGATATCGATTGTAGATCACGCCCCAAGTATTCTTTTAAAAAAATATTCAATGTACAGTTTTGGCTTTTCTATGATTTTATTATATGTATAGATTAGAAAGACAGTTAATTGAAAGCAGATTAGTTATTTTTTAACAAACAATTAATGAAAACTCAATATTATAATTTATAAATCAAATGGAAAAGAAAAGAATACCTATATACAATGTTTATAGTTTACTATTAATTCATAACATTTAACATCAAAAGATCTAGGGTTTAAAAGAACTAAAACAATACATTTGACAGAAGGGGAACTGAAAATATTATAATGCCAAGGAGACCTAAAGCTTTCTGCCTTTTGCAATAAACAATGACCTTTTTTTTAATGAAGCAGATGGGTCTCCTGATGGAAAGAGTCAACCATCACCTATAGATACCAAAGATGTTAATGGTGCGTCGCTGTTGTGGCTAGGTCTAATGTCACGTGCATAAGTTTACCGGCTACCTAACCCTCCAAACTGGAACACGACAGAGAAAAGCACTAACGCTATTGCGGAAGGACAGTTGGCCTATTTTTCAAAGAAGCCCAGGACCAACACGAAGAATATCTACTATCAATCTATATGTATAAAAATCAATGCCACTTTTCATTGTAATTTCATAACTCAAGAACAGGGTCATCCATCCAAACCAAATGTTTAGGCTTTGATCGGACTATTTAGTAGATGGTTTATGTGAAGTTTGCACAATATCGGTACAGCGGTTCTTCATTTATTACATTTTTTTGTAACAAATGAATTCAATAAATGGCGATATGTAGCGAAACATGACATGGGCCGTTAGTAATATATATATATATAAGGATGTGAACAAAATTCATTAGAATTTAAGTCTATTTTTAAAGTTTTTATTATTTTTTCTTTATATTTTAAGTCTTATTACAATTAAGTTATACTTTTTGTTTATAGAACTGTGTAATTAATAAATAAACCCTACACTGCTTTCAATGCACAATACAATTTTTACTGGTGTTTTTTAAGGTTTTTATTCTAGATACTATGTTGTAAGTACACAAAAAATGTTGTATCTATGCGGATTTAAATTGCCCTGAAACTAATTATTAAATAAAAAATGAGAAAATAATAAATGAGTCAGAAACATGCACATAATATGTCGAGCTTTACAAGTAAGTTCTATATATTATATAGAACTTACTTGTAAAGCTCGACATTTCGGCCAAGTTACATTGACCGTGGTCACAAGGGGTCTGACAATATCTGGCCCATATCAGTTTGCAATATGAATTTTTTACTATTTAAACTAACACATTCTACTAATTGATTAGGATTTCAAATTAGACAAAATAACCTATTACAAAAGTTGCTCCTACATCACATAAAAAAGCAAAATAATTTAAGATTGATGTTTTGTTTTTTAATTATTTGCATACATTTTGAGGTCAGGTTAGAATAGTTTTTGGTTTATAAATTTTTTAATAAACGTCTCTGTGAGGGTGGTGACTCTAGGAAAGAGTAGACCCAACCCCTCAACCCGGAATTCGCGTGGACCATTTCTCATGAAATATAAGGTTAAATGATAACGCTAAACTCAATACAACAAATTGAAGACGTATTTGCACAACGATAATGTATATGTTATAATTGGATAACTGCTACTAAAAAACTATTACCGTGTAAAAATGATAGAAGATGAATAAAAGACTCACCTGTTCCACAAAGAGGAACGCCATGCGCTATTTCTTTGTTAGAAAACGAACATGGGTACGAATATCGCAATCTTCGTCCTTGACGATCAAATTGATATTTATCAAAATGTTTTTCACACACACGTTTTCTAAGCAATTGCTCTTTAGAGAGTCCGATGAGGAGAGGATTAGTAGGTACTAAGAAAGACATCCATAGATTTCTATGTACATCATTCTTAGGTAAGCTAAGAAGCCGATGCGTCTCACGTGTTGCATCACAACCACCAACACAGCACTTCTTGGAATCCATGACTATTCAAGTTAGTCCGATAGCACTTGTAATACGCACAATCGGAATTGTCTCAAAACTGCAGAGGAATAAGTAGATTCACAAGGATCTCAACTCAGCAGAAAGCGAGGAAATTCACTTGTGAAGCCGGCACTCAACTCGGAAGTTTCTTGACAACAGACACCTTTGACAGACACTGACAATTATGTTTGACAAGTATTAAATGGCGTCTTAGAAGACAGAAAATGGCGTCTTAAGATGGCGGCATTGTCCGACGACAGCGCCATTGCGGACTATGCAAGAACTAAGCTGTCACAACCCTGATTTTGACAGCAAAGCCAAGTGACAGAATTTTACGCTATGACATTGACAAAGGGATGTCATACGTAAATTGTATCTATGCCATTTATGGATGTGTTCAGGGCAACTCAAAACTTAACAGTCTCAATTGAATATACTAAATGCAAAGGTTATTTTGTCCGAACATTATAACGAATTATTAGGTAACGTGATTCACACGTTACAATGCATGTATGTAATGTTTGGTATTGGATAAAATATTTGCATTTGTTCTTGAGCACATGTATTAAATTTCGTAAATGTACATACATGCATGTTTGTATGTATATATCTTTTTTGACAAACTTGTCGGGAACTAAAAGTCATTTCAAGATAATTTTTTTCAATTTAAATCAAGTTCAATCAATACTCCAAGTTAGGCAACTGTGCAAGTTTTGTTAAAATCGGTTTAGTAGTTTTTGAGATATGGGGAATCTATAGTTGACAGATATTTGAAGTCGGTTTAATATTATTCACTACTTGATTTATATTCAATACTTTCAAATCTACAACTAAAAAGATATAAATGTTTCTTATTTTTTTTTTTTTCGTTTTTTACTTCGTTCGTAATGTTTGTGTTCTGGGTTTTGCATAATTTCCTCCTACCAGCATCGAAATTATATTTTGATATTTATTAATAGGCAAGTAGTTAAAAATGTTTGACAAGAGTGTAGTTGGTCGATATTAAATATAACACTAACTCTCACTCTGCGGGCTTGCACACGTCGCTCGCGCCATCCGCATGTGTGCGGAGTGTAGCAAACTCGATCGCCACGATCGGCGTTTGCAACTGTGCGGGGTTGAGCGGTCAGTCGCTGCATTCAGCTACTAAAAGTAACTGAATCGTCGATCGCCGATGCTAAAAGCGGCAGGTGTGTGGTCTCTCTTACTCAATCACGAAAAACCTACTGAACGTATTTGAATGAAATTTGGCACAAAGGTAGATGATGGCCTAGAATACACATAGGCTTTAATTTGAACTGCACAAAACCAATACCTGATATATTTGAGTCTGGTGTCAGTTCAGTATCTTCACTCTTGACAACACTTGCCTGATAGCTGGGACCTGGTTCACTAGCCATACTCCATTCTGAAAAAAACTTTTACATTATCATCTGTATCTATATTAATATTATAAATGGGAAAGTTTGGATGTTTGGATGGATGTTTGTTACTCAATCACGCAAAAATAACTGAACAGATTTGAATAAAATTTGGCACACAGGTAAATGATGACCTGGAATAGCACATAGGCTACATTTTATCCCGGAAAAATTTGGTGATCCCGTGGGATTCGTAAAAATTTTTTATAATGCTGCACTGCTGCAGCTAGTAAGAAATATATTTTCCTACAATATAAACTTATGCCTATTTTGTTTACAGTTACAGCAGTAAAGTTTTCTAAACACCGAAGAAAATCTTCTCTTTGTTATTTAGGAGTTTTCAGTTTTTTAATATTTCAGACACATTATTAAAGAGATGAAGTCAGCGATCAGCATAGTGGCAAGGCAACATGGAGGGGGGGCGAGGCCCTCCATTCGGGGGGGATCCGGGGGCAAAGCCTCACGTCTTTCCAAAACGAGAGAATTAGAAAAAAAAAAATTAACTCAATGCCAAAGTTGAAGTAGGTTAGTTAGGTTCTCTTTAGATCCAACACCCAGGAAAAGGATAGCTACGCGGAGCTATGTCGACATACTCCAACCGGACTTATTACAGAAAAATGTACCTAGTATTTTATTGCAATTATGAAGATAAAAAAATGTGTTATTAATGATTTATGTAATAATATGGTGTTATAAAAGAATTTTTATGATTTTCTGCAATATGTTATATGTTTATGAAGTGCCATATTTCTTGGAAATCATTTTATTAATATTTTAAAACATGACAAACAATGATTATGATTTTGAGTTAGACAAAATAGATTTATTAACAACATCTCATAAAAAATGGTGCAAAATAATTTAAGTTTGATATTTGAAGTGTTTCTAAGTATTGTTTAAGTGTTTTCAAGTATTTTGAGGTTAGGTTTGGCTATGACCTATTTTGCCTATAACTATTTATATAAACATTTCCGTAGGTTTACTGGAGCTGAGTAGACCCCGACACCTCCCCCGCCCTCCCCCAACCCCCATTTCGTGAAGCCCGTTTCTAATGCAATCCCGGATTTAATATTGGCTGGAGACAGTCTAGTTTACTCTTACCAAGGAGACATGACCATGGACTGCACTTCTAAAAGAGGTGACTTATGCTATGAACGTGTCCCTTGTGACTATTTTATACAAAAACACGCTAATCAAACAATTAGCGACGTACCTTTATTGACATTTTCCAATTCAGTTTTAATTTTTAATGACTCCATATCTTTTTCGTATTCGTAATCATCCATCTCCGCTTTAATTACATCTGTCTTCAAAATTAATTCTGATGTACTTTGGAAAGAATAGCAATCAATGTCTTCTTCAATTTTTGTAGACATTGTTACAGCACATTGAGGTTAGTTAAAATTTGCAACGATAGCAGCTTTTTGAATAGTCCTCTATTTTCTATTTTAAATAGGAATTAAGAAACTTTATAATAACTGAATAATGTTTTAGATTCTTGAGACAAAACTTAAATAATAAATCCAATTCATAAAGTCTGTTTTATAAGCAAAACAAAACAAATAATTAGTTTTTTATTTTTAGGACAGTATCAGGGTTGGATTTAGGCAGTAGGCACGTTGAAAAAAATAGAAAAATGAAAAGGGTATTATTTATAAAAAAATTATAGTACACTTTCATTATTTTTAATTTAACTTACTATTTAATCATTAAAACACCAGGTATGGCAAAATTTACTCCTATTTTAAGTTTATCAGTTCTTGAATATTACTATTCCAATTTCCAAACGGTAGTCGGTACGGTCGAAATATTCATATCATATTACGTAAATCTAAACATTCGGGAAAAAACTTTAAATTATAATATTTTCATCACTAAATGACATATAATATACTATATGTATATATTACATAGGGCGAAATTATAGCATAAATATTATAATTACAGTACAAAATCTAACCCTGCACAGAACACTTACACTTACTACGTTTTTAGTATACCTAGGTACTTATATTTTAATTCGTCTTATTGTAGTAGTATTTAGTATTTTTCATCAGTGTGACCAGATTAAATATTAAGAAAATACCGAGGCAACCCAAAAAATACTGAAATATACTGTAGGTCAGTGTATTACACCATATATAGGGCAAATATACCTATAAAATTCTGATTTTTGTAAGGTGTTTTACAAACTAATCTTCTCCAATCATTGCTACCTTGAAATGTACCATGCGTAATTAATTTGTATTGCAACATTCTTTTCGAAGGATGAAATGAACACAACCTCTTCTATCTTTAACATTTGGCTTGGATTTTAAAATTGGTCACACATTTTTGTTTATAAATTTGTTTCATTGGTCCGTTTGTATTAATTAATGTATCTGAAAATATGGGCTCGACGAGATTAAACGGCAAACCTACATAACAGTTATTTATTAAAACCAATTTATTTTATTTTTTATGTCAACATGCGTAGACTGCAGCTGCACTGATAGAAAATTTACTTATTCTAACATAAATAGTAACATAAACAAAACTGTTCGCAACAAAGGTGTGGGCCAGTATCAAAAAAATCAAAATATATTTATTCAGATAAATAAATTGTGCATTACACTGAATTGTAAAATCACTAAAACTATCTTATGATCTAACTTAACATGTATCTGCTTGAACTAGGTTAACCTGTGTTTCAGGCGATAGGGGCTAGTGAAATAAAATAATTTTATTAATCACTGATAAAAAAAAACAAGTAAGCATAGTTTACAATGTTATGTTATTCAAAATAAATGCTTAAAGTATATTAAACTTAAGTAGTAACATAAATAGGAAAACAGAGTAATTCATTAAAACTATCACAGTACTATCTGTGCAATCACAGTATATAAATTCCGTTTTCAATTACTTACGTCACGATTAAGTTTTAGGGTTTTAAGCATTTTTTTCGAAAATTAACTGCATTTTTACGCCTACGCTATGTAAATGAAAGTATCTATCACATGCATGACATTGAGTAGGTTGAAAAACCTATGTTCCCAGAAATTTTGAATTTCAAATGCAAACGTGATTTAAATTACGAACTCAACTCAACTAAAAATGATTAAAACATTCTGAAAAACCAATTGTTTTTTATATTTAAGTTTTTCTTGTATTTGATTAATTCTTGGCTAATATGGATAGCAAAGTACACAATCTTTCAATAGCAAATAATTCATATAAGAATTAAGGTCTACATTACTTGAAAAAGAAATAAGCCCAGAGCTTGAATATCCCAGTGCTATCAAGTAAATTATGCCTAATTTCCATATTCCTTTGTGTATTGTTTTATTCGATTATTCTTTATGTTGTTTTATGTGCTGCTTGGTGCTAATATACTTAGGAGTTTTGCATTGCATGTTTTATGAAAGGCGTGTTTCTCTATCTTTATAACGTGAAAGCCACAAAGAAAATTCAGTAATATATACCTATTTTACCAAAGAATTATGTTGTAAACTAAAGTTAGTATACAGATGGGAAATGGTCAACTAAAATAATAACAAAAATCGTACTAATAATTGTGGAAGCATTCCAAATTAACTTACAAACAACATAAAAGATTAAATAAAATGCAAAGCCGAAAATTAATCCTCTTAAACAAACTATTTTAGATGAGTGAATACTACCTTTTGTAATTCATACGCAAAAGTTTTTTATGTACCTATTTGAAATGAGCATTCATGCAACTGGAAACTTAAAATCTTAATCTTGTTATGAAAATAAATAATTTATTTATTGTATAGTCTAAACTCTAAAATATGCACTACTTTGTGTCTTATTTGTAACTTACAAATCTTCTGTAAGACATAACACTGAAATACAATGTTCAAGACGTTCACGAGAACGATAATTTTGGCGTCACCATAGCTTTTTGTTAGTGCTACCACAATTCCTTACCTATCTAAAATACTCAAATATACTGACTTTCAACAATGTCGAAAAAATCGAGAAACTATAATTAAAAAGTATTAAAATACTGAATCTGGTCACACTGAATATGATAATCTTTCCAAGGAAGTTACATTCTACCCGTAATATTCACACGCGCTTCAAAATCGTTCCGAAGAGTACCACGACATGGGTGGAGTGTGTCTCTTTCTACTAAGTAAGGCGCCATAAGTTGCAACCATGCTTAATTTGCAAATTACTACTAAGTAATTCTACTAATTTGAGAAACAGTTTTTGCATTGCGTAAGTAATTACGTAATAATTAAAATAAGCACATTTTGGAACTACTCGTACTCACTATGTTAATTACATTTTATGCTAATGTATTTATCGACGTGTATGAATAAAAGCGATTTAACGATTACCGAATATATATAAAAATCTACCATCAGATATTTTTATTTACACTGGCAATTGCAAGAAAGGGAAATCCACTGTAACTCATACGTAAAAGTTTCCGCCGTGTTGGTCCCGGCCTCCTTTGAAGAATAGGCCAACTGCCGTTCTACCAGGCAGGTCTTAAAAGGCGACCAATTGGCTATCGAGTCACTACCATCGTGGCTACTAGGTGGTAGAGTACTGCATTTTCTCGCCCGGGTTTGGTACCACTGCCCTACCTATTCTTGCCGCAATAGTGTCAGTGCTTGTCGCTGTCGTGTTCCGGTTTGGAGGGTAAGGTAGCCGGTAAACTTATGCATATGACATTAGACCTCGCCACAAGATAGCAACGCACCATTAACATCTTTGGTGTCTATAGGCGATGGTTGACTCTTTCCATCAGGAGATCCATCTGCTTGTTTGCAATCATATGTTATAAAAAAAAAGTTTTATATGTACCTAATTGAGATGGGTATTCATACAAATAGAAACTTAAAATCTAAACCTTGTTATGAAAAAATAAATAATTGAGTTATTGTATAGTTTTAAAATATGCACTACTTTGTGTATTATTTATAATTTACAAATCTTTTGTACGACGTAACACTGAACAGGCAATGTTCGAGATTTTCACGAGAACGATAATTATGATGTTACCATGTTACAATTTTTTGTTGTTATACCACAACTCCTTATCCAAAATACTCAAATATACTGACTTCCAGTAATATACCTACAAAAATATTGATGTTCAAAAAAATCAATTAAATATACCTACTTAAAAGGTATTTAAATACTGAGTCTGGGCACACAGTTATGCACAGATATATGTATGTATTAATGTAATGTTTTTAGAGATGAACGACACATCGATTTTTTTCAAACATCGCTATATTGTTCATAAACATCGATATTGAAATTCCACTCATCGACGATATATCGTCCATGAGCGATGTTTTATCATAGATACATCTTTTATCCCGTTCACGATCAACAACTACACACATAACATAATATATCTATCTTAGTAACAAGCGTAGAATTTTCTATATATCGTTTGCTCTGCAAAACTAAGGCGCGCAAAATGAAGCAGCGTCTTTGCTCGCGTGCATCGGACACCATTGTTTTATTGGCTGTTTGCCATTCACGCATCATCATTTAACAGAAGTCCTCAATATATACAATTTTAAAAAATGCGCGCGTCTGCGTATAGGTACTTACGTACGCACGTATGAAGTTATACTTGTGTATTTAATGCTTTGAAAGTATTATTATAACGCATTATTTCTTTTTTTGGAAAATTAAAATGTTGACTAGTTTGATTTTTTACGAATTTGGTTTTTCGTTACAATGTGCGTGCGCATCGTAAAAATTTACCCCCATCATTTTGCCCTAATTCTCTAAAAAAAACGTATAACTTCAAAACAACGAAAACAGTTGAAATCGATTTATAAACTTCGATATTTTAGCATCGATGTTTCACTTTACATAAATCGATGTTTTTTATGAGCGATGTTGCATACCTTATGTTTTAAGCAGCCCATATACACCAAGGCAAGGAACTTATTTACGATAACTGGAATTACTACGAAGCAGTATTTGAAAAATAAAAATTAACTTTATTTCGTTCTCAATAAAGTTGACATTTGTTTCTTACATAACAGAAACAGCGATAAAAATAAAGATATCTAGCAAGGGGGCCCCCTTGCTAGATATCTTTATTTTTATCACTTAGATTTATTAATTTTGATCAATTATCGTTTGTTTGACCATTATTGATGATTGTTCGATCATAAAAACAATTAAATTATTAATTATTTTTTATCTAATAAGCTAGCCATCATTATATATATATAATCAATTATACTATTAAATAAGAAACACATAAGGTTTTTTATCTAACAAAAAAGAAAATTTTTGATCCAAAAAATTCTTTTAAAAATTACATTTTTTTTTTATTTCAACTTTTCAACTTTTTTTATAATTCCTTTGGCCATAATTTATTTGTTATAAAATTTTACTTTATTTTATTATACCTATTCAGCAGTTTTTAAAGCTTATCTGTTCTTAGTTTAAAAAGTGTAAAAATTAATTATTGTACAATTTTGTCTATTTATTCAATTATTATTACAGCAAAAAATTAAAATTATATGGATATAGTGAATATATCACATGTTGGTATAGTTAAATTAGATTTTATCGTGAAAAAAATTGACATATTTGAAAACATTTGGTTTTTTCAAAATTGAAAAAATTTGAAAAAACATGGTGCATAAAAAAAATCTGCACATTTTTTGAGGTAACAAGAATCATATACTTATATGGGTGATTCTCTGTAAGGACGTCTTAAATCTGTACAAAATCATTCGACCAAATTAATTTGATTTTACTAGAAAATTAACAAGGGCTACAAAACTATCAAGTTAATAAATGAATTTAGGAATTATTAATTTTATTACAATATACAAGTTTCATAACTATCTGCAAGCCCTGTTTAAAAATATTGATGGCTAGCTTATTAGATAAAAAATAATTAATAATTAAGAATTTAATTGTTTTTATGATCGAACAATCATCAATAGTGGTCGAACAAACGATAATTGATCAAAAGTCATAAATCTGAGCGATAAAAATAAAGATATCTAGCAAGGGGGGCCAATTTAAGAGTGAACATTTGTTTAATTAATTATAAATAAATAAAAGACGAACAATCAATTTTTACATTCGAACATTAACGAACAAACGACGAACAAATAATAAAAAATTAAAAAAAAATCAAAAATAAAAAAAGTGGGGCCAACTTCAGTGACCCTGTTTTATGTACACCAAGGAAGTTATATTCTACCCGGAATGCTTACACTCGCTTCAAAATCGTTCCGAAGAGTACCACGACATGAGTGGAGTGTGTCTCTTTCTACTAAATAAAGCGCCGATCGCCATATATAAGTGTGGCCAAACGTACTTTGCAAATTACTACTAAGTAATTCTACTAATTTGAGAAATAGTTTTTGCATTGCATAAGTAATTACGTAATAATTAAAATAAGCACATTTAAGAACCCACTGTGTTAATTACAATACATTTTATGCTAATGTATCTATCGACGTGTATGAATAAAAGGGATTTAACGAGTAACGAATATATAAAAATCTACCTTCTGCAAGTTTTATTTACACTGGCAATTGCAAGAAAGGGACAACATCCACTCATGTCGTTGTCTTGCTCAGAACGTTTTTCCCCTCTGTTATGTAAGAAACAAATGTCAACTTTATTAGAATAGGAATAAAGTACATTTTTATTTTTCAAATGTTGCTTTGTAGTGATTCCAGTTATCGTATATAAGTTCCTTGATGTACACACAGTCACAAACTAAGTAGCAGTTAAAAGCAGCAGTGTCACCTATTGCCTAGGATGGAGAGCTCGGTATTTTTTTAATATCGATGTGTACACTTGATATACCGAATCAAACTGATATTTTTGGTTTATATTTATTTGGCAAATAATTATAGGTATTAAAAAGTCATCAATATAAGAATAAAGTTTCGGTTACACAAGAACAGAACACAAAAGCTTTTATTTAAGTATGATATTATATAATAATCGAGATACACTTGGGTGTAATAAAAAAAACGTACACTAAAACATATATTTCTCGTTTTACAAAAACAATGAAATGGATTTTATTTAACAATTGCCTACTCTAACATGTAATTCTTATGATGTATACAACCATTCGGGGCGAAGTTGGCATCGAAGCAACGCAAACATTTATAAAGTAAGCAAATTATTTTAAACTTTACATTTGAAACTTTGGAGGCTCATCTTACAGTCCTAATTTTTCCAATTACACTTGCTTACAGTACTTTAAGGCGATAGGTAATGCCAAACTACGAAATAGACACCTCTTTGAAAGCCTACTACTGCTAACCTATTGGTCCAATAATTAAAAAAAAATATGCATTATACGTATAATATAATTAAGTTTAAATTTTAAGTTCGTTTTTTCAAATTTTACTGTTATTTTTGACGGAAAAAAATCGAATATCTTTCTTATTTTTACACAAAAAATTGCTTATAACTTCCAAACTACTGTAACGATTTTGATGATTTTTTCTTTTTATTACAGACAATTTATTGCTTTATAAAATTTAAGTTCAAAATTTTACAAAATCATTATAGTGTGCTATTAAATCAATAAAAATCTTATTATTTAATTCGCGGACAGCGCTCGCGTCGAAAGTCAGTCTCCCGGTAGCGTTCATACGGGGAGGCTGTGTCGCATGTTAGCATGCTCCGCTCTCCATATTCGAGTCAAAGAGTAATAGTACAGATAGAACGTTTGGCACAATAGTAAGATTGTGCCGTTTGGAAATTGAAGATTTCGTTTACGCTTGGATGTTTTTTTATAGTAGATAATGAGCTTGGACCGAGAAGTCTGTTTTTTTTTACAGATGTTGTTCTTATGATATAGACAAGGAATAAGAAAGGATTTTTTTAAATTCATCCCCTAAGACGGTGAAATAGGGGGTGAAAGTTTGTTTGAAACTCTGTCATTTTTGAGTTATTACAACTCAAATAGAATGATATGCCGTAATTAAGTTATCCTTTAACTGAAAAAAAATTAAATATAAATTTAATATTTGTTGGAATTCTAGCCTATAGAGAGGTAAAAAGAGGATTTAAAGTTTGTATCATAAATGAATTGTTTATTTATTGCATTACTATAAAATCTAAATTATTTTAATTTAGTATTTATGATTTTTAATACAATTAAGAAGTACGAATTTTTGGATTTTTTTAGTACTTATGCTCTTCAATCGAAATTGAAGAAACATGCATGTAATGTTCGAAGTTTCATCCATTAAAGGAGTAAAAGTGTGTGTTACAATTTATATGAAAAATCAAATGTTTATGGTGAAAATAACTTGAAATTCGGCACTTATAATCTTCAACACAATTTAAGAATCATATATTTGGGGATTTTTTTAAATTTTATTCCTTAAAGGGTAAAAAAAGCATTGATGTTTGTATAAAAAATAGATTGTTTATTGTAGAATATTGTAGAAATTATTTAAAACTTAGTATTTACGATTTTTAATACAGTTAAATAAATACGAGTTTAAGGTTTTCAAATGTCATCTCTTCAAAGGATGAAAAAAGTGGTAAAGTTTGTAGAAAAAATAAAATATGTTTAATCAAAATCTCTTCAAATTTATTAGTCATGATCTTTAATTCAATTAAATAAACATGCATGTAAGGATGCTGTGAGTTTTATCTCTTAAAGAGGTAAAAGAGGGTATTAAAGGGGCTGAAAGCTAGTATTTTATAAATAGTTTTGTTTGCGAGTAGACGCTGAATAATATTTTGAGACTATTCATGTTTACGCTTTCCTACGTTAACGCTTGAATGTTTTATTAGCTATAGATAGATAAGTATTTTGTCAATATTTTGTATAAATGTACAAAAATAAATAAAAAATAAAACATATAAACTACGAAGATAATTCAAGCAAGCGAATAAAAAGCAAAACTCTAAAGAAAAAAAAAACTGGTACTATTTGAAGGTAGTAAGGACTTCGCAACTAAAAATAAATAAATTAAATATATTATACATACAAATAGTCTAAATAAATCAACTTATTTAGTAGTTTCCTCTATAAACATTAAATCAAATTATATATCTTCTTTTTTATTACGAGATTTTGAAACAAAAACTAAGAAGCTAGTTAGTTTTAAAATATTATTCAAGAGATTATATTTAACCAAATCAAATTTTGAAAGGTTTTGTTAAATATTAATTGTTGATTGTACGTATTAAAATAAAGTGCTACACGGGATGTATTGTATATTACAACACTTTCAAAGAAATAGGAAACGAAACTGTTATCACTGTGTAAATTGTTATATGATTTTTTGTCGATTTTCGGTACATTTTTTTTCTTTAGATATTTATCGTTTTTCTAAAACGAATGTATATGTAATCGATAAATGAGCGATTACTGGTTATTGGTTTTGAGTTTGACAACATTCAGTCGATTCATGATGATAAAAGTTCATATAGGTGAACAAAAATGTTAAAACGTAGGTATCTGCATTAACTGTAAATACTCTTTGACGTTGGAGCAAGCTAGCGCGCGATATAATTTTTGCGCTGCTCCTGTCAGAAACTCAAGGTCGTTCGCAGCTGTAATCGCCTTAATTGATGCGGCCTTGGCATGCGATTGATACTTCAATACAAGAAGCACAGGATGTGAATAACTTAAAGAACACAGATGTAAACCCACAGCAAGCCGGCTGACCCTGCAGGCCATCCGTAAAACTTCCCACTTAATTGAGGTATTTTAAGCTCAAAGAAGCAAAACTATACCTAAGCATAGATTTTTTGAGAGTTAAGAAATATACAGTTTATTAAAAATGTCAATATTTTATTGTTTGAAAAGTTGTACATATTTAAAATAATATTCGACTTTGGTATTTCGAATGGCATTCAGCACTATTTTGAGCTTAATTAAATGGAATGTTCCAACGATTTAATCAAATTTTAGAACTACATTCCAAATAGCCAAGCTGGTAGAACGTCACTAAAAGGATTAGGATAGCTACATACCTGTGTTCTTACCGGCCACCGAACACTGGAACATGAAAGCATAAAAATAGCACCAGTCTATGCTAACTTCGACAGACAGTTAACAGCAGATTTAATGACTGGAGGTCCGCCGCCGAATGCAGAGACAGACAAACAACTTAGTACACCGGACTATGTTAACGACATGTGTGAGAGGCTACGCAATATACACTTGCTCGCTAATGCTTTAGAATTAAGTCGCCAAATGAAGACAAGATATGACAAAAATGTGAGAGGCTACGTGATATACACTCGTTAAAAGGTAAAATGCTTTAACATCAAGTCGGCAAATAAAGGCAAGATACGACAAAAATGCCAATCATCGTGGTATTCAGAAAGGATCTCTTGTTTGGCTACATGATCCGGTTGCGTGTTGGCATGGGCCATACAATGTAATCATACGGATCAATGATATAACCTATCGAGTGCAGAAGCAGCCACGAGAGACCATAAAAATTGTTCATGTTGATAGATTAGCCGTCTATGATGGAAGTAACGATGTTCGCGACGAACACAACCAAGAGGGGGGAAATGTTGGAGAATGATCTAGATAAAAAGTCGATTATTTTTATCGTAAAACATTGTTGTCATAGATTACCCCCCTTAGATTCCGCATACAGGGCAAGATACGGTCACCACACATACTAGATTTAGCTAATATAGAAACGCACGCTTCGAGTCACGGCTTCAGTCGCGACCAATTTTCAGACCTATACGTAAGTGCGAGTTTATGTCATTTTAGATCGTGAAAAAATCATTTAAATGGCTTCCTGTGCAGAAAAATGGCGTGAAAAGTCAGCCAAAACATCAAGTTACAAAAAAAAAATAGCATAACGTTTCACCGATACGTAAATTTTTATTTATTTCTAACATATGTATTATGAGCTTAGTGGATTTCAATTTATGCTGGTTTTGTATCAAAAAAAAGAGCACTCGTTGATGTCTTTTAGAAAAGTCTCTTTTACTCATCAAGCTAATCACTTTAGCCATATCTGTTTAACGAAAACACGTGGAAGTTAGTGTTGGAACACTATAATGGTTTGGGATATGCTCAAGTGGGCATCGATACTTCAATTAAGTAAATATTTAGAAAATTAAATAATTTCATTTTAAACATTAAAATTAATATTACAAGTCATTGCAATTGGATATTCCAATGCAATGCGATGCATTCACCCCGTGTTGTCCGGCTCCTTTGAAAAATAGACCGACAACCGTTCTGCAGGCAGGTCGTAAGAGCTGACCGATTGGCCATACGTGTCACTCTTATCGCAACTACTACATGGCAGAGTTCCGTAACGTTTCGTCCGGGTATTTGATACCATGAATAAGTTGTATTAACACTATTAAAATACCACTCATTGTACTAAGATTGGCGTACTTAACATTGTTGTTTATCAAAATTCAAAATAACCAGTTATTTATGTAATAACTGAAACAAAGTATTCCTTATTTCATCTTGTGCAAAAATACAATCATGAGCATTAATGTATTTGTTTTTTTTTATATTTATTTTTTACTTACCCATTTTATACTCCATTATTAAAATATCATATCATAACTAGCGCGCAAATAAAGTTAAAAATATGCATTGCAAGTGTGCATTTTTTCTTTATCTTAAAAACGACAACTGGTAGACGCTTGAAATATTCACAGAATATCTTCTGTATATATAAATCTGGATAGTTAAATCTGTTTATATAAAAGAATACTGAATAACATATCAACGCACAACCTAAGCCGCTGGACCGAGAAGGCTTAATTTTTTTACAGAAGTTGTTCGTATAATGTCAATAAGGAATAAGAAAGGATTTTTTTAAAATTTACCCCCCAAGATGGTTAAATAGGGAGTTAAAGTGTGTATGAAACTCTATCATTTTAAGTTGTAATGAAAGAAAAGTGGTGATAGTCTTTAAATAAAAAATAAAGAAACACATATTTCATATTTTTTTGAATTTTTTTCCATAAAGGGATAAAAAGGAGTTTTTTATTTGTTTTGATAATATTTTTTGTAGTTTTATTAAATTTTGTATTTATGCTTTCTAATAGAACTTAAGAAATACGTATTTAAAGATTTTTTTAAATGTCTCTCCTGAAGGGGTAAAATAATGTGAAAATTTGTACAAAATATAAATAAACTATTTCATAATCAACATCGCTTAAAATATAATATTTATATTCTCTTCAAGGCAATTTAAAAAATGCACGTAAGGATGTTTTGAGTTTCATTCCTCAAAAGTTTAGTTCACGCGGACGAAGACCCGGTCTCAATGCTAGTTTAGTTATGTATTCAGTTTAAAAATATTAGTTAATTTAAAATAAATTAAATATTTAAGGATGGCTCCCATAAAACCAACGGTATATTTTGCAGTATTTATCGATGATGATACGGAACCCTCCGTGAGCGAGTCCGACTCTCACTTAGCCGATACTGTATTCGATAATTTGATCTGTTCTGTCGCCTATGTCTCATCACTATGGTCCGTACGTTTTCTAGTGCGACCTTGAATAGGCCAATCACGACGCAATTGTCACGTTCCCCGCGCCCTTTGCTTTCCTCCTAATTTAGTAAACTCGCCTACGAACAAAATATCAATGATGCGGAATCTAAGAGGTGTAATCCACGGAGCAAATACAAAGAGGAGCTGGCCTAAGCAACTGTGCACTGTGACTTTCAACTAGTTCCTGACGTCATCACAGGGGGCGTGGCTTTAGTTAGTAATCTATCAGCGTTCGTCTTGGGTACACTGTGTCATAACTCCAAAATAAATCATATTTCCGTGTTATTAAAAACAAAACGATGAAGTGTTGTGTTTTATCATGCAAAACTTATTCGGATAGACGTTCTAATGCAATTAATGGCATCAAATTACATGTATAAGTAATTTCTTACGTATCTTTATTAAAATATTTCTAGAAAAATCGCTTATCGGCTATTATATATAGTTAAATCTATTAGACACTAGGTGGCACTAGAGTGCATCATCGATAAGACAGGGCCGCATTCAGAGATCAATTCATGATAACATATATGAAAATACACTTCTATTTGAATATTATAAATGCGAAAGTTTGTATGTTTGAATGTATGTATGGATGGATGGATGGTTGTTTCTCAGTCATGTTTAAACTTCTTCAAATTTTTCATTTTGCATGAATATTACTAACAGGTCAGGTCAACATATAGGCTACATATTATCACGCTATCGCCTACGGGGGAGGAGCAGTGAAGGAGGAGAAGTAAATGAAGTCCGCGCGGACGAAGTCGCAGGCAACAGCTAGTTTTTCAATAAATATATGTTATAGATTTTCAACCGAAGATAATCCGAGAGAGCATCCATGTAGGATCACAAAGTAAATAGACAAGACTGGACTCCGACAAAAATATACAAAGATTTGTTCTTGCTTTTTCAATGATGACGACTTCTTAATGATATTAAAAGATAGCACTTTGTACTCGATTCTCGTCTTAATTATGGATTAACTGAAAAAAATATGTAGTAAATAACAAATGCACACATACTTAAAAGATGTAATTCTCATAAAAATACTTTTATAACAATATTACTAGACAGTATAACTTTGCGAGCCCTTACAAAGCTCTGCTGAAAACTGTATCTGTTTCAACGCAATTTTTGAGCCTAAAGCCTAGTTCACACTACGTTGGTATTTTAGAGGACTAAAATACTAGTCTAGTAAAAGCAAGGCTTCAAATTTTGCTTTAGCTACAAAAGCGATTGTATGAAAAATAAAGAACTATGTCGAAAAACAATTTCTAGAAATGGTGTTATTAGTAAAAATCCCGAACGGACCAACCGCCTACCGAGTAGGAATGCGGTCTCGTTCTCGCGAGATCTCATTTTCACGAGATTGATCTCGGCCGACAAATTGTGCGAGATGTCGCGAGTTTAACGAGACTGCACTCGGGCTTAAGTTATCTGGCCAGTAACTAAGAGGCAGTTTAGCAAGACGACTTTAGACAATGTGAAAGTGTGGTGTTTGGACATTTCGCGCTTCTTAAGGAACTACTTTCAAAATAATTCGCAGTAATGGCGTGTGATGTGAACTGAACAAACCTACCACTTGATTGGTATATTTTGTTAACTAATCTCTAATTTCTTATAGATCTCTGAGTAGGTGTAGTTACTTTTATTTAAACATTACACACACTACATTCATGTGACATACATGATAATATATATCATATACTTTACACATATAGGTATTACTTTTTTACGGGTAAAGTCAGTTGTCAAACTTAAAATATCTTTTAAATACAGTCTATGGTCGAATTTCGGCTAGGGGCGGTTGCCCCTAGCTAATTATATTTAATCGTCTTATGATCTTCTATCTAACTATAAAAATCGTTTACTCAAAATATGTTTCGAGAACCCAGAAACAGTCCTCTGTATATTGAGAAATAAATCAAGCGTGAAAAATGACGTGAACAAATTTTACCCTGATCAAACATCTCAGCAACAATCTTATATGAAATATCTAAAGGAAGAGCTTGAAGACCGAACAAGAAATGGTGAAAAAAACCTCATAATAAAATATGTGAGAGGTGTGCCTAAAATAATATCTGCTACACCAAAAAACTTCCAGCGATAACTAATACTAAAGACGACATTAAGGACAAGGACTGGAATACAACCACTTTCGAAGTTTCCAAGAACTATTCCGATGTAACAACCACTAAAAAGTCCTTGAAATGCCTGTACGCAAATATTCGCAGTATTACTAAGCGAGGAAAATTAGATGAACTAAGATGCATCGTTCAGTCTTTTGAAAAAACCATTATTCACTTAATAGTTATATCAGAAACTTGGATTAACTCAGAGGATGAGGCAAATAGAATTCAGTTACCTGGGTATACTCATTATTACAACTACAGACAAGGGATGAAAGGTGGTGGTGTCTCAATATTTGCCCACAATACTCTTAAACATGATTTTATTGAAAAACACTCGGTCGATGACAATCACTATCTCTGGATTCATATAGACAAATTCTGCCTTGATATAGGCGCAATATACAAACCCGGACGTACAAACCATACAGAATTCTTGAATTTTTACACCATGCAGCTGGAAAAAAGGAAAAGGGCTTTAATACTTGGAGATTTTAATTATGATCTGCTAAGCACCGAAAAATCTGTTCATAATTATAAAACAACTGTAAGAGAATGTGGTTATGATATAATAAATAAAATTCACTATGATTACAGTACTCGTGAAACCGATAGATCTAGGTCAATTATAGACCATATCTGTACAAATTTAAAACAGAATAGGTTTCATTTTGCTATAATAGAATCCAGTATGTCAGATCATAAGCAAATCTATTTTGAAATAAAAAACTATAGACCAGAACCTTTAAAGACAGTCAAATATCAAGCTATGGATTTTGAATTACTTTATAAGACCGCTGAAAGCTTTATCAAAGACAGTAGAATATCTGAGTACTCTACTTTAGAAGAAAACATAATAAAAAGCATTAATCGGAGTAGAATAAGCAAAATAAAAAAATGTAACCCAATAAAACAAGATTGGATCAATAAAAGTATAATAGAAAGAATAGGTAGAAGAAATGCACTATGGCTAAAATATAGAAAGAATCCTACTGATTCTAAAATAAGAGAAGAGTTTATGATCGAGAAAAAGAAGGTGGCACAACTAATACAAGATAATAAAACCGAATATTATTATAAATCTTTCAAAAACTGTCAAAGGAAACCTGCTAAAATGTGGTCCCTAATAAATACACTATGCTGCAATAAAACAAAGGAAGTTACTGCTCCAGCTAAACTGAAAACTGAAAAAGATTTCATTTGTGATGAAGTTGAAATTTGTGAATATTTTAATAAGTTCTTTTCTACCGTTGGTGAGACTTTGGCTAACGCAATACCTACCATATACCATAAACCTAATGCATTTATCAGTACTAAAACGGTGTCATCCCAGCTATCTCAGTTAACGCCAACTTCTATTGATGAAGTTAGTAAAATAATAGACAACTTAAATTGTAATACGGCCGCTGGCATAGATGGGATAAGCACAAAAGCTATTAAATGCATTAAACCATTAATTATTTCTGATCTTACCAACAGTATAAATAACTGTCTAGAACGGGGCACTTTTCCAGAAAGTCTAAAGCTTGCCAAGGTTACTCCTATTTTTAAGTCAGGCAACAAAAACGACCCTAGCAACTACCGTCCGATATCTGTTCTTCCTATTATTTCAAAAATCTTCGAAAAAATTATATATAATCGCTTAGAAACATACCTTAACTCTAATAATATTTTATCACATAACCAATACGGCTTTCGAAAAAAATCAAATGCACTTTCAGCTGCAATCGATCTTATAACAAAACTAAAAGTAAACATAGATCAAAAGAAAATAGCCTTAGGCATCTTTGTAGATTTAAAAAAAGCGTTCGATACTGTAAGCCATGAAATACTCTTAACAAAACTTGCAAATTTAGGAATAACGGGTTGTGCTTATAGTATGTTTAAATCATATTTATCAAATCGTAGTCAGATAGTGAAATTTGGAGATTATCGGAGTAAATCAAGGCCTGTCACATTTGGCGTTCCTCAAGGATCAATATTAGGTCCTATGTTATTTCTGATCTATATAAATAGCATAAACGAGATAGGTTTAAAAGGAAACATAACGCTGTACGCTGATGATACATGCCTGTTTTACTTTGGTAACTCAATTCACACAATTATTACAGATGCACAAAATGACTTAAACTTACTCAATAAATGGCTTCAGTATAATCTGCTCACTATAAATACCTTAAAAACAAACTACATTATTTTTAAAGCTAAAAATAAAAAAATTCCAAACCATAAGCCTCTTAAGATAAATGATGAGGAAATCAATAGGGCTGACAAAGAAAAATATCTAGGCCTCACTATTGACTCTAATCTAACCTGGAAATCACATATAGAAAAAATTAAAAACAAACTTTCTTCGCTCACTGGACTCTTACGAAGTATAACACGATGTCTTCCACAAAAAGTGCGTTATGTTATTTATAACACACTTGTTAAACCACACATAGATTATTTGGTGGAGATTTGGGGCTCTGCCGCAAAAACTAATCTTAACCTCATACAAAGAGCACAAAATAAATTGATAAAAGTGCTATTTAATTATAATTACTTAACATCTACGGGGCCGTTCATAAAATACGTCACACTAAAATCAGCTTTTTTTGACCCCCTCCCCCCCCATTGTCACGCTGTGTCACACTTTTTGTGACCCCCCCTAGAAATATTTCGTCACAAAAACTAAGACCCCCCCCCTGCTGAGTATGATAAATTCTAAATGATAGTACACAAATTCTGAAAATTAAAAATATTTATTTAGTTATTATAATAACATTACGCGCAGGGTATGTGGAAACGTTACTGTCTTAAGTATTGGAAAAACAAAGAAACCCGTTGTGACGGATCGCAACGCCGCTAGAGTCGCGCCACAGAACTAGCGTTCATGTCAAAAAATAATAAACGGCGAACGTCACGTTGCCGTATACCCCCCCGTCCCCCCTTGTCACATCTTGTCACACTCAGCCAGACCCCCCCCCCCCCCCCTGTATGCGAACGTATTTTATGAACGGCCCCTACTGAAAAACTTTACAAAACCACAAAATTATTAAATATCACTAACACA
Organism: Apodemia mormo; assembly: GCA_036924255.1. Lineage (NCBI taxonomy): Eukaryota > Metazoa > Arthropoda > Insecta > Lepidoptera > Riodinidae > Apodemia > Apodemia mormo. Next base: position 8,840,946 of record JAUPFN010000028.1, read on the forward strand.
TACAAATATAATACTTGTTTATTAATAAAAAAAATTTTAACAAAAAATATACATACACAAATAAGTTTTACAAAAAAAGTCCAAGTACAAAAAATTGTTTTAAGAAATGCAAATAATCTAGTATGTCGAACACCAAGAACTAACTACGGTACGAAAAACCTTTTGTTTGAAGGCGTACAATTATATAATAAACTCCCCAATGATATAAAAAACACGCAATCTCTACAAACCTATAAAAAACTCTTAAAATATTATATATTAAATAATAACTGGAAATAAACGCAATATATATATATATGTATATATATATGTGTGTATGTGTGTATGTGTGTATGTATGTATGTGTATGTATATGTGTATGTATGTATATATATGTATATATATATATATATATATATATATATATATATATATATATATATATATATATGTGTGTGTGTGTGTGTGTATGCATGTATGTGTACATATATCTATAATTTAACTTTAATATATATTTTAAATATAAATAATGCATTATTAACATCAAAAGAATAAATTAACTATGTAAGAAAAACTGAAATTATATATACATTTAAAAACTATAAATCTTATACTTACTATTAAAACTAACCATAAAATATCAAATACATACCACCTTGAAGTGCTTAGCCGTATCCAGACGCTTATATCCGTGTAAGAATATGCGTAGTCGAATGCGTTTGTGTTGTTATTGTATTTCTACCCTCTTTGTCTTTGTATAAAATCGCAGTACTTTGTGGATAAAATACTAATTGTTTTTATATTGTTTATGTTCTCATGTAAGTGAATTTGTAATTCTTAGTGGGAATAAAGTTCTATAACCATAACTACGTAGAAAAAATAGCCAAAAAATACAGAAAATGTACAGTTGGTTGTCTGGTTTTGGATTGATGGTCTCTTTACCACGTGGTCATCATGAAAACTAAATCTCTTTATTTCACTTTTACTCATTGTTATTTTATCCAAAGACTTCTATGTACTAAGCAACGACCTCTATTTACTAACGTAGTATTTTTTTCGGAATGACTGAATCAATGCTGACCTTAAGAGGCAGTTCACCCTTTAGACCAACTTTTGACGAGAAAATCAAAATATTCCAACTCCTAGTTTTTCATATTATTAGGTACTTTTATTCAATTAAATAGTAACTTTAGATAGTTTAATCTTTTAAATATTGCCTCAATGAAACAGATTTTTAATCATCAATTGTATTTCTTATAATAAATGTTCTCCGAAATCAAGTTTCGACAATTACGCAAGGAAGCTACTTTTCCAAAAGATATTGCTACTGCTATAATCAACAAACTTAATTAGAAAAAATCCTAGATTATTAGAAACATCCAACAATTGTGCCTGAATGGCATACTTTTTTCCTTAAAGATCTATAACTATATTGTTACGAATAATCTAGAAGCGTGTAGAATTAGAGCGCGCGCGCGCTATTTATCTAGAAAACTCCTGTTGACAAACAAATAGTTGACCGGGGCTATGCCATAATGGACTTTGTGGGATATGGCATAAGGTTGAAAGTAGCGTGTACTAGGATTTATGACTCATAACATGTTTACGATAAGAAGTGATTCATTGTTTCCCGATACATTTAGACATTTCTGGATCCAGCTAGGGCTTTACCCTGCCTATAAATACAGAGATGTTGACAAACACGAGACAGTTTTTATCAAGCGATCGAGAACGATATATCAAGTGAACAGTGCGAAGTGAGAAGTGTTCTATTGTGTAGTGTTATAAGTTCAGTGATAGTACAGCAAGTGACTATTGTGTAAAGGGTATTTTAGTATTACGTTGTGTTGTGTTGTGTAAATACACGGATTTAATATAAGTGGTGTTTTCCTACAAGTACGAACCCGAGTACGTAACAACTGGTGTCGGAAGTGAGATTGTGAAATGCCACTTATTCCGAAGGAAGGTGTTACCACCAGGTCTCAAGCTGAGACACAGAGGGCGTCAGAGGACACCGAGACGCGTGCAGGTGAGGAACCCGCTAGTGTTGCCAGCACGTCATTGTCATCAAGCACAGCCCCTACCGATCTTTCTGTCATCCTGGCAGCTATTCAACAACTTCAGCAACATCAACAGTTACAGGAAGAGCGACAACTAAAGCTACAGGAACAGCAACAACAAACGCTGCGTGAACAACTTCAGCAACAACAGCAGCTACGGGAACAGATCAAGGAACATTTATCTGGGTTTGATGATAAATTGACGGTTATCCTGGTGCAACAAGACCAGCTTAAAAGCGATGTGGGCCTAGTCAAGCGCGACATGAAGGGTGTTGAGAAGAGGGTTGACCACTTGGAGGCCAGCTGCGACAAAATGAGTGAAAACATGGACCAACTGGAGAGGGAAGTCATGAAAATGAAGATCACGGGAGTTAAGTCGGGTGCTGCCATTACAAGCTGCTCTCACCAGGTGGGTCCTCGGGTAAAGGTACCCACTTATGACGGTCTTACGTCATGGAGTGCGTACCGCACTCAGTTTGAAATAGCAGCGAAGGCCAGTGGTTGGACAGACGAACATTGCTTAACAGCTCTAAGTACGGCGTTGCGGGGACAGGCGCTCTCTGTGTTGGATGCAATGCCTAAAGAATATCAGTTTGCTGATTTGATGGAGGCATTGGAAGCTCGCTACGGTGAGCGTCACTTGGAGCATGTGTTCCGTGCCCAATTAAAGGACCGTGTACAGCGGAGCGGCGAGGGACTTCAACAATGGGCCGTGGAAATTGAGAAGCTTGTGAGGAAGGCGTATCCTTCAGCCGACGCTCACACAGTGAATAACACCATCGTCCAGGCGTTTATTGATGGAATTCGAGACCTGGAAGTGCGTGCTGCTGTTCGCCTTCAGCACCACGTGACAATGAAGGAGGCTTTGGCTCATGCGCTGGAGGTAGAAGCTGTTCGTCACGAACCTCGAGCACATAAAGTACGTGAGGTTACAAAAGTTGTGGCTCAAACAAAGGAAGCGGAACCTAGAAGACTGGGTCCCATGTGTTATGCCTGCGGGAAACGTGGGCACATTAGAGTCAACTGCCCCACCAAACCAACGGGTGCAGTAAATTGGCGACAGCAAGCGGCCGGAAGCTCAGCAGCTGAAGAGAGCAGGCAGGTCAACCAGCCTGTTAATCCAGCCCAGGGAAACGAGTAACAGCCAGGATCAAGGGGCGGGTGCTGGCTGATCGAAAAACAGCCCCAAAAGTTGTCATATCCCAGGTGTGCGACGGCAACAGTTTATCCATTAAGGGACTGATTAATGGCAAGAACTGCAGCTTAACGCTGGACACTGGAGCTACGCGAACTGTGGTGCGACCAGAAATAGCTGACAATGGCAACCTGAGATTGAGGAATTTTGGGAAAAGCAAGCTTCTGTCTGTCACAGGTCAGCCAATACCCGTCTTCGGTGAAGCATCTGTAGTGATGCAAATAGGCGACGAGTATTACACTCACAACGTTGTAGTGGCCGATATTATGGATGACTGTGTACTTGGTTTAGACTTCATGAAGAAGAATGCCTGCAAGATTGATTGCAAAACAGGAGTTTTCGTATGTGGGCTAGTAGAAATTTTCATGGATGGGGGATCAAAAGGAAAGGTAACAGTGGCTAGAAGAACCATCTTACCTTCAAGATCGAAGACATTCGTACGCGTGAAGTTACCAGCCAGTTACAAAGGCCGGGGTAATAGGAGTGTGTTAATTGAGGACAATGGAGCAATTCCATACTGTATTACGGGCCGAAGTTTAGTATGTGACAAGGGCTTGGCAGCGGTGCAGATAGTCAACCTAAGTGACAGTGATGTAGTGCTTAAAGCAGGCGATGTTGTAGGACAAAGTGATGAAGTTATGACGTTAAGGAAACTGACATTGACAGGAAGTACAGCATCAAGAGACGTACCACAGGAACTCAAGGATTTGGTGAACAAGTGCAGCTACCTTACCACGTCACAACGGCAGCAGGCTAAGGATCTACTTTCACGATATGCCAACATTTTTTCTAAGACTGATAGAGATATAGGCAGAACATCTGTAGTGAAACATAAGATTGACACTGGAAATGCGCAGCCTATAAAGCAGAAAGCTAGACGTGTCCCTATAGCCAAAGAGAAGGAGGTACAGGAGATGATAGTTGAAATGAGAAGAAGCGGAGTTATAGAGCAATCTTCTAGTCCATGGTGCTCTCCTGTAGTGTTAGTTAAGAAGAAAGATGGGTCTACACGTTTCTGCATCGACTATCGTCGGCTCAATGAAGTCACCAAAAAGGACAGTTACCCATTACCTCGGATAGATGACACTTTGGACACTCTGGCAGGCATGTCTTGGTTCTCAACTTTAGATTTAAAATCTGGGTACTGGCAGGTTGAACTTAGCCCTAATGATAAAGAGAAGACAGCATTCTCAACAGGACAAGGATTATGGCAATTTAAAGTGATGCCGTTTGGATTATGCAATGCGCCGGCGACTTTTGAAAGATTAATGGAATGTGTTCTAGCAGGACTTGTAGGCGATGCCTGCTTAGTGTATTTAGATGACGTAATAGTCATAGGAAAAGATTTTCAACATCATCTGTACCAACTGGAAAGGATTTTTAATAAAATACAAGCTGCAGGGCTAAAGTTGAACCCAAAGAAGTGTCACTTATTTCGAAAGGAAGTCAACTATCTGGGTCACGTGATATCACAAAACGGCGTACAGACAGATCCTGAAAAGGTTAGTGCAGTACAGAAGTGGCCAACACCCAGAGACAAGACCGAAGTTCGTGCATTTTTAGGACTATGCTCTTACTACAGACGTTTTGTCAAGGGATTTGCTGAAATAGCAAAACCGCTGCATAGACTCACTGAAGAAAAGAAGAGTTTCGATTGGAATGACATGTGTCAACAAGCTTTCGATGAACTTAAGAAGCGGTTGTGTGAGTCACCAATTTTGGGCTATCCTGATCGAAAAGGGCAGTTCATCGTAGACACGGATGCAAGTAACACTGCCATTGGTGGTATCTTATCACAGAAGCAAGGTGATCAAGAAGTTGTGATAGCCTACTTCAGCAAATCATTGTCGCGGCCGGAACGAAACTATTGTGTTACAAGAAGAGAACTATTGGCAGTAGTGAAGACTCTTCGACACTTCAAGAAGTATCTGATTGGGCGACCCTTCAAGCTGCGTACCGACCATGCTGCTTTGAAGTGGTTGTTACAATTCAAAGACCCGGAAGGCCAAGTAGCTCGCTGGATTGAGCAATTGCAAGAGTTTGACTTTAACATAGAACATCGCAGTGGAAGGTCTCACTCGAATGCAGATGCATTATCACGACGACCTTGTGCGGAAGATTGTAAACATTGTGTAAGGATGGAGACGAAGGAAAGGGTTCAAGTACTGCGAGCTAAGCCTACGGATGACAGGTGGGAAACTGATGAGATGCGTGAGGCCCAGTACGAAGATAGAGATTTGCGGCCTCTAATAGATTGGAAGAAGCAAGACACGGGAAAGCCCGAATGGCAGGAGCTGGCTCCCTTCAGCGCTATTACGAAAAGTTATTGCGCGCAGTGGGAAAGCCTTGTGTTGCAAAACGGCTTACTGTACCGCAAATGGGAAAAACCTTCAGGAAGAGAACATCATCTACAGTTGGTCGTGCCAAGAAAACTTATCAAGGACGTACTACGTGAGTTGCATGATAGGGTTTCTGGGGGACATCTTGGAGTACGACGAACATTGGTAAAGGTACGAGAGCGTTTTTACTGGTTGAATTGCCGAGAAGATGTCGAGAATTGGTGCCGAAAATGTACGTCATGCTCTGCAGTGAAAGGTCCGCAGGTCAGAAGCCGAGGCAACCTTAGACTATACAACGTGGGAGCCCCCTGGGAAAGGATAGCGATTGACGTGGCTGGGCCATTTCCTAAGACAGATAACGGAAACAAGTATTTTATGGTCGTGATGGATTACTTCACAAAATGGCCGGAGGTATTCGCAATCCCTAATCAGGAAGCCACGACGGTTGCTGAGAAATTAGTCAATGAGGTGATATGCAGATTTGGCGTTCCGCTGGAGATTCATTCTGACCAAGGCAGAAACTTTGAATCTAATGTATTCCAGGAAATGTGTAAATTATTAGGAGTGTACAAAACAAGAACTACGCCTTATCACCCGCAATCTGATGGAATGGTCGAACGATTTAACCAAACTTTGGAAAGACACTTAGCCAAGCTGGTAGAAGACCACCAAAAGGACTGGGATAAATACATACCTCTGTTCTTACTGGCTTACCGAACAGCGGAACACGAAAGCATAAAAGTGACGCCAGCCTATGCCAACTTCGGTAGACAGTTACGTATACCAGCAGACTTAATGACTGGAGGCCCGCCACCGAATGCAGAGACCCAATTAAGTATACCAGAACATGTTGAAGACATTCGTGAGAGGTTACGCGATATACACTCGTTAATAAGTGAAAACGCATTGGAATCAAGTCAGCGGATGAAGACCAGATACGACCGAAACGCCAATCATCGAGGTTTTCAGGAAGGATCTCTTGTTTGGCTACATAATCCGGTTCGACGAAAAGGAAAATCACCTAAGTTACAGCGACGTTGGGATGGGCCATACAAAGTAATCACACGGATCAATGACGTAACCTACCGAGTGCAGAAGCAACCAAGAGGGACCATGAAGATTGTTAATGTTGATCGATTAGCTATCTATAATGGAAGTAATGATGTTCGGGACGAACATAACTAAGAGGGGGGTAGTGTTACGAATAATCTAGAAGCGTGTAGAATTGGAGCGCGCGCGCGCTATTTATCTAGAAAACTCCTGTTGACAAACAAATAGTTGACCGGGGCTATGCCATAATGGACTTTGTGGGATATGGCATAAGGTTGAAAGTAGCGTGTACTAGGATTTATGACTCATAACATGTTTACGATAAGAAGTGATTCATTGTTTCCCGATACATTTAGACATTTCTGGATCCAGCTAGGGCTTTACCCTGCCTATAAATACAGAGATGTTGACAAACACGAGACAGTTTTTATCAAGCGATCGAGAACGATATATCAAGTGAACAGTGCGAAGTGAGAAGTGTTCTATTGTGTAGTGTTATAAGTTCAGTGATAGTACAGCAAGTGACTATTGTGTAAAGGGTATTTTAGTATTACGTTGTGTTGTGTTGTGTAAATACACGGATTTAATATAAGTGGTGTTTTCCTACAAGTACGAACCCGAGTACGTAACAATATTTAATTAATTAAGCAAATATGCCTATTTCAACGAAAATTAACGAAACATTAACTGTTTTTTTATCAAATAATGACATTTTTCTAAAGAAATTGGCATAGAATAAAAACTACATTCTATTTTTATGCAAAAATAAGTCACTTAAATAATATTAATTTATTATTTCAAAAATAAACCACTATATGGACGACGACGCCCAGCTCTCGCATCGATTAGAAAATACCTAAATTTCAGTTGAGCGATTTTGTGAAATGGCTCATAAAGGCCTTCACAGCTTCACCGGGTGCGTATATAACGTAGCACATTAATCTCTTTGGAACTAACGTACTAGACAAGACGTGCACTACGCCACTTATGTTCCACTAAAGTACAGGTTACGAACTTTTGGCCGCGAATATATATTATGCTCTATTTATACGCTGTAGTGCTGCTTAATTTTGACTTTGGTTAGATGATTTATTAGGGAAATAGTATTAACAAATTATTTGTTTGAGATTTTTACAGACTGTTTTCGGAATTTCATATGATCAAGTAAAATACATGCTATCATGATGATGTGATCATATGAAATTCCGAAAACAGGCTGTAAAAATCTCTAAAACAAATAATTTGTTAATACTATTTCTAATCATCCACATGATTTTTATACGGTGATATTTAGTTTAAAAAAAGGATTATACAAAATTTTGGTTTTCAGTCCTATATTTATTTATCTGAAAATTAAAACGTTTCCCAGTGGTTTCAGAACATACCGCGCGCGCGCCGCCACAGGCCCGTAAACTCGGAACCGCTATGCCCCTGCATTTTAAATCTGTAATATCTTCGAAAATATTCATTTAAATTACATGCTGTAAACGGCCATATTGATCTATATTAAATCAACAATATATTTAAGGTATATAATTGGATAAGGATTAGTGCTGTATTGCTTAAAATTGCTTCGAAAAAAGCCATTATTTCTCGTAAAAAGGTAAATGACAAATAAATGCTATTGTGGGTTATCCATAAGAGATAGACATATACCCTAGTGGAGTTTTCTGTAGACCTTTTCAAGGTGTACAGAAAACTCAAAAAAACAAAAAAAAGTGAAGATTAAATGAACACAGCACTTTTTTTGAGTGTTGCCTTTCTATTATTAAATAATATGCGAGATGTTTATTTTATTTAATTTTAGTGGCAAAATACTGTTATAAACTTATAGTAACATATAATTTAAAGTAAAAATAACAGCTCAAATAAATTTACAGATGAATGAAGTACCATCTATATGCAAAAGATGAAACTACAGCATATAATTATTTTTCTATACAAACTAGGATTGTATGAAGCGATGAGCCCGTGGTTCGGACTATATAATTTCCGGAAGAATAGACCAACTGGCGTTCTGCCATACACGTCGCAAAATGTCTCGCCCGAGTATTTGGTACCACTTATTCCTGCCGCAATAACGTCAATGCTTGTTAATGTCGTCTTCCAATTTGGAGGGTAAGGTACCCGGTAGACTTATGCATGTGGCATTGCCGTCCCGCCACACGGATAGCAACGCATCTCTGGTATCTATTGGCAATGGTTTCTCTTTCAAACCATCTGCTTGTTTATTATCTTATGATATAAAAACACATATGCTAGTGGCACGGTTAGATAAATTTTGCTTTTTAAGATATCTATTAACACCATGCACCTCACGCTTTTTTTTAAATTAAATTCCAATTTTTATCAACGCGATTCTTAATATAAATTTATTTTTTGGTTCTTAGTTTCGTAAAAGCGTGTTTTTACTTTTTTAAATTATTATTTATTAAAGAAAAGAGCTGATTAGATTTGTAATCAATCGGTTTCATCATTTGGAAGTTATTTTACTAAACATTGTTTCACAGTCCATATGTAAAAATGTATAGACACGTTGTCCGCATTTCAAATTAACAACACGACATCTAGGTAATTTGCCTGACTCTAACTTAGTTACGCGCAGTCTCCAATTCAAATATTTTCAATGGCAATGCCCATCTTTTTTATGGATGACGATTCTGTTTGGATTAAAATATTTTTAATTTATTTATATTTTAAATATTTATTTTAATTCGAAATCTATTTTCCAAGGAATCTACCTGATTTATTCCATCGTAATGCAAATTTTTAACCTAAATTACATTTCAATATATCTGTTAGAAAATGTTAGGTCTATTTAAATACAGCTGTTTCAAATTAAAATAATTATAAAGCCAAGTTTAGGAAATCCTGCAGTTCTTTTTTCTGATATGAAACATTAAAATACATTTTATAACTCATAATTTATCTTTTAACGTATTTTAAGCCTGAAAATGGACTTTGAGATTTCTGGGAAAAAAGTTGACTTGTTAGCTTATTCGAGCTGACGATCACCAACCAATCAGTTAAGGAGTTTTAAAGTGTGGGTGAGAATACTGATTGCTTTATATGTTTGCGTCTAGCGACAGCGGTTCTGATACAATTTAAAAAACGCCATTTTCTCCTCTATAATAATTCCGTGTGAGCACCATTTCAAACACTAATCAAAAAAAGGTTATTTGAATCATTTTATTTGTTTTTAGACGTTCTACAGACATAACAAGCAAAAAGTTTTCCTTCAGCGTGAATCAAATTATATTGACGAAAATTACCTAAATGTGTGTAATTCCTATGCAAACATCACACACATAATGTTTTTTTGCATTGTGTATAATTAAATGGTACTTCAAATTGTCTGTTTGTCTTAACGTTTTGTTACAGAACTTACAAGTAATCGATTTCTCTCCAGTGTGAATTAACTTATGACAACGCAAACTCCTTGAAGCTGTGAAACCCTTACTGCAGACATTACACACAGGGTTTTATGTTATTGTGTACATTTAAATGCCTCTTCAAGTTGCCCTTCTGTTTAAACGATATTTTACAAAACTCACAGGTGAATAGTTTCTCTCCAGTGTGGATTAACTCATGACGACGCAAATCACTTGTAGTTGGTAAACCCTTACTGCAGACATTACACACATAGAGATTTGCGTTACTGTGTATATTTAAATGTCTCTTCAAGGTGCCCTTCTGTCTAAACGATATTTTACAAAACTCACAAGTGAATGGTTTCTCTCCAGTGTGAATTAGCTCATGACAATGCAAATATCTTAAGGTTGTGAAACCTTTACTGCAGACATTACACACAAAAGGTTTTATGTTACTGTGTAAATTTAAATGTCTCTTCAAGGTGCCCTTATGTCTAAACGATATGTTACAAAATTCACATGTGAATGGTTTCGCTCCAGTGTGAATTATCTCATGACAACGCAAATGAACTAACCGTGTGAAACCCTTACTGCAGACATTACACACAAAAGGTTTTATGTCACTGTGTATATATAAATGGCTTTTCAAGGTGCCCTTATGTCTAAACGATATGTTACAAAATTCACATGTGAATGGTTTCTCTCCAGTGTGAATTAACTCATGACGCCGCAAATTCCTTGAGGTTGTGAAACCCTTACTGCAGACATTACACACATTGGGTTTTATATTACTGTGTATATTTAAATGTGACTTCAACTGATCCTTTCGTCTGAATGATTGTTTACAAAACTCACAATTAAATAGTTTCTCTCCAGTGTGAATTAACTCATGACTACGCAAACTATCTAACCATGTGAAACCCTTACCGCAGTCATTACATACAAATGACTTGTTATCACTGTGAGTTCCCAAGTGTCTCTTTAAAGTAACCTTTTGACCAAAAGCATTCCCACAAATACCACACCAGTATAACGCACCCTCATTTTTCTCATACTTTACTTGAGAATGTCTAAGTCTCGTTAATACAACGACAGGTGTCTTGGAAGATGCCACTTTAGTTCTTTCATCTATTGCTTGATCAGTGCTTTCTTCTAACTCTTGGAACCTCCCATACTGACCTGCAAAAAACTTAATATCTATAACATCTCATGCGCTAGTTAACCGCTCACACCACCAGCCATTTTCGTATTTTTTTCTAAAAACACACGGAACGTTACGCGCACGCGTTGCGAGTCCGTTCCGGTGGACCGTGGTCAAAAAAATGGTTTATGAGTTGTTTGGATTGAATCCGATATTGTAAAGCGTATATTTTTTAAGAGGTCTTGAGCACTGCAATAAACTGGTGTTAGAATTGTTTAATTTAAATGGCTTAAGCTACAAAATAATTCAGGTGTAACACGACACTTTGAGAAAAATATGACTACTTGTTAGTCGAGGATTTTTAATTCAAAAAGTAAATTGATGACCTATGCTTTTTATTTTTTTATACAATTGGTAAACATATACATACGGAAAAAAATAAACAACATATATTATAGTACAAAAATATTTATTTACATAAATATTAATATCTTTTTTTTTTCATAATTAATACGCATTTTTTTTCGTAATTTTTAAATAATTTATTTCTTTTTCAATTTTACAGCTATGTTAAATTTTTTTTTAAATATTGTTTAGGATATTTCACATTCACATCATATGATTTTTTTGAGATCATAGATATCAACACTAAAATTTACGAAAATAAATAAAAATAGGTACCGTCATACCCAAAGCGCTGGTATCATTAAGTTGGTCATTAACGAAATATATGTTTTATTAATTGATATTTACGGTTTTTTAACAAAATTATTATCTAAACTGTTAGATCTTGAACTAATCTTGATTATAAATAAAGTTTACTTTTTGATTAATACGCCAAAACACTTTTAAATTAACCTGTATCATAAAGTGCAACTAACACATGACACACAACACGAATCAAAATGTTTCTGATGAAAGCAAAAGCGAACTAAGTTCTTTTATTTTTCCCCAAGAGCGTATTTGAAAAAAGAGTGACAATTGGACTATACAATGTTTCGTTCGAAAACGATAAAATACCATAGAGTATTGTATTAAAACTGGTAAATAATGAAAATGTTGTTTTTTTGTATAAAGTTAGTGTTGGTCCCTATAGAGACCATAGTGTATTAACAGCATTTTCTGAGAGGTCTCATTAGTTACCAAAGTGATGTGAGCGGTTAATGAAAAAACAATAAGTTTATTTACTTCCATAAAAAATTTTACACTCGGTTTGGAAAATTATCTAAAATTTCTTTAGTCAATTGAAATGATTAATCATTAATCATAAGGCTCACTTTAATTCATAAAAATATAATCATATTATCAAAAGCTCCAGTTTAATACAAGGATTAAGTAACTCGCACTTAAATTAAACAACTATTTTAAAAATGGAGACAAATCTATATTAATATTGTAAATGCTAAAATTTGGGTGTTTGGATGGAAGTACGTTTGTTAGAGAGACCGCACACATACTACTTCATGCTACTGCGATCGATTGCGGCATCCAGATCGCACGTTTTAGAAACTGCATCGATGCTGCATCGCGAATTTGCTACTTCGGAATCGTGCCCCTCAGCGACTGCTCCAATGCTAGACCGAATCGACAATAGTGATGCCGTTTAATAATCGACTTCCCGATTTGTAAAAGTATTGTTTACTTTTACAAATTAATTTATAAATTTCATACCTTATATATTTGATATCTTTTTTTTCTTAAAAAATAGTAACAGTAACCCAAGTTGGTATCAATATAAAAATACACTGATATAACTTTATTGTCTTTGTTAAATTACATTGCTGTTAAAATATACCGAATAGTACCTACCGTCAATTGGAAAACTATCAATAGCGGACTAACAAAAGGCCTATTTATTATATAATGGAAAACTGCAATTATTATGAAGCAATATTTAAAAAAAAATGTACCTTATTTTGTTCCTAATAAAGTTGACATTTATTTCTTACTTAACAAATGGTTTGATAATTTGATAATTTCTTACTTAACAAAAAAAACAAATAAATAAAAAAAAATGTTCTGAGCGAGACAACGACCACGGTGGATATTGTGCCCTTGTTATAATTACCTTTCTCATAATTTTTATTCGGACTAATTCCTGCCGCTAAATTCCATCATCGGACATCGCATCAAAATTTAAAGTTCCATCCTCACCACCTCTATGTCTGGAAATCCACAACCGTGCGCTTTTGTTGGCACTTTTTACCTCTCACTACTCCTTTGTGGAATCAATTACCCTCGGGGGTATTTCCAGTCGGATATGACTTAGGGACCTCCGAGAAACGAGCTTAATCATTCTTAAAAGGCCGGAAACGAAGCTGCAAGACCCCTGGTATTACAGATGTCCATGGGTGGCGGTGATCACTTACCATTAAGTGTATCACCTGCTCGTTTGCCCCCTCTGCTATAAAAAATAATTCCAGTGCAAATAAAACTATTGGATGGTAGATTTTTACATATTCGGTAACTGATATATCCTTTTTTGATGTTGATAGATACATTAGCATAAAATGTATTGCAATTTATTCATTGAGTTCTAAAATGTACTTATTTTATTTATTACGTAATTATTTATGCAGTGCAAAAACTGTTTTCTCAAATTAGTAGATTTGGCTGAATTAGTAGTAATTTGCAAACTACCACGGCCACACTTATATATGTTGCTTTACTGAGTAGAAAGAGACACATTGCACCGATGTCGTTGTACTCTTTGGAACGATTTTGAAGCACACATGAACATTCAGATAGTATGTAACTTCCTTGAGCCTAAGACATATAATAATATCGATAATTATTGTTAGTTATTGATATTTTTAATATATCACAAGATAGCAAACAAGCAAACGATTCTCTTCTTGGAAAGAGACATCCATCGCCCATAAACACTCTTTTCATAACATAACATAACAAATCTTTGGTATTGATTTGATACCTTACTAGATACATTATAATCAGAAAAGTTTGGCTGCAAGAGTTCATACAATTTCGATAAAAATGTGTGATTGTTCCATCACGTCATCATCAGCATGATTAATTTATAGTTATAATTGATTTATGTAATTTTTTCTGTTATTTTAGTAATGTCATACAATATTGTATGTTTCCCAAAATTAAAAATCTGTCCTCTGATTATTGTGTTTGCCACTCAGCATCAATTAATTGAGTTTTTTTATGTCACAGGAAAGCAAACAAATAGACGATTTTCCTAATGGAAAGAGAAACCATCGCTTATAGTCATCAAAGATGTTAATGGTGCGTTGCTATCCGTGTGGCACATGGGCACATGCATAAGTCCACTGCTAACTTATCCTCCAAACCGGAACATGACAATGAAAAGCATTGACGCTATTACGGCAGGAATACATAGTTGGTTTCCGCTTTAAAATACGTTAAAACAAATTATTTTCAACCGACGAAAAACGGAGACTATCAGTTTGACAAAATATATGCATGTATGTAATTTTTGGTATTGGATAAAATATTTGCGTTTGTTCTTGAGCACATGTATTAAATTTCGTAAGTGTACATACATGCATGTATGTATGTATATATGTTTTTTACAAACTTGTCAGGAACTAAGTCATATCAAGATAATTTTTTTCAATTTAAATCAATCAATACTCCAACTTTAAGGCAACTGTCTAAGTTTTATCAAAATCGGTTTAGTAGTTTTTGAGATATGAGGAATCTATAGTTGACAGATATTTGAAGTCGGTTAAATTTTTTAAATTACTTTTATTCACTACTTGATATTAATTTCAAATATATAACTAAAAAAGTTATAAATGTTTCTTATTTTTTTTCCGTTTTTTACTTTGTTCATAATGTTTTTGTTCTGGGTTTTGCAAAATTTCCTCCCACCAGTATCGAAATTATTTTTTGCTTTTTATTAATAAGAAGATAGTTAAAAATATTTTATAGAGTGTAGTTGGTCGATGTCAAGTATAACACTAACTCTCACTCTGCGGAAGCCGCACACACCGCTCGCGCCATCCGCATGTGTGCGGAGTGTAGCAAACTAGCAACTCGATCGCCGCGATCGGCGTTTGCAAGTGTGCGGGGTTGAGCGGTCAGTCGCTGCATTCAACTGCTACTAAAAGCGACTGAATCGTCGATCGCCGATGCTAAAAGCGGCAGGTGTGCGGTCTCTCTTACTCAATCGCGCAAAACCTACTGAACGTATTTGTATGAAATTTGGCACAAAGGTAGATGATGACCTAGAATACACATAGGTTACTTTTATCCTGGAATAAATAGTCGATCCCGCGGGATTCGCCAAAAACTGCTATAACGCCGCGGGCTGCAAACACCAGCTGCACATTTGATGATTCACAATTTGATCTAACTTTGTGGTTAGGTTAGCAAAATATTTGTTTGTGACGTGTGCTAGTCAACAACAATAATACTTAGAAATACAGATATAAATACTTTAACATATTAATACACACAAACCTAGAGATACAAACATCTATGTTTATCACCCAAATGTATGTCCCTGTCGGGAATCGATCCATATTGTATATTCAGGAAGCCATATCTATAAATCTATCAATAACAATAAATACTGATGTATGATCGTAACAAGCTACCAATTAATACTTTTGATGATTGGGACAGAGTTTCCACTACTAACTGTGAATGGACAGAACTATGGCAATGATTAGTAAGGATCAATTACTATCAGAAGGAAGTGCTGCAATATCTCAACAGTTATTGTAATGCAGAAATGTGAGTAATGTATTTACATGCTATTTAAGATTAACAACTAATTAACTATTTATGTAGTTTCTGCACAGAGAAACCACTTTGTGTTTAAGACTTTTCACATAATTTATTTGATTTAACAAGATTTATTTTTAAATAATCATTTTAATTTGAACTGCACAGAACCAATACCTGATATATTTGAGTCTGGTGTCAGTTCAGTATCTTCACTCTTGACAACACTTGTCTGATAACTGGGACCAGGTTCACTAGCCATACTCCATTCTAAAAAAAACTTTTACATTATCTATATCATCTGTATCTATGTTAATATTATAAATATAAATGTGAAAGTTTGGATGTTTAGATGGATGTTTGTTACTCAATCATGCAAAAATAACTAAACAGATTTGAATAAAATTTAGCAGACAGGTAAATGCTGACCTGGAATAGCACATAGGCTACTTTTTATCCCGGAAAAATTTGGTGATTCTGCGGAATTCGCAAAAAACTTACATAATGCAGCGGGCTGCACGCTACAGCTAGTAAGAAATATATTTTCCTATAATATAAACTTATGCCTATTTTGTTTACAGTTACAGCAGTAAAGTTTTCCAAACACCAAAGAAAATCTTCTCTTTGTTATTTAGGAGTTTTCAGCTTGGGAATATTTCAGACACATTATTAACGAGATGACTTCATCAGCATAGTGGCAAGGAAACATGAACGGGGGATTGGGGCCCTCCATTCGGAGGAACCGGGGGCGAAGCCCCACGTCTCTCCGAAAGGAGAGAATTAGAAGAAATTTTAAAAAAAAAATAACTCAATGCCACAGTTGAAGAAGGTTAGTTAGGTTCTCTTTAGATCCCACACCCAGGAAAAGGAAACCTACGCAGGGCTCTGTCGACATACTAGACTTATTACAGACCTACCAGACTTATTACAGAAAAAGGTACCTAGTATTTTATTGCAATTATGAAGATAAAAAAATGTGTTATTAATTATTTATGTAATAATATAGTGTTATAAAAGAATTTTTATTATTTTCTGCAATATGTTATATGTTTTATATGTTTATGAAGTGCCATATTTCTTGAAAATTATTTCGCACACTGAGAATGATAACGTCATTATACAAAATCTATCAATTTTTTGAAATCATCACCACCTATTTTATTATTATGTGAGCTACTAAATGCAAAAACCCTCATGAACGTAGTTCGATTAGACATCGCTATGTGGCGCAGTGACGTTTTGACATAGAAGGTGGCAACGCGCACGTGTAACAGGAATAGTGGCATTTTCTCAGTAATACCAAGGACGGCGGACGATTAGCTACTAGCTCTGCGTAACGTAGTGTCATTTTTAGGTTAGTGGCGTTCTGCACTGAATTTAACCGGTAAGTTTGCATATTTCGTTTATGATATAGTGTATTTATCCAAAAAGTGACGATATTGCATGAACAATGTATACATTAAAGCAATATTCAGAAATAGTGGCAATGACATTTTGCATATAAGGACTTTATGCGATTAAATTTTGTTAAGTTTGTATAATTCAAAACAACACTTACCTTATAATGCCGTTGTGTATTTAACAAAAGTCAAAGACTTTATTTCTGTAGTAACTTTATAAAGTCATTTTTTTTATTAGTGTCGTTTAAACTGTTCCTAGCTGTATGTAATCTTTTTGAATCATTAACTGCAATAATGTTTCCTTTTACGTAAAGTTGGTTTTACGATTTATATTATGGTACAAATTAGTATAAAATAGTTTTAGCAATGTTTATACTAACTTGTATCACAACCTAAAACGTTAAACTGTCTTTACTCAAAAAGAAACACTAATGCATTTGAAAATTACAAAATGACATGCGTGGAAAAACCGACTAAATGATATTAATTAAAAAATAATCTTTATAAATTAAACAGATTAATTTTGATAGTTTTAATGTGTTAAATTAATAAGTGCGTAATTATTCCCCTTGATTTTATATTTATTTGCTTCCTAATGATTACTTTTACTCGTTTTAATGCTCTAATACTGTTTCAGAAACATGCCACTACCAAATCCAAGAACAATAAAATTTAAGAAAATTATTGAAGGAACTAATAGATCAATTTCCCGTTGCAACAGGCTGAAAAAGAAAATATACCATTAAATAAAAACCACCGTTTGACTACAAGTGATCCGCCGTCTTCAAAAAACTTCTTTGAAAATGTCATAATTACTACGTCTTCCTGTGAAACAAATAGAATGATTCTTCTTTACATAATGTTAATGTACAATGCTTTAGAAACAGGAAATCTTCATTTTCTTCTACTAGTAGCTCAGAGTCTGCTGAATATTTTTCACCTGCATCTGATGATGACAAAGATTATAAAGTTGCGGATAATAGTGACAGTTCATCATCTAGCAGCACAACTGATGGACAGTGTGCAAGGAGGAAGAAAGCACTCCATCCTAAGCAATTAAAAACTTTGGCCAAAGCAAACTCGCCTAGGCCTCCAAATTCATTATCTGTACGTTCTAGTTCATCATCCACTTCATCAAGCTCAAGTTCTTCATCTGGGTCTTCAAGTTCGTCATCTGGATCTTCTACTTCAGCATCCAACAGTTTGTTCTCTGACTCTAAACCTCCAGTTAAACAAAAGCCTACATAAACGCAAAGTCAGATATTAGAAACAGCTGTTCCAAACATAATTCAACCTTCCTGTGCTTTACAAAACTTGACTGTAGATAATTTATTTTCATCAGATTGTGAAATGAATACTTCCCTCCAACCAGATATTATTCCTGCTGAAATTGAAATAGATTCAGAACCACAACAAAACCACAACATCTGCCATGAAGATTCAGAATCGCAACTAGTTGATGAGGAGATCCCGTTGCCTAATTTTAAAAATAATCCTATGACACTAAAAAGTATTGTAATGCAAACCATAGAAAAGTAAGGATTAAATCCAACCAACAGATAATAAAAATAAAAATGTTCTTGAATTAACTGAAGAAGTTATTGATTCAATGAATTCTAAAATTGTACTACCATTGAAGGTTAGCGATGAAAACAGTGAGTGACACAATAAATAGTAATGAAGTTCCTTCCCAATCTAAAACTGTATTCCAGCATACCCTAGATACACATGAAAATAAATCACGCAAAAGGAAACGGGGAGTAAACAAAAGAAATCTGGCAAAAACACTACGCAAAGAAAGAAAAAAAAAGAAATCTGGCAAAAAAAGTACCTAAAGTTAGGAGTATTTTTATTTGTTTTGAATTTATAAGGACTTTTATAAAACTTTATTAGTTCTTAGCAACTAAGCTCCCTAAAAAGTTTAATAAATGCTATATTTCTATGATTTTCGTTTTTATTTATATTATAATATATTGTATATTTTAAATGATTTAACAGATTTTAAAATTCGAATTTAAAATTATTGTTAAAACATACAGTGAAAGTTAAAGTAGTAGTGACACAAAACGAAATTTTCAAAAATAGTCCACACTTTATCAACAAGATTACAAAATGCCCTAGTATCATTAAAATTATAAGCATATACATTGATTTTCCTGAAAACCGCATTCAGAAACCCCTCATAGAAAAAGTTTGCAATCATCCCAAATTTAAAAACTTAAAACGCTTATTACTTAAAATGACGATTTTTGGATAATGTCACTATCATTCTGAGTGTGCGATTTCATAATGATTATGATTTTGAGTTAGACAAAATAGATTTATTAAAAACATCTCATAAAAAATAGTGCAAAATAATTTAAGATTGATATTTGAATTGTTTTCAAGTACCTATTGTTTAAGTGTTTTTAAGTATTTTAAGGTTAGGTTTGGCTATAACCTATTGTGCTTCTAACTTTTTTTATAAATATTTCCGTAGGTTTACTGGAACTGAGTAGACCCCCCCCCACTCCAATTTCGTGAAGCCAGTTTCTAATGCAATCCTGGATTTAATATTGGCTGGAGACAGTCTAGTTTACTCTTACCAAGGAGACATGACCATGGACAGCACTTCTAAAAGGGGTGACTTATGCTATGAACGTGTCCCTTGTGACTATTTTTTACAATAACACGCTAATTAAACAATTAGCGACGTACCTTTATCGACATTTTCCAATTCCGTTTTAATTTTTAATGACTCCATATCTTTTTCGTATTCGTAATCATCCATCTCCGCTTTAATTACATCTGTCTTCAAAATTAATTCTGATGTACTTTGGAAAGAATAGCAATCAATGTCTTCTTCAATTTTTGTAGACATTGTTACAGCACATTGAGGTTAGTTAAAATTTGCAACGATAGTAGCTTTTTGAATAGTCCTCTATGTTCTATTTTAAATAGGAATTAAGAAACTTTATAATAACTGAATAATGCTTTAGATTCTTGAGACAAAACTTAAATAATAAATCCAATTCATAACGTCTGTTTTATAAGCAAAACAAAACAAAGAATTAGTTTTTTATTTTTAGGACAGAAACAGGGTTGGATTTAGGCAGTAGGCACGTTGAAAAAGATAGAAAAATAAATGGGTATTATATATAAAAAAATTATAGTACACTTTCATTATTTTTAATTTAACTTACTTTGTAATCATTAAAATACCAGCGAAATTTACTCCTCTTTTAAGTTTATCAGTTCTTGAATATTACTAATCCAATTTCCAAACGGTAGTCGGTACGGTCGAAATATTCATATCATATTACGTAAATCTAAACATTCGGGAAAAAACTTTAAATTATAATATTTTAGCGTACTATCACTAAATGACATATAATATACTATATGTATATATTACATAGGGCGAAATTATAGCATAAATACTATAATTACAGTACAAAATCTAACCCTGCACAGAACACTTAACTTACTACGTTTTTAGTATACCTAGGTACTTATATTTTAATTCGTCTTATTGAATTAGTATTTAGTATTTTTCATCAGTGTGACCAGATTAAATATTAAGAATATACTAATAATACTGAGGCAACCCAAAAAAATACTGAAATATACTGTAGGTCAGTGTATTACACCATATATAGGGCAAATATACCTATAAAATTCTGATTTTTGTAAGATGTTTTACAAACTAATCTTCTCCAATCATTGCTACATTGAAATGTACCATGCGTAATTAATTTGTATTGCAACATTCTTTTCGAAGGATGAAATGAACACAACCTCTTCTATCTTTAACATTTGGCTTGAATTTTAAAATTGTTCATACATTTTTGTTTATAAATTTGTTTCATTGGTCCGTTTGTATTAATTAATGTATCTGAAAATATGGGCTCGCAGAGATTAAATAACGGCAAACCTACATAACAGTTATTTACTAAAACCAATTTATTTTATTTTTTATGTCAACATGCGTAGACTGCAGCTGCACTGATAGAAAATTTACTTATTCTAACATAAATAGTAACATAAACAAAACTGTTCGCAACAAAGGTGTGGGCCAGTATCAAAAAAATCAAAATATATTTATTCAGGTAAATAAATTGTGCATTACAGTGAATTGTAAAATCACTAAAACTATCTTATGATCTAACTTAACATGTATCTGCTTGAACTAGGTTAACCTGTGTTTCAGGCGATAGGGGCTAGTGAAATAAAATAATTTTATTAATCACTGATAAAAAAAACAAGTAAGCATAGTTTACAATGTTATGTTATTCAAAATAAATGCTTAAAGTATATTAAACTTAAGTAGTAACATAAATAGGAAAACAGAGTAATTCATTAAAACAATCACAGTACTATTTGTGCAAACACAGTATATAAATTCCGTTTTCAATTACTTACGTCACGATTAAGTTTTAGGGTTTTAAGCATTTTCTTCGAAAATTAACTGCATTTTTAGGCCTACGCTATGTAAATGAAAGTATCTATCACATGCATGACATTGAGTAGGTTGAAAAACCTATATTCCCAGAAATTTTGATTTTCAAATGCAAACGTGATTTAAATTACGAACTCAACTCAACTAAAAATGATTAAAACATTCTGAAAAACCAATTGTTTTTTATATTTAAGTTTTTCTTGTATTTGATTAATTCTTGGCTAATATGGATAGCAAAGTACACAATCTTTCAATAGCAAATAATTCAAATAAGAATTAAGGTCTACATTACTTGAAACAGAAATAAGCCCAGAGCTTGAATATCCCAGTGCTATCAAGTAAATTATGCCTAATTTCCATATTCCTTTGTATATTGTTTTATTCGATTATTCTTTATGTTGTTTTATGTACTGCTTGGTGCTAATATACTTAGGAGTTTTGCATTGCATGTTTTACGAAAGGCGTGTTTCTCTATCTTTATAACGTGAAAGCCACAAAGAAAATTCAGTAATATATACCTATTTTACCAAAGAATTATGTTGTAAACTAAAGTTAGTATACAGATGGGAAATGGTCAACTAAAATAATAACAAAAATCGTACTAATAATTGTGGAAGCATTCCAAATTAACTTTCAAACAACATAAAAGATTAAATAAAATGCAAAGCCGAAAACTAATCCTCTTAAACAAACTATTTTAGATGAGTGAATACTACCTTTTGTAATTCATACGCAAAAGTTTTTTATGTACCTATTTGAAATGAGCATTCATGCAACTGGAAACTTAAAATCTTAATCTTGTTATGAAAATAAATAATTTATTTATTGTATAGTCTAAACTCTAAAATATGCACTACTTTGTGTCTTATTTGTAACTTACAAATCTTCTGTACGACATAACACTGAAATACAATGTTCAAGACATTCACGAGAACGATAATTTTGGCGTCACCATAGCTTTTTGTTAGTGCTACCACAATTCCTTACCTATCTAAAATACTCAAATATACTGACTTTCAACAATGTCGAAAAAATCGAGAAACTATAATTAAAAAGTATTAAAATACTGAATCTGGTCACACTGAATATGATAATCTTTCCAAGGAAGTTACATTCTACCTGGAATATTCACACGCGCTTCAAAATCGTTCCGAAGAGTACCACGACATGGGTGGAGTGTGTTTTTTTCTACTAAGTAAGGCGCCATAAGTTGCAACCATGCTTAGTTTGCAAATTACTACTAAGTAATTCTACTAATTTGAGAAACAGTTTTTGCATTGCGTAAGTAATTACGTAATAATTAAAATAAGCACATTTTGGAACTCAGTACTCACTATGTTAATTACATTTTATGCTAATGTATTTATCGATGTGTATGAATAAAAGCGATTTAACGATTACCGAATATATACAAAAATCTACCATCAGATATTTTTATTTACACTGGCAATTGCAAGAAAGGGAAATCCACTCTTGTCGTTGTCTTGCTCAGAACGTGTTTCCTCTCTGTTAAGTAACAAACAAATGTCAACTTTATTCTTAACGAATTAAAGTACATTTTTATTTTTCAAATATTGCTTTGTAAAATTCCAGTTATCGTATAAAGTTCCATGAATCTTTCATATGCACAGATAATGTTTTAGAGATGAACGATACATCGATTTTTTTCCAACATTGCTATTTATTTTTTCATAAACATTGATATTGAATTTTTAAGTCCCACACATCAACGATATATTGTTCATGAAAGATGTTTTATCATAGCTACATCTTTCATCCCGTACACGATCAACAACTACACACATATCTACCTTAATCACAAGCGTAGATTTCTCTATATAGTGTATCGTTCGCTCTGCAATAGTAAGACGGGCAAAACGAAGCAGCCGCTTTGCTCGTCCATCGGCCGGCCATTATTTTATTGGTTGTCGGCCGTTCACGGATCACCTTTTAATAGAAGTCAGTAATGTATATAATTTAAAAAAGTGCGCATCTATGTATATTTAGTACGCACGTAAGATGTTATACTTTTGTATTTCATATGTTGAAAGTTTTATAATAACGCATTATCTAGTTCCTTTTTTGAAAAACTAAAATGTTGACTAGCTTGATTATTTATAATTCTGGTTTTTCGTTACGGTGTGCGTGCGCATAGTAAAAATTTTCTCTCATCATTTTGCCCTAACTCTCTAAAATAATGTATAACTTCAAAACATCGAGAACAGATAAAATCGATGTGTCTTTCATAAACATCGATGTTTTAATAAGGATATTTCACTTTACAAACATCGATGTTTTTCAGGAGCGATAGGTACCTTAATGTTTTAAGCAGCCCATACACACCAAGGTGTTGCCGACAGGTAAACCGGAGCGTGTATGTTAAGGGTAGTAACATGCTTGCATCTCTAAGTGGTCTGTGGGGCAAACACACCTACAAAAATACTGATTTTTTTAACGTGTTTAATTAACTAATCTTTTTCAATCATTGGTACATTACAATCTATGCGTATTTAATTTGTATTGCAACATTCCTTTCCAACAGTGAAATTAACACAACCTCTTCACAAAATCTTTAACATTTGGCTTAAATTGGTTTTTAAAATTGTTCATACATTTTTTTATAGATTTGTTTCATAGGTCCGTATCTTATCTATCTGTGAAAATATGTGCTCGCAGAGATTAAATAACGGTAAACCGACATAACAGATATTTACTAAAACCAATTTATTTTATTTTTTGTTAACATGCTTAGACAGCTGCCCTACTAGAAAATTTACTTATTCTACTCAAAACTGTTCGCAAGAATTGTTAATTCATGACTAATTTTAGAGTTTTAAGTATATTCGATAATTCATTGCATTTTTAGGCCTAATTTAATTTTCATAGTCCTTTGTATATAGTACTGTCCGATTTATTCTTTTCTGTTATTTTATATGCTGCTTTCTGCTAATATACTTTGGGATTTTGCACTGCATGTTTTACGAAAGGCGTGTTACTACATCTTTATAACGTGAAAGCCATGAAGAAAATTGAGTAATATATATTTATTTTACAAAATAATTTTGTTGAAAACTAAACATGGTATCCAGATAGGGAAGGGTCAAATAAAATAAGCCCAAAAAACATACTAATAATTGTGGAAAAATTCCAAATTAACTTAAAAGCAAACTAAAAGATTAAATAGAGTGCAAAGCCGAAAATTAAATCTCATAGACAAACCATTTTAGATGAATAAATACTATATTTTGTAACTCATACGTAAAGGTTTCCGCCGTGTTGGTCCCGGCCTTCTTTGAAGAATAGGCCAACTGCCGTACTGCCAGGCAGGTCGTAAAAGGCGACCGATTGGCTATCGAGTCACTACCATCGTGGCTACTAGGTGGTAGAGTATTGCATTTTCTCGCCCGGGTCTGGTACCACCGCCCTACCTATTCTTGCCGCAATAGTGTCAGTGCTTGTCGCTGTCGTGTTCCGGTTTGGAGGGTAAGGTAGCCGGTAAACTTATGCATATGACATTAGACCTCGCCACAAGATAGCAACGCACCATTAACATCTTTGGTGTCTATAGGCGATGGTTGACTCTTTCCATCAGGAGATCCATCTGCTTGTTTTCAATCATATGTTATAAAAAAAAAGTTTTATATGTACCTAATTGAGATGGGTATTGTTATGAAAAAATAAATAATTGAGTTTTTGTATAGTTTTAAAATATGCACTACTTTGTGTATTATTTATAATTTACAAATCTTTTGTACGACATAACACTGAACAGGCAATGTTCGAGATTTTCACGAGAACGATAATTATGATGTTACCATGTTACAATTTTTTGTTTTTTTTACCACAACTCCTTATCCAAAATACTCAAATATACTGACTTCCAGTAATATACCTACAAAAATATTGATGTTCAAAAAAATCAATTAAATATACCTACTTAAAAAGTATTTAAATACTGAGTCTGGGCACACAGTTATGCACAGATATATGTATGTATTAATGTAATGTTTTTAGAGATGAACGACACATCGATTTTTTTCAAACATCGCTATATTGTTCATAAACATCGATATTGAAATTCCACTCATCGACGATACATCGTCCATGAGCGATGTTTTATCAAAGATACATCTTTTATCCCGTTCACGATCAACAACTACACACATAACATAATATATCTATCTTAGTAACAAGCGTAGATTTTTCTATATATTGTTTGCTCTGCAAAACTAAGGCGCGCAAAATGAAGCAGCGTCTTTGCTCGCGTGTATCAGCCAGCCATTGTTTTATTGGCTGTTTGCCATTCACGCATCATCATTTAACAGAAGTCCTCAATATATACAATTTTAAAAAATGCGCGCGTCTGTGTATAGGTACTTACGTACGCACGTATGAAGTTATACTTGTGTATTTAATGCTTTGAAAGTATTATTATAACGCATTATTTCTTTTTTTGGAAAATTAAAATGTTGACTAGCTTGATTTTTTACGAATTTGGTTTTTCGTTACAATGTGCGTGCGCATCGTAAAAATTTACTCCCATCATTTTGCCCTAACTCTCTAAAAAAAACGTATAACTTCAAAACATCGAAAACAGTTGAAATCGATTTATAAACTTCGATATTTTAGCATCGATATTTCACTTTACATAAATCGATGTTTTTTTATAAGCGATGTTGCATACCTTATGTTTTAAGCAGCCCATATACACCAAGGCAAGGAACTTATTTACGATAACTGGAATTACTACGAAGCAGTATTTGAAAAATAAAAATGAACTTTATTTCGTTCTCATTAAAGTTGACATTTGTTTCTTACATAACAGATATGCGATTACATAACAGACAGCGATAAAAATAAAGATATCTAGCAAGGGGCTTTATTTTTATCGCTTAGATTTATTAATTTTGATCAATTATCGTTTGTTTGACCATTATTGATGATTGTTCGATCATAAAAACAATTAAATTATTAATTATTTTTTATCTAATAAGCTAGCCAGCATTATTTTTAAACAGGGTTAGCAGATAGATATGATACTTGTATATTGTAATTAGTAGTGAGGCGTATTTATAGTAACAAATACAAATCACAGGTATTCGTAAATACTAGATAAAAATTGTTCCTATAATATCAAATATCTGTTGAAAAATATATCAGTCACAATACTGAATCACAATCTGCACTACGTTCTTCAGTCACAGGAGGTACTAGATACTAGGTACCTACTCAATAACAGATATTCGTGTTACCTGTTTTTCGTATGTATTAGTCTCTCGCTCACACCCGCTTAATTGAATCTTGCTAAAACGAGAAGCACCTAGTATTTATTATCCGAAAATTCAAATAGTAATCTTTTATAACAAAATATCTTCCTAGAATAGTGACAACTATTTCTAGTCGTATAATCTGTTATCTATTCCTGGGGGCCTATTGCCTATCTTTGACATTTATAGTGATCAACTGACATTTGATGAACACTCAAAATTGGTTGGCAACTGACAACAGTGAAAATTGGTATTGCGTATCGCTTTTAGTGGCGGTGACTTTCGTCGCTTTCCAGCGCAAGGAAGTTATATTCTACCCGGAATGCTTACACGCGCTTCAAAATCGTTCCGAAGAGTACCACGACATGAGTGGAGTGTGTCTCTTTCTACTAAATAAGGCGCCAATCGCCATATATAAGTGCGGCCATGCTTACTTTGCAAATTACTACTAAATAATTCTACTAATTTGAGAAACAGTTTTTGCATTGCATAAGTAATTACGTAATAATTAAAATAAGCACATTTTGGAACTCACAATGTTAATTACTATACATTTTATGCTAATCTATTTATCTACGTATATGAATAAAATGGATTTAACGATTACCGAATATATAAAATCTACCATCGGCAGTTTTATTTTAACACTGGCAATTGTAAGAAAGGGACAACATCCACTCATGTCGTTGTCTTGCTCAGAACGTTTTTCCCCTCTGTTAAGAAACAAATGTCAACTTTATAAGTAACGAAATAAAGTACATTTTTATTTTTCAAACATTGCTTCGTAAAATTCCAGTTATCATATTATAAGTTCCTTGTTCCAGCGTTCGTTCCAGTGGTTTGACTTGTCACCGCACTATTTTATCGATATTATGCTTCTAAATAAAAAAGCTAGATAAACGCAAATGCCTATAAGGGTTTATTATGGTCCTTTGTTTTGGTCGGTTTGTATTCTTCAGACTAATGTCAATTGTCAAATGTCATAAACTCATAACAATAAACAAATAACAATAACCTCAAAATAAGTTTAGACTAACAAAATTAACTATTCAGCTTTAAAATTCCTTTGTTGATCCCACTTTCTCCACTTTTATGTTTGTATATAGATTCATGTACATAGTATTAACTCCTAATCCATAATGTTGTAGTTGTGTAAGTTTACTAATCTTTGTGTTTGTTTTGTTTTAGATTCCTCAACTTGTAACTGATATAGTCACCGAACAACTCTTTTTATGTGACTCTCCCATGACTGACTTGATATTGGCAGAATCTGTACTAACTGGATAGCCACCAAACCAATATAATAATAATAAGTTTAGAATGCTCTCTTGAAGCAACTTAATAGTTAAAAGAAATTAAATTGTCGGTCGAATTTGCCAAAAGATACCGAAATGTTACAGTCACTTCTCCAGAGGCTTTCTATCCAGCCAGACTCAATGACAGAGAGCAAGTTGAGTAATAACTTAGTAGTTTAGATCTATTGATTGTCATTGCATTGTATTACTTACCTTTTACATAAAAGTAGTATATAACATCTGCATATAAACAGTAACAAATGTGATATAATTGAAAAACATGAATAATCTGGTATAAATCTAGCCATGAGGTAAATAGCATAACCCCTAACTTGCAGATATTATATTCATTGATTATAATAGTTTTTAGATTACTGTTAGGACTAAGGTATGATATTGGTATTATTGAAGTTAACAGGTAGTAATGTAAATTTAATATTTAATCAAATGAAAGTGTCTAAAGTGTGCTAAATTTTCTACAACTAGACATGTATGATCCTATCCAATAGCTAGAGCTTTGAGAGGTAATAAAAAAAACATACAAATTTAATTTTTTTATTACTTCCCTATTGTCAATATGACAAAATAATTAGACAGTCCGATTATCTTTATTTTATAAAAAGAGTTGAGAAAAAACATAAAACCTCATACTGCATGTTAGTAATAAGTGCATAGTTGCACCTCTGACTCGCCCAATGTTTGTGTTGTGTTGTAGCTTACAAAGTTTTTAACCAAAAGTTTTTCTGTTTAAGGTAATCTTCAGAAATTGAATTATGTGCAAACAGAGACAAATGCAACGTTAAAGATATGTATAGTGCATCATCAGGGTAACAAATCAATACAATAACCTCAATAATTTAAATAAGGTATTGATTTGTTACTATCATCAGTAAAAGCGTTAAAATGTGAAACTGGTTGGTGTAAATGAATAAAAAATAAATAAAACAGTACTAATTATTATAAATTAATATCAATACAAATCATCATGGAGTTTTACCAAGTGCCGATGCTGTTCAGTGTTCAAAGTATAAAGAAATGTGTTTTAAGAGCCTACTTAGGAATAAGTGTGTTGAGCTCATGAAACAGATTATTTGCACATTGTGCACATAAGGAATGTTGAAAAAGATAATTTAAAAGTGTTAAATTGAGAATAATGGTAAATGAAAATATTCATATCTTCATTCAGCATTGTGTGGTTATACTGTATACATGTTATATTTAGTACATTAGATAGATGTATAAAGCTCATCACACATGGTTAATATACTATAATATTTGATCTTAAAATACCCTAATATAATATATCTTAATGTATATTTCAAAATATCGCTCACCATACAAATCCACCATCACACACAACTAAGATAATATATATTTTACCTTTAGTATCTTAAGATACCGAACGATATGGAAATATATATTTCATATCTTAAGATACAAAACATAAAATAAATGATGTTTTTATTTCGGGATGTAGGTGATCGCAGTGCCTTATCTATACATATAATAAAATTGTAGGAAAGTCAAAACTGTACATTTAATATTTTTTTAAAAGAATACTTGGGGCGTGATCTACAATCGATATCGAAGCCAAAAATATAGTTTTTAGAATTTTTGTCTGTTTGTCTGTATGTATGTCCGGGGTAAATTCAAAAAGTACTGCATGGATTTCCTTCAAATTATGCATGAATATTACTAATAGGTCGGGTCAACATATAGGCTACATATTATCACGCTATCATCCAAGGGGTAGGTGCAGTGCGGAGTAAACAAAGTCCGCACGGACAAAGTCGTGGGCAACAGCTAGTAATCTATATATTAATATAATAAATGCAAAACTTTGGATGGATGTTTGTTACTCTATCACGCAAAAACTACGATACGAATTTGAATGTAATTTGGCACACAGGTAGATTATAACTTGGAATAGCACATAGGCTACTTTTATCCTGAAAAAACTAGGTGATCCCGCGGGATTCGCCAAAAACTTTTAAAATGCAACGGGCTGCATGCTGCAGCTAGTAATATTACAAATGCGAAAGTTGGGATGTTAATGTGGGGTGCATCTAGTATTATAATAGTTACTACTTTAAGCAGTGCGGGGTGCTCCCGGCTTCGTGCCGCATCCAGGCAAGTGGGAGAGGGGGGAAAACTACACATGAAAGCTATTGCCTTTTATGTCAAGCTAGGGGTCCGCCCTTGAACAATTGACATGTCTTTGATGGTTTTTCATTCAAAGTTAACTTTGTTAGGAATGTGCTACTGCAGTTTTCATTTTAAATTCTATAATAAAATCATCGTCTGAAGAGCTGTCTAACAAATCAAGAAGTAAGACCGTATCACTCATAGTTAATCAGCTGTATATAGAACTCCTACAAAGAATATGTGAGGCAACGAGGCAGACTCATGATAAAATGAACAAATTTTAATATTATTGTATCTTAGCCATGTGTGATACCTTTAGATATTGTATACATTTATATTAGGGTATCTCAAGATAAAATATTATAGTATCTTAACCGTGTGTGATGAGCGTAACAGTTATAATTGAACTAATTCCTACGTTAAAATAAAGTTGTTTGCATAGCATAAGACAAGTTTCTCTTTTTATATTATAGGATAACAAACAAGTGAATGGCTCTTGGAAGAATAAATCGCCCAGACACCAAAGATGTTAATGGTGTATTACTATCTGTGTGGTCATATAATAAAATAAATTTATATGAATAGATTGTTTCTTTTATTACTATTGTACCTAAGTATTTGTTTTAATATTACCTAATCTAACACAGATTTTCTTTTTTAAACTAAGGGGGGAAAAAAGGAAAATAAATTTAAAATTGAAGAATTAGAAAAAATAAAGAATTTGCCAGATGATAACTGCCTTTTTATATCAAAAGATAGCAAACAAGCGAAGGCTCCCCTCATTGAGAGTCTACCATTGCCTATAGACACTAAAGATGATAATGGTGCGTTCTATCCTTGCGTGCTATCCTTGTGGTGGGGTCTTATACATGTATAACTTTACCAGCTATTTCATTGTCCAAAAGAAACAGTGATAAGCAATGACATTATAGCGGCAGGAATAAGTAAGGCTGTAATACCAATGCAATGCAAAACAATACAAAACTCTGCCACATATTAGCCAAAATTTTCAATTTATAAATTAATATAGGCTATGCTTTATTAGACAGAAAAAAACCCATATCTTCAACTAATATATTCAATTTGCATAAAAGTATGCTAGATCAGTAATGTACCAAATTATTCCTGCACAATAATTTCAAATGTTGAAGTTAAAGATTTTGTCAGTTGAAACTGTCTGAATTTATCATTTATAATCAGAGTATGTGTTATGGTTTAAATATGTCCAAATATACATAATACCTACTTAGCCAGTAAAGCTACATAATAAGTAAACTAGCTACGCTGTCTTGCTAAGTGCATAAGTAGCATTCACATTATATTTAAAAGCTGGAAAACATTTTGTATAATGTATTCTAAGTGTAGAAGTTTATTATTATTGAATAAAATTAAATCTTATGACTGGTTATTTTTCAGCTAAAAAAATTTTACATCTTGTTATAATTATTACAAAACTGTAAAGTTTTTTTAGTAGGTACAAGGTAAAAATAAAACTGCAAGTTAATGCTTTTTCTTTTCACATAGTCTTTATTCAAAAAAAAAAAAACAATTATATTAAATCTTTTGTCCTTCTCATATGTGGTTCCCTGTTAGTGCCTTGCCTCAAGTTATATAGATCTGTCAGGGTGCTGTTTTGGATCACTTAGTATTGCTGGTAGCAATTCACAATGTGATAAGTACTGCAACTCTTGTATTGGAACAGTTGTGTTTGATGTTTTGGCTAAGGCATATAGAGCAACATAGGTATGTATTAGGATATTATTTAGTAGTGTTATTGGGTTCGAATTTACTCTGCTTGTTAAATACTACCAATTCACTCTCTGCACTCTTATACACTTTTCAGTAGTTAGGACCCACCAGCAAACATCAACATAGAACTTTTGTGACTAAGAAGTTGTAGCTGATTAATGAAATATTAAATCTGAAATCAAATAAAATATTTAAAATGGTATATGCAAGCATCACTGCATCAACATGCTATAGTTAATAGTGTAATGGTTAATCCTCAGACCATTTTTGTTGGCCTGAGTGTTAATCATTAAAAATTGTAAGTATATGGTACGGTAGGTACTTTAAGCTTTAACACAATGATAATTTTTTCTAAGAGAAGCTCTCTTCATGTTCAGAATTAATAATAGCTAGATATAGGAGTTCAATAGTACCTACATAAAAGAACACTAAGTTCTAATTTATTGATAAAGTCATAAGTTCATAAAGGCAACAAAATTAATAATTAAATTTATTTAGATAAATTGCTTTTTGATTTGATTACTCTTGTAAGTAATATGTAAGTATACATACTATTTATATAATTTCTCTAGCACAATTACTTTTTAAATCAAGGGGATTAGAACAATTAATAAGAATTTGCCAGATAATAATTAGCAGAATCCTCCATAAAATAAGCTCATTTCTTTCACTAATAAAATTAGTTGGCAAATTTAGCATTTACAAATTCAGTATTGGTTGTGATCACATAGAAAAGAAAGTCATATCTTCTTCATGGTTAAAGATCTTAAAAATGTGATATAAAAAACCACATATTTCCATAATTATCAAAAACTCTTGTACAATCCCTTTTTGAAATTAAAGTTCCAACTTATAACTATTCTAGAAGGGTTTGCCAGGTGATAATTACTTTAATTTAGCATCTACCAAATCAGTTTCGGTTATCATTTATTAGGTCCATAATAGAAGCTCATTTCTTTCACTAATAAAATCACTTTGCAAGCTTAAACATGCTAAAGCCTCTACTACTCTCTTACAAGTCGATTTTTTCCGCGGCACAAACAGAATACTGCATAAAACATTATTGTTACCATGTGAAATTTTATGTATTAGTCTTAGATATGTAATTCTAATTTTATTGCAGTATTGTGTTATGACTTATGTATCCTACATTATTTATTATTTAACAATAATAACCTGTGATAATAACCTTCTAAAAATGGTATTAACAAACTATATATTGTCAATAGTACATTTTCTGTACCTTTCAAACGTCGCCGGTTAATAGTGTTAATCACTATTTTGATCATTAAAAACTACTCTAGACTAGTTGCTTTCAAAACATAAAAGTGGTCAACGATTTGACGTCATTCGTTGGTCACTAAGCATACGCAATACCAATTGTCAAACTACCCATACTAAAAGTGTCGTTCCAGTGCACGATAGTGCCTTTCGACGACACCAAGTACTTGTGACGTCATTTTCGTTGATCACCCATGTTAGTCAATACGAAATAAGGGAACTGACAGCTAATTGATGTCAACTTTGCACAGTGATTATCACTTTGATTGTCAGTTCAAGATAGGCAATAGGCCCCCTGTTCCTAATTTTCAATTCGGAAACACTGCAAGAATACTTCTAACGATATGTTGAAATATTACGTCCTTTTGTAGGTATGTAAAAACAAAAAGGTCGATCTCAATTATTTGCATAAAATTATCAATATAGGTACTCGTATAAAATCTAAATAACATAGCGACACGGGGATGCTGACGGAGCTCGCGTGTTAAATTAACGTGCGCCCTCAATTCTGACGTCGCCAACCAATTTCTTAATAGCATTAATTCATATAATTATTCATTATATTTTAGGGTCTAGCATCGACCACTAGTCTAAGTTTAACTTGTAAAATATTAATTTAAATAAAGTTAGTTTAAGTACTTTGTTTTTTTTTGAGTCTTCTGGCTGTCGTCTACGTAATTGGCGCAGTCGGTAGGATATTTCGAAGCAGTGCGCGATAATCCGTTCAAATTTCAAGACATCGATATTGGTCGGAAACCATCCAACTGCGTACACTTTCAAGTGTTTAGTCGAAAAATCCGAACTACGAAGACACGGCTGAAGACGCACTCAAAAATCAGTGCAGAAGAAAACCAGAGAAGGCACATGTAGGTGCATTGAATTTTTTTCTATAAGTGTTGCCTCCTTTTTCCCACCATTTTCCATCCAAGAAAACTCGGGGAAAAATCTGTCTCCTCAAGACAGATTAATAGGAATAACGCTTTAGATTCTAATAGAAATTTAAATACTGATACAAATCTCAGTAGTTTAGACTTAGTGAATTATAGTACGAATATATCTTCACGCCAGATCTCTTACGACGTAGGCAGAGAGAATATTAATAAGTCATCCGTAGATTTTAGTATAAATTTAATAGATTCTAGTTTACATATAAGCATGGATCCAGATACCATTTTTAAGGCTTTACGATTGGTACCAGATTTTGATGGCAACCCCAATATATTAACAAGATTTATAAAAATTTGCGATCAAATTGTTTTACAATATATAAGTAATGATCCAGGATACGAGTTATCGAATTTATGTTTAATAAATGGTATTTTAAATAAAATTACGGGTGCCGCAGCTCGCACAATAAACTCAAACGGCATCCCTGATAGCTGGCATGGTATCAGAGAAGCCCTTATAAATAACTTCGCCGATCAGAGGGATGAAACTGCCCTTTACAATGACTTGTCTTTAGCTAGCCAAGGTAACGACAGCCCTCAGGAGTTCTATGACAAATGTCAGACCCTTTTCAGTACAATTATGACGTACGTATCCTTGCACGAGTCTGTGCCCACCACTATCGAGGCTAAGCGAAATTTATATCGCAATTTAACAAAGCAAGCATACGTTAGAGGTTTAAAAGAACCCCTCGGGTCCCGTATACGATGTATGAGACCCGAGTCTATAGAAAAGGCTCTGGAATTTGTACAAGAGGAGATGAATGTTATGTACCTCCAGCAGCGACCACCCATCGCGACACCACCAGCACCAAAGGTACCGTACCCTAATCATTTTTCTGTTCCTAATTTAAATTCTCCAGGACCAAGTTGGCAAAGGCCTATGTTCACGCCTGGTAATGAGCCCCAGCATTGGCGTCCCCCTTTTCAACTTAACCAACCTCTACCGCGTATGTCTACGCAGCCTACTCGTACGCAACAAATGTTTAGAGCACCCCCTCCGATTTATTATAACAATAGTGGTTTTAGGGTTCCTCATTTGAACGCCCAACAAACAAACGGACCTAAACCTATGAGTGGAGTTAGTCACTTTTCAACCAAACCTGTACCTCCACGAATTCCGGGTCATGATTGGAGTAGATTTGGCAATCCTCCTCCATCCAATTATTTTAAGTCTAGGGAAATGAATTTTAACGAGAGTTACGGCTACAACGACTACAACTGTAATTATTACCCTGATTATTATAACTATCAGACAGACTATACAGAACCTGACTACAATATTCATTATGACTACCAAACTGTACCAGACTACACATATGATAATTACCAATATCAAAA
The DNA here is from genome assembly GCA_036924255.1 of Apodemia mormo. Classification (NCBI taxonomy): domain Eukaryota; kingdom Metazoa; phylum Arthropoda; class Insecta; order Lepidoptera; family Riodinidae; genus Apodemia; species Apodemia mormo. The sequence continues at coordinate 8,876,660 of JAUPFN010000028.1, forward strand.
TGACCAAAATCAATACACTGATTACCAGATTGTACACCCTATCCCCTCTATAGAACCGTCGCAACCCCCTGCAAGTCAAAAGCAGGCAAGATCTACTCAGGAACCGTTACAGAACCGAGCTAAAATAGAACTGAATTTATTGTCAGAAAAAGATTTACCCTATGTACAACTGCATAATCCACCTCTTAAATTCCTTATAGATACCGGTGCAAACCGATCATTTATAAGCCCCGAAGCCGCGAATAAATTTTTCTCACATATACAAAGAAAAATCGATCCTTTTGAAGTCACTAACTCACGAGTAACAAGCATTCACAAACATTCAATTACTATACCTAATTTTCTAGAATTTAATGGTCAGGAAAACATTAAATTATTCATATATAAATTTCATAATCATTTCGATGGTTTAATTGGTTTAGATTTATTAGAAAATTGTAAAATAGATTTGAAGCATAATATTTTACTAACTGAATGCGCAAGCATACCGTTACTACGCTATCTGTATAGAAAACCTAAATCAGACATAATTATTCCGGCCGATTCCCCGCATATGATTAATATCCCTATGCCTCATAGTACCACATACACCCCTGAACAATCTTTACGCAATACGATTTCAAACGGTCTACCTCAAATTCAGATTAATAATGAAGAAGTAGAACCCTTCTTTAAAAAATGTGGAGTCGATCACTCCGTGAGAACTGAACCCCCCAGATCCTCAATGACCACAGACACATACATTCAAGGCTCTATTTTAGATACCTCTATTACGGACGAACCGATAGTTAACAAAATGCCTCACGTTATTCTAGCACACAATAGCTCAGTGCCATGTTTTACTAAACGTAAACCTCACGACATAATAAGCGAACATTTTAACCCTGAAGACTCTTTAGGCATCGACACTACCACACGCTTAAAGCAGCGATACATCTTATCTCACCGCGGCCAAATGAAGAACATATACGACTTAACAAACGACTATACGACGACTGACCAAAACCAATTAGTAAATAACCGAAATAAAAACCGCAAATCTAAAATAGAATACCAACTTGACCAGCGGCTATATATTAAAAACTCAGCAACTAGACAGAAACCAACACCATGTTACACGCAGGATACTGGCCTTGCTGACCTCCCTATTCACACGTATAAGTCAAAGAAAAAAGGACCCTTTGCTAAATCTCGCCATAAGCGTGTGCCTGCGAAATCCGAATAAAATCGGAATACCTACCTGATGATGACGATGGACCTGGACCACTGCCTTTTATAACTTGGACAAGCTAAAACTGTTACCTAAACTATCCTTTTATTCAATATATTATATTATATATTATATTATATATATACTTTTTTTATATAGCTTTCAGATTAGGATAACCAACTGAACTCTATTGAATAGCAATTAAGTACACTATTTTAAGACTGAGATTAATTCAATGCCCGCATACATACTATGTCAAACAAACCAATAATTGTCAAAAAAAAGAGTTTTTTGACCAATTAGTTTTAGTAATTAAAAAAGTAACTGGTAACTTGGATCATTCGGATGCCGGAAAATATAATAGTGTAATAGAGAAACCAGAGAAAACGAGCAAAAGTGGTAAAATACCTTTAATTATATATTTCTTTAGGAAACATATTTACAGAACATATTAATTCATTATAACATTGAAAATCAGCATAAAAAACTTTATACCACATTATTAATCCACGTTTAATAATTTACTGTTTTAGCTAAGAGCATAATACCTATATAGAATTACATTTTAAATTAATATCATGAATTACAAAAAATATTTTCAATGTGAGAGAACGTCGGATTAAAATTACACTATTAATTTAATTATGTATGTATATTGTATAGTAATAAAAGATATTGATAGCCATTAAATGATAAAATGTAATCATATGTTATTATTTAATTAATATTATAATTTCAGGTTATCATTTTAAAATGTTAACGGAGTAGGTAATAAGCTTACCCAGGCAATGAATTAAAAAAAATATATATACAAGTATACTTAATACTAAAAAACTTTTTAATAGCAAATCTTTTAAGTATATTTTCGCGAATGTGACTACATATGCGAATATTCGTACAAAAATATTCATCTTCATTCGTACAAAAAGAAGTTTTCGATTTGGAACACATAATTTATTTTAAACCAAATCTCTCAACTTCTCATTTTTTTAAATAGATTTATATTTTTACAAAATTACCCATATCAAAAGGTATAAAGATATGGAAGTGGCAGGTTTTTAACATTGCAAAAAAGGGTATACAAATACCCATGTGACATTTTCTAAGTTACATTCATAAATTAAATTAATACTATATTAAAATTAATTTTAGAAGAAAATTATTCTTATGAAGCTAAGTTCGCTAAATTGCATAGCACTTAGCTATCTTCGGTAAATCGCTGAAGACCTATACTTAGAAATAATTAGATTAGAAGACATCTTAGCATTTATTTGTGCATCGAGCACTCACCGTAGTATGATAGGTATAGATAACGTATAACACATGTTAGACTAAGGTCAATCAATCTATAGCAGTAGTGAGATATTAGATACTGATTTAGGATAACATTATAATGTCATTAAGCTTGGTAGTTAGTTTATTAATAAGCAACTAGTATGTTTAAATTTCCGATATTATCCCCAGATAGCTACGAACCATTTTGCCTTCAATTCTTCCTAACAAACTCTTCCAAACCTTTCTACCTCCGTACCCTTTTACGGCAACCAATGGAAAATCTTTCATGCACATAGAGGCTGAATGCCCGAAGTTCGATCATCACCTTCTCTGCGAAGAAAATATTAACCACCAATCAAGAGAGCATTCTGACTGTATCCAGAACATCATCACTAACCAGCTAATAGATAAATCATGCAGTCCTACTAAGATTACATTTACTAAAGAAGCCATAGAACAACTAGATGGCCGACATTACACCCTTTTCTTCCCAAAACCAACAAAAGTGGATCTACGGTGCGGCCGGCAAGAATTCCTATCACTTTCCGGAAATTATCTCGCTACTATTCCACACAAATGTTCATTACGTACCCAAGCTATCACAATTGTCAATCGCAACGACGAAGTGAAAGGACAACCATTAAAAATCATAGAAATTTCCAGCAATCGCATTAATGAAGCAAACAAGAATATTTCCCAAATAAGCCTCAACACTCTCAACCTGAAGAGTCTACACAAACTACAAGATAGAATATTTCTTCAGAAACCACCTAACTTTGATAGCCCAGACACAGCATTATACCACACAACGCTACCCCTTTATATTATGATAGTTGGAATACTTGCATTCACCGCAATTGTTACAATTCGCCGCTACATGAACCATATTCTACCTGCGACTTGTGAAGAGAAATCTGAAATCAAAAGGGATGAAGCCCATGTCTATGCAATTCCTGAGGGACCTGGAACTCAGAAGACTATACCAGCAACATTTTCGCTCAAAGTCCTCAAATAGTTGCTGCTCTGGGGGTGGAGGTGTTATACGCGCGCCCTATATGAAGATTGCTGACGCTGCCGCGACTTACACGCATAGCGACACGGGGATGCTGACGGAGCTCGCGTGTTAACTCAACGTGCGCCCTCAATTCTGACGTCGCCAACCAATTTCTTAATAGCATTAATTCATATAATTATTCATTATATTTTAGGGTCTAGCATCGACCACTAGTCTAAGTTTAACTTGTAAAATATTAATTTAAATAAAGTTAGTTTAAGTACTTTGGTTTTTTTTGAGTCTTCTGGCTGTCGTCTACGTAATTAACGCGAATAAAAATACTTAGTAGGTATTCATATTCTTTTTGTATATATAGGTAATAAATTAAGCGGTTTTGATAGGATATATTTAGCTATTAAATTTAAATAATTTAGGTTTAAGTTGTATAAAAGTTTTTATAATATTAGTTCAGCAAAATGGCAAATGTAAATAAGAGAAGACAGTGTTTGTGTGTGTGTGTGTGGGACAATTTTGTAGATGTGCACTATGCGAGCTGCAATATATCTATGTAAGGCTTAATTATCTTTTGATCATCCGTATTTGCAAAAACATATGAATAAAAAGCATCCCACGGTTCGGGTGATTAGCAGAACTGGTACCTAGTTATATTTATTATGTTTTTTTAATATTGCTTCGACATTTTTCAACCTATAGGCTATCAATTATGTAGCTAAAATCGAACTTTAGATCACAAAAATTAAATTGAATGCCATTTGAAAAATCAAAATTGATCATCGTTTTCAAAATACCTACACGGCTTTTAGAAAATCAATATAGCCTACTGTGATTTTTAACTATCTATGTAGATATTTGAACTAAAAAAATATATTATTATGCTTATAGTTTTGTCTCATTTTAGCTTAAAATACCTCATATTAGTGGAAAGTTTCAGGTGTGGCCTGCAGGGTTAACCGTTTACACATTTTTAAAATTATATCAAACAATAATCAACTAAAGTAGGGCTAATTTAAAAGGTCATATTTGTCAGATCATAAATCTAGGAATGTGAAATGGGATCTAAAACGCAGTAGCTCCATATTAACTTGTACGTGTCTGGCATCTGCCAAATGTCGTCTACTAAAATGGCCTTAGTACTCGCTACTCTCTACTCACCACAGTAGTACTTTTTAATATGCTACTCACATATTTTGTACTGTATGTAAATTATTTACCGAGACCGTGCTTGGAAAAATAACAGGCTGTTCTTTAATAACAGATAATGACATCTGTTATTTTTCAGTAACAGTAACAGGATCAACAGATATCTGATTCGACCTGTTATAACCCAAGTCTAATTGTAATGAAATTAATAATTTCTAAATTCATTACGTAGTTGAAATTATGTAAATATAATGCACAAAAAAATCTGTTTTTGTGCATTATATTTTTATTATTTTGTGCATTATATTTATATTATTAGTAGAAATGATTTTTATATATAAGTTTATGAAAAATATTGCTGATATTTAGTAGAATAAATAAATTATAAATAAATAAAAGATGAACAATCAATTTTTACATTCGAACATTAACGAACAAACGTCGAACAAATAATAAAAAATTAAAAAAAATCAAAAATCAAAAAAAGTGGGGCCAACTTCAGTGACCCTGTTTTATGTACACCAAGGAAGTTATATTCTACCCGGAATGCTTACACGCGCTTCAAAATCGTTCCGAAGAGTACCACGACATGAGTGGAGTGTGTCTCTTTCTACTAAATAAGGCGCCGATCGCCATATATAAGTGTGGCTATACGTAGTTTGCAAATTACTACTAAGTAATTCTACTAATTTGAGAAATAGTTTTTGCATTGAATAAGTAATTACGTAATAATTAAAATAAGCACATTTAAGAACCCACTGTGTTAATTACAATACATTTTATGCTAATGTATCTATCGATGTGTATGAATAAAAGGGATTTAACGAGTAACGAATATATAAAAATCTACCATCCGCAAGTTTTATTTACACTGGCAATTGCAAGAAAGGGACAACATCCACTCAAGTCGTTGTCTTGCTCAGAACGTTTTTCCCCTCTGTTATGTAAGAAACAAATGTCAACTTTATTATGATAGGAATAAAGTACATTTTTATTTTTCAAATATTGCTTTGTAGTGATTCCAGTTATCGTATATAAGTTCCTTGATGTACACACAGTCACAGACTAAGTAGTAGTTAAAAGCAGCAGTGTCACCTATTGCCTAGGATAGAGAGCTCGGTATTTTTTTAATATCGATATGTACACTTGATATACCGAATCAAACTGATATTTTTGGTTTATATTTATTTGGCAAATAATTATAGGTATTAAAAGGTCATCAATATAAGATTAAAGTATCGGTTACACAAGAACAGAACACAAAAGCTTTTATTTAAGTATGATATTATATAATAATCGAGATACACTTGGGTGTAATAAAAAAAAACGTACACTAAAACATATATTTATTTCTCGTTTTACAAAAACAATGAAATGGATTTTATTTATCAATTGCCTACTCTAACATGTAATTCTTATGATGTACACAACCATTCGGGGCGAAGTTGGCATCGAAGCAACGCAAACCAAATATAGCGATAGCAACGCATCTCCCACAGGCCCGTAAACTCGGAACCGCTATGGCCCTGCATTTTAAATCTGTAATATCTTCGAAAATATTCATTTAAATTACATGCTGTAAACGGCCATATTGCTCTATATTAAATCAACAATATACTAAAGGTATTTAATTGGATAAGGATTAGTGCTGTATTGCTTAAAATTGCTTCGAAAAAATCCCATTATTTCTCGTAAAAAGTAAATGACAAATAAATGCTATTGTGGGTTATCCATAAGATATAGACATATACCATCGCGGAGTTTTCTGTAGACCTTTTCAAGGTGTACAAATACTTAGTACATTAATTTGATAATTCTCGTAGGGTTTAGCCTGCGTTTGCAATTAAGCGGAAAAAATATAATTATTTACGACATGACATCAGATAACTCAAAAATTGCAGTATTTCTCTACAATACATTGAATGTTATTATACATATAAACCTTCCTCTTTAATCACTCTATCTATTAAAAAAACTGCAACATAATCCGTTGCGTAGTTTTAAAGATTTAAGCATACATAGGGACATGAAGACATACGGACAGACAGAGAAAGCAACTTTGTTTTATACCATGTAGTGATTTAAATTTTGTAAAATAAAGCAAGTAGTAAATTCGTCAAACTTTTAAATGAACACAGCACTTTTTTCTGAAGTCATTATAGAAAATCGGAGTCCAATAAGGGTAGCTATGGTATACAGGAAAAAGAAAGCTTTTCTAAGATCCAAGATAAAACACAGTTTAACCGAGTAGATAGCAATCCATAAAACGTAGTCAGGTCGCAAAATAAAATCACTATTTATTTGAAACAATCCAAAACGCATTCTTCACAAACACAAAAAACAACAAATCGGCCATGTTTGACTCGAATAATAACAGAAGTCGTTCCGTTCCTAGCATATCGTTGTTTTCGGAATAACAATATTAAATATTAATTTCTTTTGTATATTTTAAATATTTTTCCATATACTTGTAGTATCATTAATTTATTTGTCGAATAGATATATTTTAAGTTAGAAACTTTATACATAAACATTATTTTTGATATTGCTTTTAGGAAATTATTATCTTTAAAGCGTAGAATCAAACGTATAACTGTATTGTGTATTGTGGTTAATTGAGTGTTGCCTTTCTATTATTAAATAATATGTGAGATGTTTATTTTATTTAATTTTAGTGGCAAAATACTGTTTTAAACTTAAAGTAACATATAATTTATTTTAAAGTAAAAATAACAGCTCAAATAAATTTACAGATGAGTGAAGTACCATCTATTGGCAAAAGATGAAAATACAGCATATAATTATTTTTCTATACAAACTAGGATTGTATGAAGCGATGAGCCCGTGGTTCGGACTATATAATTTCCGGAAGAATAGACCAACTGGCGTTCTGCCATACACGTCGCAAAATGTCTCGCCCGAGTATTTGGTACCACTTATTCCTGACGCAATAATGTCAATGCTTGTTAATGTCGACTTCCAGTTTGGAGGGTAAGGTAGCCGGTAGACTTATGCATGTGGCATTGCCATCCCGCCACACGGATAGCAACGCATCTCTGGTGTCTATTGGCAATGGTTTCTCTTTCAAACCATCTGCTTGTTTGTTATCTTATGATACAAAAACACATATGCTAGTGGCACGGTTAGATAAATTTTGCTTTTTAAGATATCTATTAACACCATGCACCTCACGCTTTTTTAAAAATGCAATACATTTTTTATCAACGCGATTCTTAATTTAAATTTATTTTTTGGTTCTTAGTTTCGTAAAAGTGTGTTTTTACTTTTTTTAAATTATTATTTATTACAGAAAAGAGCTGATTAGATTTGTAATCAATCGGTTTCATCATTTGGAAGTTATTTTACAAAACATTGTTTCACCGGCGATATGTATAAAAGTATAGACACGTTGTCCGCATTTCAAATTAACAACACGACACCTAGGTAATTTGCCTGACTCTAACTTAGTTACGCGCAGTCTTCAATTCAAATATTTTTAATGGCAATGCCCAACTTTTTTATGGATGATGATTCGGTTTGGATTAAATTTTTTTTTTAATGTATTTAAATTTTAAATATTTATTTTAATTCGAAATCTATTTTCCAAGGAATCTACCTGATTTATTCCATCGTAATGCAAATTTTTAACCTAAATTACATTTCAATATATCTGTTAGAAAATGTTAGGTCTATTTAAATACAGCTATTTCAAATTAAAATAATTATAAAGCCAAGTTTAAGAAATCCTGCAGTTCTTTTTTCTGATATGAAACATTAAAATACATTTTATAACTCATAATTTATCTTTTAACGTATTTTAAGTCTGAAAATGGACTTTGAGATTTCTGGGAAAAAAGTTGACTTGTTAGCTTATTCGAGCTGACGATCACCAACCAATCAGTTAAGGAGTTTTTAAGTGTGGGTGAGAATACTGATTGCTTTATATGTTTGCGTCTAGCGACAGCGGTTCTGATACAATTAAAAAACGCCATTTTCTCCTCTATAATAATTCCGTGTGAGCACCATTTCAAACACTAATCAAAAAAAGGTTATTTGAATCATTTTGTTTGTTTTTAGACGTTCTACAGACATCACAAGCAAAAAGTTTTCCTTCAGCGTGAATCAAATTATATTGACGAAAATTACCTAAATGTGTGTAATTCCTATGCAAACATCACACACATAATGTTTTTTTGCATTGTGTATAATTAAATGGTACTTCAAATTGTCTGACGTTTTGTTACAGAACTTACAAGTAATCGATTTCTCTCCAGTGTGAATTAACTTATGACAACGCAAACTCCTTGAAGCTGTGAAACCCTTACTGAAGACATTACACACATAGGGTTTTATGTTATTGTGTACATTTAAATGCCTCTTCAAGTTGCCCTTCTGTTTAAACGATATTTTACAAAACTCACAGGTGAATGGTTTCTCTCCAGTGTGGATTAACTCATGACGACGCAAATCACTTGTAGTTGGTAAACCCTTACTGCAGACATTACACACATAGAGATTTGCGTTACTGTGTATATTTAAATGTCTCTTCAAGGTGCCCTTCTGTCTAAACGATATTTTACAAAACTCACAAGTGAATGGTTTCTCTCCAGTGTGAATTAGCTCATGAGAACGCAAATATCTTAAGGTTGTGAAACCTTTACTGCAGACATTACACACATAGGGATTTGCGTTACTGTGTATATTTAAATGTCTCTTCAAGGTGCCCTTCTGTCTAAACGATATTTTACAAAACTCACAAGTGAATGGTTTCTCTCCAGTGTGAATTAGCTCATGAGAACGCAAATATCTTAAGGTTGTGAAACCTTTACTGCAGACATTACACACATAGGGATTTGCGTTACTGTGTATATTTAAATGTCTCTTCAAGGTGCCCTTCTGTCTAAACGATATTTTACAAAACTCACAAGTGAATGGTTTCTCTCCAGTGTGAATTAGCTCATGAGAACGCAAATATCTTAAGGTTGTGAAACCTTTACTGCAGACATTACACACATAGGGATTTGCGTTACTGTGTATATTTAAATGTCTCTTCAAGGTGCCCTTCTGTCTAAACGATATTTTACAAAACTCACAAGTGAATGGTTTCTCTCCAGTGTGAATTAGCTCATGAGAACGCAAATATCTTAAGGTTGTGAAACCCTTACTGCAGACATTACACACAAAAGGTTTTATGTTACTGTGTATATATAAATGGCTTTTCAAGGTGCCCTTATGTCTAAACGATATGTTACAAAACTCACAGGTGAATGGTTTCTCTTCAGTGTGAATTAACTCATGACGCCGCAAATTCCTTGAGGTTGTGAAACCCTTACTGCAGACATTACACACATAGGAATTTATGTTACTGTGTATATTTAAATGTATTTTCAATTCGCTCTTGTCTCTGAACGATTTTTTACAAAAGTCACAAGCAAATGGTTTCTCTCCAGTGTGAATTAACTCATGACGGTGCAAATGATTTAACTGTGTGAAACCCTTACTGCAGACCTTACACATATAGGGTTTTATATTACTGTGTATATTTAAATGTGACTTCAACTGATCCCTTCGTCTGAATGATTGTTTACAAAACTCACAATTAAATGGTTTCTCTCCAGTGTGAATTAACTCATGACGGTGCAAATTACATAACAGTGTGAAACCCTTACTGCAGACATTGCACACATAGGGTTTTATGTTACTGTGTATATTTAAATGTAACTTAAGATTTTTCTTTTGTCTGAACGATTTTTTACACAACTCACAAACAAATGGTTTCTCTCCAGTGTGAATTAACTCATGACTACGCAAACTATCTAACCATGTGAAACCCTTACCGCAGTCATTACATACAAATGACTTGTTATCACTGTGAGTTCCCAAGTGTCTCTTTAAAGTAACCTTTTGACCAAAAGCATTCCCACAAATACCACACCAGTATAACGCACCCTCATTTTTCTCATACTTTACTTGAGAATGTCTAAGTCTCGTTAATACAACGACAGGTGTCTTGGAAGATGCCACTTTAGTTCTTTCATCTATTGCTTGATCAGTGCTTTCTTCTAACTCTTGGAACCTCCCATACTGACCTGCAAAAAACTTAATATCTATAACGTCTCATGCGCTAGTTAACCGCTCACACCACCAGCCATTTTCGTATTTTTTTCTAAAAACACACGGAACGTTACGCGCACGCGTTGCGAGTCCGTTCCGGTGGACCGTGGTCAAAAAAATGGTTTATGAGTTGTTTGGATTGAATCCGATATTGTAAAGCGTATATTTTTTAAGAGGTCTTGAGCACTGCAATAAACTGGTGTTAGAATTGTTTAATTTAAATGGCTTAAGCTACAAAATAATTCAGGTGTAACACGACACTTTGAGAAAAATATGACTACTTGTTAGTCGAGGATTTTTAATACAAAAAGTAAATCGATGACCTTTTTTTTTTTTTTTATACAATTGGTAAACATATACATACGGAAAAAAATAAACAACATATATCATAGTACAAAAATATTTATTTACATAAATATTAATATCTTTTTTTTTTCATAATTAATACGCATTTGTTTTCGTAATTTTTATATAATTTATTTCTTTTTCAATTTTACAGCTATGTTAATTTTTTTTCAAATATTGTTTAGGATATTTCACATTCACATCATATGATTTTTTTGAGATCATAGATATCAACACTAAAATTTACGAAAATAAATAAAAATAGGTACCGTCATACCCAAAGCGCTGGTATCATTAAGTTGGTCATTAACGAAATATATGTTTTATTAATTGATATTTACGGTTTTTTAACAAAATTATTATCTAAACTGTTAGATCTTGAACTAATCTTGATTATAAATAAAGTTTACTTGTTGATTAATACGCCAAAACACTTTTAAATCAACCTGTATCATAAAGTGCAACTAACACATGACACACAGCACGAATCAAAATGTTTCTGATGAAAGCAAAAGCGAACTAAGTTCTTTTATTTTTCCCCAAGAGCGTATTTGAAAAAAGAGTGACAATTGGACTATACAATGTTTCATTCGAAAACGATAAAATACCAGAGAGTATTGTATTAAAATTGGTAAATAATGAAAATGTTTTTATGTATAAAGTTGTGTTGGTCCCTATAGAGACCATAGTGTATTAACAGCATTTTCTCAGAGGTCTCATTAGTTACCAAAGTGATGTAAGCGGTTAATGAAAAAACAATAAGTTTATTTACTTCCATAAGAATAGTACCTACCGTCAATTGGAAAACTATCAATAGCGGACTAACAAAAGGCCTATTTATTATATAATGGAAAACTGCAATTATTATGAAGCAATATTTAAAAAAAAAATGTACCTTATTTTGTTCCTAATAAAGTTGACATTTATTTCTTACTTAACAAATGGTTTGATAATTTCTTACTTAACAAAAAAAACAAATAAATAAAAAAAAATGTTCTGAGCGAGACAACGACCACGGTGGATATTGTGCCCTTGTTATAATTACCTTTCTCATAATTTTTATTCGGACTAATTCCTGCCGCTAAATTCCATCATCGGACATCGCATCAAAATTTAAAGTTCCATCCTCACCACCTCGATGTCTAGAAATCCACAACCGTGCGCTTTTGTTGGCACTTTTTCCTCGCACTACTCCTTTGTGGAATCAATTACCCTCGGGGGTATTTCCAGTCGGATATGACTTAGGGACCTCCAAGAAACGAGCTTAATCATTCTTAAAAGGCCGGAAACGAAGCTGCAAGACCCCTGGTATTACAGATGTCCATGGGTGGCGGTGATCACTTACCATTAAGTGCATCACCTGCTCGTTTGCCCCCTCTGCTATAAAAAACAATTCCAGTGCAAATAAAACTATTGGATGGTAGATTTTTACATATTCGGTAACTGATATATCCTTTTTTGATGTTGATAGATACATTAGCATAAAATGTATTGCAATTAATTCATTGAGTTCTAAAATGTGCTTATTTTAATTATTACGTAATTATTTATGCAGTGCAAAAACTGTTTTCTCAAATTAGTAGATTTGGCTGAATTAGTAGTAATTTGCAAACTACCACGGCCACACTTATATATGGCGCTTTACTGAGTAGAAAGAGACACATTGCACCAATGTCGTTGTACTCTTCGGAACGATTTTGAAGCGCACATGAACATTCAGATAGTATGTAACTTGAACCTAAGACAAATAATAATATCGATAATTATTGTTAGTTATTAATATTTTTAATATATCACAAGATAGCAAACAAGCAAACAATTCTCTTCTTGGAAAGAGACATCCATCGCCCATAAACATTAAAGATGGCAATAAGATTTACAAATCTTATTACCATCTTTGGTATTGATTTGATACCTTACTAGATACGTTATAATCAGAAAAGTTTGGCTGCAAGAGTTCAGACAATTTCGATAAAATGTGTGACTTTTATTTAATTTTGTTTTATATCACAACATAGCAAACAAGCACATGGGTCTCCTGATGGAAAGAGTTACAACAATCGCCTATAGACACCAAAGGTGTTTTGCTATCTTTTGGCACAGGCAAATGGTGCGTTGCTATCTTGTGGTGAGGTCTAATGCCACATGCATAAGTTTACCAGCTACTACTACTACTACTACTAATAAGATTTACTAATCTTATTACCATCTTTGGTATTTGATTTAATTGCCTTACTAGGCACGTTAGAATCAGAAAAGTTTGGCTGCAAGAGTTCATACAATTTCGATAAAAATGTGTGATTGTTCCATCATGTCATCATCAGCATGATTAATTTATAGTTATAATTGATTTATGTAATTTTTTCTGTTATTTTAGTAATGTAATACAATATTGTATGTTTCCCAAAATTAAAAATCTGTCCTCTGATTGTTGTGTTTGCCACTCAGCATCAATTAATTGAGTTTTTTTATGTCACAGGAAAGCAAACAAGTAGACGATTTTCCTAATGGAAAGAGAAACCATCGCCTATAGTCATCAAAGATGTTAATGGTGCGTTGCTATCCGTGTGGCACATGGGCACATGCATAAGTCCACTGCTAACTTATCCTCCAAACCGGAACATGACAATGAAAAGCATTGACGCTATTACGGCAGGCTAGTTGGTTTCCGCTTTAAAATACATTAGAACACAATTATTTTCAACCGACAAAAAAACGAAGGCTATCAGTTTGACATAATATATGCATGTATGTAATTTTTGGTATTGGATAAAATATTTGCGTTTGTTCTTGAGCACATGTATTAAATTTCGTAAGTGTACATACATGCATGTATGTATGTATATATGTTTTTTACAAACTTGTCGGGAACTAAAAGTCATATCAAGATAATTTTTTTCAATTTAAATCAAGTTCAATCAATACTCCAACTTTAAGGCAACTGTCTAAGTTTTATCAAAATCGGTTTAGTAGTTTTTGAGATATGAGGAATCTATAGTTGACAGATATTTGAAGTCGGTTAAATTTTTTAAATTACTTTTATTCACTACTTGTTATTAATTTCAAATATATAACTAAAAAAGTTATAAATGTTTCTTATTTTTTTTCCGTTTTTTACTTTGTTCATAATGTTTTTGTTCTGGGTTTTGCAAAATTTCCTCCCACCAGTATCGAAATTATTTTTTGATTTTTATTAATAGGAAGATAGTTAAAAATGTTTTATAGAGTGTAGTTGGTCGATGTCAAGTATAACACTAACTCTCACTCTGCGGAAGCCGCACACACCGCTCGCGCCATCCGCATGTGTGCGGAGTGTAGCAAACTAGCAACTCGATCGCCGCGATCGGCGTTTGCAAGTGTGCAGGGTTGAGCGGTCAGTCGCTGCATTCAACTGCTACTAAAAGCGACTGAATCGTCGATCGCCGATGTTAAAAGCGGCAGGTGTGCAGTCTCTCTTACTCAATCGCGCAAAACCTACTGAACGTATTTGTATGAAATTTGGCACAAAGGTAGATGATGACCTAGAATACACATAGGTTACTTTTATCCTGGAATAAATAGACGATCCCGCGGGATTCGCCAAAAACTGCTATAACGCCGCGGGCTGCATACACCAGCTGCACATTTGATGATTCACAATTTGATCTAACTTTGTGGTTAGGTTAGCAAAATATTTGTTTGTGACATGTGTGCTAGTCAACAACAATAATACTTAGAAATACAGATATAAATACTTTAACATATTAATACACACAAACCTAGAGATACAAACATCTATGTTTATCACCCAAATGTATGTCCCTGTCGGGAATCGATCCATATTGTATATTCAGGGAGCCATATCTATCAATCTATCAATAACAATAAATACTGATGTATGATCGTAACAAGCTACCAATTAATACATTTGATGATTGGGCCAGAGTTTCCACTACTAACTGTGAATGGACAGAACTATGGCAATGATTAGTAAGGATCAATTACTATCAGAAGGAAGTGCTGCAATATCTCAACAGTTATTGTAATGCAGAAATGTGAGTAATGTATTTACATGCTATTTAAGATTAACAACTAATTAACTATTTATGTAGTTTCTGCACAGAGAAACCACTTTATGTACTTAAGACTTTTCACATAATTTATTTGATTTAACAAGTTTTATTTTTAAATAATCATTGTAATTTGAATTGCACAGAACCAATACCTGATATATTTGAGTCTGGTGTCAGTTCAGTATCTTCACTCTTGACAACACTTGTCTGATAGCTGGGACCTGGTTCACTAGCCATACTCCATTCTAAAAAAAACTTTTACATTATCTATATCATCTGTATCTATGTTAATATTATAAATATAAATGTGAAAGTTTGGATGTTTAGATGGATGTTTGTTACTCAATCATGCAAAAATAACTGAACAGATTTGAATAAAATTTAGCAGACAGGTAAATGATGACCTGGAATAGCACATAGGCTACTTTTTATCCCGGAAAAATTTGGTGATTCCGCGGAATTCGCAAAAAACTTACATAATGCAGCGGGCTGCACGCTACAGCTAGTAAGAAATATATTTTCCTATAATATAAACTTATGCCTATTTTGTTTACAGTTACAGCAGTCAAGATTTCCAAACACCAAAGAAAATCTTCTCTTTGTTATTTAGGAGTTTTCAGCTTGGGAATATTTCAGACACATTATTAACGAGATGACTTCATCAGCATAGTGGCAAGGAAACATGGACGGGGGATCGGGGCCCTCCATTCGGAGGAACCGGGGGCGAAGCCCCACGTCTCTCCGAGAGGAGAGAATTAGAAGAAATTTTAAAAAAAATAACTCAATGCCACAGTTGAAGAAGGTTAGTTAGGTTCTCTTTAGATCCCACACCCAGGAAAAGGAAACCTACGCAGGGCTCTGTCGACATACTAGACTTATTACAGACCTACCAGACTTGTTACAGAAAAAGGTACCTAGTATTTTATTGCAATTATGAAGATAAAAAAATGTGTTATTAATTATTTATGTAATAATATAGTGTTATAAAAGAATTTTTATTATTTTCTGCAATATGTTATATGTTTTATATGTTTATGAAGTGCCATATTTCTTGAAAATTATTTCATTAATATTTAAAACATGACAAATAATGATTATGATTTTGAGTTACACAAAATAGATTTATTAAAAACATCTCATAAAAAATAGTGCAAAATAATTTAAGATTGATATTTGAATTGTTTTCAAGTACCTATTGTTTAAGTGTTTTTAAGTATTTTGAGGTTAGGTTTGGCTATAACCTATTGTGCTTATAACTTGTTTTATAAATATTTCCGTAGGTTTACTGGAACTGAGTAGACCCCCCCCCCCCCCCCCGCGCACTCCAACCCCAATTTCGTGAAGCCCGTTTCTAATGCAATCCTGGATTTAATATTGGCTGGAGACAGTCTAGTTTACTCTTACCAAGGAGACATGACCATGGACAGCACTTCTAAAAGGGGTGACTTATGCTATGAATGTGTCCCTTGTGGCTATTTTTTTACAATAACACGCTAATCAAACAATTAGCGACGTACCTACCTTTAGTGACATTTTCCAATTCTGTTTTAATTTCCAGTGACTCCATATCTTCTTCGTATTCGTAATCCTTATCCATCTCCACTTTAATGACATCTGTCTTCAAAATTAATTCTGATGTACTTTGGAAAGAATAGCAGTCAATGTCTTCTTCAATTTTTGTAGACATTGTTACTGCACAATGAGGTTAGTTAAAATTTGCAACGATAGTACTTTTTTGAATAGTTCTCTATGTTGTATTTTAAATAAGAATTAAGAAACTTTATAATAACTGAATAATGATTTAGATTCTTGAGACAAACATAAAAAATAAGTCCAATTCATAGTCTGTTTTTTTTTTTTTTCCTTTCTTGATGGCAAAGTATATGAATACATGTTGCCAGTAACAAACAGACCGAGAAACTTATACAATATTTTATAATCAAACCGTGACGAGAAAAATTTTGTATCATTCAAAAGAGTACACTTTACGATTTATAGGTAATAAATTTACAAATTTAACAAAAATTACTTTAAAAAAAAAGAAGTGTAAAGTTACAGACAATATTACAATATAATATATTATATTACAGTATAATATATTACAATATAATAATTATAATTACAAGAAATAAAATAGATATCATAAATATTTACATTATAAAATAAAATTAAATTTTAATATCATTATTTACAGCAAAATTTGCAAGCATTTTATATATTTCTTGAGTTTTGTTGAGTAAAAGGTAAGGTACAAATGTAGGAAAAGGTATTCCAGATAAAGTTAAAGATTCAAACAAACTGGAGTGGTCAAAATTTATACATGAAAGGAAAATATGATTTACATCAGCTTCTTCTGCTCCACAGTCACACGCAGGGCTTTCTATTATTTTTAATTTTGCCAGATGATAAGGCGTACTTGTGTGACCTAATCTCAATCTTGATAGGATGCTAGAGCTTTTCCTATCAAGATTCATGGAGTAAAACCAAGGTTTCTGAGGAATTGTGGGTTGTAAATTGAAGTAGTAGAAACCTTTCTGCTTACTACTTTTTTCCCATAACTCTTGCCAAGAGGTATAGAGTGTATGTTTTGCGAACGATTTTAAGTCTGAACAATATATATTATATGGGAAAATATCGCCACTAACAATAGCATCATTTGCAAGTTCGTCTGCTTTGCAGTTGCCATGAATACCAACGTGACCCGGAATCCAACAAAATATCACTTCACATTGGTTTTGACAAAAAATACCAAGCAACTTTTTAATTTCATATATTAAGGAATGATGCGTTTTTTTAAAAGAATTATTGCCAATTGCTTTTAATGTGCTTAAAGAATCGGTAAATATAATTGTTTTCTTAAGTTTACATAATAGAGCATATTCGATAGCTTTATAAACGCCCATACACTCTCCAGAGAAAATCGTAGATTCTGGTGGGAGTTTGACTTTCTGCGTAATTTTATACTGTTTATGATAAATTGCTACTCCTGTGTAGCTACTGACATTATGTTTAGACGCATCACTAAAAATAAGGTGATAATCTGAAAAATTATCATCAATAATAGAATTAAATACATCGTTTGCATTCATGTCGCGTTTTTGGATACCTAAATCAAGTTTTATAAGCAAAACAAAGAATTAGTTTGTTTTTTTTTTTTTTGGCATGGGCGTTAACAACTGCCATTCGTCAAGTTTAAAAAGAATTAGTTCTTACGAAGTATTGTATACTCTGTGGAATAAGTTTTCTATTTTTAGGATAGAAACAGGGTTGGATTTAGGTACGTTGAAAAAGATAGGTAGTACAAAAAGTGAAAAGGATAGCATTTATAAAAAAGTTATAGTACACTTTCATTATTTTTAATTTAACTTATTATGTAATCATTAAAACACGGGGCCTATTGCCTATCTTTGACATTTATAGTGATCAACTGAAATTTGATGAACACTCAAAATTGGTTGGCAACTGACATCAGTGAAAATTGGTATTGCGTATCGCTTTTAGTGGCGGTGACTTTCGTCGCTTTCCAGCGTTCGTTCCAGTGGTTTGACGGCTCAGTGAATTTGGCCCCACTTTTTTTGATTTTCAGATTTTTGATATTTTTAATTATTTGTTCGTCGTTCGTTCTTTAACGTTCGATTGTAAAAATTGTTTGTTCGTCTTTTATTTATTTATAATTAATTAAACAAATGATCACCCTTAAGTTGGCCCCCCTTACTAGATATCTTTATTTTTATCACTTAGATTAATTAATTTTGATTAATTATCGTTTGTTCGACGACTATTGGTGATTGTTCGATCATAAAAACAATTAAATTCCCAATTATTATTTATTTTATATCTAATATGCAAACCATTACCTCACGTCTACATTGCGCATGCGCCAGCAGTCTAATGGCGACTGAGCGATGCGTAGTGCATGTCATGTAAAAAAATGACATTATAAATAATGCTCCATTTCGAATGTTTAGTTGTAAAAGAATCATTATTAATAAATTATGTACTTATTAATAATCATCGAAAAACATCTAATGTCTATATAGTCCATTTACATGCATTACGTCCAATATATGTACTTAACTCATAAAGCCACATAAAGCTGTTTGTTGAGTAAACAAAAAGAGTAATTACTCTAATTAAACATGAATTTCTTATATATGTACATATGTGTGTGGGTGTGTATATCATACAACTGTTTTTAATTTGTTTCTTTGCTAAAATGATAGGCCTATTTATAATTCTGTTAAAGATGTATATATTAGATGTACTATTAGTTAACCTCAAAAAATGTGCAGATTTTTTTTTTATGTATCGTGTTAAATTTACCACTATCGGAACTACCTACAATATTTCCTAATAAGAATTAAATACCTTTATATTTAATCGAGGTACTCACACTGTTGAATAAATACTTCATTCAAATCGTATAATTTGATGATATTCGAAATGGAGCATTATTTATAATGTCATTTTTTTACATGACATGCACTACGCATCGCTCAGTCGCCATTAGACTGCTGGCGCATGCGCAATGTAGGCGTGAGGTAATGGTTTGCATATTAGATATAAAATAAATAATAATTGGGAATTTAATTGTTTTTATGATCGAACAATCACCAATAGTCGTCGAACAAACGATAATTAATCAAAATTAATTAATCTAAGTGATAAAAATATCTATATATATATATATATATATATATATATATATATATATATATATATATATATATATATATATATATATATATATATATATATATATATATATATATATATATATATATAATCTATATAATAAAATATCTAGTAAGGGGGGCCAACTTAAGGGTGATCATTTGTTTAATTAATTATAAATAAATAAAAGACGAACAAACAATTTTTACAATCGAACGTTAAAGAACGAACGACGAACAAATAATTAAAAATATCAAAAATCTGAAAATCAAAAAAAGTGGGGCCAAATTCACTGAGCCTGGTTTGACTTGTCACCGCACTATTTTATCGATATTATGCTTCTAAATAAAAAAGCTAGATAAACGCAAATGCTTATAAGGTTTATTATGGTCCTTTGTTTTGGTCGGTTTGTATTTTCAGACAAATGTCAATTGTCAAATGTCAACAATAAACAAATAATAACCTCAAAATAAGTTTAACAAAATTAACTATTCAGCTTTAAAATTCCTTTGTTGATCCCACTTTCTCCCACAGACCAATTAGAGTACTACGTACAGACCGCCATCTGGGGAATATTTGGTTTAAACCGTATGCAAAGTTCGAAAGAAAATGTTAGTTTTTAACTTGTTTTTCTCGGTTGATATTGTAGGTAAGGCAAACGATTAACATTCATACAGCCAGAAGCGTAGGTTCGACCGTATACCCACATCGCTCTTTTACTTATTTCAGTTTTTATTTATTTTTAATGGATAATCACGTAAATAAAACAACAATTTTAAATACGATTTTTTTATTATTTTTTAAACAATGAAAAAATAAAAATGACCTATTTTCAACTTGCGGATGGAACTGAAAAACATAAATAGCATTAAAATAAAAAGGAAATGTGTGGGTTTTAATTGGATCGGATGGGATTAGGCGGGATCTGGTGTGATAATTTAGAATTAGGTGGGGCTGTGGTGAAATCGAAAACGATCGGATAGGTGGTAAGTAGGAAAGTGGTTTAGTCGGGTTAGACTGAATAATAAAGGGTGATTGAGGATAAGTTGGATTAAAAGGAATTGGTTGATATATGATCTGATATTAGTTGGATTTGGTGGGGTCGAATGAGATCGATTATGCAGAAACTTGTGAGATTGATGGGTTTAGGTGGGGTCTAGTCGGATTGGTGAGACCTGATGTGAATGGACTGGATTTGATGGGATCTGGTGAAATTTTTAAATTTGCATTAACATTATGCTCATGATTTCGATTCGTACAATATAAGTCTCTTGTAATTTTTTATTTATTACATTGCACCAATTCAAAATAAAAGTCAAACATTTTTCGAGTACAATATCTTTGTGCAATTCGTAGGTCACAAAAACAAATGAATATTCGAAAAATATTTAAATTTGTTTAATTTCACGTCTTGTGTTATTTAATAACATAAATAGAATGCTCAAAATATTCATTTGTGATTCTAATATTAAAGCCAAAACATTGAACTAAAAGTATAATGCCGTATGTTAACCACGAATAGGCATAGGCGTAGTAAACAGATAAGGCTGTATGTTGGTCGGTCGCTTTTCGGAGTTCCCTCAGTGCATATGTTAAGCTTGATAATTTGGTTTTTAATTTGGATACATGATTTTTGCAACTTATATTAGTTTCTATATCTAAGCCTAGCAACGTAAATGTATTTACACATTCTATTGTGGTATTTTTATATTTAAAATTTATGTCAAGTGTCTTTTTTTGATAAGGTCTGAATTGCATTAATTTAGTTTTTGAAAAATTTATGAGATTATGGTTATTCATCCAATTAACTATATTATTAAAGATGTCAAAAAAAAATTCAGTAATATTATTATTATTATAAGATGTCAAGATAGAAATGTCATCCGCGAATAATACACAATAATTATTTAATATTTTAGGAAGGTCATTAATATATAATAGGAATAATATACATCCGAGGACGCTTCCCTGGGGGATGGAGTTTTCGGTATATATAATTTCTGATCGTACTATACTAATTTTCTCGGTATTAAAGTCATAATTTTCCACTTCTACGAGCTGCTTACGATTGTACAGATATGATGTAAACCATTGCAAAGGTACACCTCTAATCTCTACGTCATACAGCTAAAAAGCTAACAGCTAAAAAAATAATATATCGAACTTTACTTTGTCATAAGCTTTTGACATGTCTAGTAATATTTGTATACTAATTTATAATTATTAATTACCGATGAACATAAAACTATACATTAAACATAAGAGGTAAAAATTGAATAGTACATAAATATACTGAACTAGAATTAATGTTAACATACAGACATACACACACAGACACGAACACACACACACACACACACACATTCATACATACAGACACACTGACGTCATCGCGAAAATAGTCGAAAAAGGTTCCTAGGACCTCTAAAACGCGGACATCTGGTGAAAATTCGATTGTTGAAAATCGGAACCAAATCAGTAACTTCCTTATCCACATACGTAGCAGGAAGTTAAAAAGTACAAGTGTATTAATAGATTAATATTGTATTAAAATGGAGTGAATGAAAATGAATTAAATTTACCACGCCAAAGTAAAGTAATAAAATTCTAATACATGTATTTTTTAATTTTTTTCTTAGTGTTTATAAAATGGTACTTTAATGGTACGTCATATCTAGACATGAATTTAAACTACCACGTCAAAGCTCAAACCTCGAAGTGCGATATTTTCACACATAACACACCACAAAAGTGCATAGAAAGTGGCCTAGTGTAGGGCTCGCTTCGCTCGCCCTGATTATATATACGGCTTAGACGTTTGAACTGAAAAAATCTATGCTTATAGTTTTTACTTTTTGAGCTTAAAATACCTTAATTTAGCGGGAAGTTTCAGGGATATCCTCTTTATCAAATTAAGGGCATAAACCTAATGCCAAAATTAAACTGGAGCAGACGCACTGCATATTTGTTTTAATTCTAAACGTAAGCAATTGATTTTGCAAAATATTTTCCATGTACTTCGGCTTAAAGAATTTTATTTCTCAAAAGGACATTGGTTCACTCAACTCAACAGCGAAATTTTAACAAAATTTACTATTTCGGCTTAAAGAATTTTATTTCTCAAAAGGACATTGGTTCACTCAACTCAACAGCGAAATTTTAACAAAATTTACTATAGGTAGGTAGCCTAAACTACTATAGGTAGGTAATTGTAGCAACTTGGGCTGCTTCGACGAAAGAAAGAAGTTGCGTGTAGGTATACAAGGTATAGTAGAGAGTGAAAATGACCAACCATATGAAAACGGTTGAAAAATCAAACAATATTACATAAAATATGCGATTTCATTCGTCTAAACATTCAGCGATCAGTAAAATTATTCGTATCTGACCCTGGCATGGGTATTCAATCAGTACCAATCGAAAGAAACCAGACGATTGCTGACAAAAACGAGTAGAAACGTTGATTTCATCTGTGCAATGGGCGACCTTCAATCGCTGCAGCAATCAACTCATCCACTGTTTCGAAGATGCAGCAGTGGTTTTTCTTACACAGAAACTGATGACCTTTCAGATGAGCTTTGGATCGTTCGATAAGGGCCAGGATGGGGACATCCAGCACCGCATTTTCGTATAGTCCTACCCCTCCCCTATATCGAGGAACAAACGAAATTCGGTAGTCTTATCGTACTACAAATCGATTTTTTTTTCATTCTTTTTTCTTTTTTTTAATAGCGCCACCCGGTTTTTCGCATTGCAGCATAGCCATTTCGTATTCTCCAATTAACGGCGAATCTAATTATGTATATACCAACCGGTAGTCTTATGGGACTAGGTTTTGTGTCGTGGGCTCTTAAACCATAATGTTAGTAGTAGTATTTTCAATGTAATTTCCATGACCCATTAATATTCTATACATTTTTAGGAAAAAAGTGTCGAATTTTCGTATGTTCTTTAAATTTGCATAAACTTTAGAAATGTTTGTGTAATTTACTTTAATTTAGTGATTTCAAAAATACCATGGAAATCACACGGAAAACCATTTTTTGAAAGAATCACCCACAAAACAACGCATGTTTTCTCCCCTTCTCGAAAGTTAAAGAAACTTTAAAATTCCTTTTTTTGGGTATCCATTTCATTTTTTTTTTTCTACCTATATCATAAAAAAATGTTGGACTTGCAAAATTTGAATTTAAAGATCTATTTTCGGGCGGCTTGCACCAAAATGCTTATATGCATTTAGTCCCTTAAACATGTTTAGCAAATATCAAAACGCCTTAAATGCTTTAAACGTATTTGGTGACATAAAATGATTTAGGGCGGCTTGCACCAAAATGCTTAAATCATTTTAAGTAACTAAATACGTTTAAGGTAACAGCTTTTAAGGCGTTTTGTCATTTGCTAAACATGTTTAAGGGACTAAATGCATTTAAGCATTTTGATGCAAGCCGCCCTTAAGCATTTTATTGCAAACCGACCAGACTATTAAATTTAAACAAAAAGTATAAGTGTTTTAATTGTTTTATTACATTTTCATGTTTCGTATTTTGAAGCTAAAAATTTTAACTCTTCTATATCGTGCCATAGCTCTGCGTGGTACAAGGCTGCTGTTTCTACTTCCACTTCTGCCGCCGTTACTAGTAAAAACATAAAAATGAAAAATATGTGAAATTGTTATAGACGAACAACTACACATTTTCGAGATTTAATGTTAAAAAAAATAAACTCGTTTATCCCAGGGGTAAACGAGTTTTTAACAATGTCAGTTTATTCCTGATCTACATACTAGTAAGACTTTCGAGTTTAATCCAAATTCAACAGTAGTTCCAAGCTGTGCTAGACATTTCAGTATTTATTTAAATAATTTAAATACTGCCCCAATAGTCAAGTGGTTAGGGGACCTAACAACGATTCGAGTTACGGATTCAGTCACGACCAATTTTTAGACCTGTAAGCAAGTGCGAGTTTTAGTATGTATAAAACAAATCATTTAAATGGCTTCCTGTGCCATGGTGTGGGAAAGTCAGCTTAAACATCAAGTTACAGAAAATAATGGTTTATACTTTCACTGATATGTTTTTTTTTTTTGAAGTGAAAACTTCTTTAGGCGCGTTGAGCGTTTTGGTAGAGGGTAAAATCCTCGGTTCGCGTCACCGACATGCTAATGATAATAGTATATCTATAGCTATGTTTTGCATATAGTTTTAATTACTCTCAAATTAATAGTTCCGTTTTCACTTCTATCGGCAGTCCCACGACTGCTACTGTTTTTGAAGTGAAAACTTCTTTAGGCGCGTTGAGCGTTTTGGTAGAGGGTAAAATCCTCGGTTCGCGTCACCGACATGCTAATGATAACAGTATACCTATAGCTATGTTTTGCATATAGTTTTAATTACTCTCAACTTAATAGTTCCGTTTTCACTTCTATCGGCAGTCCCACGACTGCTACTGTTTTTTTTTTATTTCCAACATATTACGAGCTAAGCGGATTTCAAGTATGCATCATACTCTACTATATAAATAATAAATTTTATCCATCTCTGTTTAACGAGAACACGTGGAAGCTCCCAACGGACATTTTAATCATTAATTATTCAAATTAAAATTTATTTTTAATTTAATTATTATTATACTATAATTATTATTATTATACTCGAGCGATCGTGTTCGACGGTGTTCGCGTAACGCCTGTTAAAAACGCCTGTTAAAAACGCCTGTTAAAAACGCCTGTTAAAAACGCCTGTTAAAAACGCCTGTTAAAAACGCCTGTTAAAAACGCCTGTTAAAAACGCCTGTTAAAAACGCCTGTTAAAAACGCCTGTTAAAAACGCCTGTTAAAAAACGCCTGTTAAAAA
Organism: Apodemia mormo; assembly: GCA_036924255.1. Classification (NCBI taxonomy): domain Eukaryota; kingdom Metazoa; phylum Arthropoda; class Insecta; order Lepidoptera; family Riodinidae; genus Apodemia; species Apodemia mormo. Next base: position 8,902,337 of record JAUPFN010000028.1, read on the forward strand.
ACGCCTGTTAAAAAACGCCTGTTAAAAAACGCCTGTTAAAAAACGCCTGTTAAAAAACGCCTGTTAAAAAACGCCTGTTAAAAAACGCCTGTTAAAAAACGCCTGTTAAAAAACGCCTGTTAAAAAACGCCTGTTAAAAAACGCCTGTTAAAAAACGCCTGTTAAAAAACGCCTGTTAAAAAACGCCTGTTAAAAAACGCCTGTTAAAAAACGCCTGTTAAAAAACGCCTGTTAAAAACGCCTGTTAAAAAACGCCTGTTAAAAAACGCCTGTTAAAAAACGCCTGTTAAAAAACGCCTGCTAAAAAACGCCTGCTAAAAAACGCCTGTTAAAAACGCCTGTTAAAAAACGCCTGTTAAAAAACGCCTGTTAAAAAACGCCTGTTAAAAAACGCCTGTTAAAAAACGCCTGTTAAAAAACGCCTGTTAAAAAACGCCTGTTAAAAACGCCTGTTAAAAAACGCCTGTTAAAAAACGCCTGTTAAAAAACGCCTGTTAAATAACGCCTGTTAAATAACGCCTGTTAAATAACGCCTGCTAAATAATACGCCTGCTAAATATTATTTATATATAATAATATATAGGCGTTTTTTATTAACAGGCGTATTAACGCCTGTTAATAAAAAACGCCTGTTAAAAAACGCCTGTTAAAAACGCCTGTTAAAAAACGCCTGTTAAAACAACGCCTGTTAAAAAACGCCTGTTAAAAAACGCCTGTTAAAAAACGCCCGTTAAAAAACGCCTGTTAAAAAACGCCTGTTAAAAAACGCCTGCTAAAAAACGCCTGTTAAAAAACGCCTGTTAAAAACGCCTGTTAAAAAACGCCTGTTAAAAAACGCCTGTTAAAAAACGCCTGTAAAAAACGCCTGTTAAAAAACGCCTGTTAAAAAACGCCTGCTAAAAAACCCTGTTAAAAAACGCCTGCTAAAAGACGCCTGCTAAAAAACGCCTGTTAAAAAACGCCTGTTTAAAAACGCCTGTTAAAAAACGCCTGTTAAAAAAAGAACTGCTAAAAAACGCCTGTTTAAAAACGCCTGTTAAAAAACGCCTGTTAAAAATATTTTTTTGTTTTTTGTTTGTTTGTTTGTATATTTTTTTGTTTGTTTGTTATATATATTTATATAAAATTAGATTAATTATAAAAAATTATATAAATTTTATAAATAAATTTTATAAATTATATAAATAAGTTTATTTTAAATTTATTTTTATAAAAAATTAGTTTTAATTAATATTAATATCAACATAATTGATTAATATCAATTTATTTTTAATTATTTTATAATTTAATTTATATTTATAAACTACTATTAACCGAGCAAGTCGATCGACCTGTGTTCGGCGGTGTTCCGATTGAACAAGTCGAGCTGTGGCATACTCACGTCGCGCGACTCACCGCGCCGCATTTCTCGTCGCAGGTCGCGCCGCGGGTAGCTGTGGCCGGTCGGTAAAGTACGTAGAACTATGCAAAAGTACGTAGAGTTGGCAGCCGTGTCTCCGCATATAAGTCTCTAACTACTCTGGTTAATACCGATATTTCTCAAGATTAGGTGATTATTCACTTTGAAATATTATAATATCTTAACTAATATATTAGTATTAACTAATATTTCACTGTAATTTGGAACTTAAAACAACAGTAATAAGATCTGATACTGATACTGCGTAAATAAAATACGTCTGTTTTATTCGTACGTACGGCGCGGCGTATCGTGAAAATATTTAAATATTTTCACGAATCCGACGGGCGCCAATCTAGTGAATCCGAACATGATCCTTTCAATATTACTAATATCTTAGCGAATACTAACATATCAGTCACACCATTACTCTTTGGTCCTTGTACGTTTGAATTCATGTCACATATGCCGTTGTACAATAATAAAAAATCGTGTTTCTATGCAGAAATCTCTATTTTCTAATAGCTGACACGATTAATTATATCGATAGGTTGCGTTTGCCATAAAAAACTCAAAATGGCCAAATTGTTAGTTTGGCCCATGTACATAGGACCCATCGACATAATATTATATCTATTCCTTTGTAATTTGTATTAGTATTGTTGACTAATACCAATGACGTGTAAAATATTATACACGCCATACCCATAAACAAGCAAATAATTTGCTTACTATTTAGATCGATTTGTGTAATTTGTCCAGCGATATTATTATTATTATACCTACTTCGTAAATTTGTTACGATTTCAATATTTTTTTTAAGTAGGGTACTGCATTTTCAATTTCTTGGTGCACAAATTCGTAAAATTCAGGGCCATTTAGATAATTTGTATGTGTCATATCCATGACCATATGTGTCAACACCGACACCGCACCACTAGACCACAGAGACGATAAAATTCCACTCACTTACGAGGGACAATTTGAGTTGAAATCCTAAAAAGTTAACGAAGAAGTGTTCTTACTGTATACCAATTTTCACAAAGATAAAATACATATTGACAGACAAAAATGTTCAAAATTGTAAAATTTATGTAAGCAAGTCACAAAACAAATACTTATTAAATATTCGTGACTATAAATGAATGTGAGTGTATACCTTACAAAAATTAACTAAACAAAATTTAACGTACAGGCACACACTAAGATTTATACAGTAGTATACATTTCAAAATTTATGATATTTTTTTTAACAAAACAGCTTGTTGCTATTATTTTCCTGTCATTCTTAATTGCAGGTTACTACTAGCACCATTAGCTATGTCAAATAATTCGTCGAAGAAAGAGACTACTTCTGCCATGTTCTCCAGTGTGTTTCTCATATCGGTTTCATCTAGATACAAGGCTGGAAATAAAAATATAAAACATTACAGTCTAGTAGAAGTGTATATTTTCAATGGAGAATATTATGTTGTGTTTAAAAATACTAAAAAAACAATTCACCTATTAATACATTAGTGCTGATCACTGTCACGTTCCGGCACAGGAAGCTTATTTTTGTCATAGGATTACAAATAAGCCCTCCTGATGAAAAAAGACAACCAACGCCTATAGACACCAAAAATGATAATTGTGCGTTATTATCCTTGCAAACTTGGTATTATTTAGTGCCATATGTATAAGTTTACCGGCTAAGTTACTCTTATAATCTGAACTCAACAGTGATACACACTGACGCTATTGTGGCAGGAACAAGTAGGCGGTGGTAGCCGACCCAGACAAGACAATGCAGAACTCAAACGTGTAGTGACTACTATGTTAGTGTCTCTCATAGCCAATGGTTCGCCTCTTACGGATGTAAATTTACACATACGCCTGATTAATCTTTCCGCATTAAGAGTGGCTTAGGCAGTTTGTAAAATACCAACGATAGACTATAATATGTGTACCATCGTGCCTACTAGATGATAGAGTTCCGCAATGTCGATCGGATATGTAGTATCACCATCTTTTCTATCCCTGCTGCAATAGCGTCAATACTTGTCATTGTCGTGTTTCGGTTTTGATGGTAAGGTAACCGGTAGATTTATGCATGCGGTATTATCATCTCGCCACACGGATAGCAACGAACCAGTAAAGTATTTAGTGGCTATAGGCTATCTTTTTCATTTAGGAAAACCATCTGCTTGTTTGCTATATATACAGGTACCTTCTTAGTAAGCATTCCATGTTAGGCCGCATCTTAGCTTACCACAGGCGAGATCATGGCCAAGCTCTTCCCTATCTATAAAAAAGTAAACTCATATAGGTACAGGCTATCGATAAAAAAGGCTATAAATATAATCTATGTATATCTATGCGTAGTCAGGGTCTCGACCAACAGGGCGGTAAATATAACATTATTTTAATTCTTGTAGATTTACATATTAGAATATGTAAATCTACAAGAAATAAAATAATGTTATTTTTGGTTCATCTTGTACAATTTCTTAAAATTGGAGAAAATAAGAGACTTAATCTGAGGTCCAAGCTATAATACCGCGATGGCAACTCCTGTATAAGGAATATATAAACTATAAAGCTTGTACTTAGAGAGCTGTAGTCTTTGAGTTAAAGAGAGAGTCTGAGATTAACTAGAGCCAAATGCACAGGACCCGATAATATATATATATATATATATATATATATATATATATATATATATATATATATATATATATATATATATATATATATATATATATATATATATATATATATATATATATATATATATATATATATATATATATATTTAAAATCTAGATTTTATCGGGTCCTGCGATCTACAAGAAATAAAATAAATAACATTATTTTACTTCTTGTAGATTTACATATCCTAATATGTAAATCTACAAGAATTAAAATAATGTTATATTTAACCGCCCCGTTGGTCGAGACCCTGACTACGCAATCGACGAGGCTCGGGTTCGATCCCCGACGGAGACAAGTATTTGTGTGATGAGCATAAATGTTTGTATTTCCGGGTTTGGGTGTTTATTAAATATATTCTCGTATTTATATATGTATTGCTATGTATTAGTATCGTTGACTAACAACCATAACACAAGCAAATCATTTGCTTACTTTGGGGTTAGATCAGTAAGTGTAATTTGTCTTGTGAATATATTTATTATATTTAATATTTCGAATGTTTAATGAAGTCCTATTTTCATAATTACCTAAGATGTTTATATCCATATCGCTGTCTGTTATCAATGTTTAAACTGCTATTTTCATAATTTCAATACCTGGAAACAAATTATGTTATAATTTAATTTTGTGTCAAATATTTTTTAAATAAGGTAAAGTTTTGATTTAAAAAAATTTTTCTAATATATAATCAAATAATGGATCTTCTATTGTGTTATGCGTTTACGGAACAGACTCCCTTCGCTACTTTTCTCTGTCACTATAATAAACCAGTCTTTATTTGTACTCCTGCATCTTTATTAGTGTCAGTCATACCCCCGTTTGGGTTTGGGCTCCTTTAGAGAATAGACCAACTGCCGTTCTGCCAGGCAAGTCGTAAAAGGCGACCGATTGGTTATACGTGGCACAACCATAGTGACTACTAGGAGGTAAAGTTCTACAATGTCTCATCCGGGTCTGGTACCACCACCTTATCTATTCCTGTCGCAATAGCGTCATTGCTTGTCTGTCATGTTCCGGTTTGGAGGGTAAGGTAGAAGCAGACTAATGTATGCGCATTGCGATGATAGCAACGCACTATTAACATCTTTAGTGTCTACAGGCGATGGTTTCTCTTTCCATCGGAAGAGTCATCTGGGGGGTTACCATCAACTTTTAAAAAAACGCTCAATTCCCAGTCAGTTCAAAAGCAGGCCTGCTTTTGAACTGACTGGGAATTGAGAAATCTAGAAATCATACTACGAGGGCTAAAAAGGTGAACGTTTTTTGCGTCAAGGTGAACGGTTATGCATATCTATGGCCTGCTTTAATATAATTGCGTTTTATAACATCAGTTTAGAAATTTGAATCGTATATTTTTCTAGTTTGTCAGTTTTCTGTTTATTAAGGTGAAAACATGACTTTGTTGGATATTTAAATTTTTTTAACTATAATTTATTGGCTATATTCACGTAACTGAAATACTAAGTAATAAAAATGTAAGTTCACCTTAATAAATAACTAGCCTCAAAGGTATAAAAATTTACTTGATTCTGAACGTGACGCTGATAGATATCTGAACATTTTAGGCGCGTAAATTAAATGTCTTGTCTTTTTTTATCTAAATTTCACCACTCAAAACTTTGGTCAAAACCGAAAACAATACATAGATACTCAAGTATTTCTTTTTATAAGCTTTTAGTAGGTACTTAATAGTGTGCTTAATAGTTTCTTTACATAAAGTTACGTAGTACTCTAATTGAGGAGCGTTTGTTCAAAAGGAGCTATCTACGTATCGGATTGTTTATACGTTTTCATTATGAATTTCACTTGCTATCCAAGATCTTATTATGCACTGTGTTTATTTTTGATCAAAAGTGCCTATTTCCGCTTTAAACTTCTACCTTATTGTACGGTTCTGATCAAAATGTGCTAATTGTAATAGGTTCTAACTGGTTGGTAAACACCAATCACAATTCTAATCAAAAAGGGTTATATTTCATAGTAATTTCGTTAATTATTTATAGTTTGGTACAAAAAGAACTATTTACTTGCTACGAAACAAACGAAGTGCCAGTTCTTCTGTTTCTTAAAGGACGCGAACCCAGGCCAGAAAAAAAGATATTTGAAGTTTTTAAACAAAAAATCATAATATTTTTCAATGAAAATTTCAGTGTCAAATTATTGTCTTAAGTCAAAAATACATTTTACGCGCCTCTCGTGCAACTGTGTGTGTGTCACTGATCCTGCTTTAATTGTATAAATATCAGCAAATGCATGAAAAAAATCTTGAAATTCCTAATAAAATATGGATGTGAAGGCGTAAAAAGAAAGACGTAAATATTTTACTTGTGAAGCAATTAGGAGATGACTGGGCTGAGTTACTGTAGTTGTTATTCTTTAGGAACATTATTCTTGATGATCAAACAACGATAACCGATGCTAGCAATGAAGATCACCAACATGATGAGTCTTGTGACTGTTTAGAACATGACATTAGTCAAATTAGAATATAAAATTTACTTTCATCTTTCTATTTTTCTTTTATTTTTTGTCCTAGACCAAACTTGTACTCTAAGCATTACTGATCAAAAGGCGCTATTTATTCTTGGTTCAGATCAGAAGTTGCTATTTGTTATCATTTCAGAACAAAAGGTGCTATTTTCAGAATAACTGATCAAAATGTGTTATTTACATTATTTATAATTTAATGTTGTGGTCTTTGTTACAAAGTAAAAAAAAAATATTTTAGTCATAAAGTTAGTGGAAAAAGACTTTTAAATTATCTAAAATGTGAATAGCCCTTTTTGAACAGACGCTCCTCAATTGGTCTGTGCATAAAGTGATATCTGACGGTCAGACCTGGTTGTCTTAAACAAATTGTTTTGTAATGAAATGTAAATGTATGTAATGTAAATGTGGCATCTTTAATATATTTATGTCGGAAGTTATTGTTTATAAATAAAGCAAAGAAGATATTATAATCACTACGTTTAAGTAACAAGTTTATAACATTCTGTTGAACAAATCCATTTCTTTTTCCTTTTTTATCCACGTCTTGTTGGTTGGATGTAATCAACTTCTTCATCCTAAAGAATTTCAAAACATCCATATTGGTATTGCGGTTAAAGCAAATTGATTTAAGCTTGTGATTATTTCAGGCAAATGTGGCAAAATGCTGCAAGCATTTTTCTGGACCCGAATAAGGACCTTTGTCATTTTTTTATGTATAAGGTGTTCTTTTCTGTATCCTATAATGGATTCTGGGTGAAAATTTGTATTTAAGTAATAATATAATAATGATCTCAGTGTAAAGTTGTTATAAATTTAGTGTTTTGTAGCAACATATACCGAATAAGCAAATGATTTTTGGGACAATATTAGAATACCCTGGCCCATAAAGGTACACTACACAAATTATTGCTGATTCCATTATATTGCTATTCTTGGAGCTGGGATGTTACGCATTATGTGTATATTTACGATAAGTCTTACTCCTAATCAATAAATGTTAATAGCAGTGGGCACTACAGTGTCCAAAGTCCAGATGCATAAAACAAAGAGTATACAATACTACGTAAACATAAAGCTTTGCTCACTACAATATGAAGCCAGGGCATCATAACAAGCTATGTTTGGAGGTCATCTCATGTAGTTTTTTTCTTTGTTTTAAACTTGTCATACATCCTTTAATTAAATTATATAGTCTGACATTTCCTATTTTTTATAGCATGAGTGTTAGTAACTGCAATTCCTATTTTGCTTTTAGAATAGGATACTTGAAGTCCAATCACCTGATAAATGACAGTAGATAAAGGACAGCATTACATACTCTTTAAAGTACAGGAGTTGGATCTTATATTGACATAGAACTGAAAAAAATCAATTTGCTGTAGTAGATTTGATTGGTGTCCAAATTGACCTATTCGTATCACTTATAAGTATAAAAAAATTGCATAATTTTAGTATACATATATTTGTGTTAATACAGTATATGTGTATTTTCTGCCTTATTGATTTATCATTTGTGTCCATACTAAAGAACTGGAATACAAGAACTGAGTAGTTCAAAAATAAAGTGTTCCGGTATAAAATATCAAGAAATCCTTAATACTGAGTAGTTCAAAAGTATTCTGGTATAAAATGTCAAGAAATCCTTAATAGCAGCCAGGGTGTAGGTAGTCATAGCAAATTCTCAATCCCTTAAATATATTGACTACCTAGTACCTACTATATTTTTTTAGGAATTTCAAGAATATATTCCAAATCCCAGTAGTACATACCTCCAACACATATTCTAGTTGGAGCCTATTAATCTGACAACTGAACCCAGTGAAGTAAGATATTTGCTAACAATATTGTGCATGGTTATACAATGTCAAATCTTTTGTGGGAAAATAATAGGGGTCACTGAAACAAGCTTAACAATTGTCACAAGCAACTCATCTTGATTTTGTATGTGCTAAACCTGCCTACATAATATGTCCATTTGAAATAATTTGACTTATGTAATGAAAGAATTTTTCTAACAAGCACTTGTTAGAAAAATTCTTTTAAAGTCTAAGTTTTGGTCATTTTCCTCCGCATATAAACAAACTTACAAAATCCACTGCTTTTTTACATGCATTGTGCTATTTCTATTTTTTTTTTTGTTATACAGCTTTAACCACGACTTATCATAAAAACTTTTACTTCTTTTGCTCAGTCAGGTAGCCAATGTGTTGATAGCAATGATGTGTATAAATATTACCACACATAATTAGTTGATAGTGTTGCTTTCTATCCATAAAATTATTAAAATCGATTTTGTAGTTTGGCTTTTATTAATTACAAGCACATTTTAATTCAATGATTTATCTAGGTTGAAAATCAGGCAAGGTTAGGTTAGGTTGAAAAATAAATTTATCATATAAATATTAATTTATATAAGAAGTCAAGAAACAATATAAATTTCGTCTTATTTTTGAAGCAGATAGCTATCCTGATGACATTACTGCATAACCATAGGATGATAGATGTTAAGCTTCATGTGTTAAGATTAACTGAAACCTTAACTTCCAAGCTAAAATATGTCTATGCCAAACACTGACATTATAGACAGGATAAACAAAGCTTTATACGCAATATTGTCGCATGGAGGAAGCCTTTCCACAGTGTTTTAATGTCCATACCAATTAATGCCAGGGTGCACTGCAAGTCAAGTTGATATTAGGGCAGTAAGAGGAACTTGGTCAATCCTTTTTACCCAGTGTTGGGTTGTCGAATATTGAGAAATATCAAAATATCCAAATAGTATTATAGCTTCTGTAGCATCCCAATTGCCTATTGGTTGTGGTTACAAGTAAGCACCTTCTACTATTTGGTGAAACAGATATACCATATTCACCAAGGTTTTTTTATATATATCACTAGCTGTTGCCAGCGACTTCATCCGCGCGGACTTAGTTTACTCCGCACTGCTCTGCTATATGTTGACCCGACCCGTTTCCCCGACCCGATCCATGCAAAATTTGAAGTAAATCCGTGCAGTACTTTTTGAGTTTACATACATACAGACAAACAGACAAAAATTCTAAAAACTATATTTTTGCTTCGATATCGATTGTAGATCACGCCCCTTGTATTCTTTAAAAAAATATTCAACGTACAGTTTTGACTTTCCTACGATTTTATTATATGTATAGATTAGTTAGCAAACAAGTAGATGGCAATGCCACCATGCCATGCTCCTGATAGAAAGAGAAACCATTACCTATAGATTGCTATTCTTGTGGTGGGATGGCAATGCCACATGCTTAAGTCTACTGGTTACCTAACCCTCCAAACTGGAACATAACAATGACAAGCATTTATGCTGTTGTGGCAGGAATAGGTAAGGCAGTGGTAAAAAATACCCGGGCAAGACTTTGCAGTACTATATTACCTACTAATCACAATGGTAGTGACACATATAGCCAATTAGTCGCCTTTTACGACTTGCCTTGCAGAACAATAGTTTGTCTATTCTTCAAAGGAGACGGGGAAAAGATTATAACACATAAATCAAACAGGATACACAGGATCAAACTTTTTTTTTAAAATAAACTGATAAGATGCTAAAATAGTGAATGAAAGATTTTAATAATTAATAATATAGTTTTTTATGAACAGTGTGTTATAATATTCACAGGCAAAGCTTGCAGGTCAGCTAGTTATTTATTTAATTGATATTTAACAATTTTAGAGACTGTACCCTAACTTATTAACCTGTCACCCTGCTGCAGGATTGGGAATTTTATATATTTATTTCTAATTGCATATTATTCAAAGCAGAAATAACTTGTGCTAGTAATATTGGCTGTACAACTTTTTGATCTCTGTGGGTCTCTGATATGAGCCATGTGCATTAACATAGATTGCTGTAAAACCTGCCAATGTGTAAATAGGAAGTTATGGGCACATTTTCATAACTTTGGTATTGTGTAAACAATTTTGAAAAAACATATATTAACCCTTTTATATATTTAAACTTTACTTTAGACTTCTGGGTATTTATTTTCATAACAGGTACCAAATCCTAGCACAAACTATAAAATAAATCCTTGAATAACCTTAAAGGTGTAGTTATGAATTGAAATGAAGTAGTTTTGTGGAAAATAAACACATTTTTATGTTCATCGCTAAGTATCCATATTTATTTACAAATTCTCTTTTGTACAATTAAAAAGGGTCGTCCATCTCTTTAACTCGACGCCGTCGGTTTCTTTTTCTTTCGAAAAATTGATATTCGTCACATATTTTATATATGTGTATAAACAAAACGGATATATTTCACCCGCTTTACAACTTCATAAAAACAAACTTTTAAGTGGGTTTCACACATTAAAACATTATCACAAGTAAGTATGCACTTTAAATTCCAAAATTTAATTTACGATCAACGTCGATAGTGCTAGCAAACAGTTTATTTTGGTTTATTTAAAGACCTCTACAGCAAAACAATTCAATAAAAGCTGGTCAAGAGTAACTTTTTTAGGATTGGTTTATCTGACTTTAGAAAAATTGTAAAAACGCTTTACTGCTGTCAAATAAAGTGTCATGGTACGGATAGTCTATATGAAAAAAAAAGGTGAACGGTTTTCATAGACGTCAAGTAGCAGGCCTGCTATTGGCCTGTTAATAAGGTGTCATGGTACGAAAAAGCAAGGCAGTTCAAATTCTGTCCTGCTTAAAGAGCTCGTAATTACCCACCCGTTTGTTTGCTATCTAATGAAATAAAAAAAATATGGTGTCATCCTTTTGCTATTTGCCCAGAACAATAAGGAGGAAAACATCTGAAATAGTTATTTAAAAAATTAAACCAACTTCAATATATCAGGTACACCATATATCAAAAACGACTGAACCAAATTGGATGAAACTAGAACTATTCCCTTAGTAGGAATATACTTCATTTAAATCAATAAGGATCATCTTCACATGCCTTTTAGTTTCCGAGAAATTCATGGACAAACATACATATATGTACATACAAAATTTAGCACACATACTTGGAAACCTGAATACATCATTGTACCTACTTAAATATTATCAAATTCCATCAATATTACATACATACAGGTCAAACTAATAAACTCCTTTTTTTAAATCTTAGTTATAGTTATATGTGTCATAAACTTAGTAATGACAAACTATTTGTATATCTTTTAGTAATATCAGTCGTTTAGTTAGTGACACTGACTAAGCAATAAAATGGGACTCAGTTTTAATTCCCAACGGGTTAAGCATTTGGTTGAGAAACATAGATTTTTTTCTGATTTTGAGTGTTTATTTTTTATAATCATTTATTGCATTAAATATTTATTTATTTAATACTTTATTGTACACAAAGAGGCAATATTACTTTTATTTCCTGAAAACTCTACAAAAGGCGAGCTTATCTCTGTAAGAGATTTCTTCCAGCAAACCCAAAACAGTGAGAAAGTGTGAAAGAAATGTGAATACACACATACAGATTATTAATTAAGAAAATATATACAATAGCTATACAAAAAAACTTTATATTACTTAATCCTAATACGTACAATGCCTTTCTGGCATAAAAATTAGACCGATAAATAAAATTTTGTATTTTTAAAAATATATAAACCGGTCAAAAACCCGCTCGTGACCACGGTCAATGTAACTTGACCGAAACGTCGAACTTTATAAGTAAGTTCTATACATGTACGCGTTTTTGACCCGTTTATATATTTTTTAAAAATGATAGTAGAACGAGTTAGTTTAAAAGTTCATAAAATTTTGTATACTAAGCTCTCATAAATTTTGATTGTTTACATATTTGACCTCATGACATTGAATAGGTATAAAATAAATAATTAAATCTATAAAAAAACAACATAACCTTCATGATTAATTTAAGTATAATTTCCATTTTTTTCATAAATTTAATTATTATTAATTTATTAATTATTTTTAAAATTATTTATTTTATTTTATTATACTTATTCCAGCAAGTATTTAAATAATATGTATTTCATTAGTATTGTTGACTAACAATCATATTATTACAAACAAATACTTTCTTTACTTTAGGGTTGATAAATTTGTGTAATTGGCCACCCATATTATTATTTTTTATAGTGTAACATACAAATAACAACAAAATTGTACTTACTACAGTCTGGTACATTTGTGATATTGTTCAGTATTTGCTGAATATGCCTAGCATATGACTGGCCAATGAAAAACTTCTTTGAATAGGTGTGCCATAGTCCATGGACCAATGCATGTTGTAATCTCAATACCTGAAAAATATTATTTGCTGTTTTAGATCATTTTAATTACATTTTATAAGTAGCTGTTCCTCACAATATCGTTTTTAGGACTCAAAATCATTACTTCTTTTAAGACTGTTGGGTTAATAAATACCTTATATCACTCTTGAGTAGTGTAGCTTTCTAATATGTATTAAAAAAGTTTTCAAGGTCTGTCTAGTAGTTTATAAGTTAATTCATTTCAAACATAGAAAATAGAACTCTTTATGATATTATTTGTATAGATTAATTCAAGATTTAATACAGATTTAATTAAATTATAACATATCTGATAATTATGGTTTTAGACTCACTAAAGTACAAAAAAGTACATTATTTGTGCACCAGTTTTGTAGTTTTAAGAATTTTCTATATTACCTTTTGTTAGTAATTAATTTTATAATGACTATATTAATGTATAAAAATTATTGTACTAAAATAATATTGCTCTCAGAGCAGATCTCATCCACATATATATATAAATGCACCAACAAATTATAGTTATGTATTGATAGAGGAAAGTAGAATGTTATGATGATATCTCGTAGTTACTTCATAAAATGCCTAGCTATTAGAGATGCCAAACAAAGACTTTCTACAAAACTTAGAATATGATATTTACTTAAGGTTACTTACATATTTATTGACCTGTTTCTATAGAGAATGTCATCGGCTTCTCAGAAAATAGCGTTGGTTATGCGCCACTTGCTAGGCACTTTGTTACTGCATTTAAAAACTTTTTTCGAAATGTTTGTGACAAACATATTACAACTGTTGTCACAAATATGTGCTTCTTACAGTTAACAGACCTCATTCCTCAGGTATTGCTCTTAACGTCTTCCTAGTTCCTTACAGGGCACATATCAATATTACTCACTATAGGAGTTACGGGGAGTTTTATGAAAAATAATGTCTTGTCGTTAACTTTTACACAGGGTTACATAAAACTTTGAGAATTGACAATATTTTTAAATGATAGCATGAAGCGAAAATATCTAACGCTTTTTTTCAATAAAAAAACCCCGAAAACAACTTCAAAATGAAAAATAATCACCATTCAACGCAAACATATTAAACACAACGGCCATTTTGTTTAGTCAATTTCGACAGACAATTTCTATCCGTTCCGTCAATCGTCATGCATATGGCAGTTGTCAAAGTCGTAACGGCATATCAAACGTCTGTGTGAAACTTTGCAGTGTCATTCTGTACGGTTTATTTTTTTTCTATATGACATGACCTGGCGTGCTTTCTCCACTTTTATGTTTGTATAATATACAAACTAGACATGCGCAAAACGGTACTATGAAGTGTAATGCAACATCACACATCACCTTTGAAAAGGTAATATCACCCGCAAACATCACTCATCACTCATTACTCATCGCATCACCTTAAGGAAATATCATCTCGAGTAGCGTTTAGTGTCTTGCGTTGCATGTGATGTATGCATCGCTTTTTTGTGCGAACTACGAGTCATTACACTGAGTATATATTTCTTTCCGAACCAGAGTACCATAATGATTGATGATTAAACTGACTAATAATTGTAGTCTGATTGAAAGTTTTATTATAATATTACGATTATATTAATCGTAATTACATTTTCAATTCGTCATGCAGGTACCTGATTTAAAAGTATCATCACGCCGGTACCTATGTAGGGTAAGCAGAATAAACCAAACGTCTATAGACTTTCAGTTCTCCACGATTCAGCAGTTTCTTGGTTGGCACACCATTCCGCCAGACTCCGAGCTACTACTGAGATTTTCGAGTAAAGTATCTTCACGCCCGTATCCCCGAAGGGGTAGGCAGAGGTGCAACAAGTGCACCCACGATTAGCCGAAGATACTTGATCCCACAAATGTAATAGGTGCAAGCCTATCGCCAACCGGGCACTTTCCAATCCCGGGCAACTTTGTGTTTATCAGAAAACTGAAAAAACACTTTTTTATGTGCCCGACCCGAAAATTGAACCCGGGAATTCATATAGTCAACGCCAATGCTCGACCACTAGACCACAGAGGCGATTTTCGAGTAAATCCTCAATAATACTTTTGGCCGATCGGGACTTCATGGTCGAAGGATGGCCGAGTAGTCTAACCCCACTACACGATGCACAAAACAAACGACGCGACATGCGACACACAGAACAATTAAAATGTCTTAAACAGTTATTGCATAATACCTAAGGGTACTCATTTTTATTATTAGTAAAATTGTACATCTTATTAATAACAAATATGAACCGAATTGTTATCACCAAACGTTTCCAATTCAAATAATTCTAACATACTTAACATACTCGTATACCCGTTCTCCCAGTTGGAACCAACGATCTCGGTATTATTCGATTTATTTGAGTTATACTGCCAGTTGCATATCTCCCGCACGCTGCGCACCACACTCTTTTCTTGGTAGTATAATATGTGATACGGCAAGAAACGACACTAACCGAACTGTACCGAGTGATGAATGAAGTAATGTGTGATGGTTGAAACGCTAGTGTGATGTGTGATGTTGCATCACCTTTCCGAGTGATATTACTTTTGTGATATTACACGCATCACCTACCCATGTCTAATACAAACATAAAAGTGGAGAAAGCACGCCAGGTCATGTCATATAGAAAAAAGCAAAACAAACACAAAGATTAGTAAACTTACACAACTACAACATTATGGATTAGGAGTTACTACTATGTACATGAATCTATATTATAGATTCATGTACATAGTAGTAACTCCTAATCCATAATGTTGTAGTTGTGTAAGTTTACTAATCTTTGTGTTTGTTTTGTTTTAGATTCCTCAACTTGTAACTGATATAGTCACCGGACAACTCTTTTTATGTGTCTCTCCCATGACTGACTTGATATTGGCAGAATCCGTACTAACTGGATAGCCACCAAACCAATATAATAATAATAAGTTTACAATGCTCTCTTGAAGCAAATTAATAGTTAAAAGAAATTAAATTGTCGGTCGAATTTGCCAAAAGATACCGAAATGTTACAGTCACTTCTCCGGAGGCTTTCTATCCAGCCAGACTCAATGGCAGAGAGCAAGTTGAGTAATAACTTAGTTTAGATCTATTGATTGTCATTGCATTGTATTACTTACCTTTTACATAAAAGTAGTATATAACATCTGCATATAAACAGTAACAAATATGATCTAATTGAAAAACATGAATAATCTGGAATGAAGATATGGGTATAAATCTAGCCAAGAGGTAAATAGCAGAACCCCTAACTTGCTTAAGATATTATATTCATTGATTATAATAGTTTTTAGATTACTGTTAGGACTAAGGCATGATATTGGTATTATTGAAGTTAACAGGTAGTAATGTAAATTTAATATTTAATCAAATGAAAGTGTCTAAAGTGTGCTAAATTTTCTACAACTAGACATGTATGATCCTATCCAATAGCTAGAGCTTTGAGAGGTAATAAAAAAAACATACAAATTTAATTTTTTATTACTTCCGTATTGTCAATATGACAAAATAATTAGACAGTCCGTTTGTCTTTATTTTATAAAAAGAATTGAGAAAAAAACATAAAACCTCATACTGCATGTTAGTAATAAGTGCATAGTTGCACCTCTGACTCGCCCAATGTTTGTGTTGTGTTGTAGCTTACAAAGTTTTTAACCAAAAGTTTTTTTGTTTAAGGTAATCTTCAGAAATTGAATTATGTGCAAACAGAGACAAATGCAACGATAAAGATATGTATAGTGCATCATCAGGGTAACAAATCAATACAATAACCTCAATAATTTAAATAAGGTGTTGATTTGTTACTATCATCAGTAAAAGCGTTAAAATGTGAAACTGGTTGATGTAAATGAATAAAAACTAAATAAAACAGTACTAATTATTATAAAATAATATCAATACAAATCATCATGGAGTTTTACCAAGTGCCGATGCTGTTCAGTGTTCAAAGTATAAAGAAATGTGTTTTAAGAGCCTACTTAGGAATAAGTGTGCTGAGCTCATGAAACAGATTATTTGCACATTGTGCACATAAGGAATGTTGAAAAAAATAATTTAAAAGTGTTAAACAAATTGAGAATAATGGTAAATGAAAATATTCATATCTTCATTCAGCATTGTGTGGTTATACTGTATACATGTTATATTTAGTACATTAGATAGATGTATAAAGCTCATCACACATGGTTAAGATACTATAATATTTGATCTTAAGATACCCCAATAAAATATATCTTAATGTATATTTCAAAATATCGCTCACCATACAAATCCACCATCACACACAACTAAGATAATATATATTTTACCTTTATTATCTTAAGATACCGAACGATATGGAAATATATATTTCATATCTTAAGATACAAAACATAAAATAAATGATGTTTTTATTTCGGGATATAGGTGATTGCAGTGCCTCATCTATACATATAATAAAATTGTAGGAAAGTCAAAACTGTACATTGAATATTTTTTAAAAGAATACTTGGGGCGTGATCGACAATCGATATTGAAGCCAAAAATATAGTTTTTAGAATTTTTGTCTGTTTGTCTGTATGTATGTTCAGGGTAAACTCAAAAAGTACTGCATGGATTTACTTCAAATTTTGCATGAATATTACTCATAGGTCGGGTCAACATATAGGCTACATATTATCACGCTATCATCTACGAGGGAGGTGCAGTGCGGAGTAAACGAAGTCCGCGCGGACAAAGTCGTGGGTAACGGCTAGTAATCTATATATTAATATAATAAATGCAAAACTTTGGATGGATGTTTGTTACTCTATCACGCAAAAACTACGATACGAATTTGAATGTAATTTGGCACACAGGTAGATTATAACTTGGAATAGCACATAGGCTACTTTTATCCTGAAAAAACTAGGTGATCCCGCGGGATTCGCCAAAAACTTTTAAAATGCAACGGGCCGCACGCTGCAGCTAGTAATATTACAAATGCGAAAGTTGGGATGTTAATGTGGGGTGCATCTAGTATTATAATAGTTTCTACTGTAAGCAGTGCGGGGTGCTCCCGGCTTCGTGCCGCATCCAGGCAAGAGGGAGAGGGGGGGAAAACTACACACGAAAGCTATTGCCTTTTATGTCAAGCTAGGGGTCCACCCTTGAACAATTGACATGTCTTTGATGGTTTTTCATTCAAAGTTAACTTTGTTAGGAATGTGCTACTGCAATTTTCATTTTACATTCTATAATAAAATCGTCTGAAGAGCTGTCTAACAAATCAAGAAGTAAGACCGTATCACTCATAGTTAATCAGCTGTATATAGAACTCCTACAAAGAATATATGAGGCAACGAGGCAGACTCATGATAAAATGAACAAATTTTAATATTATTGTATCTTAGCCATGTGTGATATCTTAAGATACTGTATACTTTTATATTAGGGTATCTCAAGATAAAATATTATAGTATCTTAACCGTGTGTGATGAGCGTAACAGTTATAATTGAACTAATTCCTACGTCAAAATAAAGTTGTTTGCATAGCATAAGACAAGTTTCTCTTTTTATATTATAGGATAACAAACAAGCAAATGGCTCTTGGAAGAATTAATCGCCTAGACACCAAAGATGTCAATGGTGTATTACTATCTGTGTGGTCATATAATAAATTTATATGAATAGATTGTTTCTTTTATTACTATTGTACCTAAGTATTTGTTTTAATATTACCTAATCTAACACAGATTTTCTTTTTTAAAGTAAGGGGGGAAAAAGGAAAATAAATTTAAAATTGAAGAATTAGAAAAAATAAAGAATTTGCCAGATAACTGCCTTTTTTATATCAAAAGATAGCAAACAAGCAAAGGCTCCCCTCATTGAGAGTCAACCATTGCCTATAGACACTAAAGATGATAATGGTGCGTTGCTATCCTTGTGGTGGGGTCTTATACATGTATAACTTTACCAGCTATTTCATCGTCCAAAACAAACAGTGATAAGCAATGACATTATTGCGGCAGGAATAAGTAAGGCTGTAATACCAGACCCGGGCGAGACAATGCAAAACTCTGCCACATATTAGCCAAAATTTTCAATTTATAAATTAATATAGGCTATGCTTTATTAGACAGAAAAAAACCCATAACTTCAACTAATATATTCAATTTGCATAAAAGTATGCTAGATCAGTAATGTACCAAATTATTCCTGCACAATAATTTCAAATTTTGATGTTAAAGATTTTGTCAGTTGAAACTCTCTGAATTTATCATTTATAATCACAGTATGTGTTATGGTTTAAATATGTCCAAATATACATAAAACCTACTAAGCCAGTAAAGCTACATAATAAGTAAACTAGCTACGCTGTCTTGTTAAGTACATAAGTAGCATTCACATTATACTTAAAAGCTGGAAAACATTTTGTATAATGTATTCTAAGTGTAGAAGTTTATTATTATTGAATAAAATTAAATCTTATGGCTGGTTATTTTTCAGCTAAAAAAATTTTACATCTTGTTATAATTATTACAAAACTGTAAAGTTTTTTTAGTAGGTACAAGGTAAAAATAAAAACTGCAAGTTAATGCTTTTTCTTTTCACATAGTCTTTATTCAAAAAAAAAACAATTATATTAAATCTTTTGTCCTTCTCATATGTGGTTCCCTGTTAGTGCCTTGCCTCAAGTTATATAGATCTGTCAGGGTGCTGTTTTGGATCACTTAGTATTGCTGGTAGCAATTCACAATGTGATAGGTACTGCAACTCTTGTATTGGAACAGTTGTGTTTGATGTTTTGGCTTCGGCATATAGAGCAACATAGGTATGTATTAGGATATTATTTAGTAGTGTTATTGGGTTCGAATTTACTCTGCTTGTTAAATACTACCAATTCACTCTCTGCACTCTTATACACTTTTCAGTAGTTAGGACCCACCAGCAAACATCAACATAGAACTTTTGTGACTAAGAAGTTGTAGCTGCTTAATGAAATATTAAATCTGAAATCAAATAAAATATTTAAAATGGTATATGCAAGCATCACTGCATCAATATGCTATAGTTAATAGTGCAATGGTTAATCCTCAGACCATTTTTGTTGGCCTGAGTGTTAATCATTAAAAATTGGAAGTATATGGTACGGTAGGTACTTTAAGCTTTAACACAATGATAATTTTTTCTAAGAGAAGCTCTCTTCATGTTCAGAATTAATAATAGCTAGATATAGGAGTTCAATAGTACCTACATAAAAAAAAACTAAGTCCTAATTTATTGATAGTCATAAGTTCATAAAGGCAACAAAATTAATAATTAAATTTATACAGATAAATTGCTTTTTGATTTGATTACTCTTGTAAGTAATATGTAAGTATACATATTATTTTGATAATTACACTTACTCTAGCACAATTACTTTTTAAATCAAAGGGATTAGAAAAATTAATAAGTATTTTCCAGATGATAATTAGCAGAATCCTCCATAAAATAAGCTCATTTCTTTCACTAATAAAACCACTAATAAAATTAGTTGGCAAATTTAAGCATTAACAAATTCAGTATTGGTTGTGATCACATAGAAAAGAAAGTCATATCTTCTTCATCTATGGTTAAAGATCTTAAAAATGTGATATAACAAACCATTTATTTCCATAATTATCAAAAACTCTTGTACAATCCCTTTTTGAAATTAAAGTTCCAACTTAGAAGGGTTTGCCAGGTGATAATTACCTCAATTTAGCATCTACCAAATCAGCATCGGTTATCATTTATTAGGTCCATAATAGAAGCTCATTTCTTTCACTAATAAAATCACTTTGCAAGCTTAAAGATGCTTAAGCCTCTACCACTCTCTTACAAGTCGATTTTTTCTTCGGTACAAACAGCATACTGCATAAAACATTATTGTTACCATGTGAATTTTTTTTTTTTTTTTTTTTTTTGGCATGGGCGTTAAGCAACTGCCATGATCAAGTAAAACGAGGAAACATATTTTAGACAATAAACTAGGATTTGGAATTTGGATTGACAGGAAAGTAGAGGATCAGAAAGTAATCAAAATAACATAGATACTAAAATTATAAATTATTTACAACAATAATATTTAAATAAATATATACAGAGATAATACTTAGTTATTTGTATAATATTTACAAGTGGGTTAATATTAATTTGGTATTAGATACTAAATGTATCTAACTACGCTTAAATATTAATATTATTTTCTTGAATGAATAATGAAAGAATATTATACATACAAGGGTTTAATAACAGGGTTAGAATGGATGTAGGTAAAGGAATGTCATTAGAATATAGATTGTTATATAATGATGAATGATTGTATTTAGGACAAGCAAAAAATATATGATTGAGATCTCCAATATCAGTGCCACACTCACAAACATTGCTATCTTTGATGTGTAGCTTGAAGAGGTGTTCAGGAGAATTAGTGTGACCAAGCCTCATTCTGGTGATAACAGATGTTGACAACTTATTTAATTTCACTACAGAAAACCAAGGTTTAGAAGGTATCAATGGTTGTAATTGGGAATAGGTTTTGCCTTTCACCAATGTACCACTATCCCAGACACTTTGCCATGACTGCTTAAGATGGAGTTTAGGGAGAGCAGCTAGATCATGGCAATAATTAATGTAGGGGTATAAATCACCACACTGAACTGCCTCTTTAGCACACCGATCAGCTCGCTCATTTCCAGTGATATTACAATGGCTTGGAACCCAGGCAAAGTAAATAATATGATTATATTTAAAAGTACATTTGTATAAAAGATTTCTTAAGTCTAAAATAATAGGAGGAATAAATTTGGATTTTAAAGGGAACTTTTGCAAACAATGTAGAGCACTCAGTGAATCAGTCAGAATCATACACTTGGGTAGTTTCATAATGTGTATGTATTCTACAGCTTTATAAAGTCCATAACATTCACCTGTAAATACAGATGCTTCCGGTGGAAATTTGATTTTTTGAACAATATTGTACTGTTTATGGTATACACCTATTCCAACATTACTATTATTTTTGGATGCATCAGTAAAAATCAAATGAAAATCTTGCCATTTTTCATTGATAATATTGTTAAAATATTGATTGGCATACAAAGATTGTTTATCTATACCTAAATTTACTACAACAGGCTGCAGAGTTAATGATTCATAATTGTGTTTATATAAGGGATTTATAGGGGATGTAAAAGTAAAAGGCTTAAGGCTGTGATATTTCATATAGCTGTATACAAGGGCTGGGATTGTTTTGTGTTTCCAATACTTATCTGACATTAAATCACTAAGACTAGAGAGCTTTGTAAGCAGAGGGTGATTTTGTGATTCCAAAGTGCGAAGGAAAAACCTGTCAGATAGATATTTACGTCGTAAATGTAATGGAGGTTCAGCACATTCTACTTGTAGGGCAGAAACAGGGCTGGATTTCATTGCTCCTAGAACAATTCGTAATGCTTTAATTTGAACAGAGTCAATTTTCTTTAGACCAATCTTACTACATGGTTCTAGTAAAAACATTCCATAATCCAATAAACTTCTTATTAATGCATTATACATAAGTTTTAATGTAGATGGGTGTGCACCCCACCAAACCCCAGAAACACATCTCATTAAATTGATATTACGTTCACACTTTGCTGCTATATACTCACAATGATCTAGTCCTTGGAGTTTATTATCTAGTATTATACCTAAGAATTTTGTTTTCGATTTAACAGGAATTGAACTATTTTTGTAAGTAATATTTATAGGGGGTGGAAATTTTGTGCGAGAAAATAAAACTATGGAACTTTTAGAAACAGAAATATCAAGACCATTGTTATTAAGCCAAGTCTGTAGGGATAGAATAGACATGGAAAGATTATCACAAGCCATCTGTATAGATTTGTCAGTTGAGTATAAAAGGAGGTCATCAGCATACTGAAGAACATTTACATTGCTAGTTGCTACAGTTTCTATATCATATGAGTATATGTTGTAAAGGATTGGACTTAAAACAGAACCTTGTGGAAGACCTTTATATTGTTGTCTTTTTAAATTATTAGGGTCATTTGCTAAATTAATAGTTCTATTGTATACAATATTCATAATAACATTAATTAAATAAAATGGTATGTTTAATTTCACTAGCTTATTTTTCAGAATTGATAGAATTACATTATCATATGCTGAGGATATATCTAAAAAAGCTGCTAAAACAGATTTGTTATGAGTGAAAGCTAATCTAATATCAGTTATAAGTAAGCTAATATTATCTATGGTGCTCTTTCCTCTCCTAAAACCATACTGACTTTGACTTAATAAATTTCTGCTTTCAATAAACCATTCTAAGCGAAGTTTGACAAGGTGCTCTAGAATTTTCAACATAACTGATGAAAGCACAATGGGTCTGTATGAAAAAGGGTCAGAAGGGTTTTTATCAGGTTTAAGGATAGGGATAACAGAATGTGACTTCCATGTCTGAGGTATATTACCTGTAGAAACAAGGGAGTTCATAACCTTTAATAAGTATGATAGAGATTTATCAGTCATGTTATTTAAAAATGAGTAGTTAATATTATCCCATCCAGGAGTAGAGTCTTTAACATTTTGAAGGATACCTTTAAGCTCAAATAACGTAAAAGGGGAAAAATTGTCTGAAGAAGAAGTAGAAGGAAGAGAAAGGATACATTCTGGTACTGTAGGTGGAGCAAGATGATCTATCAGCTGATTTATTAACAATGGACACATTTCATTATTATTAGAAACCTTATATGCAGATCTAAATTTTCTTATGTTTAACCATACACTTGAAGGTTTTGTTTGGGGTGATAAGGAAGAGCAGAATTTCTTCCAACCTTCAGCTTTTTTCTTTTTTAATAATCGACGAGTAGTTTTTATAATATTAGTGAGAATATTAAAATTTTCTGTAGTTGTATACTGACAATAAAATTTTTCAGCAGCTTTCCTTTCCTTAATAGCGTCTGAGCACTCTTTGTCCCACCAAGGTGGCGTATTTATTTTCTTAGTTAATTGTTTTTTAATGGGAAAAGTGTTTTCAGCTGATTTTATAATTAATTGAGTAAAGGCTTCTGCACAAGAAGAGTCATTATATGAGGAAATGTTAGGCAAAACATTAACACCAACTTCCATCAAATTATTAAACTTGTGCCAATCCGGGTTATGCAAATTATATTTGAAATATGATGTAGATTTAGGTGAAGTTTTATGATATGCAGAGGGGAAATTTATTATTATGGGGAAGTGATCACTTCCAAACGTAAATGGGAGTGTGTACCATGTCAAAGAAGGTGCTAAATTGGGACTGCAAATGGACAGGTCTATAGCGCTTTTGCCTTCGGAGGGTTTTGTGCGACGAGTGGGAGAACCGTTGTTTAAAATACATAAATTTAATTCTTCAATGACTTTCAAAAGTTCTTCACCATAATAGTTACTGGAGGAACAACCCCAGGCTTGATGATGAGAATTAAAATCACCTAACACAATAAAGGGTTTAGGTAGTATGGCTAATAGGTTATTAAGTTCTGTCAAAATATTCAAATTTGGATGTGGAATATAAAGTGACACGAAACAAATATTATTTACATTAACAGCTAATATAGACATATTTACAGTATGTACAGGAAGATTAACAATGGAAAAATTATATCCTTTTTTGATCATGATGGCTACACCTCCATAACCATCAGATCTATCTTCTCGGATACTAGTGTATCGAGAGAATTTAAAAGTACAACTTGGTCTTAACCAAGTTTCTGAAAGAGCCACTAAAAATGGCTCATATTTATTTAATAAGTGAATTAATTCACTTTTCTTGTTGGTGATGCTCTGCGAGTTCCATTGAAGAATTTTGGCTTGACTGTCCATGATCACCATTAAATTTAGAATAATTAATTAAACTTTCTGTCATTAAAGCAGCGTTGGACGGTGTTATTACTTCGGACTGAGATAAAAATTTAATAAAAGATATAATCATGCCTATTGAGGCTGATTCTTGATTATTGTTATTATTTTTTGTCAACAAAGTACCATTTTCTCTAGAATTAGTGGAATTATATTCATTAATAACTGAATTTTGGAAATCATAGTCATAACTCTTACTGACTTTTGTATGGGGTTTAGGTTTCTGAAATATTGTTTTTTTGTATGACCTATGGGATTGTTCTTGCGAATCTAAGTTTTTTTTCAAAAGTGGATGAAGAGCGGTTTTAATAGGTGTTGAGATGGCATCAGCATATGATTTGGAGACCGGGGGATAATTTTTTGATGCCTCGGCATAAGAGACACAGTTTTGAGCCATATACATTTTAATGTTTTTTTGTCTTAAATGTTCTGGGCATGATTTGCTAGTGGCAAAGTGAGATCCCTTACATAAACAACAATTAACATTGAAATCAGCCTCGCTAGTACAAGAGTCTCCACAATGATCCTTTCCACATTTAAAGCATCTTGGGTTGGATCTGCAAGTTATTTTAGTATGACCGTACCTACAGCATTTATAGCATTGTATAGTAGGGTAAATGTATAAATCTACTGGGAGAGCATTATAACAAACGTAGACACGTTTCGGTAAAGTCTGTCCATCAAAAGTTACGACAACTGTCTCTGTTGGTTTCCAGGTAGTGTTATCATTAATAGTTATTTTACGGTTTATTCTTCTAACCTTTATTATTTTTCCACAACCAATGGGAACCTTAACATTATTAGCAATTTCCTCAGGTGACCAGTCTGAGGGAACACCTCTAATTACGCCTACTCGTGAAACGTTAAATGATGGGATAAAAGCTTTGAAGTTTTTATTTGAGAGGTTAGGGTCATTAATAAAGTGGTTTGCGTCATTGTGGTCCGAAAATGATAGAGATAATCGGTTGCGTCCAATTTTCTTGAGGCTACCATCAATTATATTTTTAAAAGTATTATTTTTAAGGAATCGCCCAAACGAGACTGGATGTAGAGTAACATTATCAGTCGGAGATGTAATAACTCTTTGGACATGAATAACGTAAGGTCCAAGGTCTGTAGATTCATACTGTGTGCGGTAGTTAATATAATCTTTAGGTTTTTGGGGTTCCTTACTATTTGTTAGGGGGTTTGACAAATCTTTCATTGTAACATTATCATTTACATTATTATCACCAGTAATAAATGAGGCGCCCGAAGCATTATTTATATCTGAGATTTCAGAAACAGAGTGAGAACACTGACAGTCAGTAGATTTCAATTCATTGTTGCGCTTTTTGCGCCGTTTATTGCAGTGTTTGCATATTTTATTAGATGTATGAGATCTTTTCCTATTAGTTGTTTGAGTTGAAGAAAGCGAAGTATCTGTATCGACACTACTCTCATCTATAGTAACATAGTGCGCTACCTGGAGAGGTCCACCTCCAGGATCGTCAGGGGGTTTGTTCATTTTAAAAAGTGAAAAGGAGACTTACCTACTTTAAACTGATAGTAAAACTAATGATATTTACATAAAATTAAATATTTACACAAATAAAACTAATATCGATCCTCTGTTTCGCTAAATAATAATATAAAAAGTCGCAGAACCAAAAATGACGTCCGCCAAATTTTATGTTTCCCGCGCTTTCCATGTGAAATTTTATGTATTAGTCTTAGATATGTAATTCTAATTTTATTGCAGTATTGTGTTATGACTTATGTATCCTACATTATTTATTATTTAACAATAATAACCTTCTAAAAATGGTATTAACAAACTATATATTGTCAATAGTACATTTTCTGTACCTTTCAAACGTCGCCGGTTAATAGTGTTAATCACTATTTTAATCATTAAAAACTACTCTAGACTAGTTGCTTTCAAAACATAAAAGTGATCAACGATTTGACGTCATTCGTTGGTCACTAAGCATACGCAATACCAACTGTCAAACTACCCATACTAAAAGTGTCGTTCCAGTGCACGATAGTGACTTTCGACGACACCAAGTACTTGTGACGTCATTTTCGTTGATCACCCATGTTAGTCAATACGAAATAAGGGAACTGACAGCTAATTGATGTCAACTTTGCACAGTGATTTTCAGTTTGATTGTCAGTTCAAGATAGGCAATAGGCGTATGGCGAATCCCCATATGGCGAAATTTACTCCTCTTTTAAGTTTATCAGTTCTTGAATATTACTATTCCAAACGGAACGGTCGAAATATTCATATGACGTATATCTAAACCACAGAACATAATCTAAACATTCGGGAAAAAACTTTAAATAATAATATTTTATCGTGCTATCCCTAAATAACATATGTGGATAGTATATAGTACAAAGGGCGAAATTATAATATAAATACTATAATTATAGTAAAAAAATCTATACCTGCACAGAACACTTATACTTTCTACGTTTTTAGTATATCTAGGTACCTATATTTTAATTCGTCTTATTGCATTAGTATTTTTCATCAGTGTGACCAGATTAAATATTAAGAAAATACCGAGGCAACCCAAAAATACTGAAATATAAATATACATGTATGTAAATATATATGTAGGTCAGTGTATTACACCATATATAGGGCAAATATACCTATAAAAATTCTGATTTTTGTTCATTTTGATCATTGCTACATTGAAATCTACCATGCATAATTAATTTGTATTGAAACATTCTTTTCGAAGGATGAAATGAACACAACCTCTTCTATCTTTAACATTTGGCTTTAATTTTAAAATTGTTCATACATTTTTGTTTATAAATTTGTTTCATTGGTCCGTTTGTATTAATTAATGTACCTGAAAATATGGGCTCGCAAAGATTAAATAATGGCAAACCTACATAACAGTTATTTACTAAAACCAATTTATTTTATTTTTATGTCAACATGCGTAGACTGCAGCTGCACTGATAGAAAATTTACTTATTCTAACATAAATAGTAACATAAACATTAACTGTTCGCAACAAAGGAATGGGCCAGTATCAAAAAATTAAAATATATTTATTCAGATAAATAAATTGTGCATTACACTGAATTGTAAAATCACTAAAACTATCTTATGATCTAACTTAACATGTATCGGCTTGAACTAGGTTAACCTGTATTTCAGGCGATAGGGGCAAGGGAAATAAAATAATTTTATTAATCACTGATAAAAAAACAAGTAAGCATAGTTTACAATGTTGTGTTATTCAAAATAAATTCTTAAAGTATATTAAACTTAAGTAATAACATAAATAGGAAAACAGAGTAATTCATTAAAACTATCACAGTACTGTCTGTGCAAACACAGTATATAAATTCCGTTTTCAATTACTTACGTCACGATTAAGTTTTAGGGTTTTAAGCATTTTCTTCGAAACTTAACTGCATTGTTAGGCCTACGCTATGTAAATGAAAGTATCTATCACATGCATGACATTGAGTAGGTTGAAAAACCTATGTTCCCAGAAATTTTGATTTTCAAATGCAAACGTGATTTAAATTACGAACTCAACTAAAAATGATTAAAACATTCTGAAAAACCAATTGTTTTTTATATTTAAGATTTTCTTGTATTTGATTAATTCTTGGCTTATATGGATAGCAAAGTACACAATCTTTCAATAGCAAATAATTCATATAAGAATTAAGGTCTACATTACTTGAAAAAGAAATAAGCCCAGAGCTTGAATATCCCAGTGCTATCAAGTAAATTATGCCTAATTTCCATATTCCTTTGTATATTGTTTTATTCGATTATTCTTTATGTTGTTTTATGTACTGCTTGGTGCTAATATACTTAGGAGTTTTGCATTGCATGTTTTACGAAAGGCGTGTTTCTCTATCTTTATAACGTGAAAGCCACAAAGAAAATTCAGTAATATATACCTATTTTACCAAAGAATTATGTTTTAAACTAAAGTTAGTATACAGATGGGAAATGGTCAACTAAAATAATAACAAAAATCGTACTAATAATTGTGGAAGCATTCCAAATTAACTTACAAACAACTTAAAAGATGAAATAAAATGCAAAGCCGAAAACTAATCCTCTTAAACAAACTATTTTAGATGAGTGAATACTACCTTTCGTAATTCATACGCAAAAGTTTTTTATGTACCTATTTGAAATGAGCATTCATACAACTGGAAACTTAAAATCTTAATCTTGTTATGAAAATAAATAATTTATTTATTGTATAGTTTAAACTCTAAAATATGCACTACTTTGTGTCTTATTTGTAACTTACAAATCTTCTGTACGACATAACACTGAAATGCAATGTTCAAGACGTTCACGAGAACGATAATTTTGGCGTCACCATAGCTTTTTGTTAGTGCTACCACAATTCCTTACCTATCTAAAATACTCAAATATACTGACTTTCAACAATATCGAAAAAATCGAGAAACTATAATTAAAAAGTATTACAATACTGAATCTGGTCACACTGAATATGATAATCTTTCCAAGGAAGTTACATTCTACCCGGAATATTCACATGCGCTTCAAAATCGTTCCGAAGAGTACCACGACATGGGTGGAATGTGTCTCTTTCTACTAAATAAGCGCTTAGTTTGCAAATTACTACTAAGTAATTCTACTAATTTGAGAAACAGTTTTTGCATTGCATAAGTAATTACATACTTAATAATTAAAATAAGCACATTTTGGAACTCAGTACTCACTATGTTAATTACAATACATTTTATGCTAATGTATTTATCGACGTGTATGAATAAAAGAGATTTAACGATTACCGAATATATATAAAAATCTACCATCGAATATTTTTATTTACACTGGCAATAGACTGGCAAGGGAAATCCACTCTTTTCGTTGTCTTGCTCAGAACGTGTTTCCTCTCTGTTAAGTAAGAAACAAATATGAACTTTATTCGTAACGAAATAAAGTACATTTTTATTTTTCAAATATTTCTTTGTAAAATTCCAGTTATCGTATATAAGTTCCTTGAATCTTTCATATGCACAGATAATGTTTTAGAGATAAACGATACATTGATTTTTTTTTCGAACATTGCTGTTTATTTTTTCATAAACATTGATATTGAATTTTTAAGTCCCACACATCAACGATATATTGTTCAGAAAGATGTTTTATCATAGCTACATCTTTCATCCCGTTCACGATCAACAACTACACACATATCTATCGTAATCACAAGCGTAGATTTTTCTATATAGTGTATCGTTCGCTGTGCAATAGTAAGGCGGGCAAAACGAAGCAGCCGCTTTGCTCGTCCATCGGCCGGCCATTATTTTATTGGTTGTCGGCCGTTCACGGATCACCATTTAATAGAAGTCAATAATGTATATAATTTAAAAAAGTGCGCGTCTATATATACTTAGTACGCACGTAAGAAGTTATACTTTTGTTTTTCATACATTGAAAATTATATATTATTTACAGGGATAGAGATCGGTACTACTACATAAGGAATATTTTTCCTTATGAGTATTGCAACACCGCCATATCCATCAAAACGATCTTGTCTGACCGTATTATAACCTTTAAATCTAAAACTAAAACTTGGTTTTAACCAAGTTTCAGATAGACAAACTAAATAAGGATTGTGGTTATTAATTAAATATATTAAATCATTTTTATTACTTATTGCGCTACGGCAATTCCACTGTATTATGTTGTGCTTGTGTGTATCCATTGTTAATGGGTATTGATTTTGATAATATTTCAATTAATGGGGCAGCGTTGGACGGTAAATAAGGACTAGAACGAGCTAAAGTTTGTAACAATTCTATGGTTTCTGAAATTAAAGGATTTTGTAATTCATTTGTATTATTTTTTCCATTCCTATGTAGTAGAGCGCAGCCATCAGAAGGAGTAGGTATTGAAAATTCATTAAGTATTTTATTATGATCTGTTTTGTCATATCCTCTACTTGTTTTTGTTGGAGTTCGAGGTTTGAGAAATACTGTTTTTTTATATGAAGTACTATTGGACGGTACGGATAGATTGCCATCATCGGAGTATGTAGGTTTTGAAGTTAATAATACATCTGCATATGATTTGGAGACTGGTGGATGTAACTTAGATGCTTCAGAATAGGAGACACAGTTTTGAGCCATGTAAACTTTAATATCTTTCTGACGCTTGAACTCAGGGCATGCCTTGTTGGTTGCAGCATGTGAGCCTAAGCACAAACAGCATTTTACGCAATCATCATCTACTTTACATGATTCACTGCTGTGTTCCTGACCACATCTATAACATCTAGGCTTTGACCTGCATTGCATTTTAGTATGACCATAGCGACAACAGTTATAACATTGTATAGTTGGGAATATGTATAGATCAACTGGTAGGGAATTGAAGCAAATAAATATGCGTTTGGGTAAAATCTGGCCATCAAAATGGATAACAACAGATTGGGTAGGTTTCCATACGGGTACTCCTTCAACCATGACTTTGTAATTTATACGTCTAACTTTTATTATATTGCCACATCCAATTGGTGTAGAAATATTTTCCATAATTTCTTCCGGAGTCCACTCTGGTGGTATACCTCTCACTATACCAACTCGAGTAATAGTGAAAGAAGGTATAAAAGCTTTTAAATTGTAGTCGCTTAATATTTTATTACTCAGAAATTCATTAGCACTTTGATATGAATTAAATGATAATGCAATTCTATTCCTCCCTATTCTCTTTAAGCTACCATTGGTAATATTATTAATTTTATTTTGCTTTAACATCCTGCCAACAGTCATTGGGTGAAGAGTTGTACCATCATTTTGACTTGTTTGTAGCCTTTGTATGTGAATAGTATATGGTGATGCATCTAAATGATTATACATTCTCCGGCTTATTTGATTTTGTTCTTTGTTGAAATCTAATAAAAAAGATAAGAGCTTACCCTATAATATATATATATACAGCTAGAAATAATAATTTATATTACAAAGATAAATTAAAAATACTATATTTACGGAAAAAAAACAAACTCCACTGAATAAATAACAATAAAATTAAATTTTCGCCAGGAGAATAAACCGCGCTTTTCGAAGTTTCCCGCCGTTTCCAAATTCGTCTTATTGCATTAGTATTTTTCATCAGTGTGACCAGATTAAATATTAAGAAAATACCGAGGCAACCCAAAAATACTGAAATATAAATATACATGTATGTAAATATATATGTAGGTCAGTGTATTACACCATATATAGGGCAAATATACCTATAAAAATTCTGATTTTTGTTCATTTTGATCATTGCTACATTGAAATCTACCATGCATAATTAATTTGTATTGAAACATTCTTTTCGAAGGATGAAATGAACACAACCTCTTCTATCTTTAACATTTGGCTTTAATTTTAAAATTGTTCATACATTTTTGTTTATAAATTTGTTTCATTGGTCCGTTTGTATTAATTAATGTACCTGAAAATATGGGCTCGCAAAGATTAAATAACGGCAAACCTACGTAACAGTTATTTACTAAACCCAATTTATTTTATTTTTTATGTCAACATGCGTAGACTGCAGCTGCACTGATAGAAAATTTACTTATTCTAACATAAATAGTAACATAAACATAACTGTTCGCAACAAAGGAATGGGCCAGTATCAAAAAATTAAAATATATTTATTCAGATAAATAAATTGTGCATTACACTGAATTGTAAAATCACTAAAACTATCTTATGATCTAACTTAACATGTATCTGCTTGAACTAGGTTAACCTGTATTTCAGGCGATAGGGGCTAGTGAAATAAAAAAAAAAAATTATTAATCACTGATAAAAAAAAACAAGTAAGCATAGTTTACAATGTTGTGTTTTTCAAAATAAATTCTTAAAGTATATTAAACTTAAGTAATAACATAAATAGGAAAACAGAGTAATTCATCAAAACTATCACAGTACTGTCTGTGCAAACACAGTATATAAATTCCGTTTTCAATTACTTACGTCACGATTAAGTTTTAGGGTTTTAAGCATTTTCTTCGAAACTGCAATGCAATGCAGTTAGCATTGTTAGGCCTACGCTACGTAAATGAAAGTATCTATCACATGCATGACATTGAGTAGGTTGAAAAACCTATGTTCCCAGAAATTTTGATTTTCAAATGCAAATGTGATTTAAATTACGAACTCAAATAAAATGATTAAAACATTCTGAAAAACCAATTGTTTTTTATATTTAAGATTTTCTTGTATTTGATTAATTCTTGGCTTATATGGATAGCAAAGTACACAATCTTTCAATAGCAAATAATTCATATAAGAATTAAGGTCAACATTACTTGAAAAAGAAATAAGCCCAGAGCTTGAATATCCCAGTGCTATCAAGTAAATTATGCCTAATTTCCATATTCCTTTGTATATTGTTTTATTCGATTATTCTTTATATTGTTTTATGTACTGCTTGGTGCTAATATACTTAGGAGTTTTGCATTGCATGTTTTACGAAAGGCGTGTTTCTCTATCTTTATAACGTGAAAGCCACAAAGAAAATTTAGTAATATATACCTATTTTACCAAAGAATTATGTTTTAAACTAAAGTTAGTATACAGATGGGAAATGGTCAACTAAAATAATAACAAAAATCGTACTAATAATTGTGGAAGCATTCCAAATTAACTTACAAACAACTTAAAAGATGAAATAAAATGCAAAGCCGAAAACTAATCCTCTTAAACAAACTATTTTAGATGAGTGAATACTACCTTTCGTAATTCATACGCAAAAGTTTTTTATGTACCTATTTGAAATGAGCATTCATACAACTGGAAACTTAAAATCTTAATCTTGTTATGAAAATAAATAATTTATTTATTGTATAGTTTAAACTCTAAAATATGCACTACTTTGTGTCTTATTTGTAACTTACAAATCTTCTGTACGACATAACACTGAAATACAATGTTCAAGACGTTCACGAGAACGATAATTTTGGCGTCACCATAGCTTTTTGTTAGTGCTACCACAATTCCTTACCTATCTAAAATACTCAAATATACTGACTTTCAACAATATCGAAAAAATCGAGAAACTATAATTAAAAAGTATTACAATACTGAATCTGGTCACACTGAATATGATAATTTTTCCAAGGAAGTTACATTCTACCCGGAATATTCACACGCGCTTCAAAATCGTTCCGAAGAGTACCACGACATGGGTGGAGTGTGTCTCTTTCTACTAAATAAGCGCTTAGTTTGCAAATTACTACTAAGTAATTCTACTAATTTGAGAAACAGTTTTTGCATTGCATAAGTAATTACATACTTAATAATTAAAATAAGCACATTTTGGAACTCAGTACTCACTATGTTAATTACAATACATTTTATGCTAATGTATTTATCGACGTGTATGAATAAAAGAGATTTAACGATTACCGAATATATATAAAAATCTACCATCGAATATTTTTATTTACACTGGCAATAGAAAAGGGAAATCCACTCTTGTCGTTGTCTTGCTCAGAACGTGTTTCCTCTCTGTTAAGTAAGAAACAAATATCAACTTTATTCGTAACAAAATAAAGTACATTTTTATTTTTCAAATATTTCTTTGTAAAATTCCAGTTATCGTATATAAGTTCCTTGAATATTTCATATGCACAGATAATGTTTTAGAGATAAACGATACAATGATTTTTTTTTCGAACATTGCTGTTTATTTTTTCATAAACATTGATATTGAATTTTTAAGTCCCACACATCAACGATATATTGTTCAGAAAGATGTTTTATCATAGCTACATCTTTCATCCCGTTCACGATCAACAACTACACACATATCTATCGTAATCACAAGCGTAGATTTTTCTATATAGTGTATCGTTCGCTGTGCAATAGTAAGGCGGGCAAAACGAAGCAGCCGCTTTGCTCGTCCATCGGCCGGCCATTATTTTATTGGTTGTCGGCCGTTCACGGATCACCATTTAATAGAAGTCAATAATGTATATAATTTAAAAAAGTGCGCGTCTATATATACTTAGTACGCACGTAAGAAGTTATACTTTTGTTTTTCATACATTGAAAAATATATATTCCTTGTTTTGTAGAAGAATTACGCTTTCATTAGAGTGCATATTTTCTACAATTTGTCTTTCAATTGTCTGAATACGTACATTGGCTAAGCAATAGTGTGGAGCAACTAAGTCAAATAAAAGATGAATCAACGAGATTTGAAAATCGCGTAACTCCGGGTTTGCGTAAGTCGGGGTAGCGTAAGTCGAGGTATTACTGTAGTTTATCATTACTTACAGTTACATGTACAAATTATTTAAGCACTTTACACTTTTTGCTTTCCTGTTTCATTTCACTTCGTAAATGGGTCAATCTCAAGCAATGTCTTCCAACCTTGAAGAGATTACGTTTTTCAACACAAAGATGGCAGAATATGATGAAAAAATTCTAAAATTGGCCTCTTCCGCATCTGTTGGAGGTATTAACATCCTCTTTATCACAAGACTTCACAAATTTCAAGAATTTGGTTTGGAAAGCTTTGTCATTATTAAAAAATCAAACAGAGCTCCTGCCACTAGGTATAAAAAGACATGAAGCTTTCTTAAGAAGAAATGTTGTTCTGCTTCATGGTATCTTAGATCACCAAGAAACACTAATTGACAAAGTCACCGGTATTTTTTGCAATCGGATGGGTTGGGCTGAATTTTCCAATAGCTTTTGATTGACCAATTGAGGCCTGTCACCGTCTTGGCACTCACAAAGGAAAGGCAAGGCCCGTTCTGATTAGATTCCGTGAGCTTAAGCAATGATCTGGTATGGGCGAATAAAATTACTCTCAAAGGTTCTGGTCTGACTGTATCGGAATTTCTTACCAAATCAAGACATCAATTGTTTATGGAGGCTCGCAAGGTTTTTGGAGTTAATAAGTGTTGGTCTTCAAATAGTAAAATCATCATTATGCTGCCAGACAAAAACCGTGTCACAATTGAGCAGATGGCTGATCTTCGGAATCAAATTTTAAAACATCCATGTCAGGAGCCTGAAGTTACAAAAGGGACTTCTCCTGTAGCTACAACTGTTGTGCCTTTAATTAAGTCTCCGCGTAAACCAAGGCGCAGAATGTAGTGCAAATACGTATATTTATTTTATTCAGGTATTCTGTTTATTTAGAAGCATGCCTTTGTGTTTAATGGGGTGACTGATATATTAGTATTCGCTAAGATATTAGTAGGTAATATTGAAAGGATTCGTGGATTAGTAATCCGGCGAATTGTAATATTCTAATATTTCATATTCGCCTAATCCCTGTAACAGCTATTCAAAATGAATCGGATAATATCATTCGGAATAGTTCGGATTCACTTGATTGGCGCCCGTCAGATTCGTGAAAATATTCAAATATTTTCACGATACGCCGCGCCGTACGTACGAATGAGACAGACGTATTTCCTGCAGTATCAGTATCACATCTTATTGCTGTAGCTTTAAGGTCCAAATTACGGTGAAATATTAGTTAATACTGATATATTAGTTATTTTCCTGCCGTATCAGTATCAGATCTTATTACTGTTAATTTGTACCTTACAAATTACAGTGAAATATTAGTTAATACTGATATATTAGTTAAGATTTTATAATATTTCTATGTGAATTTTTTTTTTTTTATATCAAGATAGCAAACAAGCAGAT
Source organism: Apodemia mormo (assembly GCA_036924255.1). Taxonomy (NCBI): domain Eukaryota; kingdom Metazoa; phylum Arthropoda; class Insecta; order Lepidoptera; family Riodinidae; genus Apodemia; species Apodemia mormo. The sequence goes on from JAUPFN010000028.1 coordinate 8,938,781, forward strand.
GGGTCTCCTGGTGGAAAGAGTCAACCATCGCCTATAGACACCAAAGATGTTAATGGTGCGTTGCTATCTTGTGGCGAGGTCTAATGCCACATGCATAAGTTTACCGGCTACCTTACCCTCCAAACCGGAACACGACAGCGATAAGCACTGACGCTATTGCGGCAGGAATAGGTAAGGCGGTGGTACCAGACCCGGGCGAGACAATGCAGAACTCTACCACCTAGTAGCCACGAGGGTAGTGACTCGCATAGCCAATCGGTCGCCTTTTACGACCTGCCTGACTGAACGGCAGTTGGCCTATTCTGCAAAGGAGGCCGGGACCAACACGGCGAGTATATTAGTATCACCTAATGTTGAGAAATATCGGTAATAACCCGTCTCTATTTGTGTTGTTTTTTGTAAATTATTTAATTCTGCGCTTATTTGGACTCCTCTTCACGAATAAAGAAAACAAGGGGAAGTGAAGAGCGGGCGTGCCGCGTGCGCCACTATTATGCGCTTTTACTCTAAATTGCCTTAGTGATACTTACCATATCATTAGGAGATAGTCGTCGTACGAAAATCTATTATACACCGAATTATGCCGTATTGTGCCATCCTTGAATGCAGAAATGATAGTAGAATACAGATGATTAAAAATGGAGATATTTCATATCATTCGAAAGTACAATTTTCATTTTATTTTAATTAAATTCCTGATTTAATATAATCTCTAATGATATAATAGAAAGTCAAGCTAAAATCAGCCGTACACCTTACATATAAAGTACATTTTAGGTTGACCTAATTTTTCTAGAAAGATATACGTAATGACTGTCATTACGTATATCTTTCTAGAAAAATTAGATTTAGTTCTCTACTCAAATATGATCAACTGAAAACTACGGAAAATCAATGCTGCCATCTATTGTAGAATAGCGAAACTATTACGATCTTAAGTTTCACTATTGTACAAATAGATGAGTCTATTTTGAATAGACTACAAAAGGACGTAAATACTCTTTTTTTTGTAGCAAAATAAAATTAATTGTAAAGCAGTTTGGTATATTTTTAAATGTTCTGTTTGTGTGTTTCGGATTATTGCTGTTTAAAATGAAAACGACCAATGAAACAATGTTTGCATTAGTAGTTTATATGCAATAATGCTTATTTTATGTGTGAGTGTGGCGATCGCGGTCCTGATACAAATGTTTGTACTTGCCAATTCCGTTGTTTTCTTTATTTCGTGCTCCTCTTCAATATACGTATAGCTTGTGCTTTGTACTTTGTAGATACATACGTATGTCGTCTCCCGCTTTAGCTTGTAATTTGAATAGTTTATGTAATACCTATACGTAATAATATGTTTATTTACATTTTTTAATAAGGGTACACAGTTAACAGTACACAATATAGACTTTTTTTTTAATTTGTTTAATGGCTTTTGACCATTGCTTGGGAGCAATAGGATTCCGCCAATGTCTACGTAGTGACTAAGACACGATGGAGATGCAAATGTGCGGTAGGTTTAGTTAAGTATTTTATTGAGATTTCACCACCACCTGAAACAAACACAACTACTCGAGACATTCTACACAAACATAGTGTTAAAATAGACAGCACAAATCACATTTCACAATAACAGTTATACTATGTTAAAAGTAACTACAATTTAATGTTAAAATGGTCTATATACTGGCTTAAGAGTTGGACAAAAGGAGTATCAACGAAGCATAATAGAGAGTGGATATTCATAGGACGGGGAATGTTAGGGGGTAATATATCATAAAGAGAGGTAGAATATTTGTGGCAGTTGTAAAAAATATGGTCAAGAGAACCTTCGTCTAAACCACATTCACAGATAGAGTGGTCTCTTACATGGATTTTGTTCAGGAACACTGGAGTACACACATGACCTAGACGTAGTCTACAAATGACTGATGTGGCTCTTTTACTTCCTTTACGAAACTTAAAAAACCAGGGTCTGGAGCGGATTTGCGGTTGGATTAAACCATAATATCATCCAGTATGGATTCTGGTCATTTGCCAGTCAGAATTCCAGGAGTCTTTAAGCAAGGTATTAGCATAATATAATAGATCATTTGCATAAGATTTGAAGTGTAACAAAGTGCCCGAAACTGAAGATGATTTAGCCCATTTATCTGCTAATTCGTTGCCTCTAATGCCACTGTGGCCAGGGACCCAACATAAAATAATTTCCAGTCCTTGGGTTTTACACTTCCAAAGAAGTTCTTTAATATGTAATATGATTGGATGCCCAGATTTGGTCCTAAATTGATTGCTATTAATTGCCTGTAGGCAGCTTTTTGAGTCAGAGAATATGACTGCTTTCTTAATATTGTGGGTTTCTGCATAGGAGATGGCTTCAAAAATAGCAATTCCTTCTCCAGTAAAACTGGAAATTGTAGGAGGACATTTAAAAGTGAGTACAACCTTAAATTTGGGAATCCAAACAGCGTAGTCCAACATAGTCACCCTGTGACTGCAGGGATGAGTCCGAAAACATTAACAACCAATCAGCATATGTTCTAGACACATAATCAGTGAACAGAGAGTTAGCATTAGGATCTCCCTTGGCAATGCCTAAGTCCAGAATCACTAAAGGAGAGTATATTAGTGCTTCATAGTTACATTTAAAGAGGGGGTTAATAGTAGTCTGGAAATGAGGGTATTGCAAAGATCTAAACTTATTATAACTATGAACTAATTCGAGTGGGATTCTTATTAGTCCAGTAATGAGAGATAGAATTTTTTGGGATAATATTTCTAGTTTAGGAAATAATGGATGGCTAAGATTTTGTGAAATTTTGAAGAGAAATTTGTCTGAAATGTATTGTCTGCGTATTAATAACTAAAGTGCATTTTTGGGTGAGGATCTCATAGCTCCTATTACAATCCGAAGGCATTTTGCTTGTATTAAATCTAATTTGTTAAGAGGTATTTTATTACAGGGCTTGCATCTCTAAGTAGTCTGTGTACAGGGCTCAAGAATAAATGATCCATAATCTAAATGACTGCGAACAATAGCATTGTATAAAAGCTTCTGGCAGTAGAGGTGTGAGCCCCACCATACACCTGAGAGGGATTTCAGAATATTAACACAATTTTCAGACTTCTGGGAGACATAATTAAAATGAGCAACACCTGCCATCTTGGAGTCTAGATAAATGCCTAAGAATTTTACTGTGTCATGAACAGGGATAATTTCAGTATTACAAATCAGTGTGGGAGTTTGAATATTTCTTTTGCATGTAAAAACAACAGCACTGCTTTTGGATGGAGAAAAAGTAAGGTGGTGATCTTCCATCCAAGAATTTAAGTAATAAAGGGCAGAGTTAAGAGCAGTTGCGGTTTCATGAATAGAGCTGGATGATTTATATAAAACTAGATCATCTGCGTATTGGAGAAGGTTAGCAAAGGAGTTACTGCTGTTTTTGAGGTTATATGAGTATATGTTGAAGAGGAGGGGACTTAATACAGAGCCCTGCGGAAGGCCTGACTATATATGTCTAGGGGAGATTTGGGAACCTTGGTATCGGACTATAATTTGCCTGTCTATGAAAAGATTGCATATAAAGTTAATAATCCTCTCGGGGATACTCAGCTGTACCATCTAGTTTCTGAGTAGCGGAAGATATACATTATCATATGCTGAGCAGATACCTAAAAAGACTCCAACTAAATGTTCTTCATTGGAGAAGGCAATTCTTATGTCAGTGGTAAGAATACTCAAGCTGTCTAGAGTACCCTTACCTTTACGAAATCCAAATTGACTTCTTGGGAGGACCACATTGTTCTCAACCAGCCATTCAAGTCTATTTTGATAAGGTGTTCTAGAATTTTACAAAGCACTGAAGATAAGGCTATGGGTCTATATGAAGATTGGATTAAAGTGTCTTTGCCAGGCTTGTGAATAGGAATTATTATTTGTTTCTTCCATGAAGAAGGGATAGTTCCCGAAGTAAAAACAGCATTTAATAGCTTGAGGAAAAAGGATTTTGAATAAAAACTAAGATTTTTTAAAAAAGAGAATGGTATGCCATCTTGACCGGGGGTGGTGTCTTTTAGACCATCTAGAGCACATTTCAATTCTTCAAAGAAGGGTTGATTAAACTTATTTTGATATACTAGATTAGGACAATTGGGGACAGGAGGACTAAAGAAGAATTCTTTATTAGGGACAAATGGAGGGGCCAATGAATCTGCAAAACAGTTAAGCCATATATTGGGGTCATTAGATGCGGATGAGTCGGGAACAAAGGAGCCCCTGAACCTTTCCACAGTTTTTCCACACCTGGCTAGTGGGAGTTTTTGGCTTAAGACTTTCATAAAAGTGCTTCCATTACGTTTTTTCTTATTTAGACTTTTTTTGCAGTTGGCTGCTTCTCGTTGATATTTTATAAAGTTTTCTGATGTCAAACAATGGTTGTAGCACTTCTCTGCTTCTTTCCTATTTTTAACAGCATTAGTGCATTCGGCATCCCACCAAGGTAGGGGTAATAAGTGCTTTGAAGGTTTTTTTTCTTAGGGAAAACAGCATCTGCACTCTCTAACAGTAGTTGAGTAAACATACAATAGGTAGATTCAATATTGGTTATAGGAACATTTGTAATATTTGAGATTTTATTGTCAGCTACCTGAGCATACTTGTTCCAATAGACTACATCATGTACAGTACCCGGCGATAAATATTGCACATCGACCTTTGGAAAGAGACAATCGGCTAATTTCGGCTTCGTAGAGCGTTATCTCTGTCGCACAAAATACAAACAGTCCGGTACCTATTAGGAGCTGTTAAAACAAGTATGATTTGCTTCTTTTGATATTTTTATTCTTTGTATAAAATACACTAATTTTTCTATAAGTGATGGCTTTAGGTTGGGGTAAAATAAAATAAAAAAACATTTTTACATTATGTTTACGTATTTAATTATTTTGGAACATTACAGCTTTAGTGTACATAATAAACACCATTATACCTATTGCTAAAATGAGACATTGCAATAAAAATAATAATAATTCTAATTCTCAATTACTTCCATTTCACTATCTGTGCTCTCAAAGAGGTCAATATCACTGTCACTATCAGCCGTATTTATTACTAATCTATCAGTGTAATTGTCTAAACTGTGTTGAATGCTTCTATATTCATTCTCACATTTGATTGGATGATCGCAAACCTTTTTCCACTCTTCAGCGCCGATCATGTTTACTTTTTCAGTCAATAATGTTTTTACTGTAGTTAAGTTCATACCCACATTTCTAGAGGCTACATAGCCTTTCAGTTGAGACCATATATTTTCAATTGGATTAAAATCCGGATGATATGGTGGCAATCGCAACACAGTGTGCCCATGTTCGGCAAGTATTTTGTCCACAGAAAACTCTGTATACCTCTCCTTGTGCTGACATATAATAGCGTAAATCTGGGTTTTTGTTAATTTTGGATCAACTGGAATTTCATGTCTGTTTAACCAGTTGATCATTTCCCGTTTAATGGTGTTTGAGTTGGGGGGTCTCAAACGTTAGTTAGACCACGGACACTACAGGTGACTATCACAATGAAATGAATAACGATAACTATGAGAAATGGCTGGTTAAGCAATTAATCCCAAATATACCCAGTGATTTTGTTCTAGTTATCGACAACGCACCCTATCACAACAAGTATGTTGAGAGACCCCCGGGTACTGTAGTTTGTATTTTAAAAGGGGTTCAGCAGCGTATATAGGTACTACAGAGTGGGGTAGGGAAATTAATATGGGGAAGTGATCACTACCTAAGGTATGTGGGTATGTTTTCCAGGTTAGGACTGAGGACAAGTTTGGAGAACAAGCTGTAAGATCCACGGCCGAGTTGGGATTCTGATTAGGATAAACTCTATGAGTTGGAGAGCCTGTGTTAATGATAAAGGCATTATTGTTATCGAATAAGTCTAGAAGAAATGGTGAAAAGGAATCAGAGTAGTGGGAACCCCAAGATATATGGTGGGTGTTAAAGTCCCCTAAAATGATTTTGGGATGTGGAACAGCAGAAAAGGTAGAGGAAAGATCACATAAGAGGTTTTGATTTGGATAGGGATATAAACAGATAAAAAATTGATGTCCAGTACTTTGGCTGCAACTGCACCAACTGCACGATTGTGTGAAGGAAGGTTAATTTGGGAAAAGGTAAAAGATTTATTGATAAGCAGGGCACAGCCCTCATACCCATCGTCCCTGTCATCCCGGAGACATGCATAGCCCTTAACCTTAAAAGAAGAATTAGGGAGCAGCCACGTCTCCGAGATGGCAGCCACAGTGGGGCCGAATTTATTTAAAAGATAAATTAAGTCAGGTTTTCTCGGTCTGATAGATCTACAATCCCATTGTAGGAATTGGACTAGATCCATCAGAGGGCCGGATTAAATTTGCAAGATGTGTTACTTTGTCGGCAACGTTGGTCGGTAATCGGTATACAGTCGTTAAACTTAAGGATGAAGTTACTCACAAAATCCAAGAGTAACTCCACGAGGTTTTCATTCGGAGTTAAAGCATTATTATTATTATTTGTTTGTATAGCGGAGCCATTAGGAAGAGCAGATTGAGGGAGTGATATAAGGGAATGGTGAGTCAGTCTGTCATAGCCTTTATCTGGTAAGGACTTGGGGCGAGCTGGGATTAAAAAGGTTTTCTTGTAAGATCGTGAGTGGGTGGGGAGATTAAGTTGAGCCTGGGAACTGGAGCATTGGTTTGGTTCTTGGTAATAGGAATGGATGGCAGGAGCAGAAAGTGAAGTAAGAGTTTGTGAGTATGATTTTTGTTGTAAGGGAATCTGTTGAGATGCCTCCACATATGATATATTCTGCTGAGACATAATCACTTTAATTCATTTTTGCCTGGATTGTTCATTGCAGTTTTTGTTTGTCGAAAAGTGATTACCAGAGCAAAATATACACGTAGCAGACAGCTCATCAACGTCACAACTGTCACCGGTGTGGCTTTGGGTGCAACGGTAGCATCGAGGTTTCGATCTGCACTGTGTCTTGATATGCCCAAACCGGCAACAGTTGTGGCATTGGATTGTGGGTAGTAAATATGTCTCTACTGGCAGGGAAGTATAATGGCAATAGATATTGTTTGGTAAAACTTGACCCGCAATTGTCACCACAACAGATTGGGTAGGAGCCCATTGTGTATTACCTTCAGATATTACTTTTCGATTTAGGCGGCGTGCCTTTTAAATGATCCCGCAGCCTTGGGGTAACTGGGCAGCCTCCACAAATTCGGCCATGGACCATTCACATGGAACTCCACGGACAAGGCCAAGACGGGTGATGTTATATGATGGAATCCTTGCTATTAAGTTATTTGTGGCTAGGGCTTTATTTTTAATAAACCGGATTCGATAGCCACTTTGTTTCTACCAGCGCTTTTAACGCTGCCCTTAATAATTCCATTTATATTATTATGGGTCAAAAATAGACCGATTTTGATTGGGCGTAGAATTAATCCCGCTGAAGGATCCGATTCTAATCGAAATAAGTGGACTAAAAATGGGCCTTTATCTTCGGAAGAATCATTGAAAGGTGTCTTTAGGGACGGATGGGTGTATATTGTCGAAATAGATGGTGAAGGGTTCTCTGGATTCGTTATTCTTTTGGGATGATTAATCGGTTCAGGATCTGTATTAGAAGAGCGTTTTGAAGCATTCTTTCCGGTATTTACAGGTTCATTTTAAGAAAAAAGGTCGAGTGAATTTTGAATGTTAAGCGGAATGCCGGGGTATTTTCCCCCATCTTTCCGTTTTATTTGCCCGAAGGGCCTTATAGATGTTAGTAAACTTACCACCAAACACGAACAACGACACAAAAATATCTCAATAAAATATTGAAAAGATTTATCAAACCCGATTATTTTACAAAATTTTTTCACTACCACGTGTGTTTATCAACTCCGTAAGCGAAATCCAAAATATAGACTTGCAGCTGTACTCTCCAGTACATACATATTGTAGTCTTTGGCTGTACCTAATTAATCAGTTGTCAATGTCAGAAGTCACCAATTGTCATTTATTTGTTTTGTTTTTTTGGGTCGGCAAAGAACTTATTCTGTGTAAAGCCATCTCGTTCTCCTAATTCTTCTTTTTTTGCGTGCTAATATGTTTGTTGTTTTAATTTATATTTTCTACTTATATTGTCTTTACATAACGGCTTATAACTATTAAATCGGCTATTCACTTGTGGACTTACAGTTATAAATATTTTACTTATAAGCTGTGAAAGTCTATGTAATCACAAACAATTATTCACTAGTTTTTATTTGTATGTTGTTAGTTTGTGCCACCTTATTTACTGTTATGTTTCAAACAAATAATAAGAATTAACTACCTGCAGGTGCATACATATTGTTTCTTTTTATTTATTTTGTTTTTTTTTTATGTAGCTAAATAAGATTCTCCTGTTTTTATTTTTTGTAAATTAGTGTAATAATTATTCAGAATACCTGTGTACTACTAAGTTATTTTATGTGTAAGTGGCTATTTTACTCCCACCTTCCTATGTGTGTGTTGACTGAGTGTTTATTTTTTATGCCTTGTTTTTATTTAGTTATTATCGGTGTGCTGTTATTTGTAATACAAACACCTTATATTTTTATTATTATTTTTTTTTATTATTTAATATATATATATATATATATATATATATATATATATATATATATATATATATATATATATATATATATATATATATATATATATATATATATATATATATATATATATATATATATATTTATCTAGTTTTACGTATATAACTTATAATTGTATTGTAATATTTAAACATACACATACACCTGCATTATTTATTATTTTTATACAGTTATTTATTTTTCTTCTGTAAAATTTTATGGATACTCTTGGTCAGCTTAATGATAGTTTTATTTCTTGCTCTACGTCTGATGACGAGTTTCTTAGTGTGGTAAGTGATGCATCCTCGTCAGCAAACATTACAGTAAATGATGATATTTCATCGGTTTTTTCTGAATACACAAATAATCTTAATTAGAGAATCTGCTACACGACTTATGTCCGTCTTCTTATCGTGATGTCATAATTTTAGGTGATTTTAATACATGTTTATTAAAAAATGATAATAAACAAATAAACTTCTTAATATTTATCTTCTTTTAACTCGCATCTTCCTCCTTTGTCTGCCATTCATAAGTCGCCAAATTGCTTGTCTTCACTCCTCGACTTAGCTATATTGTTTCAAAAATTAAAATCATACACAGTTATATAGTTTATAGCAAACATACTTCATATTTTTTAAGTAATATTCAGGCTAATGTACCGATTTTTTTAAATCTTGTCAGCTCTTCTACTTAAAAAACTGCGTCAAATACCGTAAATTCTATCTCGATGTCTGGAAATCCACGCACTCTCGGCACTTTTTGCCTCGCACTACATACTCCGTTGTGGAATCAATTACCGGCAGGGGTGTTTCGAGACAGATACGACTTGGGAGCATTCAAGAAAAGAGCTTACTCATCCTTAAAAGGCTAGCAACGCAGCTTCAAAACCTCTGGTATTGCGGATGTCCATGGGCGGCGGTGCTCACTTACCATCAGGTACACCTCGGTGCTCGTTTGCCCTCTTTTCAATAAAATAAATAAATAGATTAAAATCCGTTGATTCGTTCGGGTTTAATTAACGACGCAAATTTTTGTAGACTTTTTAACCTATTGATTTTGTAGCTAAATAAAACAACTTTTTCAAAAATTTACGCCGATACGAAACCGATCATGATTGTAAAAATATACAAAAACTCAAGCTTCGGTATAGTTTTCGCTTCGCTTGAAATACCTCATTTTAGCGGGAAGTTTGAGGGATGGCCTGCAGGTCTGTCAATCTGTCAAAACAGGCAAATCTGTCATTGCTGGTGTTCCCCAAGGCTGCGTGCTATCACCGACACTGTTCCTTCTGCATATCAATGATATGATGCGATTTAGCAACATACATTGCAATGCGAACGACAGTACTGGTGATGCTACATACTCCGGCCGAAACGGTATTTCTCGGGAACACGTCCAAGCGTGCCGAAACAAGCTTGTGTCTGAAGTCGACACGACTCACACAGTCGAATCGACTTCCCGATGTCTCGGAATGGGGTCGTCAAATCCTGGTTACTTTTAACCCCACCCCAAGAAGACACAGCTTTGCGTGTTCACCGCAAAAAAGACGCCCTGTGTCGTATCACCTCCATTTGAGGATACTCTCCTGACAGCCTCAGCTAGTGTCGGAATCCTGGGAGTTGACATATCGAATTACGTTCAGTTCCGCGGTCATTTGGAAGGCAAGGCTAAACTAGCCTCCAAAAAGCTCGGTGTGCTCAGCAGAGCGAAACAGTACTTTTTGCCGGTACTTTTTTCACATTGAGTACTGTTCGCATCTCTGGGCCGGAGCTCCCCAGTACCAGCTTCTTCCACTTGATCGCATTCAGCGTAGAGCGGTTCGAATCGTTGACGACCAGGCTATTTCGAAACAGCTTGACTCCTTGGCATTGCGCAGAGATGTAGGTTCTCTCTGTGTCTTTTATAGTAGATATCATGGATTTTATCGTATATATCACCATCGGACATCGCGTCAAAATTTGAAGTTCCATCCTCACCATCTCGATGTCTGGAAATCCACAACTGTGCGATTGTCCCGACACTTTTTACCTCGCACTACTCTGTTGTGGAAACAAGAAACAATTACCGGCAGGGATATTTCCGAACGGAAGCGACATAGGGACCTTCAAAAAAAGAGCTTACTCATTCTTAAAAGGCCGGCAACGCAACTGCAAGGCCTCTGGTATTGCGGATGTCCATGAGCGGCGGTGATCACTTACCATCAGGTGCACCTCTTGCTCGTTTGCCCCCTCTTCTATAAAAAAAAAGGTCAACCGGTTTACAGATTTTTTAAACAGAAACACTGCTCTAACCTGCATAAAATCATGCATAAAAAATCAAGAAACAATGTGAAATGCGAACTGCGAAAGACAAAACACACAGGTTCCGACTTCCGACACGCTCGCAGGAGGCGATTGCGACTTGCGCGCGAATAGCTATAGACAACTTGTCACGGGAATCACCGAGACCATGATCGGCTTGGCCGACTAGTCGGCTTCTTTTCAACCCTCTAATCGGCTAGTCGGCTAAAGTCATGATCGGCACATCTCTAATAAATATTGATTAAAATAAATAATATGTTACTTTATTCCCTTATATTTTATTTTGTTACTTACACAGTTTACAAATGTTTAATTCAAATTTCGTATAGTCTATAGTCATCAATATTGTTTTCACCGTTAACAATTTTGACGTCACATATCTCAAGAAATGTCTCGTGCATATTTCGTATGTTGTATATCACGGTCCATGCGCTGCCCTGCTGTGCAGAGTAAACGAAGTCCGCGCGGACGAAGTCGCTGGCAACAGCTAGTATAAAATAAATAAACGACATACATCTTGGAGGTGTTATATTTTTGTATACAGTCATGGTAAAATTGACAGCTTATTTGAGTTGATGATCACCAACCGATCAGTTAAAAAGTTTTAAGGTGTGGGTGAAAATACTGATTGCTTTATATATAGGCGTTTAACGACAGCGGTTTTGATATAATTTGAAAAGCATGCCATTTTCTCCTTTATAATGATTCCATATGAGCACCATTTCATACACTTCTCAAAAAAGGATTTGTGTATATTTGAATGATTTTTAAACTGCCTTTGCTTTTAGACATTCTTCTACAGACATCACAAGCAAAAAGTTTTCCTTCAGCGTGAATCAATTTATATTGACGAAAATTACCTAAATGTGTGTAATTCCTATGCAAACATTACACACATAATGTTTTATTGCATTGTGTATAATCAAATGGTACTTTCAAATTGTCTGTTTGTCTAAACGTTTTGGTACAGAACTTATCAGTTTCTCTCCAGTGTGAATTAACTTATGATAACACAAACTCCTTGAAGCTCTGAAACCCTTACTGCAGACATTACACACATAGGGTTTTATGTCACGGTGTATATTTAAATGGCTCTTCAAGCTGCCTTTCTCTCTGAACGATTTTTTACAAAACTCACAAGCAAATGGTTTTCCTCCAGTGTGGATTAACTTATGACGCTGCAAACTATTTATCAGTGTGAAACCCTTACTGCAGATATTACACACATAGGGTTTTGTATTACTGTGTATATTTAAATGCCTTTTCAAGCTGCCCTTCTCTGTGAAACATTTTTTACAAATCTCGCAAGCAAATGGTTTCTCTCCAGTGTGGATTAACTCATGACGCCGCAAATCACTTGAGCATGTGAAACCCTTACTGCAGACATTACACACATAGGGATTTATGTTACTGTGTAGATTTAAATGGCTCTTTAATTTGCCCTTCTGTCTAAACGATATTTTACAAAACTCACAAGTGAATGGTTTCTCTCCAGTGTGAATTAACTCATGACGACGCAAATCACTTGAGGATGTGAAACCCTCACTGCAGACATTACATACATAGGGATTTATGTTACTGTGTAGATTTAAATGGCTCTTAAATTTGCCCTTCTGTCTAAACGATATTTTACAAAACTCACAAGTGAATGGTTTCTCTCCGGTGTGAATTAATTCATGACGACGCAAACCACTTAACCGTCTGAAACCCTTACTGCAGACATTACACACATAGGGTTTTGTATTACTGTGTATATTTAAATGCCTGTTCAAGCTGCCCTTCTCTGTGAAACATTTTTTACAAATCTCGCAAGCAAATGGTTTCTCTCCAGTGTGGATTAACTCATGACGCCGCAAATCACTTGAGTATGTGAAACCCTTACTGCAGACATTACACATATAGGGATTTATGTTACTGTGTAGATTTAAATGGCTCTTTAATTTGCCCTTCTGTCTAAACGATATTTTACAAAACTCACAAGTGAATGGTTTCTCTCCAGTGTGAATTAACTCATGACGACGCAAATTACTTGATTTTCTGAAACCCTTACTGCAGACATTACACAGATAGGGTTTTGTGTTACTGTGTATCTTTAAATGCCTTTTCAAGCTGCCCTTCTTTATGAAAGATTTTTTACAAAACTCACAAGTGAACGATTTCTCTCCAGTGTGAATTAACTCATGACGACGCAAATAACTTATCTGTGTGGAACCCTTACTGCAGACATTATACACAAATGACTTGTTATCGCTGTGAGTTTTCAAGTGTCTCTTTAAAGTAACATTTTGATCAAAAGCTTCCCCACAAATAGCACACCAGTATAACGCACCCTTATTTTTCTCATAATTTACTTGAGAATGTCTAAGTCTCGTTAATACAACGACAGGTGTCTTGGAAGATGCCAATTTAGTCCTTACATCTACTGCTTGATCAGTGCTTTCTTCTAACTCTTGGGACCTCCCATACTGACCTGCAAAAAACGTACTGTCTATACATCTCATGCTCTAGGTAAGGAAAAAACAGTGAGTTTATTAATTTCCAGAAGAAATATTACACTCGGGTTGGAAAATTGTATAAAATGTCTTTAGTCCATAGAAATGGTTAATCATACTAAGGCTCACTTTGAATTAAAAAAATATAATGATATTATAAAAAGCTCCAGTTTAGTACAAGGATTAAGTAACTTGCCCTTAAATTAAACAACTATTTTAAAAATGGAAACAAATCAGCATTAATATGGTAAATGCGAAAGTTTGGATGTTTGGATGGATGAACGTTTGTTAGAGAGACCGCGCACATGCTAATTTTAGCATCCAAATCGCGCGTTTTAGCGACTACATCGATGCTGCATTGCGATTTATCGACTCTGCGATCGATCACGGCATCCAAATCGCGCGTTTTAACGACTGCATCGCGGTTTAGCGACTCTCTGCGATAGGTCGCGGCATCCAAATGGAATTTTATAGCGATTGCATCGATGCTACATCGTGATTTTGCTATTTCCTGCGTGCGGTCGCGGCATCGAAATCGCGAGTTCAGCGACTGCTTCGATGCTAGACCGAGTCGACAGTAGTATGCCGTTTAATAATCGACCATCGATTACTTCTTGATTTGTAAAAGTATTGTTTACTTTTACAAATTAATTTATAAATTTCATACGTTATTTTATGTATTTCATATCTTTTTTTTCTTAAAAATATTAACAGTAACCCACGTTGGTATAATATTGGTAAAAAATATACTGATATAACTTTATGGTCTTTGTTAAATTACATTGCTGTTAAAATATACCGAATAGTACCTACCGCCAATTGGCAAGCTATCAATAGTATCGACTATTGATTGGCCTTTTTAAGCCCTAAGACAAATAATAATGTCGATATTCATAATAGTTATCGATTCTTTATTATGTCACAAGATAGCAAACAAACAAACGGTTTTCCGATTGGAAAGAGACAACCATCGCCCATAAACACTACGGTAATAAGATTTACTAATCTTATTACCATCTTTGGTATCTGATTTAAATACCTTACAAGGTACGTTATAATCAGAAAAATTTGGCTGCAAGAGTTCATACAATTTCGATAAAAATGTGTGATTGTTCCATCACGTCATCATCAGCATGATTAATTTATAGTTATAATTGATTTATGTAATTTTTTCTGTTATTTTAGTAATGTCATACAATATTGTATGTTTCCCAAAAATAAAAATCTGACCTCTGATTATTGTTTGCCACTCAGCATCAATTAATTGAGTTTTTTTATGTCACAAGAAAGCAAACAAGTAGACGATTTTCCTAATGGAAAGAGAAACCATCGCCTATAGACACCAAAGATGTTAACGGCGTGTTGCTATCCGTGTGGTGGATGGGCAATGCTACATGCATAAATCTACTGCTAACTTATCCTCCAAACCGGAACATGACAATGAAAAGCATTGACGTTATCACGGCAGGAATACGTAGTTGGTTTCCTCTTTAAAATACGTTAAAACAAATTATTTTCAACCGACGAAAAACGGAGACTATCAGTTTGACAAAATATATGAATGTATGTAATTTTTAGGATTGGATAAAATATTTGCATATGTTCTTGAGTACATGTTTGTATGTATATATGTTTTTCCACAAACTTGTCGGGAACTAAAAGTCATATCGAGATAATTCTTTTGGATTTAAATCAAGTTCCGACCAAATGACAATAAATTCCAGAGTCCCTCACGGATCAGTTATCTCCGCAACTCTATTCCTGCTACACATTAACAACCTGCTGAGGCCTGGTATCTATGGGTACGCAGATAGTACTGTTGTGGAGAGTTACGCATCCAGCGCACAGGCCAGTACAGCACAGATCCGGTCTCTCCGGGAGGAGATGGTCGATCGTTACAACCTGTCCTTACAGGCAGGCAGATGCCAGTCTGGTCAAGTTTAATGCGACTAAGACCCAGGTTGTAATATTTAAAAAAAATATTTATTTATGAAAATAATTTATTAATTCGTTTTAAAATTCAACTTGCAATATTTGTATTTTAAGTTGAAATAGACTGTAAGCACATAACACTTTTTTTGTTTAATATATACGTAAATTTCACGTTTTTTTTGGGTTTTAAATAGATAGCGTCGCCTACCGTGAAGCGGCCATCTTCGAAAAGCCCCAGACACGTGACCCGATTCCATAGATCAACAAAGTATTAGACATTAGTTCATACAAGGTCACATCAATATTTTCCTTTTTCCCTATGGCAATAATTGAAAATGTATTCAGCCTACTATGTTTCGTTACACATTTATTATTTTCGAGAATCTAAGTTAAGGATAAAATAATAAATTGTAATTTACGAAAAAATGTTTATATATGTATGAATTATCGATATAATTTTCGGGAGGAAAAAAACAGTTTATGTAAATTGGCCATTTGATAGTAGGGAACGCGAAATATACGCATTACAATTCCCTCCCAGCTAGGAAAAAAAATTTTTTTTCAGGTTAAGCCTGAAGAACAAAATTATTTAACAAAAGAATTAAACGGAAATTGAATAACGAGACCAATCCAATCCTAAACACAAAATTTATGTTGGCATGGAGGTGGATTTATTTATAATTGAGTACATTGTATTTGCATTTCCAAGAAGCAAATTGATAAACTTCAAATAAATCACTAGGGAGTTTATACATTGCAAGATAATGCTCTTCGTTGGATGTGAGAGAGTGTTTGTTGTTAAAAAAAAAAAAATAATATGAAGATTCACCTCTAATGAAATGACTTAGTTAAGAGTTCACAAGGTATGTTAAGTGAGTATCAACCGATATTTTCAACCGACAAAAAAACGGAGTCTATCAGTTTGTCATAATATATGCTGTATTAATAAATATTTATTTAAGAAAGCGACAAATGTATTACCCCAATAAATTTCATGTCACTGTTCACGAAGCCAAATGTATTAAAATATTTTATTATGAAAGGAAGCCAAATTGTAATATAAATATAAACTAGACAAACGCCAAATGTATTAGAAATATACATTAGACAAATGTATTAAAAATATAAATAAGAAAAAGAATCCTCGTAATACAAATATAAAAAAAATAAGAGTTGTGTTATTATGCCTGGACGAGGTGTCAATGTATTTATACAAGGAAGGTAATAATGGTCTGTATAACGGGTACGATGGGTTGGTACCTGGTGGATTCTAGGTGTTATTTATGTGTAACGAGCGCCACATCCAGGTGCGTCACACAGACTCCCTCCATATAGCCAGATAGCAAAGGTAGGTTGGAACTTTTAATCGCGAGGCTGGCTGATTATGTAATCACTTATCAAAAAAAAATAAGTTCAGGATCTGAAAAGAAAAATCCCACAATAAGGCAGGAGATGAAATGAGAGAGGCGGACTTGGATGGATGGTATATATTGGTCTCTAAGTTAGAGTCGCATTTTATAATAGGTTACGAACTAGAATTATAGTAAGAGAGTTTAAAGTTCATAGTCATACACTGCTTCACCAAAATTGTCACATAAAAAAAATGAGTTCATACCGGGAATCAGCAAACCTTTCTACGCGGCGGGAAGATCCTAGGCCTTCGGAAAATTGGACATGTGTCAGATGGTGTCCGTGGATATCTCTCCGATCGTGCTTGGTAAAATTGGGGGTTCTCGTTCTAGGCGATCTTGAACGTCCCCTTTTTCTTTTCCCAAGTATATTTTCAGATAGGTGTTGAACACGTGTATGAAAAAATATCACATTTTTGATAAAATAGTAAACTCTTGCAATTACACAAAACATATACGGCACGCATTTTTCAGTGCCGTCTTTCAAGTTTCCGACTAAATAATAATAATAATAATAAATTTACTAAACTAAATTTAGGCGAAACTATGCCCATTATCTATTTTTAAAAGTTTTAAATATTTTAGACAAAACTTAGCTGAATTACATTTTGACAGAAAAGCCAAGTAACAGAATTTTACGCTATGACATTGACAAAGGGATGTCATACGTAAATTGTATCTATGCCATTTATGGATGTGTTCAGGGCAACTCAAAACTTAACAGTCTCAATTGAATATACTAAATGCAAAGGTTATTTTGTCCGAACATTATAACGAATTATTAGGTAACGTGATTCACACGTTACAATGCATGTATGTAATTTTTGGTATTGGATAAAATATTTGCATTTGTTCTTGAGCACCTGTATTAAATTTCGTAAATGTATATACATGCATGTTTGTATGTATATATGTTTTTTTACAAACTTGTCGGGAACTAAAAGTCATATCAAGATAATTTTTTCAATTTAAATCAAGTTCAATCAATACTCCAAGTTAGGCAACTGTGCAAGTTTTGTTAAAATCGGTTTAGTAGTTTTTGAGATATGGGGAATCTATAGTTGACAGATATTTGAAGTCAGTTTAATTTTTTAAATCTCTTTTATTCACTACTTGATTTATATTCAATACTTTCAAATCTACAACTAAAAAGATATAAATGTTTCTTATTTTTTTTTCATTTTTTACTTCGTTCGTAATGTTTGTGTTCTGGGTTTTGCATAATTTCCTCCCACCAGCATCGAAATTATATTTTGATATTTCTTAATAGGAAAGTAGTTAAAAATGTTTGTCAAGAGTGTAGTTGGTCGATATTAAATATAACACTAACTCTCACTCTGCGGAAGCCGCACACGTCGCTCGCGCCATCCGCATGTGTGCGGAGTGTAGCAAACTCGATCGCCGCGATCGGCGTTTGCAACTGTGCGGGGTTGAGCGGTCAGTCGCTGCATTCAGCTACTAAAAGTAACTGAATCGTCGATCGCCGATGCTAAAAGCGGCAGGTGTGTGGTCTCTCTTACTCAATCACGAAAAACCTACTGAACGTATTTGAATGAAATTTGGCACAAAGGTAGATGATGGCCTAGAATACACATAGGCTTTAATTTGAACTGCACAAAACCAATACCTGATATATTTGAGTCTGGTGTCAGTTCAGTATCTTCACTCTTGACAACACTTGTCTGATAGCTGGGACCTGGTTCACTAGCCATACTCCATTCTGAAAAAAACTTTTACATTATCATCTGTATCTATATTAATATTATAAATGGGAAAGTTTGGATGTTTGGATGGATGTTTGTTACTCAATCACGCAAAAATAACTGAACAGATTTGAATAAAATTTGGCACACAGGTAAATGATGACCTGGAATAGCACATAGGCTACATTTTATCCCGGAAAAATTTGGTGATCCCGTGGGATTCGCAAAAAATTTTTATAATGCTGCACTGCTGCAGCTAGTAAGAAATATATTTTCCTACAATATAAACTTATGCCTATTTTGTTTACAGTTACAGCAGTAAAGTTTTCTAAACAGCAAGGAAAATCTTCTCTTTGTTATTTAGGAGTTTTCAGTTTTTTAATATTTCAGACACATTATTAAAGAGATGAAGTCAGCGATCAGCATAGTGGCAAGGCAACATGGAGGGGGGGCGAGGCCCTCCATTCGGGGGGGATCCAGGGGCAAAGCCTCACGTCTTTCCAAAACGAGAGAATTAGAAAAAAAAAATTAACTCAATGCCAAGAAAGAAAGAAAGAAAGAAAGAAAGAAAATATTTATTTGCAAGAATATGGGTGTTACAAGTTGTTAAAAATAAATCAAGTTACCAACATATTCTACCATTATATGGTGTGCAAATATTAAAAAAAATTATCATTATAAAATATTACATTTAAAAGATTCTATCGAATATTTAGAATTACTACCGGATCGGAACGCGGCCACACACTGAGAAGATCCGGCGGAAGAAACTCAACGGGCTGGTCTTTTTTCTCTATTTTATGTACTTGTTATAAATGTACAATTTCATATTACATAAGAATTTTTTATAATTACAAGTTTCATATTTTGTGCAATTAAATTTTTTATAATTTACAAAATGTTCACTATTTACAAAATTTTACTAGGTACATTGAAATTTTTTAAGGACAATTCAACAAACTTATATTTCTATCCATTAATATTTAATTTTATCGGCTAAAAATTCTTTAATATCATAATAAGTTTTATCTAACAGCAAATCAAACAACTTTTTGCGAAATTTATTTATAGGTAATGATTTAAGACTATCAGGAATATGATTGTATATAATAATAGACATACAATACACATTTTTTGTAAAAATATTTAATTTTTGATTAGGCACATATAATTTTTTACTATTCCTAAAATATGAGTTACCAGTGACTTCAGCATTTGTTTTAAATAACTTTTGGTGCTTTTTTACAAATACGCATACCTCTAAAAAATACAAACATGGTAAGGGAAGTACCTTAAGAGACTTGAAAAGTGGTTTACAGGAATGTAACTGATTAACACCACATATTGCTCGAATACATTTCTTTTGGACTCTAAAAATTCGTATCAATTCAACAGAATTTCCCCAAATAGGAATTCCATATTGTAAATTAGAAGATACATATCCATGATATGCTAATAGGGAGGCTTTTACGTTTCCTACTTCTCTTAGTCTTCTTAAGACATAGACAAATCTATCAATCTTATTACATAGATATTCAATGTGTGCTTTCCAATTACAATATTTGTCAATAATTATTCCTAAAAAGTTTGTATAATCTACATCATCTATATTTACTTTATTTAAAAATACATTTGTGTTTTTAGTAATATTACTGTGGTAGTTTTGAAATTCAACTAATTTTGTTTTAGTTACATTAACTTTTAAATTATTTTTAATTAACCAGTCTGAAACTTGAAGTAAGGTTTCAGTTGTTTCGTTTACCAAGACTTTTTTATTTTTACATTTAATAAGTAGGGTAGTGTCATCAGCAAATAAAAAGCAATCATGTTGTATACTATCAGGAAGATCATTGATATAAATTAAAAATAGCAAGGGTCCTAAAACACTGCCCTGTGGTACACCACAGTTGTTAACACGGTAGTTTGAAGTAAATATTTTTTTACGGTTTCCGTATATTTTAGATATTTCGACGCATTGTTTCCTATTTTCTAAGTAACTCTTTATCCAATCTAAAGCCTTCCCTCTAATACCATATTTTTCAAGTTTTGATAGTAAAATATCGTGTGAAACAAAATCAAATGCCTTACTCATATCTAAAAATACACAAAGAGGATACATTTTCTTATTGAGACATTCAGTTATGCTCTTCACTAAATCAAAACATGCTAGTGTAGTAGACCTACCTTTCCTAAATCCATATTGATTATTTTTTAGTAGGCCAAAATCAAGTAAATAATTATAGAGCTTTTCATACATAATTTTTTCAAAGATTTTTGAAATAACTGGAACTAAAGTAATAGGTCTATAATTGTTCATATCGCACATATCTCCTTTTTTAAATAATGGTTTGACAATACACTTTTTTAATCGTTCTGGAAATTTACCTTCCAAAAATGACAAATTAATTATATGGCTAAGAGGTCTTGATATTACACTAGCAACATTTTTCAATAATTCTGTGCTAATATTATCATAGCCAGTAGCATAAGTATTTTTCAATGAATGTATAACTTTTTTCACATCATGCTCATCTACTGGTGTCAAATACATGGTTTTACTACAATTTGGTAAAGAATATGATTTTGAAGTATTTGTAGATTTGACTTTTACACTATTTGATTTTGTCTGGTTTATAAAGAAATTATTAAATAGATTACAGATTGTTTGAGTATTTGTGTACTTTAAATTGTTTATTTTGATTTTTTCTATTTCTCTACTATTTATTTTGTTCTGAAATGTACTTTTAATCAGATTCCATGAAGCTTTACATTTATTAGAGGAATTTTCAATGTATTTCAAAGAAGACTGTTTTTGTGATTCTAATATACATTTAGACAAAATTTTCCTATAATGTAGATATTTACATTTATTTTCTTTCCTATTAGATTGAGCATGACGATAGTTAAGGTACAACTGTCGTTTTACTTTGCAACATTTTAGAAGACCTTTAGTTAACCATTTATTTTTTATTGGTTTATTTGAAACTTTTACACGGATCTTAGGAAAACATAACTCAAAAAACAACAGTAAAATATCATGAAATTCATTAAATGCTTCTTCACAATTTGACAATTTACCAAAGTTGAAGTAGGTTAGTTAGGTTCTCTTTAGATCCAACACCCACGAAAAGGATAGCTACGCGGAGCTATGTCGACATACTCCAACCGGACTTATTACAGAAAAATGTACCTAGTATTTTATTGCAATTATGAAGATAAAAAAATGTGTTATGAATGATTTATGTAATAATATGGTGTTATAAAAGAATTTTTATGATTTTCTGCAATATGTTATATGTTTATGAAGTGCCATATTTCTTGGAAATCATTTTATTAATATTTTAAAACATGACAAATAATGATTATGATTTTGAGTTAGACGAAATCGATTTATTAAAAACATCTCATAAAAAATGGTGCAAAATAATTTAAGTTTGATATTTGAAGTGTTTCTAAGTATTGTTTAAGTGTTTTCAAGTATTTTGAGGTTAGGTTTGGCTATGACCTATTTTGCCTATAACTATTTATATAAACATTTCCGTAGGTTTACTGGAGCTGAGTAGACCCCGACACCTCCCCCGCCCTCCCCCAACCCCCATTTCGTGAAGCCCGTTTCTAATGCAATCCCGGATTTAATATTGGCTGGAGACAGTCTAGTTTACTCTTACCAAGGAGACATGACCATGGACAGCACTTCTAAAAGGGGTGACTTATGCTATGAACGTGTCCCTTGTGACTATTTTTTACAATAACACGCTCATCAAACAATTAGCGACGTACCTTTATTGACATTTTCCAATTCGGTTTTAATTTTTAGTGACTCCATATCTTCTTCGTATTCGTAATCCTTATCCATCTCCACTTTAATTACATCTGTCTTCAAAATTAATTCTGATGTACTTTGGAAAGAATAGCAATCAATGTCTTCTTCAATTTTTGTAGACATTGTTACTGCACATTGAGGTTAGTTTAAATTTGCAACGATAGTAGCTTTTTGAATAGTCCTCTATGTTATATTTTAAATAGGAATTAAGAAACTTTATAATAATAAATAACTGAATAATGCTTTAGATTCTTGAGACAAAACATAGATAAATATGTTATTACTATAGACAAAACTTAAATAATAAACTAGTCTTGGGTAGTTCGCGAGCGACCTAGGTGGGAAGAGCGCTCCTTTAGGTGAACTATGCGAACTAGTTCATTGAAAATCCCGCTCTTAGTTCTTTTTATATTTCTGTTAGCGTCCACTTTACTAGACAGTGGCACTATGTGACCAACCGAGTTATTTACTTTTACTGTGCGCGCCTTGATATTTCGATAATCGATATCGATACTAAACAACTTCAAATCCCCATGGTTGAAATTTTATCAGATCATATGAAATCATAACAATCGTCAACTGAAGTATTGCTGGCTAATTATCAAACAGAATACTGTTACGAATAATCTAGAAGCGTGTAGAGTAGGAGCGCGCGCGCTAACTATCTAGAAATAAAGGAAAGAGATAGCTACTCCTATTGACAAACAAATAGTTGACCTGGGCTATGCCATAATGGACTTTGTGGGATATGGCATAAGGTTGAAAGTAGCGTGTGCTAGGACTTATGACTCATAACATGTTTACGATAAGAAGTGATTCATTGTTTCCCGATAAATTTAGATTTTTCTGGACTTTACCCTGCCTATAAATAGAGAGCTGTTGACAAACACAGGACAGTTTTTATCAAGCGATCGAGAGCGATACATCAAGTGACCAGTGCGAAGCGAGAAATGTTTTATTGTGTAGTGTTCTAAGTTCAGTGATAGTACAGCGAGTGACTAGGGTGTAAAGTGTATTTTAGTATTACGTTGTGTTGTGTAAATACACGGATTTAATATAAGTGGTGTTTGCCGCAATAACGTCAATGCATGTCGCTGTCGTGTTCCGGTTTGGAGGGTAAGGTAGCCGGTAAACTTATGCATGTGGCATTAGACCTCGCCACAAGATAGCAACGCACCATTAACATCTTTGGTGTCTATAGGCGATGGTTGACTCTTTCGATCAGGAGACCCATCTGCTTGTTTGCTATCTTATGATATAAAAAAAAAAAAATCACGAACCCGAGTACGTAACAATACTAATACCATTTATGTCTTATTTTACGGTAAGTTTAATTAAAATAAAAAAAAAATCTCTTCTATTCCCATTTATTGTTATGAATAATTGATTATTATTATTATATATCACGTTAATTATGACTAATTATTAATATAAATCATTTTATTTTTTCGTTTTTATTTCGATAAAAGATTTTATGTGCCATAACAAAAAGTCAACTTTAATTGTAAAAATTCATATTTTTTTTTATATCATAAGATAGCAAACAAGCAGATGGGTCTCCTGACGGAAAGAGTCAACCATCGCCTATAGACACCAAAGATGTTAATGGTGCGTTGCTATCTCGTGGCGAGGTCTAATGCCACATGCATAAGTTTACCAGCTACCTTACCCTCCACACCGGAACACGACAGCGACAAGCACTGACGCTATTGCGGCAGGAATAGGTAAGGCGGTGGTACCAGACCCGGGCGAGACAGTGCAGAACTCTACCACCTAGTAGCCACGATGGTAGTGACTCGATAGACAATCGGTCGCCTTTTACGACCTGCCTGGCAGAACGGCAGTTGGCCTATTCTACAAAGGAGGCCGGGACCAACACGGCATAAAAGTAAGTAACTTTTTAAGTATTCTAATATAATTACACATTATATACTAAGAACTAGCCTAGCTGTTGACTAATCATTAATATAAATTATTTTATTTTTCATTATTTAAATAAAAAATCTCATATTACATAAATGGACGTGTAAAATTTTCGTGTAATACTTTGTATTTTTTAAATAACAATAAACAAAACTTACAATAATCATAACTATATTTTTTTCTTTATTTATTGTTCTTAATAAAATATTTCAAAAAAAGAACTAATGAACTAATAGAACGAACTAGTTCATCCTTGGATTTTGAAGTAAATTGAGCGCTCTCTGTAGTGACCGGTTAGGCCCAAGCCTATAATAAACCCAATTCCGAAAGTCTGTTTTCAAAGAATTAGTCACAGGCCAATTAGAGCAAAGAGTATACAATACTTCGAATAATTAGAGTACGTCATAGAGCGAGATCGGTAGAATTACCAGCTAAAATCGGTATATTTTTACCCAAAATCGGTATTTGACAAAAAAAAATACAATATTCAATAAAATTCGTTTATTTTTTAAAAATAAACTTACAGACTAATTTGTAACAATCATATTTATTTTTTATACCAATATTCTTTGGCCATAGCCGCGGTCATCTTCGAATTAATTTCAAAATCGTAACAATTAGCTGTATTAAAGAGTCGTTTTGAATGTAATAGACTAGTGATTGATTCAGTAGACAGCCTATTTCGCTGCTTTGTTTTCAAAAGATTAATATGTGAAAATATGCGTTCAACGTTAGCGGATGAATGGGGAAGTGATAAAATATTAAATATGAAATTAGACAACAATGGAAACATTTGAGTTTCATCGCCACGCTTTAGTAAACTTACTTCATCCCAAAATAGTTTTACATCATCAGGAATTTTGATTTGTTCACAATTTCTTAAAATGCGCCACTCTGTATCAATTTCCTGGAAATCGTTGCTGTGAACAATATTGGGAAAGAGCCTACTCACAGGAACAGGAACATTTTTTGGATCAATTATGTCTAAACCTTTTATTGGGTTATTTTTCAATGGAAACCGCGTGGTTATTTGCTTAGAAGCTTCGATATAAAAATCTAGGCATCTGCATTTAAAAGTTTACTTGATCTGAGTTTAGATTTTCTGAACTAGACGCAGCAGTACCATAGTATACGTCATCAATATCCATAAATTTTCGATTGGAGTGCTAGTAAAATATACACTTTTTAAAAAACAATCAAAAATAGTTTTTAATGTACCAGTTATTTTTTCATATAAATTATGAATTTTCGGGTGTTCTGCTTGCATTTCTTTATTTAAATCGGTAAATAATGGTAATACAAAATCTAAAAATTCCAAAAATAATATCGTAGTAGGATCTTGGAACTTCTATAATATATGTTCTGCAGCTAAAAGATGATCATTGTTAGATATTTGGTCTATAAAAAATAGTTTAAGAGCAGAGAGTTGTTCCAATATTCTCTTCACTGCTGCATGTACTGATAACCAGCGTGTTTGAGAGGGGTGAAGTATTTTATGTACTTTTAAGTCGCAAAACATTTGAAAGTTTTGAAACTCTGTCACTCTTTTTGGGCTAGAAGAAAAGTAGTTGTAAATGTTTCTTATAAGATCCTCTATAAAGCGTGGCAATTTGGTACAAGCATATGACGCGCAAAGGTGAAACGAATGGCAGGCGCATTTAAGTATAAAAATGTTAGGAATTTCATTTTGCAACAATGTTACAACAGAATTATTACGTCCCATCATTACGTTTGTCCCGTCAGATGCAAAACCTATTAGATTATCTTTATATGGAATGTTATTGCTTGAAATCTTAGTTTGCCCTAGATCTTCACATAAATTATTGAAACTTTCTTTACCTATATTATGATCAATTATGTCATGAGTTTTGGTTGAAGAGCATTTTATTTCTTTTGCTATTTTTGAATCAGGACAAACGGCTTGCATCAACTGCGGTAGGTGCTCCATAATAGTGAATGGTAGATTGTATTCAGCAATAAACGAGGCTAATCTTATTTCACCTGAAATTAAAAATTAAAGAATTAAAATTACGTAGGTATATCTAGTATGTCTAGTAGCGATTAGGGTATAATTATATTCACTGCTTCTATAAACCGATATGTAGAAAATAAAATAATACAACAATGTAAATAGTAAATTAAATAACTAAAAAAAATACCTTGCTTAACCAGTACATCAGATTTTTGAGTTTTGGTCACAGTAAATGATGATATCTTCGGTTGTGATTTTATATTCTTTGATGATACTGAGTGTGCTTGTGAAGAACTATGTTTCTTTATAGCGTCTTTTCTTGATGTGATGTTGAATCCTTACAATAGGCATAGCTTTCGCCTTTACGACTATCTTGCAGCCAACCTGGAAATTCTTCTTCCCATTCTTTTCTATAATATTGTAGATATTTTTTTCTTTTTACACTCGCACTTGTGCTTGGCTCCTTATCAGACGACATTTTAACTTAATTATCTGATTTTGTAGGGACTCTTTCGGTTAGGTAGTCACTCTTCAAAGTTAAGAAAATTTATGAAAAATTAAAAAATAAAACCGAATTACTGTTTATATATACTAGACAGGTAAATTCCCGAGCGGGAAGCCCCTTATAACATCGAATTGTAGGATACAAGGGTGTCAAGGGTATTCCCCAAAATATATGAACTACATTCTGCACTAGGTCCATACTATTGAGGGCTTCCCCGTAACATTAAACATAAATGAAAAGGGTTGCCAACTTTAAAGTGTAAAATCGGGAGAATTTCCATGTATACTATGAAATCGTAGAAAAATCGTTATATCTCGGTAGAACAGAGCCCATATCGGGAGAAATACCGAAAAATCGGTAGGTTCGAGACCACTGTAGTCCATAGAGAATGGGAATTTTATATTGAATTAGTCTTACGTAGTATTGTACTCTTTGGAATTAGTTTCTAGCCAAGGAACTTATATAATGATGACCGAAAACTTATACAAAAGCATAATATATACTAGTCTATGACTTATACCTTTGCATATGCATATGTTTGCATCTCTTAAGTGGTTTGTGTAAACAACATTGAAATCACACACATCGACGATATATCGTTCATGAGTGATGTTTTATCATAGCTACTTCTTTCATCCCGTGTACAATCAACAACTACACACATAATATAACATATATTACCGAAAAGCAGTTTGGCTGAATAAAACACTTGAATCACTGTTACATGCACAGTGTAATTTTTGGGCAGAGTAACGCCCCCAAGAAGCGATAGAATTACAATGCACAATGCGCCGTTGCCCTTAAATAGTATAAAAATAGTAATTACTAGCAGTGCCCGTGACTTCGTCCGCGTGGAAAAAATTCTAAAGTGGCTTAAGTTACTTCATTTTTTTGTTAGGTATGCGCAGACGTGCCACCTGATGGTAAGTGGTCGACGTCGCCAAGGAACAAAAATGGGATACCTGGGCTGGAACTAGCCTAGGTATTCCATTCGTTGTTACCTACCCTGAGACATAAGATGTTAAGTCTCGGTGCCGGTAATTACACTGCCTGTCTTGCCCTTCTCTCCGAAACACAGCATAGCTGTTTCACGCGAAACATAAGCAAGATGTTGGTACCCATGCAGCCGGGAGTGCGGCACAGCGCATTCCTCCCACCGGTACAAAATTCTTATTGTATCAGCTATCTGCCAGTGAAAGCCCTGTCAAAGTCTGTCCAGCCATTCAGAGATTAGCCAGAACATACAGACAAAAATTGTAAAATATTGTTACGAATAATCTAGAAACGGGTAGAGTTGGAACACTAGAGAGATTTGAAATAAAAGAAAGAGATAGCTAACTCCTATTGATAAACAAATAGTTGACGGTTACCAGAATAGCTATGCCATAAAGGACCTTCTGGTATAGGGCATAAGAGCGAAAATAGCTTGTCTTAAGACTTGTTTGTCATAACTTGTTTACGAGATGATTGCCGAATATTCGCGATAGTTATCGAACTTTACCTCGGGTATAAATAGAGTGTTGAGTGTTGACAAATAGAGGGCAGTTTTATACAGTGATCGAAAGCGATAGTACGAGCGACCAGTACGAAGCGAAGTGACCAGTTTAAGTGAATACGAGAATTGTTTTCTTTAAACGTAGTCGGTTAAGTTTAGTGCTAGTGCAGCGAGGTGACCAGTGTGTATAGTGTATTTACGTATTACATTTTGTTGTTTGTATACTTGTGTTGTAAATACACGGGTTTAATATAAGTGGCGTTTTCTTACAATTAGGAACCCGAAGTACGTAACGTTCTTTATATCATTCCTACGGCAACCGTTCATATTGGAGAGGTCATCACTATTTTGTAGCGACGAATGATTAATAAACTCTACACAGCAACACTGTTTGAGACATATGCAATTTGCGGAAAAGTCTATCACAGCGTCATGTTTTTTTAGGAAATCCCGACCTAGTATAAGTTTCGTTTTTATGTCTTCTATTAAAATTTCACTCGGAAACACACTCATATTTATCACTAAGTTACCGCTCGTTTTTCCTATAATATTTAATAACGATCCTCCTAGCGATTTTACAAATTGTTGATTAGTTACAGGGTCTTTGTACGTTACTTTTAGATATTTTGCGAGATCATCCGACATGCAAGATACATCCGCTCCCGTATCAATCAACGCTGACTACGAATGCGCCTTGATCACGACCTGAATATATGAATTTGACAAACCTTAAATTTCTGTAGGGAGATTTTCATTTGTTCAGGACGCAGCTCTCATCTCCCGTGTTTCATCTATTGGCGGCGTCCTTGATCGTTTGGGCGCCGCGATGTAATCGGGCTGCGTCTGAAATCGTTTTGTGCATCTAAAGCTGTTCTATTGTATTGTTGTGGTCTTAGATTGTGCCGGGGCGTGTGGAAATTTTCTGTCTGTTGTTGATGTCGATCTGGTTGCAACGCACAGGCCTACTAAGAAGGATGTTTGGCTCTTCCCTAAATCTTACTTTTTGTAGCACCCCAACCGGTAGTTGTAAGGGAAGGTTACTCGTGGATTTCATTTGGCCCCCAAATAATTCGTTATATTGAATAATCATGTCACGCAAATCCTCTCATGACGCATGTAATCTTGTGCCAATCTTATACTTACACGTCTTTCTTTCTTCGTCCAGCATAGACTGCACGGAGCGTCCACCAACTGTAACGATACTCCGATCGTCACGGGGTTCTTCTCGACTAGGCAGCTTCTATCTCTCGAGGTACTCAGGATTAATTTTAAAACCTATAGATTTATGATTAAGACTTTAACTTTGGTATAGCTTCATTTTATTGGGCTTTTCGTCCGAGCCCGCTAATAATCAAATAACATCTGACAAACAAAGAGTATACAATACTAACAAATCACAAAAAAAAACTAAACATTCTACCGAATTATTCTAAATACAATTTAAAATGGAACAAGTGGCCAGCACTATTTTATATGTAACACAAAGAAGGTGTTATAGTGGTGTAAAGCAGGGTTATTAGACGCGTGAACGGTATAACGTCCACTTATTAAGAGAATTAAACTTGAGCCGCAATGTTACCGCAATCATCTACGAATAAATGAAAAGATGTATCTTCTGTTATCACCGGTGGCTCCCTTAATTGAGATGTAGGCAAGGAAGTTACATTCTACACGGAATGCTTACACGCGCTTCAAAATCGTTCCGAAGAGTACCACGACATGAGTGGAGTGTGTCTCTTTCTACTAAGTAAAGCGCCAATCGCCATTTATAAGTGTGGCCATGCGTAGTTTGCAAATTACTACTAAGTAATTCTACTAATTTCAGAAACAGTTTTCGCATTGCATAAGTAATTACGTAATAATTAAAATAAGCACATTTTAGAACTCACTATGTTAATTACAATACATTTTATGCTAATGTATCTATCGACGTGTATGAATAAAAGGGATTTAACGATTAACGAATATATAAAACCTACCATCCGAAAGTTTTATTTACACTGGCAATTACAAGAAAGGGACAACATCCACTCATGTCGTTGTCTTGCTCAGAACGTTTTTTCCCTCTATTATGTAAGAAACAAATGTCAACTTTATTGGGAACGAAATAAAGTACATTTTTATTTTTCAAATATTGCTTCGTAGTAATTCCAGTTATCGTATATAAGTTCCTTGGATGTAGGATACAATAATGAGAAAAGCAATACATATCACCTCATGACAAGTCACATTAAGATACCTCAGATAAGGTTTTCATAGGTTGCCGCTCTTTAAATTTTATCGTGATAATCTTTAAAATTAACGTGCCAAAGACAGTCTTTCAATTTATATACAGCCATAAAATCCTTCACTGAACTAAGCTTACGAGATGCCATATTGTACATTTGCAGTGTGCCTTTCCCTCGAGCAGTCACCGGACAACTGACGCCTGCGCAGGCGACCGCCACACACGCTCAGTTTTACTTGCACCATGAGACTGCACAGTTATATCCACATGCAAACATTTAAAAATTTATATTTTTTCGAGTTGCTTGTGCAGGTATGAAAATCTGCACAGTTATGTAACATACACCTTCGGTTTACGTCAGCAACACCTTGGTGTGTATGGGCTGCTTAAAACATAATACATGCATACCCTATGCAACCATAGATAATATAGTTACTTATAGGTAGGTAGATACCTACCTACTCAAGTACCTATGCAACATGCTTGCATCTCTAAGTGGTCTGTGTATGCAACATACCTAGCTCATAAAAAACATCAATTTTTGTAAAGTGAAACATCGATGTTAAAGCATCATAGTTTATGAACGATAAATCGATTTCAACTGTTTTCGATGTTTTGAAGTTTTAGGTATGAAGGTCTTTTCAAGAGTTAGGGCTCCCATAGCCCTATAATAATATTGCGCAATACATTTATTGTACAATAATATTGAATACCCCTTTGATTGCAAACGTTCAATAAATTCACTCAATGAAATTGACAAACCAGTCTGATCAATATTTTCGTTCGATCAACATGTCTGACGACAAAGTTTTGGCGCCAACCATGCTGTTGATTCTGTTAAACAAATATCTATAAAATTCCATACACTCAAGTAAAAACTCCCGTTCTTTGTCTTTTATAGCATTCTTGCTCGCATTTTGCTTCAATTTACGACACGACCATACATTAAACACCGTGACTGACCGAACACGACCGCTCCAAACCTTAAAGTGAAAAATATTGTGCAATATTAAGTCCACCCAGTATAAGAAAAAGATATTGCACAATAAAAATTAAACCCGCTCTAACTTTCGTTCAATCATTGCGCAATCTTCAATATTAACTCTAAACGGTCAATAATATTGTACAGTACGTAATATTAACCCTAAACGGTCGACAATATTGTACAATACGTAATATTGCGCAAAATTATTGTAGGTCTAGGGACCGCATTAGAGCAAAATGATTAGGGTAAATTTTTACGATGCGCACGCACACCGTGACGAAAAACCAAAATCATAAAGAATCAAGCTAGTCACAATTTTAGTTTTTCAAAAAGAGAACTAAATTATGCGTTATAATGAAACTTTCAATGTAGTAAAATATACTAGTATTAGATACAGAGTTGAATAGCCTATAAAAAGAGTCGCACGAGCGTTGTTGATTCATTCGTGATTCGGCGTTCGTGGCGGCAAGTAGTGAGTGTGGTGATTCATTGTGCGTTAAATATTTTATTTTTTATTATTAAATACTAAATTAAATTATTAATAATAACTAGCCGTGACCGCGACTTCGTTCGCGTGGAAAAAATTCTAAAATAAAAACCCGCATAGTTCCCGTTCCCGTGGGATTTACGGGATAAGAAGTATCCTATGTCCTTTCTTAGGTCTCAAACTATATTTGTACCAAATTTTATCCAAATCGGTTCAGTGGTTTGGCCGTGAAAGCGTAACAGACAGACAGACAGACAGAGTTACTTTCGCATTTATAATATTAGTATGGATTTCTAAATTATTGAGTGTACCCAGTGTTATTGGAAATTAGAGTGTTTGATTATTGTAATTTGTGTTTTAATTAAAAACAAATAATTGTAATAGTTTATGTTTGTGTGTTTTTTCTTTGTTTTACCTTCTGGTCCTAAAATCAGAAGTGGGATAAAGAACTAAATTAACGCCGTCTACTTTCCAATCCTGAGTTTTTTTAATTTATTTGTGTATAATAGTGATCTTCAATATTGTTTTGTGGTGGTTATTAGAATGCCTCGCGATAACAGTGAATCGTCGCACCGATCTCGTAGTATTTCGCGGCACGCGATAAATTCAGATGACCACCGGGATAAGAGCAGTCGTCGCTCGCGACGCCACCGTCAAACCCGTTCTCGTTCCCGCGAACGCCGAAATCGCGTCTCGCGTTCATATTCTCGTTCTATTAATAATGATAAGTTGCAACTTACGCTCGATACAATTTTACGTAAGTTAAATGCGACTGATACTAATACGTTAACCCGCGATTTGTCTGATAACGCGCACAGTAAATTAGTTGATCGTTCGGTTTTGCTACCGGATAATTTGAACGCGGTTAGTGTTAAAAATGAAAATAGATCTGTCCAAGCCACGAATAACCAAAATACCACGTACCATGTCATGTCACCCCGTAGCAACGTGTCACAACAAGCGCATTTAGTACATGGCTCATCAAGTCACGGTGATATCGTTCGTAATCGGGAGGTCGGATCATCAGAACTTATTGAGGCTTTCAAAATTCTACAACCTATAAGGTCAAATAGTTATTTTGTGTCTAATTTTGATCCTACCGTCAATAATATTGACGCATGGTGTGACGAGGTGGACTGTGCTCGCGTTGCGAATGGATAACCAATGATTGTACGTGGTCAAATTTTAAAAAAGAATTTGTATTTCTTTGTCCTAAACGATTGGATTACGCAAACATCCTTTTTGATGTTATGTGTACAACATGTGATAAATTCGCTACCTACGCTGAATATGCGCGACGAACCCTGCTTCAATTGCGGGTAGTCGAGGGTTTGAGTATTGAATAGCGTACTCTAATCGTTATACGTGGCATAGAAGATGCTCAGGTTAAGGCAGCCGCTACTAATACACGTTTGACGGTGGATACTTTAGTGTCGTTTCTATCGATATACGTAAAAAACGGTTAAAAACAAACCAGATGCGCGTGTTAATACTCAGCCATCAAATTGTTCGAATCCGATCAATTGTAGACGAGGCGATGTTAGGTGTTTTAAATGCGGGTTACGTGGCCATTACAAACGATCATGTAGACGACCAAACGTTGGTGCGAATCAAATCCGGACCGCGAACTCTACTGATCGTTTGCAATGTTCGTTTTGCAAAAAGCTAGGACATGTTGAGAAAGACTGTTTCGCGAAAAATCGTTCAAATGCGCCCAATCAACGTCAGGTAAACTTATGTGAGGCTCGTTTAGACTCTTCTTCCCGAGATATTATGACCGCGGTTGTTGAAGGTATACCGATGAACGTTCTTATGGATAGCGGGGCACTAAACGTTTCTCTGATATCCTCAGACGTTTTGCGCTACCTTTCAAGTCAACCATAGTCAACCTATTGTGTTCTTAAAGGTATTAGCAACCGCGAAATTGTAGTTACCTCTTTCGTTACCGTCACCATAGAACTTGACGAAATTTCGATCGAAGCAAATCTGATGGTTGTGCCTTCGTCATGCATGAATACATCCATAATCATAGGTACAGACGTTTTGAATCGGGATGGTGTGGTTTATGTAAGGACAAAAGATAGGCAATACCTCTCTCATTCTTCGCTTAAGAGGGTCGTTAATAAAATTTCCACTACCGATACTGTCAAAATTAACACCCCGCTTAAGGGTATTGATTACAATTCCTTATTAGGGGTAGTAAGCGAATACTCTATTTTATCTCCGGTACAGCGACTACTACTGTTAAAACGGGTGAGATGTCGATTAAGTTAACGAGTTATGAACCGGTCGTCTATCGCCCTTACAGGCTTTCTCATCAGGAGAAACTCAAAGTTAGGGATATAATTACCGATCTTTTTGATAAGGAGATTATCAAAGAGTCACAATCTGAGTACGCAAGTCCAATCATTTTGTTAAAAAAGAAAGATGGGTCAGATCGTATGTGTGTGGACTTCCGTGCTCTGAATAGATTGACTGTAAGGGACAGATATCCTCTGCCTCTGATCGATGATCACATCGATAGGTTAGGAAGTTACAAATATTTTACGAGTCTCGATATGGCTACTGGCTTTTACCAAATTCCGATTAATGTGAACTGCACTCGTTATACAGGGTTCGTTACGCAAGAGGGCCATTACGAATTGCTTAAAATGTCCTTTGATTTGACGAACTTGCCGGTAGTGTATCAGCGTAGCATTAATAACACTCTCCGTAGCTTTATCAATGCGGGGCATGTGTTGGTGTACATTGATGATTTTTGTATCATGAGCTCTTCTATCCCTGAAGGGATAGCTCTTCTTAAAGAGGTCCTACGTACTTTAACAAGTGCCGGTTTCTCTATAAACCTCATTAAGTGTTCATTTCTAAAAATCGAAATTGAGTACTTAGGACGTTTAGTTATGGAAGGTCAGGTAAAGCCGAGCCCCCGTAAAGTAGAACCTCTTACGAGGTCCTCTCCACCTCAAAATGTTAAACAAGTTAGACAACTCCTGGGCCTCCCGGGATACTTTCGCAAATACATAAGAAATTATGCGACTAAAACGGCTAGTCTTTCCTATTTAACTAAAAAGAATGTCAGATTTAACTGGGGACCGGAGCAAGAACAGTGCGATTAGACTTGATCCATACTCTCACGAACGCGCCGGTTTTAGCTATATTTAATCCTAAGTTCAAAACGGAAGTTCATACCGACGCCAGTAGTGCAGGTTACGGTGCAATTCTATTGCAAATTCATGTGGATAATAGTAGGCACGTCATAGAATACTTTAGTCGGGTCACACAAAATGCGGAATCAAAATATCATTCTTATGAATTAGAGACCTTGGCGGTCGTCAAAGCTTTGCAACATTTTCGGCACTACCTCATCGGTTTGCAATTCAAGTTAGTAACCGATTGTACCGCTCTTAAGTCAACGGAGCGGAAAAAAGACTTGTTGCCCCGCGTGACTCGTTGGTGGCTATACCTCCAAGACTTCAATTTTGTAATCGAATATAGGCAGGGTATTATGATGCCACATGTTGACTACTTAAGTCGCAACCATCCGGTAGTGGTCAATCAAATAACGCGTCCGCGAAATTGGGCACAGATCGCTCAGTCCGCCGATGATGAGACTCGTAACTTAACGGTTAAGTTACAAGAAGGACAGCTGGATACAAACCGTTATGTAGTTCGTAATGGGTTGCTGTGTTACAAATATAGCCAGACGGATGAGGACGCCAAGTTCTTGTGCTTTATTCCTAAGGGGTATAGGTTGAGCCTACTACGGCTCTTTCATGATGAACATCAGCATATAAACGCCGAAAAAACTTTGGATCTAATACGGAAGCTTTTTGGTTACCTGGTATGCGCAGCTTCGTACAAAAGCGCATATCCCACTGTATAACATGTGTTTCAAAGAAACGGGTACCCAGGCAGGCCTTGTAACAAATAAACTCGTGGCAGAAACCTTCGGAGCCATTTGAGAAAATTCATGTTGACACTTTAGGCCCTCTACCCACTTCAAGAATTACAAGTTCATATTAATTGCAGTAGATGCCTTCACCAAGTTTTGCCTCCTCTATCCTATTCAGCATCAAGACGTGTTGGAATTAAAAATATGCCTTGCAAATACGGTTGCTCATTTTGGAGCACCAAAATTAATAATCACGGATCGAGGGCGCATGTTCGAGTCGCAGGGGTTCCCATGCTGGATACAAAACTGGGCTCGTCAATACACTACATCACTCCAGAGATGCATCATGCAAACGGCCAGGTTGAAAGATATGTTAGGACGCTCCTAAATATGCTACGCTCAAAGCTCACCTCAATCCTACCTGGTCCGATACTTTGTGGGGACTCCAGTTGACGTTAAACGTAACACGCCAGAAAACCACGCAGTCATCTCCGTTAAAACTTTTGGTGGGTGTAGATGGTGCAACACCTTTAATACGCTCCGTCATTCGCGATCTGGCTGTTGATGATACGCGCCCTGATAGAGAATCGTAGCGAGACATTTGTAGGGCTAGGGCCAGTGAACTGCTGGATGATAACCGACGAAGACAAGATGACCGTGTTAATCAAAGTCGACAGGTTCCAAAGCAGTACTCTTGTGGAAAAATTTCTCGGATAAAAGTAGGTAAATAACTTACAAAGTGAAAGTAACAGTTTATGAATGTTTATTTTTATTTAAAAAGTTTATTTAAAAAGAAAAAAGTCTTACAAAGTCGGAAAAACTCTGAATTTGATATAAAAATTCGGAGTAATTCCAAAATTTCGGACTCTTCCAGAAGAGTTATTCAGTGTTAATAAATCTTTCTGCCGTGCAACGTTTATGGGTACTAAAAGAAATATATTAAAAGTTATTAAATACTACGAAAGTGTAATAAAGGGAAAAAAAAAATTTAACTAATACTTCCCCGGTTTTCCGTTTAAGAATTTGAAACTTTCTTCTTTGTTTAAAAAAAGGTTACCGTTACTGTCGATCAATATTATAAACTTTGTTTCTTCAATTTTTGATAATTATTATTAAAATCTATTATATCACAACGTTATTTGCCAATTTTTATTTTATTGTACTTTTATTACATAAATATATTTATAAATTAAGTAAAAATTAAAACAGCTGATCTAATTAGCTTTTGACAGGTTGAGTCAGTGTTGCCAGAGAAAAAGTCAATCTTTCGTCCTTAAGAGCATGTGTCAGAGGCCTAGTAGCATATCAAAGCAGTCAAGAATAACGACGTTAATAAGTCGGCGATTGCTAAACATCTACAGCTGTAGTCGGGCCGTAATCACTGGATGGAATTTCATAGGCCACGCGTATTTTCGACAGAACGCCATATTACATTCCACGGCTAGTGAAAGAAGCCATTGAAATCAAAAAACATCCAAATTTCAACCGGGAAGACGCACGTAGTACGTCCTTGATAAGTTTTCTTGGCACGTATTGATTTTTGAAAAGCTGTATATTTTGGAAACGATGATCGATTTGATCTTTCAAATGGCATTCAACTCAATTTAAATATTGCTTTAGCTAAAAAATCGGTAGGTTCAAAAATTTCGAAGCAATGTCAAAAAAATATTTTCGTCTATGATAGATCCCAAACAAATTTACCGATTTTTATCCAATTAACGGTACTTGGCGCAGTTTTTAAAGGAGAAACGATGATAAGATTTTGAAGTCAATCGGTATATTAGCCTGAAAGTTATTTCCAAAATATTAAGTAACTTTGCTAAAGAAAACGTAATTTTAATATTTGAAAAGTTGTAACCTTTGAAAGTAAGGTTCGGTTTTGATTTTTAAAAGGGCATTCGACGTAATTTTTATAGTATTAAAATATCGTAGAATACCAAAAAATAATTGGTTGAAATATTTCGAAGTTATGTCGAAAAAACACTTTTTTCAAAATTTTCGTCAACGATTACTTCCAAACGAATAAACTGATTTTGAGGCAATTTATGCATTAGATGTATTTTATTGAGGAATAGTTTTTGTACTCAATCGGTACATTAATCTGGAAGTTATTAAAAAAAAATTGTTTCGTCACAATTTGTTTAGGGTATTTTCAAAATTTCTCAAAATCTCTTAGGCCCATTTGGTACAAAATTTCAGGAAGTATAAGTTGAGCGGAATCCAATCGAATGCCACCAACCGCGTTTCAATCGGTCCAGGCGTTCAAAACTTATGAGTTGTTGACACACACACACACTCACACACACACACTCACACACACACATACATATAGACATACTGACGTCATCGCGAAAATAGTCGAAAATGGTTCCTAAGCCCACAAAACGCGGACATATGGTGAAAACTCCATTTTTGAAAATCGGAGCAAAATCAGTAACCTTCCTATCTATATACGTAGTGGGAAGTTAAAAAGTACAAGTGTTTTAATAGATTAATATTGTATTAAACTGGAGTGAATGAAAATGAATTAAACAAAATAAAACTACCAGGCCAAAGCTTAAACCTAAAAGTGCGATATTTTTTTAGTAAAATGTACCACTAAAGGGCACAGATCGTCGCCTAGTGTAGCTTTGTAGCATTTTTACTCGTTATTTGACCCTCCCGTTGGTCGAGTGGTTAGCGACCCTGACTACGCAATCAACGGGGCTCGGGTTCGATCCCCGACGGGGACAAGCATTTGTGTGATGAGCGTAAATGTTTGTATTTCTGGGTTTAGGTGTTTATTATATATTCTGGTATTTATATATTATGTATTTCTATGTATTAGTATCGTTGACTAACACCCATAACACAAGCAAATATTTGCTTACTTTGGGGTTAGATCAGTAAGTGTAGTTTGTCCCGTGAATTTTTTATTATTATTTATTTATTTTTATAATAGATGGCGTTAGCAGTAATAAAATTCTAATACAAAATGTATTTTCTATTTTTTTAATGTTTATGAAATAGCATTTTAATGGTAGATAATATATCTAGACATGAATTTAAACCACCACGTCAAAGCCCAAACCTTAAAGTGGGATACTTTTTCAGGAAAATGTACCACAAAAGTGCATAGAAAGTCGCCTAGTGTAGGGCTCGCTTCGCTCGCCATAATTATACTGGTTGTTGCCCAAGACTTCGTCCGCGCGGACTTCGTTTACTCCGCACAGCACCTCCCCCGTAGGTGACAGCTTGATAATATGTAGCCTATATGTTGACCCGACCTGTTAGTAATAGTCATGCAAAATTTGAAATAAATCCATGTACTACTTTTTGAGTTTACCCCGGACATACATACAGACAAACAGACAGACATAAATTCTAAAAACTATACTTTTGGCTTCGATATCGATTGTAGGTCACCCCCAAGTATTCTTTTAAAAAAAATTCAGTACAGTTTTGACTTTCCTACGATTTTATTGTATGTATAGATAATTTTTCATAGTACGGTCAATTACCTTAGTAAAAGACTATCTAATTACATTTCATTAAAACCAATAGAGCTGTTTTGGAGAAACAATTCAATAATACATGAATTACTCGTTTGGATGGAAATGGAGTTTTCACCATATGTCCGCGTTTTGTGGGCTTAGGAACCATTTTTGACTATTTTCGCGATGACGTCAGTATGTCTGTATGTATGTGTGTGTGTGAGTGTGTGTGTGTGTGAGTGTGTGTGTGTGTCAACAACTCATAAGTTTTGAACGCTTGGACCGATTGAAACGCGGTTGGTGGCATTCGATTGGATTCCGCTCAACTTATACTTCCTGAAATTTTGTACCAAATGGGCCTAAGAGATTTTGAGAAATTTTGAAAATACCCTAAACAAATTGTGACGAAACAATTTTTTTTTTAATAACTTCCAGATTAATGTACCGATTGAGTACAAAAACTATTCTTCAAAAAAATACATCTAATGCATAAATTGCCTCAAAATCAGTTTATTCGTTTGGAAGTAATCGTTGACGAAAATTTTGAAAAAAGTGTTTTTTCGACATAACTTCGAAATATTTCAACCAATTATTTTTTGGTATTCTACGATATTTTAATACTATAAAAATTACGTCGAATGCCCTTTTAAAAATCAAAACCGAACCTTACTTTCAAAGGTTACAACTTTTCAAATATTAAAATTACGTTTTCTTTAGCAAAGTTACTTAATATTTTGGAAATAACTTTCAGGCTAATATACCGATTGACTTCAAAATCTTATCATCGTTTCTCCTTTAAAAACTGCGCCAAGTACCGTTAATTGGATAAAAATCGGTAAATTTGTTTGGGATCTATCATAGACGAAAATATTTTTTTGACATTGCTTCGAAATTTTTGAACCTACCGATTTTTTAGCTAAAGCAATATTTAAATTGAGTTGAATGCCATTTGAAAGATCAAATCGATCATCGTTTCCAAAATATACAGCTTTTCAAAAATCAATACGTGCCAAGAAAACTTATCAAGGACGTACTACGTGCGTCTTCCCGGTTGAAATTTGGATGTTTTTTGATTTCAATGGCTTCTTTCACTAGCCGTGGAATGTAATATGGCGTTCTGTCGAAAATACGCGTGGCCTATGAAATTCCATCCAGTGATTACGGCCCGACTACAGCTGTAGATGTTTAGCAATCGCCGACTTATTAACGTCGTTATTCTTGACTGCTTTGATATGCTACTAGGCCTCTGACACATGCTCTTAAGGACGAAAGATTGACTTTTTCTCTGGCAACACTGACTCAACCTGTCAAAAGCTAATTAGATCAGCTGTTTTAATTTTTACTTAATTTATAAATATATTTATGTAATAAAAGTACAATAAAATAAAAATTGGCAAATAACGTTGTGATATAATAGATTTTAATAATAATTATCAAAAATTGAAGAAACAAAGTTTATAATATTGATCGACAGTAACGGTAACCTTTTTTTAAACAAAGAAGAAAGTTTCAAATTCTTAAACGGAAAACCGGGGAAGTATTAGTTAAATTTTTTTTTTCCCTTTATTACACTTTCGTAGTATTTAATAACTTTTAATATATTTCTTTTAGTACCCATAAACGTTGCACGGCAGAAAGATTTATTAACACTGAATAACTCTTCTGGAAGAGTCCGAAATTTTGGAATTACTCCGAATTTTTATATCAAATTCAGAGTTTTTCCGACTTTGTAAGACTTTTTTCTTTTTAAATAAACTTTTTAAATAAAAATAAACATTCATAAACTGTTACTTTCACTTTGTAAGTTATTTACCTACTTTTATCCGAGAAATTTTTCCACAAGGGTATAAAGCACCGACTTTATCTCTTTTTCTTCTTCTCTTGCTTTTGTTATTAAATATTCACAGTCTGTTGGCAAGTTGGATCCTGGGATGCGAGGACCCTACCAAGTCACTAAAGTGTTGTCTGGTGGCCGCTATGAGTTGAAGCTCCTATCTGGTGGTTACGGGAAGAAAACCCAGGCTGCGGCTCAGTATATGGTGCCGTAGAAGGGCGAGTGGTGTCCTGAATCCTGTGCGTCATTCTTTAGTCGTGAGTAATATGATGTTTGTATGCTACCTGAATCATTATGTGATTTGGAAGACAGGTTTATATTTTGATACCTGAGTCACTATGTGATTCGGAAGACTTGTTTATATTTTGGTACCTGAGTCACTATGTGATTTGGAAGACGTGTTTATATTTTTGATACCTGAGTACCTATGTGATTCGGAAGACATGTATTGTATTTTTGATACCTGAGTCCCTATGTGATTCGGAAGACATGTATTGTATTTTTGATACCTGAGTCACTATCTGATCCGGAAGACATGTATTATGCTTGTGATATCTGAGTCACTATGTGATTTGGAAGACATGTGTTATATTTTTGATATCTGAATACCTGATGTAAATCAGCAATGACTTGAGTATTGTCTAGTGCACAACACTAGGATACCAAATTTTGCGGGCAGCGTGTATACTCAGTCGTGGCATTTGTGTGGCATATAATGGCGCCTTGTATGTTGCACATGTATCGTGACAAGTATATGCAACCAACGTGTTGTAAATGAAACAATCCTCAAATTATTTTTGTTCGCAGACGATGTTGATGAGGAAGTACATGACCTTCATAACCCGACAGCTGGATCCAGCCGAGCACCGTCAAGGCCACTGCTTGATGATGAGGATATCAGAGCGCCAGGAGCCAATACCGAAGAATATTCACCGAACGTCGTCGTGGACGACTCCAAGTCAGGAGAGGCCGTATTAGATACAGAGTTGAATAGCCTATAAAAAGAGTCGCACAAGCGTTGTTGGTTCATTCGTGATTCGGCGTTCGTGGCAGCAAGTAGTGAGTGCGGTGATTCATTGTGCGTTAAATATTTTATTTATTATTATTAAATACTAAATTAAATTATTAATAATTTCTAAATTATTGTGTGTACCCAGTGTTATTGGAAATTAGTGTTTGATTATTGTAATTTGTGTTTTAATTAAAAATAAATAATTGTAATAGTTCATGTTTGTGTGTTTTTTCTTTGTTTTACATTCTGGTCCTAAAACTAGTATAACTTCTTACGGGCATACGTAAGTGT
Organism: Apodemia mormo; assembly: GCA_036924255.1. Classification (NCBI taxonomy): domain Eukaryota; kingdom Metazoa; phylum Arthropoda; class Insecta; order Lepidoptera; family Riodinidae; genus Apodemia; species Apodemia mormo. Next base: position 8,981,211 of record JAUPFN010000028.1, read on the forward strand.
ACACAGGCGCGTTAAATATGGTGATAGACGAATGGCAACCAACCAATAAAATAATGGCCGGCCGATGCACGCGAGCAAAGCGGCCGCTTCGTTTTGGGCGCATTACTATTGCAGGGTGAACGATATACCTTATAGAAAAATCTACGCTTGTTACTAAAATAGATATGTGTTAGCAACCGTGCTTGACGACAAGCACTAGCCGGCCAGATGTGCGGCCCACCTTTGTTATGCACCTGTTATTGTGAGATAATGACGTCATAACAACAATGGACAAATATATATAAAGAAGAATAGTATAAATAGACGGGGACAATTCATTGCACATTGGACACCATCTCATGAGTTACTCAGTGAACACACCAGTTTTTTTGCTATGGATACTATGACTAAAGGTAAGAACATTACATTTACGTATGAATATTAGTCTTAAGTAGCTACAACTAGTAAAATTTTACCGTCTAATATAGTCTTGAAAGGACTGATTTTTTTCATCTTTTCTAATGTTTGAGAGACTGCATCTTTTTGTCTCCACATGTCTCCAGGCTAGATTTTATATATATCGTAGACGTAACTCTAAACTAAGTTTTAAACGTTAATTTCTATGCTCTTTTTTTGCTATAAATTTTTATTTGTTTTTTTTTCAGAACACGTACTTAGTGTTTCGAAAATTGAATTTTTCGAAGAGGGGACCAAACACGAAAAATAAAACAGAAATTCGCGGCTTTTCGATTTCCTTTCAGTTAAGTTTGATCTATCAACCATAAAGGAAGAATCACTGCGCGAAATTAACAAGAACATCGCTGCTTATAGCACCAAAATAGCCCAAAAATGGAGTAGCGCAAGTCGCATCAGGGAAAGATTTTTATCGATGCATAAAACATGGCTAGAAGGCACGGACTTTCATTTCAGGGTGTCTGTTAACCCTCCAGTTGCCTCCACTTCAACTAAGTCTACAAAACGACCGGGAAGACCTCAAAAGAGCTTTGAGGAGTTATCGTACAAAACCAAGAAACGACGTGTGGACAGCATCGTTTCCGAGTGGAGTGCGGAAGAGTTGGCGACTGCTGCAGAAATAGCCAGTAGATCGGAAGGTAAGAGGAACGTTGCTCAAGCTATAAAACGCGCTAGTGATGGCACTAGTACAAGCAAAATGTCTCCTGCCCTAATGGAAGACTTCTCACCACTCTTGAAGCTTGTGCCTATTATATGTACTCTAAGTGTATTTGTCACACGTACAAAGCTACGAGGAGGTGGGAAATGTAGGCGGGACATCAAGTATTGCCATCGTATCACAGTCTACGTAAGTGTTTCGTATCCTGCTATCCTCCTACGGAGCACATTTCTGTAACGGAAATACGCGCAGAAATTAAGCTTCAGGCAATTATAGACAAAACTACTGAAAGATTAGTAAATTCACAAGAAGAAGTTATAAGAAGTGTGCTCCCACAAAAGTCATCATTCACTTTAATAAGTGGGGCTGTGACGGCAGTTCCGGCCACAGTACCTACAAACAGAAATTTGAAGATCATGAGGCCACAGATGAGTTTTTGTTTGTCTTTTGTTTCGTCCCGTTACGCTTATATGATGGCGATGATATTATTTGGCAAAACCCCTGCCCCTCCTCAACCATGTACTGCCGTCCCATAAAATTCATTTTTTCCAAAGAAACCACTGAGCTAACTGTGGCTGAAACTGATAAAGTGTTAGAAGAAGTTGCGCAACTACTTCCAACACTGTGTTCAGTTGGTGATACTCAAATTTTTGTTAAATATCATCTTCCATACTTAAAATTTTCATTTTAAGTATGGAAGATGATAAGATTTGTAATGCGTTAACAAATACACGTTCCTCCCAAATATTTATAAAACAACACCAAAAATGATGAATAATGACTTAAAGGACACTTTCAGCATAGAACACGATTTTAGTTTTGGTTTGTCCACTTTGCATGGTTGGATCCGTTGTTTTGAGTGCTTGTTACACATAAGCTATTGCCTTGATATAAAAAAATGGCAGGCTCGAAGTGCAGACGACAATCAGAGTGTGAAACAGCGCTCAGACAAAATCAAATTGTTTTTTAAGAAAGAAGGGTTAATAGTGGACAAACCATAGCCAGAATATGGAAACACAAACGATGGAAACACGGCGCGTAATTTTTTTGCCAATGCAGATGTTAGTGCAGAGATTACAGAGTTGGATGTTGAACTTATTAAAAAATTTGATATTATATTGAGAAGCCTTGCCTCTGGCTATGACATAAATTTAGAGAAATTTGAAAAAGTTTGTTGTGAAACGCGCAAGCTGTATTTAAGTCTGTATTCTGTATTCGTGGTATTTCATGCCTGCTACTGTGCATAAGATACTTGTGCACAGTACACAGGTTATAAAGACAGCGCTTATTCCGATAGGACAGTTTTACGAAGAAGCCCAAGAAGCGCGTAACAAAGACCTACGTCGATTTCGTTTGTACAATACGCTCAAGATATCTCGCACTGCCACAAATACAGACTTATTACACATGCTTTTAGCAACATCCGACCCTTTAATTAACGCATTTAGAGATGTGCCCAGGAAAAAGCCTGAGAAATTAAATCCAGAAGTTTTAAAATTGATAATCCCGCCTTCAGTGCCCATCACCCGACCATCGGTAAATGTTCCGCGTAATGATTATATAGAATCGGATTCTTCAGATAATGATAGTGATGGGGAATAATTCTAAGAAGTTCTTAATTTATTTTTAAGTAACTTTTCTATAATTATGATTATTTTGTTGAACAGTATTATTATAAAAGTAGCATAAAAGGGTATGATATTAGTTTTAAGCTAAGTATAGTTTTTAATGTGTAAGGAAATATACAATTTGCATTTATTCTCAATATATTATTTTTTACTTTGATTTTTTTGTTTTATTTTATGCATCACAACCCCAAATACCAAAGGTCCTCTAAAATGTACATGATATGTCTCAATATGCTCAAATGAAGCCATTTTATTAAAAAAATAATGTTGTCTACCTAGCTTGTTCTAGGCGAATCACAGTGCGGCGACGTAATGAGATTAAATCATTGATACGTTTGGAATTTAAATGTCATAAGTTGCAACTAATGATTATGTAAAATAAATAAAAGACACACATTTTGGAGGTATTATATTTTTGTGTACATATTCATGGTAAAGTTGACTTCTTAGTTTATTCGAGTTGATGATCACTAACCAATCAGCTGAGAAATTTTAAAGTGTGGGTGAGAATACTGATTGCTTTACGTGTATGGGTTTAGCGACAGCGGTTTTGATATAATTTGGAAAGCATGCCATTTTCTCCTCTATGATTCCATGAGCACCTTTTCATACACTGCTCAAAAAAGGTTTTGTGTATATTTGAATGACCTTTAAATTGCCTTTGTTTTCAGACATTCTTCTACAAACATCACTTGAAGCAAAAAGTTTTCCTTAATTTATATTAATTTATATTGACGAAAATTACCTAAACGTGTGTAATTCCTATGTAAACATTACACACATGATGTTTTATTGCATTGTGTATAATTAAATGGCACTTCAAATTGTCTATTGGTCTAAACGTTTTGTTACAGAACTTACAGAAATAATCGGTTCCCGTGCAGTGTGAATTGACTCATGACGACGCAAATTACCTAACTGTGTGAAACCCTTACTGCAGACATTACACACATAGGGATTTATGTCCGCTTAGGTACATAACGTCTGCATTGCAACATTGACCACTTTCCATGAAACGTCTACAATACTGCCTTATTTTTTGTTTGATTGAGTACCTAATTGATATTGTATATCTTGTTGATAATGAATACTTTTCTATGTAGTATGGCCACTTGAAAACTCCTTTGAAACAATTGGCCACTTGAAAACTCCCTTGAATCTATAGACTGTCACATGATTGTCATTTCTTATCTTTCATTTCTGTATTTTATATTATCCAAACCAAGTCAAACATGGCTTTGGTATTTGTAAAAAACCAAAAAGGACAAGACAGTTTGATAGCTGGTAATAGATACAATTTGAGTAAAGTGAATAACTCTACAACCTTATGGCTCTGTTATAGCCAAAGTCGAATGGGTTAATATGTGTATTAAATATGCTAAGTTTCCATTTGCATTCTACGTAATGTAATCGGAAACTTCTGTTGTTTCCTCAATTCTATTAACGAGTTTTAAATCAGATTGAATTGGAAATTCGTCGGGTGCAGGTCTCTTTCTTATAATAAAATTCAAGTAATACATTCTTTAAAGTGTTAATAAAAGTTTATTTTTAAAAAGCCAAACCTGAACCACCCCGTAATAGTGGTGTCAGAAGTGGGATACCAGCGTTGAAAATCCGGTTCCGTATATCGTTCCGCTGGTATTCCATAACGGTTCGCGAAAAATTAAAATCGTGATAAAATAAAACTCCATGAATAAAATAACTTTATGAACCAATTCGTCTCCGGAGTGTGATCTCGTGTCCTGTAGCCACTTCGTAAAAACTCAAGTGCATAGACTGTGTCTCGACAGTTAGCCTTACTTCGTAAGCCTGCAGACCAGTTCTGTATCCTGCACTCCTGCATTACGACAATCTCGCGCGTGTAAAATACGCACAGCTGCCGTTTCTGCCATCGTTCCTGACATTGTTCTGCTACTGTTCCGCTGGCGTTCCTGTTGTTCCTGACATTGGTTGCGTTTGGAAACGCGCCGCAACTGCCTGCTGATGCTCATCGTTGCTGCTATGCCGCTCAAGTTCCTAGTGTTCCTGTCCCTGTGAGTAAATTATCTGTTATTGCTACATTTCAGCTATATTTAATTAGTGTCGTTCAACATACCTATTCCTTGCCAATTTCTTATCCTTAGAGCATACAAATATAATTATCTATAAATATCAGGCAAATAATATACTTACATACTAACCTAGGAATCAAATAATCTAGTAGTTCTTTAAATTAATTTTAAAATGTCGACCGAAAGCAAAAAGGTAGAAATTTCACTAAGCGAACAATTTCCTATTAATGTATTATGCAATTTTATTAGCCCCTATAAAGGAGATCATGAAACTCTCACAGCCTTTCTTACTAATTGCCAGAATGCCTTAGATTTAGCATCGCCGTCTCAAAAAACATTATTAAATAAATATATTTTATCACGTCTAGAAGGCAAGGCCCAAATTGCATGCTCACATAAAATTTTTGAAGATTTTAACCAATTAAAATGTTTCCTTAAACAAAATTTCGGCGAAAGAAAGCATTATAATCATTTATTACTAGATCTACAGTTATGTAAGCAACAATTAAATGAATCCGTTTCACAATTTGCCTTGCGTGTTGAAGGTTGTCTTACTGATTCACAGTCCGAAATTTATAATTCTGATTCCTTAAAGAAGGATATATCTGGTCGAATCGCTATGACAGAAGATTTAGCACTATTTTCATTCTCCTTAGGGTTACATTCGCGTTTAAGTAATGATGTAAGGTGTAGAAGTCCTAAAAATCTAAATGACGCTATCAATATTGCTCTCGAAAAAGAGAAAATACAAAACTTTTTATATAAATCAAATCTTGCCACATCCAAGTGTAAAACGTGCGGAAAAACAGGACATACGGTGTCCGAATGTTTTAATAAAGATAGGCGTTCATATCCGCCACGTGATTTTTCGAAATTCCAAAATCCAAAACCTTTTAATTCAAATTATAATAATCATTCCAATTCCCATGCTTTTTGTAGATATTGCAAAAAAGATGGTCATGACATAAAAGATTGTTATAGAAGGAAATATAATAATGAAAAGCGTAATCATTCTAGTAATTATAACAAGTCCGCAAACGCGCATCATATTACATACGAGCCGCCGTTGCCATGTATATGTATGTATATGTATGAATGTACATGTATGAATAATTAATATTAGCTTTAAAATGACCAAGAAAGTCGCTACCTATGATACCGTCATATTCTAGACTTACATCGTCATCAAAGATGTGGAATTTATAATTATAAATATTATTAGATAAATAAAAATTAATTTGAGATGTACCTAAAGACTCGGAGCATTGCTCGACATTGTTTATTCCTTTTATTTTAACGATTTCACAGGACAAGATATATTTATTATTTAAGCTAGATTTTTTTATAAGTCTTATACTCGCACCGGTATCTATAAGAAAGCGTAATGGTCGCGTAGAAGATTCAGTTTTTAATTCTATGTGAGGCAATGATATTTTTGTAAAAAATGACTTTATCTCATATATTGGAGTATTAGACTCGATTTGATTTTTATTATTATTAATATTAGATTGGACACTTATTTGGGGCTGGCTACCCGTTTGGCGGTCCAACGATTTAGAATTATGGACACATCTTTGGGGCTGGTTAACCGTGTCGCTGTCCATGGATTTTTGATTTTGGACACATCTTTGGGGCTGGTTACCCGTGTCGCTGTCCATTATTTTTTGGTTTTGGACACATCTTTGGGGCTGGTTACCCGTGTCTTGGTCCATTGATTTTGTAATATGACTAAACGATTTAGTATTTCCTAAAGAAGTGTGTTGAGATGAATTATTATTATATTTTGATTTAAAATTAGAATAAGTAGATTTAATATTGGATTTTGTAGAAACAGATTTTGTAGAAAATTTTACTGTGCCTAAGTTACTCGGAAAACGGCGGCACTTATTCGTAATCCGATCATTTAGTTTAAAGCATTGTCGCCGACATTTTCACACGGAATTTCATAAGGTGTTGGTGACGATGGCAACGGCGGCTCGTATGTAATATGATGCGCGTTTGCGGACTTGTTATAATTACTAGAATGATTACGCTTTTCATTATTATATTTCCTTCTATAACAATCTTTTATGTCATGACCATCTTTTTTGCAATATCTACAAAAAGCATGGGAATTGGAATGATTATTATAATTTGAATTAAAAGGTTTTGGATTTTGGAATTTCGAAAAATCACGTGGCGGATATGAACGCCTATCTTTATTAAAACATTCGGACTCCGTATGTCCTGTTTTTCCGCACGTTTTACACTTGGATGTGGCAAGATTTGATTTATATAAAAAGTTTTGTATTTTCTCTTTTTCGAGAGCAATATTGATAGCGTCATTTAGATTTTTAGGACTTCTACACCTTACATCATTACTTAAACGCGAATGTAACCCTAAGGAGAATGAAAATAGTGCTAAATCTTCTGTCATAGCGATTCGACCAGATATATCCTTCTTTAAGGAATCAGAATTATAAATTTCGGACTGTGAATCAGTAAGACAACCTTCAACACGCAAGGCAAATTGTGAAACGGATTCATTTAATTGTTGCTTACATAACTGTAGATCTAGTAATAAATGATTATAATGCTTTCTTTCGCCGAAATTTTGTTTAAGGAAACATTTTAATTGGTTAAAATCTTCAAAAATTTTATGTGAGCATGCAATTTGGGCCTTGCCTTCTAGACGTGATAAAATATATTTATTTAATAATGTTTTTTGAGACGGCGATGCTAAATCTAAGGCATTCTGGCAATTAGTAAGAAAGGCTGTGAGAGTTTCATGATCTCCTTTATAGGGGCTAATAAAATTGCATAATACATTAATAGGAAATTGTTCGCTTAGTGAAATTTCTACCTTTTTGCTTTCGGTCGACATTTTAAAATTAATTTAAAGAACTACTAGATTATTTGATTCCTAGGTTAGTGAGTATATTATTTGCCTGATATTTATAGATAATTATATTTGTATGCTCTAAGGATAAGAAATTGGCAAGGAATAGGTATGTTGAACGACACTAATTAAATATAGCTGAAATGTAGCAATAACAGATAATTTACTCACAGGGACAGGAACACTAGTTTAAGTTTTAATCGTTGGATATTCGTTCAATCAGAGCCAGGAAAATGCCATATTACTTGTGAAAAATCAGATGTAAATTCAGATGTTATATTATTCGGCACTGGCATCTTGACCTTACCTAAACATTGTAAAGCATTTTATAAAACTTTGCAGTTCACCGCAGTTGACGAAACGTCACTGGGTAATGTAACTAATGTAGTTTCAAATTTTAACATTCTATTAGACGATTGTTGTGAACATTCAAAAATTAATAAAACGTTTACTAAGCTTCCACATTCAAACTTAAAAAATATTGGCAATTTTGATTCTTTGTTACATGCCAGCATCCATCTTCGATCTATGGAAGATGAGTTATCTAATATAGAAAACTCATCGCATTTTGACACATACGGCATTCATTATATGTCTTTAAGTTTATTTAGTAGCATTATATTTATAATATATCTTCTGTATAAATGCCGAAAAAATATAACCAATCATAAAAGTCCTTGTTGTATACAAATATTTAATCAGTGTCACAATTCAAAGTCTCGTAGTGATCATCCAACATCTCTTGTCGTATTTGAGGAAAATAGCAGTAGTAAAAATGACCCTAGAGTGGATGATAATTTTATAAACACACCGACTCCTTTAAAAAGAAACGTTGTGTTAACAAATCTAGTAAAAGATCACGAAATGTAATGTTATAGCATAAAATGTATCTAATCCTAATATCAAATGATTTAAATTCAATGTTGTCAAACTAAACTTAATATAATAATTTCTACGTTTAATAATATTTTTGTCTATTATAATTTTTGTCTTTTATAATTTCATGTTTATGTAATTCTGCATTTTAAAATACTTATGTTAGTTAAATACTTAATATAATAATAATAGTAATAATTCGTTTCAAGAAATAGTGTTACAAAGATAATATATCTAGTTTGTTTAATCGCCTATTCCGCTATACGTTAGCACGCAAATTCATTTTCAATTGTTTTGAATTCAATTTATATTTATTATGTACACAATAATTATGTGGAAAATTAAAAAAAAGAAATCTTAAAGTTATATGTACGACTTAGATTTAGACGAAAGCTGTTTTTCCTTTTAAAGATATAATTGAATAGAATCCGATATATTAAATAATTTTTGTAATTTAGCTTCTTTTTGTATACTCCAAACGGAAGTCCAATATCTCGTGTTAGTTTTGTTTTAATCTCTCATCACTTTGAGATGTGATGATCGATCTTAACGGGGGGATTGTTATAGCCAAAGTCGAATGGGTTAATATGTGTATTAAATATACTAAGTTTCCATTTGCATTCTACGTAATGTAATCGGAAACTTCTGTTGTTTCCTCAATTCTATTGACGAGTTTTAAATCAGATCGAATTGGACATTCATCGGGTGCAGGTCTCTTTCTTATAATAAAATTCAAGTAATAAATTCTTTAAAGTGTTAATAAAAGTTTATTTTTAAAAAGCCAAACCTGAACCACTCCGTAATAGCTCCCATTAGACGGTCACGCAAACGCCACTCAAAACCATCAGTCATGAATTACGTTTGCGCGAGTGATTGGTGGTGACTGATACCGACATTAGACACTCACTCATGACTTCTTACCGATCCCGATGACCCGTAACTCTGGCCAACGGTTTACACGAAAGCATTACACAACTACATTCGCGACACTGTCATCGCCGGCGGCGACGAGCGACTTCGGCGAACCGAGCCCGAGGGCAAGGTTCAGCCGACGGACTGATAGGGTTTTATGTTACTGTGTATATTTAAATGTCTTTTTAATTTGCTCTTTTCTCTGAACGATTTTTTACAAAACTCACAAGCAAATGGTTTCTCTCCAGTGTGAATTAACTCATGACGACGCAAACTACTTAACCGCGTGAAACCCTTACTGCAGCCATTACATACATAGGGTTTTATGTTACTGTGTGTACGTACATGGCTCTTCAAGTTGCTCTTCAATTTAAACGATATGTTACAAAATTCACATGTGAACGATTTCTCTCCAGTGTGAATTAACTCATGACAATGCAAATTACTTGAGCTTGTGAAACCCTTACTGCAGACATTACACACATAGGGATTTATATCACTGTGTATATTTAAATGGCTCTTTAATTTGCTCTTCTCTCGGAACAATTTTTTACAAAACTCACAAGCAAATGGTTTCTCTCTAGTGTGAATAAACTCATGAGAACGCAAATCACGAGAGATTGTGAAACCCTCACTGCAGACATTACACACATAGGGTTTTATGTTACTGTGTGTATGTAAATGGCTCTTCAAGTTGTCCTTCCGTCTAAACGATATGTTACAAAATTCACAAGTGAATGGTTTTTCTCCAGTGTGAATTAACTCATGACGCCGCAAATCATTTAGCTGGGTGAAACCCTTACTGCAGACATTACACACATAGGGTTTTATGTTACTGTGTATATTTAAATGACTCTTCAAGGTGCCCTTAAACCTGAAAGATTTTTTACAAAACTCACAAATGAATTGTTTCTCTCCAGTGTGAATTAACTTATGACAACGCAAATTACTTGAGCTTGTGAAACCCTTACAGCAGATATTACACACATAGGGTTTTATGTTACTGTGTACATTTAAATGTCTCTTCAAGGTGCCCTTCTGTCTAAACAATTTTTTACAAATGTCACATGTGTATGGTTTCTCTCCAGTGTGAATTAACTCATGAATACGCAAACTATTTAAACGCGTGAAACCCTTATTGCAGAAATTACACACAAATGACTTGTTATCACTGTGAGTTTTCAAGTGTCTCTTTAAAGTGACCTTTTGATCAAAAGCTTCCCCACAAATACCACACCAGTATAACGCACCCTCATTTTTCTCATAATTTACTTGAAAATGTCTAAGTCTCGTTAATACAACGACAGGTGTCTTGGAAGATGCCACTTTAGTCCTTACATCTACTGCTTGATCAGCGCTTTCTTCTAACTCTTGTAACCTCCCATACTGACCTGCAAAAAACTTAATATCTATAACATCTCATGCGCTAGTTAATGAAAAAACAATAAGTTTATTTACTTCCAGAAGAAATTTTACACTCGGTCTGGACAATTGTATAAAATTTCTTTAGTCCATGTCTTAATTAATGATTAATGATTAATCATAAGGCTCACTTTGAATCATAAAAATATAATCATATTATCAAAAGCTCCAGTTTAGTACAAGGATTAAGTAACTCGCACTTAAATTAAACAACTATTTTAAAAATGGAGACAAATCTATATTAATATTGTAAATGCTAAAGTTTGGGTGTTTGGATGGAAGTACGTTTGTTAGAGAGACCGCACACCGCTTCATGCTACTGCGATCAGATCGCATGTTTTAGCGATTGCATCACAAATTTGCTACTTCGAAATCGTGCCTCTCAGCGACTGCGCCAATGCTAGACCGAATCGACAATAGTGATGCCGTTTAATAATCGACTATCGAATACTTCCCTATTTGTAAAAGTATTGTTTACTTTTACAAATTAATTTATAAATTTCATACCTTATATATTTGATATCTTTTTTTTCTTAAAAAATAGTAACAGTAACCCAAGTTGGTATCAATATAAAAATACACTGACATCACTTTATGGTCTTTGTTAAATTACATTGCTGTTAAAATATACCGAATAGTACCTACCATCAATTGGAAAACTATCAATAGGCGACTATCAAAAGGCCTATTTATTATATAATGGAGAACTTGTATTAGTAAAATATATATTTAGGCAAAGTGACAAATGTATCACCCCAATAAATTTTTTATGAAAATTTATTATGAAAAGTGCCAAATGTATTAAAAATATACATTAGCCAAATGCAACATCCTCGTAATACAAATATAAAAAAATAACAGTTAGTATGCCTGGACGAAGTGAAATGTATAATATAAGGAAGGTAATAATGGTCTGTGTGATGGGTACGATGGATTGGTACCTGGTGGATTCTAGGTGTTATTTATGTGTAACGAGCGCCACACCCAGAGGCGTCACACAGACTCCCTCCATAAAGCCAGATAGCAAAATTTTAATCTCAAGGCGGCTGATGAGGTAATCACTTATCAAAAAAAAAAAAAAACTAAGTTCAGGACCTGAAAAGCAAAATCCCACAATAAGGCAGGAGATGAAACGAGAGAGGCGGACTTGGATGAATGGTATATATTGGTCTCTAAGTTAGAGTCGCATTTTATAATAGTTTACGAACTAGAATTATGGTAAGAGAGTTCAAAGTTCATAGTCAAACACTATTCTTTTGTGGAATCAATTACCCTCGGGGGGTGTTTCCAAACGGATATGACTTAGGGACCTCCAAGAAACGAGCTTATTCATTCTTAAAAGCCGGCAACGAAGCTGCAAGACCCCTGGTATTGCAAATGTCCATGGGCGGCAGTGATCACTTACCATTAAGTGCATCACCTGCTCGTTTGTCCTCTCTGCTATATAAAAAAAAATACCAGTGATGGTAGATTTTTACATATTCGGTAACTGATATATCCTTTTATTCATACATGTTGATAGATACATTAGCATAAAATGTATTGCAATTAATTCATTGAGTTCTAAAATGTGCTTATTTTAATTATTACGTAATTATTTATGCAGTGCAAAAACTGTTTTCTCAAATTAGTAGATTTGGTTGAATTAGTAGTAATTTGCAAACTACGCACGGCCACACTTATATATGGCGCTTTACTGAGTAGAAAGAGACACATTCCACCAATGTCGTTGTACTCTTCGGAACAATTTTGAAGCGCACATGAACATTCAGATAGTATGTAACTTCCTTGAGCCTAAGACAAATTATAATATCGATATTTATTGATAGTTATTGATATTTTTAATATATCACAAGATAGCAAACGAGCAAACAATTCTCTTCTTGGAAAGAGACATCCATCGCCCATAAACACTAAAGATGGCAATAAGATTTACTAATCTTATTACCATCTTTACTATCTTTATCTTTACTAGATACGTTATAATCAGAAAAGTTTGGCTACAAGAGTTCAGACAATTTCGATAAAATGTGTGACTTTTATTTAAGTTTTTTTTATATCACAAGATAGCAAACAAGCACATGGGTCTCCTGATGGAAAGAGTCAACAATCGCCTATAGACACCAAAGGTGTTTTGCTATCTTTTGGCACAGGCAAATGGTGTGTTGCTATCTTGTGGCGAGGTCTAATGCCACATGCATAAGTTTACCGGCTACCTTCGCCTCCAAACCGGAACACGACAGCGACAAGCACTGACGATATTGGGGCAGGAATAGGTGAAGCAGTAGCATCAGACCCGGGCGAGACAATGCAGAACTCTACCACCTATTAGCCACGATATTAGTGACTATAGCCAATCGGTCGCCTTTTATGACCTGTCTAGCAGAACGGCAGTTGGTCTATTCTTTATAGGAGCTGGAACCAACATGTGATTGTTCCATCACGTCATCATCATCATAATTCATTTATACAGTCAAAACCTTTTAAGACGACACCGCTTACAACTAAATATCGGTTATAATAAACAAAATCATAGGTCCCGGCTAGATGCCATACGAATGCCTTATTTAAAACACTGCTTAATACGACATTGGTTATTACGACATACCGCTTTAAGCGACCACATTGACTAATGTTTTTAAAGAATTATAACTATTGAGACGACCGACTGTTAGCTGAACAATCTAACTAGATAAGTAAAAATACATTTCACGTTGTATAAATAAACTGCAATTATCGAATTTATGATCTAGTGTAATTCTTAGTAACTAAACAAAAGCATGCTAAGTTTAGGATCTTTATAATTGTATTCACTAAATATACGTGCAATCCTTATCTTATCAAAGCTGCATTTCTCAGTCTATTTGTTACTTATTTAACACAGAACGCAACGAGCAACAGCAATGAGTTATTTCATAAACTTAAAAAAAAAACTAAAAACACGCGTATTTTATCAAAGTTTCAAATATTTTCGTGTTTAAATGTGAAGCTAAATTTGTATATGTATAATTTTTAATATGTATAGTTTTCTTAAAAACACGACCGGTTATTATGACTATCGGTTTTTACGACCAAATATGTGTAGTTCCTTTAATGTCGCTATAAAAGGTTTTGACTGTAGTTATAATTGATTTATGTATTTTTTTGTGTTATATTTGTGATGTAATATTTTATGTTTCCCAAAAATAAATAAATAAAAATCTGACCTCTGATTATTGTGTTTGCCATAAAGCATCAATTAATTGAGTTTTTTTTATATTGCAAGATAGCAAACAAATAGAGGATTTTCCTGATGGAAAGAGAAACCATCGCTTATAGACACCAAAGATGTTAACGGCGTGTTGCTATCCATGTGGTGGATGGGCAATGCTACATGCATAAATCTACTGCTAACTTATCCTCCAAACCAGAACATGACAATGAAAAACATTGATGCTATTACGGCAGGCTAGTTGGTTTCCGCTTTAAAATACGTTAGAACACAATAATTTTCAACCAACAAAAAAACGGAGGCTATCAGTTTGACATAATATATGCATGTATGTAATTTTTGGTATTTGATAAAATATTTGCGTTTGTTCTTGAGCACATGTATTAAATTTCGTAAATGTACATACATGCATGTTTGTATGTATATATGTTCTTTACAAACTTGTCGGGAACTAAAAGTCATATCAAGATAATTTTTTTCAATTTAAATCAAGTTTAATCAATACTCCAACTTAGGCAACTGTACAAGTTTTATCAAAATCGGTTTAGTAGTTTTTGAGATATGGGGAATCTATAGTTGACAGATATTTAAGTAGGTTTAATTTTTTAAATTACTTTTATTCACTACTTGATATTAATTTCAAATCTATAACTAAAAAAGTTATAAATGTTTCTTATTTTTTTCCGTTTTTTACTTCGTTCATAATGTTTGTGTTCTGGGTTTTGCAAAATTTCCTCCCACCAGAATCGAAATTAATTTTTAATATTTATTAATAGGAAGGTAGTTAAAAATGTTTTATAGAGTGTAGTTGGTTGATGTCAAGTATAACACTAACTCTCACTCTGCGGAAGCCGCACACGCCGCTCGCGGCATCCGCATGTGTGCGGAGTGTAGCAAACTAGTAACTCAATCGCCGCGATTGACGTTTGCAAGTGTGCGGGGTTGAACGATCAGTCGCTGCATTTAGCTACTAAAAGCGACTGAATCGCCGATCGCCGATGCTAAAAGCGGCACAAAAAAACAAAACAGGTGTACGGTCTCTCTTACTCAATCACGCAAATCTACTGAACGTATTTGAATGCAATTTGGCACAAAGGTAGATGATGACCTAGAATACACAAAGGCTACTTTTATCCTGGAATAATTAGACTCGCCAAAAACTGCTATAACGCCGTGGGCTGCACACAGCAGCTAGTATAACATTTGATGATTCACAATTTGATCTAACTTTGTGGTTAGGTTAGCAAACTGTTTGTTTGTGATATGTGTGTTAGTCAACAATAATACTTAGAAATACACATATAAATACTTTAACATATCAATACACACAAACCTAGAAATACGAACATTTATGTTTATCACCCAAATGTATGTCCCTGTCGGGGATCGATCCTGGGCTCCATAGTGTGTATTCAGGGAGCCAAATCTATCAATAACAATAAATACCGATGTATAAGTATCTTCACGCCCGTATCCCCGAAGAGGTGGGCAGAGGTACAATACGTGCACCCATGATTAGCCGAAGATACTTGGTCCCACAATGTGATAGGTGGCAAGCCTATCGCCAACCAGGCACTTTCCAATCCCGAGCAACGTTGTTTTTATCAGAAAACTGAAAAACACATTTTTGAATTGCCCGACCCAGAAATCGAATCCGGGACCTCATGTGGTCAACTCCGACACCGGACCACTAGACCACAGAGGGGACTGTATGATACTGATGTATGATCGTAACAAGCTACCAATTAATACTTTTGATGATTGGCCAGAGTTTTCAGTACTAATTGTGAACGGACAGAACTATGGCAATGATTAGTACGGATCAATTACTGTCAGAAGGATGTGCTGCAATGACTCAACATTTATTGTAATGCAGAAATGTGAGTAATGTATTCACATGCTATTTAAGACTAAAAACTAATTAACTATTTATGTAGTTTCTGCACAGAGAAACCACTTTATGTGTTTAAGACTTTTCACATAATTTATTTGATTTAAAAAGTTTTATTTTTAAATAATCATTGTAATTTGAACTGCACAGAACCAATACCTGATATATTTGGGTCTGGCGTCAGTTCAGTATCTTCACTCTTGACAATACTTGTCTGATAGCTGGGACCTGGTTCACTAGCCGTACTCCATCCTAAAAAAAACTTTTACATTATCATCTGTATCTATATTAATATTATAAATGGGAAAGTTTGGATGTTTGGATGGATGTTTGTTACTCAATCACGCAAAAATAACTGAACAGATTTGAATAAAATTTGGCACACAGGTAAATGCTGACCTGGAATAGCACATAGGCTACTTTTTATCCCGGAAAAATTTGGTGATTCCAGTTACAGCAGTCAAGATTTCCAAACACCAAAGAAAATCTTCTCTTTGTTATTTAGGAGTTTTCAGTTTGGGAATATTTCAGACACATTATTAACGAGATGACTTCATCAGCATAGTGGCAAGGCAACATGGACAGGGGAGCGGGGCTCTCCATTCGGGGGGATCCGGGGGTGAAGCCCCACGTCTCTCCGAAAGGAGAGAATTAGAAAAAAAATTAAAAAAAATTAATTCAATGCCACAGTTGAAGTAGGTTAGTTAGGTTCTCTTTAGATCCCACACCCAGGAAAAGGATACCTACATGGGGCTACTCCCACCAGACTTATTACAGAAAAAGGTACCTAGTATTTTATTGCAATTATGAAGATAAAAAAATATGTGTTTTTAATTATTTATGTAATAATATGGTGTTATAAAAGAATTTTTATGATTTTCTGCAATATGTTATATGTTTATGAAGTGCCATATTTCTTGGCAATCATTTCATTAATATTTAAAACATGAGAAATAATGATTATGATTTTGAACAGATTTATTAAAAACATCTCATAAAAAATAGTGCAAATAATTTAAGATTGATATTTAAAGTGTTAAGTATTTGCATACGTTTTGAGGTTAGGTTTGGCAAGTTTTTGGCATATAACTTTTTTATAAACATTTCCGTAGGGGGCAGTTTTACTGGACTAGACTCCCACCCTTTCCCAACCTCAATTTCGTGCTGCCCATTTACAATGCAATCCTAGGTAATTTCTTACAAACGCCGCATTATGTTACTTAATTCATCGCCTCCAAGGATTTAAGAGTTGGCATTAGAAACAGACCGCATAATTTTTGTATTTCTGGGTGGTGGGTTGGATAGGCCTTTCTAATGATACTACTCCCGCCACACAGAAACTCTAGGTTTTTAATACCTATTTTTCTGAACTAGTAAGTAAACTACCTGTGTAGGTTAGGTTTGGTTAAAGCTAAAAATATATACAAAAACGTTTAAAAGGCAACCCGGAAGGGGGGGCGAGGGGGGCGGAGCCCCCTATTCCAGAGCGATCGAGGGGCGAAACTCCCGCCACTTAAAAAAAAATTAACTCAATGCACAATTGAAGTAGGTTAGCTAGGTTCTCTTTAGATCCCACACCCAGGAAAATGAGCCCCGCGCAGTGGGGTTCCGTCGTCACATTGCTACCAGACTTGTTACAGAAATAAGTAGTATTTTATTACAATTATGAAGATAAAAAAATGTGTTATGAATTTATTAAAAAATTTGTTGTTAAAAAAGTATTTTTATGATTTTCTGCAATATGTTCTATATTTAATAAGTGCCATATTTTTGGGAATAATTTTATTAATACTTATTTATGATTTTAAGTTAGACAAAACAAGACTTATTAAAAAAAACTCATAAAAAATAGTGCAAAATAATTTAAGATTGATATTTGAAAAGTTTTTAAGTATTGTTTAAGTGTTTTTAAGTATTTTGAGGTTAGGTTTGACTATAACCTATTTTGCCTATAACTTTTTTTATAAACATTTCCATAGGTTTACTGGAGCTGAGTAGACCCCCCTCCACCCCGCCTCTTCCCCAATTTCATGAGGCCCGTTTCTAATGCAATCCCGGATTTAATATTGGCTGGAGACAGTTTAGTTTACTCTTAGCAAGGAGACATGACCATGGACAGCACTTCTAAAAGGGGTGACTTATGCTATGAACTTGTCCCTTGTGTCTATTATTTACAATAACACGCTAAGCAAACAATTAGCGACGCACCTTTATTGACATTTTCCAATTCCGTTTTAATTTTTAAAGACTCCATATCTTCTTCGTATTCGTAATTCTTACCCATTTCCACTTTAATTACATCTGCCTTCAAAATTAATTCTGATGTACCATGGAAAGAATAGCAATCAATGTCTTCTTCAATTTTTATAGACATTGTTGCTGCACATTGAGGTTAGTTAAAATTTGCAAGGATAGCTTTCTGAATAGTCCTCTATGTTATATTTTAAATAGGAATTAAGCAATTTTATAATAACTAAATAATGTTTTAGATTCTTGAGACAAAACTTAAATAATAAACCCAATCCCGAAAGTCTGTTTGTGGTCTGTTTTTAGTTTTATTGTGGGCGTTTAATGAACGAACAGTTTTTTTAGACTGTTTCTTGAACGAATGCGTGAACGAATAAACAGTCTAACGTTATTTGGTAAACTAGTTTATGGATGAACTATGTAACGCGTCTTTATAACATTCGCGTATGGACTGTTGGTTTCGTGAAACGTTTAGCGCCACCAAAATAGGTATCATATTCACGACGCCGAAGAGTGGAGTGGTAGTCGAAAGTGGCCATAATATATGTACATAAAATGAACTTCTAAATACGCCAGGTTCATGTATTAGATATACATAAACCTGGCCTATTTAGAAGTTATCTAATATTTTTCATTTAAAAAATAAATATAAATATATCTAATATTTAATTTTTAAATAAAATATTTTTAAGAATATAATTTTATAATCGTAATAAACCTGCCAGTCCTACGCCTGGACAAAGTATGAAGGGCAGTTCAGTTCATTTCTATAAACAGTTAACAAGTAAATAATAATCTTCGTAGAACGATAACTACAACGTAATAATCATATTCAGTCTAGGAAGTAAACTAGTCGAAACTTAAACTGTTTTTTCCAACTAGTTTATCGTTCACGGTAAACAGTCTCGTTGCGTCGACGAAAATTACGTCAACGACCACCACTAAAGCACAGACCAATAATTAGTAAGGGTGTGACTGATATATTAGTATTCGCTAAGATATTAGTAATATTGAAAGGATTCGTGGATTAGTAATCCGGCGAACTGTAATATGCTAATATTTCATATTCGCCTAATATCTGTAACGGGTATCCAAAATGAATCGGATAATATCATTCGATCTTCGGAATAGTTCGGATTCACTAGATTGGCGCCCGTTCGGATTCGTGAAAATATTAAAATATTTTCACGATACGCCGCGTCGTACGTACGAATGAGACAGGCGTATTTCCTGCAGTATGCTGTTGTTTTAAGGTCCAAATTACAATGAAATATTAGTTAATACTGATATATTAGTTAAGATATTTTTCTGCCGTATCAGTATAAGATCTTATTACGGTTGCTTTAAGGTCCAAATTACAGTAAAATATTAGTTAAGATATTTTCCTGCCGTATCAGTATCAGATCTTATTACTGTTACTTTAAGGTCCAAATTACAGTGAAATATTAGTTAATACTGACATATTAGTTAAGACATTATAATATTTGAAAGTGAATATATTAGTATCACCTAATCTTGAGAAATATCGGTATTAACCCATCTCTAATAATTAGAGTACTACGCTACGTGTAGGCTGGCTCAGTGAATTTGGTCCCACTTTTTTTGATTTTCAGATTTTTGATATTTTTAATTATTTGTTCGTCGTTCGTTCTTTAATGTTCGATTGTAAAAATTGTTTGTTCGTCTTTTATTTATTTATAATTAATTAAACAAATGATCACCCTTAAGTTGGCCCCCCTTACTAGATATGAGGGGTATAGAAGCAAAAGCGCTTCAGTCCAAAAATGCATTTTATTACACTGAGCAAACCAAATTGTAGCGATCAAAAATGGCAAAAATATAGTATAATCGTCACCATGCAAATCCAAATCAATCCTACATAAAATTCACTTAGAAAGTAATGATTACATGCAAAACCACCTCAATCCAAATTTTGTTAGGAGCAAATCCGCCTCAGTCACAATCAACCAATCAGAAGCAGCCATTTCAAAATTTCTAAGATGGCGAATCAATTACTTTTCATAGTAAGTTGACTGCGCATAGCGCGTGTTTAATTTGTGTTTTTTATTAAATTACTTATTGTAATGGAAGAAAAAATTACACCAGCACGTGCAGGACGAACTCGAAAACGTCTGGTAAATAAAAATCAGTGGCGACGAGTGAAGGAAAAGGCAGAAAGGTAACAAACAACTTACTAATATTTTGGCCGTTGTGATAGGGTAAAGTAGGGTTTGCATAGAAAGCTTCTTCTAAATTTTATTTCAATTTTTATTAAATTAATAATTAATTATTGCAAAAAGCTCCTAACATACTAACATTTTATTCAGAATATACTGAATTGCTTTTTTCTGCTTTTAGTAATGGGTTTTATTTTCCTTTGGTTAAGTTATTCTGCAAAAGATCTCCCGATTTAATTCTTTTATTTAATTTTTTTTACAATGAGCAAGAATATTATTTTATCTTTACTTTCCATAAATAATTATAATACAATATAATCTACCTTACCTGTAACTAATTTGTTAAGAAAATTAATAAAATTCTATATTCTAAACTTTGTTTTATTTTGCAATCGGTACCTTACGCTACCGCCATATTGACAGTTGACGAATTAAATAGTGACATGCAAATTCGCTTCGATCCAAAGCAATGAAAAGCAAACATGCTTTAGTCCAATGCTTAAATGCAAAAACACCTCAGTCCTACACTATTTCTTAAATAATAAAGAATTTATGTATATTTGATTTGATTCGATTATTGTTATTTGAAAAATGTATTCTATTGAATGTACTAACATCCGTTTCTGATAAAAAATACAATTTATTAAGACACAATGGAAATTTGCGGTTTACTCAGTTTAGGTGTTTTGTGACTGAAGCGCCTTTGCTTTTATACCCCTCATATCTTTATTTTTATCACTTAGATTAATTAATTTTGATTAATTATCGTTTGTTCGACGACTATTGGTGATTGTTCGATCATAAAAACAATTAAATTCCCAATTATTATTTATTTTATATCTAATATGCAAACCATTACCTCACGCCTACATTGCGCATGCGCCAGCAGTCTCAGTCTAATGGCGACTGAGCGATGCGTAGTGCATGTCATGTAAAAAAATGACATTATAAATTATAAATAATGCTCCATTTCGAATATCATCAAATTATACGATTTGAATGAAGTATTTATTCAACAGTGTGAGTACCTCGATTAAATATAAAGGTATTTAATTCTTATTAGGAAATATTGTAGGTAGTTCCGATAGTGGTAAATTTAACACGATACATAAAAAAAAATCTGCACATTTTTTGAGGTTAACTAATAGTACATCTAATATATACATCTTTAACAGAATTATAAATAGGCTTATCATTTTAGCAAAGAAACAAATTAAAAACAGTTGTATGATATACACACCCACACACATATGTACATATATAAGAAATTCATATTTAATTAGAGTAATTACTCTTTTTGTTTACTCAACAAACAGCTTTATGTGGCTTTATGAGTTAAGTACATATATTGGACGTAATGCATGTAAATGGACTATATAGACATTAGATGTTTTTCGATGATTATTAATGAGTACATAATTTATTAATAATGATTCTTTTACAACTAAACATTCGAAATGGAGCATTATTTATAATGTCATTTTTTTACATGACATGCACTACGCATCGCTCAGTCGCCATTAGACTGCTGGCGCATGCGCAATGTAGGCGTGAGGTAATGGTTTGCATATTAGATATAAAATAAATAATAATTGGGAATTTAATTGTTTTTATGATCGAACAATCACCAATAGTCGTCGAACAAACGATAATTAATCAAAATTAATTAATCTAAGTGATAAAAATAAAGATATCTAGTAAGGGGGGCCAACTTAAGGGTGATCATTTGTTTAATTAATTATAAATAAATAAAAGACGAACAAACAATTTTTACAATCGAACGTTAAAGAACGAACGACGAACAAATAATTAAAAATATCAAAAATCTGAAAATCAAAAAAAGTGGGGCCAAATTCACTGAGCCGTGTAGGCTTGGGCCTAACCGGTCTCTACAGAGAAGTAACAATTTAGTTCATAATCCAAGGATGAACTAGTTCGCTCTATTAGTTCATTAGTTCTTTTTTGAAATAATTTAGAAAGAACAATAAAAAAAGAAAAAATATAGTTATGATTATTGTAAGTTTTGTTTATTGTTATTTAAAAAATACTATAAAAATTTTACACGTCCATTTATGTAATATGAGATTTTTTATTTAAATAATGAAAAGTAAAATAATTTGTATTAATGATTAGTCAACAGCTAGGCTAGTTCCTAGTATAATGTGTAATTTATTATATTAGAATATTTAAAAAGTATGAATTTTTACAATTAAAGTTGACTTTTTTGTTATGGCCCATAAAATCTTTTATCGAAATCAAAACGAAAAAATAAAATGATTTATATTAATAATTAGTCATAATTACCGTGATATATAATAATAATAATCATTTATTTGTAACAATAAATGGGAATAGAAGAAAAAAAATTCAATTTTAATTAAACATACCGTAAAATAAGACATAAATGGTATTAGTGTTCTGTTTGATAATTAGCCAGCAATACTTTCAGTTGACGATTGTTATGATTTCATATGATTTGACAAAATTTCAACCATGGGGATTTGAAGTTGTTTAGTATCGATATCGATTATCGAAATATCAAGGCGCGCACAATAAAAGTAAATAACTCGGTTGGTCACATAGCGCCATTGTCTAGTAAAGTGGACGCTAACAGAAATATAAAAAGAACTAAGAGCGGGATTTTCAATGAACTAGTTCGCATAGTACACCTAAAGGAGCGCTCTTCCCACCTAGGTCGTTCGCGAACAGCGCTGCCAACTTCCGGGTAACTACCCGCATCAAATTACCCATTTGACGATGAACTGAGTAGGCGGGTAATTTCGCAGGTATTTGTTGACTTGAGGGTAAAAGTGGGTATTTTGTTTTGTACAATTTTAGTTTGGATGCTAAATCAATGCCTATATTTTTACAATGTAAAAACAATGCATATTGCCTATGGTGAGAGAGTCACCAAGGATTGGAACTATTTTAAATATTTCATATTGGGAGAAAAATAATGCTACTATGAATGTGTAAATCTGAAGGAAGTAATAATCATATTACTTGTTCCACTTTTTTCTAATGCATCAGTCGAAAAACTATTCAGTAATTTGAGAAATATTAAAATAGACAGCAAAAACTTTCTAAATACCGACAGTATTGTTGCATTATGGGTTAAACGAGAAGGTATTTGAAAATATATCATCGTATATATCGAAAATATGGCATCGTAGCATTTCAACCTAATGCTGACATACTAAAAACAAAACTGTGGTACAAAAAAAGTTAGTTTAGGTAACATTTTTCATTAAGTTTCAAAATTATACGCAATGACTACAAAAAATCGTATTGTTAATAGCCCTAAAAATAGCAATGACTACAAAAAAAAACGTTTTGTTAATAGCCCTAAAAATAGCCTCTTTACTGGTATTTTAAGTTTGAAGGCGGGTAAAAGCGGGTATTTTTATGACTGGTTGCGGGTAATCTCCAGCGCTGCCAATTGGCGGGTAATTACCCGCATTTCGGGTAATTTGACGATGAACTGAGAAGGCGGGTAATTTCGCGGGTATTTGTTGTCTTGAGGGTAAAAGCGGGTATTTTTGACTGTACATAATTTAAGTTTGGATGCTAAGTCAATGCCTATTTATTTACAATGTAAAAAACGTAAAAATAATGCATATTGTCTATAGTGAGAGAGTCACCAATGATTGGAACTATTTTATTTCATATTGGGAGAAAATAATGCTACTATGAATGTGTTCGTAAATCTGAAGAAAGTAATAGTCATATTACCTACTTATTCTACTTTTTTCTAATGCATCAGTCGAAAAACTATTCAGTAATTTAAAAAATATCAAAATAGACAACAGAAATTTTCTAAATACCGGCAGTATTGTTATATTATGAGCTAAACGAGAAGGTATTTGAAAACCTGTTGGCATCGTAGCATGTCAACCTAATGCTGACATCTAAAACAAAACTGTAGTACATAAATAAGTTTAAGCCAAATGTTTCATTAAGTTTCAAAATTATACGCAAGACACAAAAAATCGTTTCGTTAAAAGCCCTAAAAATGGCCTCTTTACGGGTATTTTAAGTTTGATGGCGGGTAAAAGCGGGTATTTTTATGACTGGTTGCGGGTAATCTCATGATTCATGCCTAGCAGCCCTGGTAATCTCATGATTTATGCCTGGCAGCCCTGTTCGCGAACTACCCAAGACTAGCGCACAGATCAAAAATAAATTTAAAATAAAAACTTTTTCCTCTTTGGCACAGATTAATATATATGTACGAGTACTGGACTAGCGTGGTGCATGTCAAAGAGAAAATTAATGATTAATATGGTGCATATCGTATGAACAAAATGTCTACAAAAATTGAGGAAGAGATTGATTGCTATTGTTTCCATAATACATCAGAATTAGTATTGAAGACAGAAGTAATTGAAGTGGAGATGGATAAGGATTACGAATACGAAGAAGGTACGGTGACACTGGAAATTAAACCGGAATTAGAAAATGTAAAAAAAGGTACGTCGCTATTCGTTTGATAAGCGTTTTATTTTGAAATAGACACAAGGATCACGTTCACAGCTTCAAAGTTAGCCCTTTTAGTGATATAGTTAATGATGTCTCCTGGCTAAGAGTAACCTAGATTGCTGATTCATCTTGATACTTCAGCTTGGTGCTGCAGCTTAGTATCAGCTTCTTCATTGTGATGTTGTCATAGTCATCTGATTCTAATAATTTTGAGATACAAAGACAGATCGCTCTGCACATTCAAACTTAATTTATCACAAGAATGGTGTAAAAAATGGTTCAGTTTTCGTAGATAAATGTCGTGTTGGACTAAGCGCCTTTTTGCTTAATGGACTGCATGATTTCTTGTGTGATAGTAAATATAAAAATAAATACGTATTATATAAATCTTAATAACTAAACCCTAAACATCCAATATACAATTATATAGATTTTCAATAAACTTTTATCACCCAAATAATGTATGTCTCTGTGGGGCAATCTGCCCTGCCACTACTGGGTGTTATATTAAATTGTGTCAGTTTTTAAATTCGTCCATTACAATCACAAATTATTTAACAAGTGAATATTTGGTTTTTGTAATATTAGTTGGACATATAAGGGGCCATCCATAAATTATGTCACACGTTAAGGGGCGGAGGGGGTCAACGAAGTATGACATTGTGTGGCAAGGGGTGGGGAAGGGTGGCTAATTTTGGGACATCACATTTTTTTTAAAATATAATATTTTATATGTAAATATTACATTACTAAATTTCAAAAGCCACCCGTATAGATAAAAAATAATTGAATGAGATCATTATTCCAAGGTAAATTAGTTAAATATGTGATGTCACACTAGGTGGGATTTGTGAGTCCCCACAAATGTTACAAGCTGTGACAAGGGTGGGGGAGGAGTCAAAAAAATCATGAAATTCGTGTGATGTAATTTATGTATGGCCCCTAATATACTTTGCTTAAAAACATACCTTGTTAATAAAGTGTCTAACTGAAAACTCCAAAATGACAAACTGAAGCTTTTTCTTTAATATTTAGACAACTTTGCAATAAGATAACAAACAAGCAGATGGGTCTCCTGATGGAAAGAGTCAACTAACGCCTATAGACATCAAAGATGTTAACAGTGCGTTGCTATCTTGTGGCGAGGTATAATGCCACATGCATAAGTTTACCGGCTACCTAACTGGAACACGACAGTGTCTAACACTGACACTATTGTGACAGGAATAGGTAAGGCGGTGGTACCAGACCTGGTCGAGCCGATGCAGAACTCTACCACCTAGGAGTCACAATGGTAGTGATACCAATAGCCACTCGGTCGCCTTTTACAACCTGCCTGGCAAAACGCCAGTTGGCCTGTTCTTTAAAGGAGCCCGGAATCAATAACTTGTTTTTTTTTATATATCGTAAGATAGCAAACGAAGCAGATGGGTCTCCTGATGGAAAGAGTCAACCATTGCCTATAGACACCAAAGATGTTAATGGTGCGTTGCTATCTTGTGGCGAGGTCTAATGCCACATGCATAAGTTTACCAGCTACCTTACCCTCCAAACCGGAACACGGCACCGATAAGCACTGACACTATTGCGGCAGGAATAGGTAAGGTGGTGGTACCAGACCCGGTCGAGCCGATGCAAACTCTACCACCTAGTAAATTACCACCTAATAAATCGTGTAATTTGTCTAGCAATCTTTATTAATATTATTAGTAGCTACGATGGTAGTGACTCGATAGCCTATCGGTCGCCTTTTACGACCTGCCTAGCCGAACCGCAGTTGGCCTATTCTACAAAGGAGGCCGGGACCAACACGGCGAAAAGAACACCGTTTAGTTTAGACAACACAGTTGTAACTGTGATTGAAATAGGCATAAGTTTAGATAGTATCGGAAAATATTGCATAATATATTTCTTATAATGCAAATCTTTTTCAGAATGGAGTATGGCTAGTGAACCTGGTCCCAGTTATCAGACAAGTGTTGTCAAGAGTGAAGATATTGAACTGACACCAGACCCAAATATATCAGGTATTGGTTATGTGCAATTCAAAAACAATGTTTATTTAAAGATGAAACTTGTTAACCCATTCATTGCGGCCGACGCCGATGGGCGTTTTTTTTGTTTCTTTACAGATGCAGTGGACGCCGATCGGCGTTAAGTTCTTAGTGAGTTTATTTTCATCAAGAATATTTTTTTAAGAATTTCTACAAAATAGAAGTTAATTTTTACAATAATACCTACGAAATGTTGAGTACCGTTTGCGTGAAATCATCTCTTCCTTAATTTAAATAAATTGCGGAAGACGCCTATTGGCGTATATCAGAAATTAACAACATTGCTATTTGTGTTGCTTTTGTATTTTTATATGCATACAGTTTTAAAGGTTTACATACATAATTTAAACAATATTGTATAAGTATATTTATGCATTGACCTGTAAGCTTATAGCGTAAATTATCTTTATATCATCATCAGTTTTATTTGTTCGATGAGTGAGAGATTTTTTTTATAATTGCTAAAAACGACAATTTTTTTTCACAACCTGGCCTTAAAGCACTCATTTGGCACAAAATATGTTGCACCTTCGCTAAGACAACATATACATACATTTTAAGAATTGTAAGTTTTTTTTCCAAAGTTTATTTAGATATTTTTTTTATGTAGGTAATTATGAATCTAGAAATCGGAACTTAATGAAAATCTTTGTAATGGGAATTTCACAAGCAATAAAAACGCCGATAGGCGTCTAAAAATTTTCTTATTATGTGCGGCGGACGCCGATTGGCGCTCATTTAAAAATGACTGCTGCATCTGAGAAGAAATCGTAGTTTCGAACGGCGCAATGTATAGGTTATGGGTTAATATATATATATATATATATATATATATGTATATATATATATATATATATATATATATATATATATATATGTATATATATATATATATATAATATAGATAATGTAAAAGTTTCTTTTTCAGAATGGAGTATGGCTAGTGAACCAGGTCCCAGCTATCAGACAAGTGTTGTCAAGAGTGAAGATACTGAACTGACACCAGACCCAAATATATCAGGTATTGGTTCCGTGCAATTATTTAAAAATAAAACTTGTTAAATCAAATAAACTATGTGAAAAATCTTAAACACAAAGTGGTTTCTTTGTGCAGAAATTTAATAAATAATTAGTTAGTTTTTAGTCTTAAATAGCATGTAAATACATTATTCATATTTCTGCATTACATTAACTGTTGTGAGATATTGCACATCCTTCTGACAGTAATTGATTCTTACTAATCGTTGTCATAGTTCTGTCCGTTCACAGTTAGTAATGAAAACTCTGCCCGATCATAGATATTAATTGGTAGCTTGTTATGATTATACATGTGTATTTATTGATATAGACCATCCCCTTGGCTCCCTGAATACACAATAGATGGAGCCCAGGATCGATTCCCGGCAGGGACAAACATTTGTGTGATGAACATAAATATCTGTATTTCAAGGTTTGTGTGTATTAATATGTTACAGTATTTACACGTGTATTTCTAAGTATTATTGTAGTTGGCTAACACACATGTCACAAACAAATGTCACAAACGTCTATTCCATCCAAACTTGCACATTTACAATATCAATATATATTTGTTGTCATTTTTAAAATAGTTGCTTAGGTTAAGGGCAAGTTATTTCATTGTTGTACTAAACTAGAGCTTTTTATAATATGATTTATTATGATTAACCATTTCTATGGACTAAAGAAATTGTATACAATTTTCCAGCCCGAGTGTAAACTTTCTTCTGGAAATTAATAAACTCATTGTTTTTTCGTTAACTAGAGCATGAGATGTATAGATAGTACATTTTTTGCAGGTCAGTATGGAAAGTTCCAAAAGATAGAAGAAAGCACTGATCAAGCAGTAGATGTAAAGACTAAAGTGGCATCTTCTAAGACACCTGTCGTTGTATTAACGAGACTTAGACATTCTCAAGTAAATTACGAGAAAAACGGGGGTGCGTTATGCTGGTGTGGTATTTGTAAGAAAGCTTTTGGCCATAAGGTTACTTTAAAGAGACACTTAGAAACTCACAGTAATAAGTCATTTGTGTGTAATGTCTGCAGTAGGGGTTTCACAACCTCAAGGAGTTTGCGTCGTCATAACTTAATTCACACTGGAGCGAAACCATTTACATGTGAATTTTGTAACATATCGTTTAGACAGAAGGGCAACTTGAAGATCCATTTAAATAAACACAGTAACATAAATCCCTTTGTGTGTAATGTCTGCAGTAAGGGTTTCACAACCTCGAATAGTTTGCGTCGTCATAACTTAATTCACACTGGAGAGAAACCATTCACATGTAAATTTTGTAACATATCGTTCAGAATGAAGGGCAACTTGAGGAGACATTTAAATAAACACAGTAACATAAAACCCTATGTGTGTAATGTCTGCAGTAAGGGTTTCACAGCCTCGAGTAGTTTGCGTTGTCATAAGTTAATTCACACTGGAGAGAAACAATTCATTTGTGAGTTTTGTAAAAAATCTTTCAGGTTGAAGAGCATCTTGAAGAGCCATTTAGATATACACAGTAACATAAAACCTTTTGTGTGTAATGTCTGCAGTAAGGGTTTCACACGGTTAAATCATTTGCGCCGTCATGAGTTAATTCACACTGGAGAGAAACCATTTATTTGTGACTTTTGTAAAAAATCGTTCAGAGAGAAGAGCAAATTGAAGAGCCATTTACATACACACAGTAACATAAATCCCTATGTGTGTAATGTCTGCAGTAAGGGTTTCACAAGCTCAAGTAATTTGCATTGTCATGAGTTAATTCACACTGGAGAGAAACCATTCACATGTGAATTTTGTAACATATCGTTTAGACAGAAGGGCACCTTAAAAAGCCATTTATATATACACAGTAACATAAAACCTTTTGTGTGTAATGTCTGCAGTAAGGGTTTCACAAGCTCAAGTAACTTGCGTTGTCATAAGTTAATGCACACTGGGAATCGATTACTTGTAAGATCTGTAACAAAACGTTAAGACAAACAGACAATTTGAAGTACCATTTAAATATACTCAATGCAAAAAAACATTATGTGTGTAATGTTTGCATAGGAATTACACACATTTAGGTAATTTTCGTCAATATAAATAGATTCACGCTGAAGGAAAACTTTTTGCTTGTGATGTCTGTAGAACGTCTAAAAACAAACAAAATTATTCAAATAACCTTTTATTGATTAGTGTTTGAAATGGTGCTCATACGGAATTATTATAGAGGAGAAAATGGCGTTTTTTAAATTATATCAGAACCGCTGTCTCTAGACGCATACACATAAAGCAATCAGTATTCTCACCCACACTTTAAAACTTTTTAACTGATTGGTTGGTGATCGTCAGCTCGAATAAGCTAACAAGTCAACTTTATCATGACTATGTATACTAATGTAACACCTCCAAGATGTTTCTTTTTATTTACTTTCAAATTTTCAAACAAATCGATGTTAAAATCTCAATACGCCGCCGTTGTCCTCAAAGAGTATAAAAATAGTGATTACTAGCTGTGCCCGCGACTTCGTCCGCGTGGGAACAATTCTAAAATAAAAGTAGCTTAATTTACTTCTTATTTCATCATCTACCTGCCAGTGAAAGTCCTGTCAAAATCTGTCCAGCCGTTCAGATATTAGTCAAAACAGACAGACAAAAATTGTAAAAAATGTTATTTTGCTAGGTATATGTACCGTGTACAGAAACATATGCATTTAGTAAAAAAAGGTTATTTTAATATTAAATCAGACATTTTAATTTTATTTGTTTGCGTAGATTTTCGGTGAAACTTTGTCTGCTTTAGACATCTATCTTTGTTTAGGACACGGTAATAATAACTTTTTATGTGTGTTTATTTTATGAAATAGGGGACAAGAGGCCCACCTGATGGGAAGTGATCACGTGTGTGTGCGTGTATGACATTTGCATGTGTGTTTCCGTATTTTCATTACTTTTGCCAGATTCCTAGAAATCTCAAAAGTCCATTTTCAAACTTGAAATACGTTAAAAGATAAATTATGAGTTATAAAATGTATTTTAATGTTTCATATCAGAAAAAAGAACTGCTGGTTTTCCTAAACTTGGCTTTATAATTATTTTAATTTGAAATAGCTGTATTTAAATAGACCTAACATTTTCTAACAGATATATTGAAATGTAATTTAGGTTAAAAATTTACATTACGATGGAATAAATCAGGTAGATTCCTTGGAAAATAGATTTCGAATTAAAATAAATATTTAAAATTTAAATACATTTTAAAAAAATACTTTAATCCAAACCGAATCATCATCCATAAAAAAGTTGGGCATTGCCATTAAAAATATTTGAATTGAAGACTGCGCGTAACTAAGTTAGAGCCAGGCAAATTACCTAGATGTCGTGTTGTTAATTTGAAATGCGGACAACGTGTCTATACATTTTTACATATGGACTGTGAAACAATGTTTTGTAAAATAACTTCCAAATGATGAAACCGATTGATTACAAATCTAATCAGCTCTTTTCTTTAATAAATAATAATTTAAAAAAGTAAAAACACGCTTTTACGAAACTAAGAACCAAAAAACAAATTTAAATTAAGATTCGCGTTAATAAAAAATGTATTTCATTTTTAAAAAAGCGTGAGGTGCATGGTGTTAATAGATATCTTAAAAAGCAAAATTTATCAAACCGTGCTACTAGCATATGTGTTTTTATATCATAAGATAACAAATAAGCAGATGGTTTGAAAGAGAAACCATTGCCAATAGATACCAGAGATGCGTTGCTATCCGTGTGGCGGGACGGCAATGCCACATGCATAAGTCTACCGGCTACCTTACCCTCCAAACTGGAAGTCGACATTAACAAGCATTGATATTATTGCGACAGGAATAAGTGGTACCAAATACTCGGGCGAGACATTTTGCGACGTGTATGGCAGAACGCCAGTTGGTCTATTCTTCCGGAAATTATATAGTCCGGACCACGGGCTCATCGCTTCATACAATCCTAGTTTGTATAGAAAAATATATGCTGTAGTTTCATCTTTTGCCAATAGATGGTACTTCACTCATCTGTAAATTTATTTGAGCTGTTATTTTTACTTTAAAATAAATTATATGTTACTTTAAGTTTAATACAGTATTTTGCCACTAAAATTAAATTAAATAAAATAAACATCTCGCATATTATTTAATAATAGAAAGGCAACACTCGATTAACCACAATACAGTTATACGTTTCATTCTACGCTTTAAAGATAATAATTTCCTAAAACAAAATCAAAAATAATGTTTATGTATAAAGTTTCTAACTTAAAATATATCTATTCGACAAATAAGTTAATAGTACTACAAATATATCGAAAAATATTTAAAACTTACAAAAGAAATTAATATTTAATATTGTTATTCCGAAAACAACGATATGCTAGTCGTCGTCGTTCCGTTGACTTATGTTATTATTCGAGTCAAACATGGCCGATTTGTTGTTTTTTGTGTTTGTGAAGAATGCGTTTTGGATTGTTTCAAATAAATTTTATTTTGATAAATAAAGATTTTATTTTGCGACCTGACTACGTTTTATGGATTGCTATCTACTCGGTTAAACTGTGTTTTATCTTGGATCTTAGAAAAGCTTTCTTTTTCCTGTATACCATAGCTACCCTTATTGGACTCCGATTTTCTATAATGACTTCAGAAAAAAGTGCTGTGTTCATTTAAAAGTTTGACGAATTTACTACTTGCTTTATTTTACAAAATTTAAATCACTACATGGTATAAAACAAAGTTGCTTTCTCTGTCTGTCCGTATGTCTTCATGTCCCTATGTCCCTATGTATGCTTAAATCTTTAAAACTACGCAACGGATTATGT
Source organism: Apodemia mormo (assembly GCA_036924255.1). Taxonomy (NCBI): domain Eukaryota; kingdom Metazoa; phylum Arthropoda; class Insecta; order Lepidoptera; family Riodinidae; genus Apodemia; species Apodemia mormo. Next base: position 9,014,012 of record JAUPFN010000028.1, read on the forward strand.
TGCGGTTTTTTTTAATAGATAGAGTGATTAAAGAGGAAGGTTTATATGTATAATAACATTCAATGTATTGTAGAGAAATACTGCAATTTTTAAGTTATCTGATGTCATGTCGTAAATAATTATATTTTTTTCCGCTTACATTGCAAACGCAGGCTAAACCCTACGAGATTTGTCAAATTAATGTACTTAATATTTGTACACCTTGAAAAGGTCTACAGAAAACTCCGCGATGGTATATGTCTATCTCTTATGGATAACCCACAATAGCATTTATTTGTCATTTACTTTTTACGAGAAATAATGGGTTTTTTTCGAAGCAATTTTAAGCAATACAGCACTAAGCCTTATCCAATTAAATACCTTAAATATATTGTTGATTTAATATAGATCAATATGGCCGTTTACAGCATGTAATTTAAATGAATATTTTCGAAGATATTACAGATTTAAAATGCAGGGGCATAGCGGTTCCGAGTTTACGGGCCTGTGGCGGCGCGCGCGCGGTATGTTCTGAAACCACTGGGAAACGTTTTAATTTTTGGATAAATAAATATAGGACTGAAAACCAAAATTTAGTATATTCTTTTTTTTAAACTAAATATCACCATATAAAAATCATGTGGATGATTAGAAATAGTATTAACAAATTATTTGTTTTAGAGATTTTTACAGCTTGTTTTCGGAATTTCATATGATCACATCATCATGATAGAATGTACTTTACTTGATCATATGAAATTCCGAAAACAGGTTGTAAAAATCTCTAAAACAAATAATTTGTTAATACTATTTCTTTAATAAATCATCTAACCAAAGTCAAAATTAAGCAGCACTATAGAGTATAAATAGAGCATAATATATATTCGCGACCAAAAGTTTGTAACCTGTACCTAAGTGGCGTAGTGCACGTCTTGTCTAGTACGTTAGTACCAAAGAGATTAATGTGCTACGTTATATACGCACCCGGTGAAGCTGTGAAGCCCTTTATGAGCCATTTCACAAAATTGTTCAACTGAAATTTAGGTATTTTCTAATCGATGCGAGAGCTGGGCGTCGTCGTCCATATAGTGCACCTAGTCCTGGTAAAATGAAAAAAGTATTGATACTTTTAATATTTTAATTATTACTACGCGGTACTAATTTTAGCACACGGACGTAGCGGATTTTATACTATTATAGTATTCTCTTTTGTTTATTTTTGAAATAATAAATAAATGAATATTATATTTAAGTGACTTATTTTTGCATAAAAATAGAATGTAGTTTTTATTTTATGCCAATTTCTTTAGAAAAATGTCATTATTTGATAACAAAAAAACCAGTTAATTTTCCTTGAAATAGGCATATTTGCTTAGTAAATTAAATATAGTTATAGATTTTTAAGGAAAAAAGTATGCCATTCAGGCTCAATTGTTGGATGTTTCTAATAATCTAGGATTTTTTCTAATTAAGTTTGTTGATTATAGCAGTAGCAATATCTTTTGGAAAAGTAGCTTCCTTGCGTAATTGTCGAAATTTGATTTCGGAGAACATTTATTATAAGAAATACAATTGATGTTAAAAAAATCTGTTTCATTGAGGCAATATTTAAAAGATAAACTATCTAAAGGTACTATTTAATTGAATAAAAGTACCTAATAATATGAAAAACTAGGAGTTGGAAAATTTTGATTTTCTCGTCAAAAGTTGGTCTAAAGTGTGAACTGCCTCTTAAGGCCAGCATTGATTCAGTCATTCCGAAAAAAAATACTACGTTAGTAAATAGAAGTCGTTGGTTAGTACATAGAAGTCTTTGGATAAAATAACAATGAGTAAAAGTGAAATAAAGAGATTTAGTTCTCACGATGACTACGTGGTAAAGAGACCATCAAAACCAGACAACCAACTGTACATTTTCTGTATTTTTTGTCTATTTTTTCTACTTAGATAGAAGATCACAAGACGATTAAATATAATTAGCGGTTGCCCCTGGCCGAAATTCGACCATAGACTGTATATAAAAGATATTTTAAGTTTGACAACGGACTTTACCCGTAAAAAAATAATACCTATATGTGTAAAGTATATGATATATATTATCATGTATGTCACATGAATGTAGTGTGTGTAATGTTTATTTTTATTGATTTAATGTACTTCTAATGCTATTTATTTAAAACAATATTAGGTTTCTGCAGCCCTCCGCAATGTAAACTTGAACTGTGCTAAATTTTATACTCCACTGTTCACTTAATTGCCTTAAAAAGGGGTCCACAATTTTTCCTTTACGTATTAATATATAGATACAATATATATAGGCGGAAAATACAGACATATTACTAGTGACTCATATACAACAGAACCATCATGCAGCAGCAGCAAAACATAGACTACGCAGAATCGCCAACGTCCCTCGCTTTGTCCGCCGCAGCGTTATCTAGAGGGACCTGAGAGTCAAGAGCCTCCAAAACTTCATTACCCAGCTGTCAACCAGTATGTTCGAGAGAACGAAGACCTCAGAACATACAGAAATCTAAGATATCGCGCCCTCCGGACGCAAAGCCATACTCGCGAGACTTAATCTCCAGTGCTCCTGGGTCTTTCCTATAAGCCGTCATATCGTTCGCAGATTTCCCTGTTAGGCCTCCCCCAACGGGTTTCACCTCTCGGGGCTGATTGCACGAGATGATGTGAAAAAAGAGGGAACCCAGAATCACAAGAACAATAGCACAACCGGATTTGACTACCACTGGATTTGACACGAATTTTTTAATAGAAAAACGAGCAGGGGGCTCATCTGATGGTAAGTGATTACCACCGCCCATGGACAGCCACAGCACCATAGGCCTTGCAGCTGCGTTGCCAGCTTTTTAAGAAGAAGTCTGCTCTTTTCTTGAAGGTGCCTAATTTGTATCCGTTCGGAAACACTCCCACCGGTAATCGATTTTAAGAGTAGTGCGTGGTAAAAAGTGCCTAGAGAATCGCACGATTGTGGATTTTCAGATATCGAGGTGATGATGGAACTTTGAATTTTGCCGCGATGTCCGATGATGAAATTCAACTGCAAGGATCAATCCAAACAGTTCGTCGTAATACCACGTCGTTACGAAGTAACTATTTAGTAATCTAGTAATACCCCTAGAGTGAAAAACTACTCAAATACAATGCCCAGGTCATATTGACGACCTGCGGGAGCACCCAAGGTAAGAGAGGCTAACCCCAACACCTATTCTCTATCGCCTTGCGGTAATAAAAAGGCATTTACGCGGAAAAATATTACTAGTTTAAAATAAAAAAAGATACAAAAGGGCTGTATGTAAATACCGTGAGTATAGTTCTGTCTTTACCCACGAGATGGCGCCTTTAAACGAGATCAGCTGAGGTCTCTATAGCCTATTTATTTATAAAGTACTTTGTGGTCCGGACCATCACAGGGGTCCGGCAAGGTTTTACCGGCAACTTTATCTTTCCAATTGGAACACGACAATGACAAGCATTGACGCTATTGCGGCAGGAATGGCGGTGGTACCGTATACCTGGATGTAATTGTAAACAAGTTATAGTACACGCCAATTTTAACCTTATGTCATGAGCAAGAAGGTCCACTATGACATGTTTTTTGTGTGACAAATATCTATTGTTATCCGATAAAAACAGCTATCTCTTTCTTTTATGCGGATCATTCTATAACAATCATAGATTACCCCTTTTAGATTCCGCATCATTGATATTTTGTTCGTAGGCGAGTTTACAAAATTAGGAGGAAAGCAAAGGGCGCGGGGAACGTGACAACTGCGTCGTGAGTGGCCTATTCAAGGTCGCACTAGAAAACGTACGGACCATAGTGATAAGCCATAGGCGACAGGGCAGATCAAATTATCGAATAAAGTTCGGCTAAGTCAGAGTCGAACTCGCGCACGGAGGGTTCCGTATTATCATCGATAAATACTGCAAAATATACCGTTGGTTTTATGGGAGCCACCCTTAAATATTTAATTTATTTTAATTTAACTAATATTTTTAAATTGAGTATATAACTAAACTAGCATTGAGACCGGGTCTTCGTCCGCGTGAACTAAACTTTTGAGGAATGAAACTCAAAACATCCTTACGTGCATTTTTTTAAATTGCCTTGAAGAGCATATAAATATTATATTTTAAGAGATGTTGATTATGAAATAGTTTATTTATATTTTGTACAAATTTTCACATTTTTTTACCCCTTTAGGGGAGAAATTTAAAAAAATCTTTAAATACGTATTTCTTAAGTTCTATTAGAAAGCATAAATACAAAATTTAATAAAACTACAAAAAAATATTATTTTCAAAACAAATAAAAAACCCGTTTTTATCCCTTTATGGAAGAAAATTCAAAAAATATGAAATATGTGTTTCTTTATTTTTTTATTTGAAGGCTATCACCACTTTTCTTTCATTACAACTTAAAATGATAGAGTTTCATACACACTTTAACCCCCTATTTAACCATCTTGGGGGGTAAATTTTAAAAAATCCTTTCTTATTCCTTATCTACATTATACAAACAACTTCTGTAAAAAAATTAAGCCTTCTCGGTCCAGCGGCTTAGGTTGTGCGTTGATATGTTATTCAGTATTCTTTTATATAAACAGATTTAACTATACAGATTTATATACACAGAAGATATTCTGTGAATATTTCAAGCGTCTACCAGTTGTCGTTTTTAAGATAAAGAAAAAATGCACACTTGCAATGCATATTTTTAATTTTTTTTGCGCGCTAGTTATGATATATTATGATATTTTAATTAATAATGGAGTATAAAATGGGTAAGTAATAAATTAAAAAAAAAAACAAATACATTAATGCTCATGATTGTATTTTTGCACAAGATGAAATAAGGAATACTTTGTTTCAGTTATTACATAAATAACTGGTTATTTTGAATTTTGATAAACAACAATGTTAAGTACGCCAATCTTAGTACAATGAGTGGTATTTTAATAGTGTTAATACAACTTATTCATGGTATCAAATACCCGGACGAAACGTTACGGAACTCTGCCATGTAGTAGTTGCGATAACAGTGACACGTATGGTCACCTCTTACGACCTGCCTGCAGAACGGTTGTCGGTCTATTTTTCAAAGGAGCCGGACAAACACGGGGTGAATGCATCGCATTGCATTGGAATATCCAATTGCAATGACTTGTAATATTAATTTTAATGTTTAAAATGAAATTATTTAATTTTCTTAACATTTACTTAATTGAAGGATCGACTTTTCTAAAAGACATCAAAGAAACTTTTCTAAAAGACATCAACGCGTGCTTTTTATGTACGATACAAAACCAGCATAAATTGTAATCCGCTAAGCTCATAATATGTTAGAAATAAATAAAAATTATGTATCGGTGAAACGTTATGCTATTTTTGTTGTAACTTGATGTTTTGGCTGACTTCACGCCATTTTTCTGCACAGGAAGCCATTTAAATGATTTTTTCACGATCTAAAATGACATAAACTCGCACTTACGCATAGGTCTGAAAATTGGTCGTGACTGAAGCCGTGACTCGACGCGTTTCTATATTAGCTAAATCTAGTATGTGTTGTGACTGTATCTTGCCCTGTATGCGGAATCTAAGGGGTAATCTATGACAACAATGTCTTACGATAAAAATAATCGACTTTTTATCTAGATCATTCTTCAACATTTCCCCCCTCTTGGTTGTGTTCGTCGCGAACATCATCACTTCCATCATAGACGGCTAATCTATCTTCATGAACAATTTTTATGGTCTCTTGTGGCTGCTTCTGCACTCGATAGGTTATATCATTGATCCGTATGATTACATTGTGTGGCCCATGCCAACACGCAACCGGATCATGTAGCCAAACAAGAGATCCTTTCTGAATAACACGATGATTGGCATTTTTGTCGTATCTTGCCTTTATTTGCCGACTTGATGTTAAAGCATTTTACCTTTTAACGAGTGTATATCACGTAGCCTCTCACATGTTTGTCATATCTTGTCTTCATTTGGCGACTTAATTCTAAAGCATTAGCGAGCAAGTGTACATCGCGTAGCCTCTCACGCATGTCGTTAACATAGTCCGGTGTACTAAGTTGTTTGCCTGTCTCTGCATTCGGCGGCGGACCTCCAGTCATTAAATCTGCTGGTCATTAAATCTATCATCAAGTCATTAAATTTATCTGTCGAAGTTAGCATAGACTGGTGCTATTTTTATGCTTTCATGTTCCAGTGTTCGGTGGCCGGTAAGAACACAGGTATGTAGTTATCCTAATCCTTTTGGTGACGTTCTACCAGCTTGGCTATTTGGAATGTAGTTCTAAAGTTTGATTCAATCGTTGGAACATTCCATTTAATTAAGCTCAAAATAGTGCTAAATGCCATTCGAAATACCAAAGTCGATTATTATTTTAAATATGTACAACTTTTCAAACAATAAAACATTGACATTTTTAATAAACTGTATATTTCTTAACTCTCAAAAAATCTATGCTTAGGTATAGTTTTACTTCTTTGAGCTTAAAATATCTCAATTAAGTGGGAAGTTTTACGGATGGCCTGCAGGGTCAGCCGGCTTACTGTGGGTTTACATCTGTGTTCTTTAAGTTATTCACATCCTGTGCTTCTTTTATTAAAGTATCAATCGCATGCCAAGGCCGCATCAATTAAAGAACTGTAAGCAAGTGTAATTGGAAAAATTAGGACCGTAAGATGAGCCTCCAAAGTTTCAAATGTAAAGTTTAAAATAATTTGCTTACTTTATAAATGTTTGCGTTGCTTCGATGCCAACTTCGCCCCTAATGGTTGTGTACATCATAAGAATTACATATAAGAGTAGGCAATTGTTAAATAAAACCCATTTCATTGTTTTTGTAAAACGAGAAACAAATATATGTTTTACTGTATGTTTTTTTTATTACACCAAAGTGTATCTCGATTATTATATAACCGCTCACATCACTTTGGTAACTAATGAAACTTCTGAGAAAATGCCGTTAATACACTATGGTCTCTATAAGGACCAACGCTAACTTTATACTAAAAAATAACATTTTCACTATTTACCAGTTTTAATACAATACTCTATGGTATTTTATTGTTTTCGAACGAAACATTGTATAGAATAACATCCAATTGGCATTCTTTTTTTAAATACGCTCTTGGGGAAAAATAAAAGAACGTAGTTCGCCATTTTGATTCGTGCTGTGTGTTATGTGTTGGTTGCACTTTATGATACAGGTTAATTTAAAAGTGTTTTGGCGTATTAATCAACAAGTAAACTTTATTTATAATCAAGATTAGTTCAAGATCTAACAGTTCCCTAACAGCATCTGTGGTCTAGTGGTCCGGTGTCGGAGTTGACCGCATGAGGTCTTGGGTTCGATTCCTGGGTCTGGGAAGTGCCCGGTTGGCAATAGGCTGGCAACCTATCACATTGTGGGACCAAGTATCTTCGGCTAATCGTGGGTGCACTTGTTGTACCTCTGCCTACCCTTTCGGGAATACGGGCGTGAAGATACTTTTTTTTATCTAACAGTTTAGATAATAATTTTATCAAAAAACCGTAAATATCAATTAATAAAACATATATTTCGTTAATGACTAACTTAATGATATCAGCGCTATGGGTATTACGGTACCTATTTTTATTTATTTTCGTAAATTTTAGTGTTGATATCTATGATCTCAAAAAAATCATATGATGTGAATGTGAAATATCCTAAACAATATTTAAAAAAATAATAATATAGCTGTAAAATTGAAAAAGAAATAAATTATATAAAAATTACGGAAAAAATACGTATTAATTATGAAAAAAAAAGATATTAATATTTATGTAAATAAATATTTTTATACTATAATATATGTTGTTTATTTTTTCCGTATGTATATGTTTACCAATTATATAAAAAATATAAAAAGCATAGGTCATCGATTTACTTTTTGAATTAAAAATCCTCGACTAACAAGTAGTCATATTTTTCTCAAAGTGTCGTGTTACACCTGAATTATTTTGTAGCTTAAGCCATTTAAATTAAACAATTCTAGCAACAGTGTATTGCAGTGCTCAAGACCTCCTAAAAAATATACGCTTTACAGTATCCGATTCAATCCAAACAAAACATAAACCATTTTTGTGACCACGGTCCACGGGAACGGACTCGAAACGCGTGCACGTAAAGGTCCGTGTGTTTTTAGAAAAAAATACGAAAATGGCTGGTGGTGTGAGCGGATAATATCATACTTAAATAAAAGCTTTTGTGTTCTGTTCTCTGTGTAACCGATTCTTTAATCTTATATTGATGACCTTTTAACACCTATAATTATTGGCCAAATAAATATAAACCAAAAATATCAGTTTGATTCGGTATATCAGGTGTACACATGGATATTTAAAAAAATATCGAGCTCTCTATCCTAGGCAATAGGTGACACTGTTGCTTTTAACTACTACGTAGTCTGTGACTGTGTGTACATCAAGGAACTTATATATGATAACTGGAATTGTTACGAAGCAATATTTGAAAAATAAAAATGTACTTTATTTCGTTACTCATAAAGTTGACATTTGTTTCTTACTTAACAGAGGGGAAAAACGTTCTGAGCAAGACAACGACATGAGTGGATGTTGTCCCTTTCTTACAATTGCCAGTGTTAAAATAAAACTGCTGATGGTAGATTTTTATATATTCGGTAATCGTTAAATCCCTTTTATTCATACACGTCGATAAATATATTAGCATAAAATGTATTGTAATTAACATAGTAAGTTCTAAAATGTGCTTATTTTAATTATTACGTAATTAATTATGCAATGCAAAAACTGTTTCTCCAATTAGTAGAATTACTTAGTAGTAATTTGCAAACTACGCATGGCTACACTTATGTATGGCGATTGGCGCTTTATTTAGTAGAAAGAGACACACTCCACTCATGTCGTGGTACTCTTCGGCACGATTTTGAAGCGCGTGTTAGCATTCCGGGTAGAATGTAACTTCCTTGGTGTACATAAAAGAGGATGCACGTGTCTGTAAACCTGTGCAAACTCAATATAAACCATGGCCTCGGCAGCAACTCTTTATCTCAACCAAGGAACATATGTACGATAACTGGAATTATTACGAAGCAATATTTAAAAAATAAAAATGTACTTTATTTCGTTACCAATAAAGTTGACATTTGTTTCTTATTTAAAAGAGGTGAAAATGTTCTGAGTAAGACAACGACAAGAGTGGATGTTGTCCCTTTCTTACAATTGCCAGTGTAAATAAAACTATCTGATAGTAGATTTTTATATATTCGGTGATCGTTAAATCCCTTTTATTCATACACGTCGATAAATACATTAGCATAAAATGTATTGTAATTAACATAGCGGGTTCTAAGATGTGCTTATTTTAATTATTACGTTATTACTTAAGCAATGCAAAGCTGTTTCTCAAATTAGTAGAATTATGTAGTAGTAATTTGCAAACTACGCATGGCCGCACTTATATATTGCGATCGGCAGTTTATTTAGTAGAAAGAGACACACTCCACCCGTGTCGTGGTACTCTTCGGAATTATTTTGAAGTGCGTGTGAACATTCCGGGTAGAATGTAACTTCCTTGATCTCAACTCAGTAACTTTAATAGGTACTTTGCTCGTTTGTATGTAGTACATATATCTGATCTGTGGTTTGTATATCTTTGCCGTGACACGGCCCGTGTCACGTGTGTGATATTCTTACGTAGTGTTACGTAGTCAGGGTTCCCAACTTAGGGGTTTTCCCCCCAAATTTAGGGGGAAAAAAAGTGGGATGGGATTTTTTTAGGGGTGTTATATTTTTAGGGGTATTTTTAGGGATTTTTTTAATCGCCTCTGTGGTGTAGTGGTCCGGTGTCGGAGTTGATCACAGAGGTCCCGGGTTCGATTCCTGGGTCGGGCAATTCAGAAATGTGTTTTTTCAGTTTTCTGATAAAAACAACATTGCCCGGGATTGGAAAGTGCCCGGTTGGCGATAGGCTTGCCACCTATCACATAGTGGGACCAAGTATCTTCGGCTAATCGTGGGTGCACTTGTTGTACCTCTGCCTACCCTTTCGGGGATAAGGGCGTGAAGATACTTTTTTTTTTTTTTTTTTTTTAACTTCAAATATGTATGACTTTAAAAAATCAGAATCCGAAGAAAATGATTTGTTACTTGAAGTTTTAAATAATTTATGAATAAAAAATATAAAAAAATGTTGCTGAATAAAATTATTTATTGATTGTTTTGAATTTATTATTTGTTTAATGATATTTTAGTATTTATCAATTATTTTTAATGTATTATTTATGTAAAAATATTTAATTATTTATTTTATAAATAGTGAAATTTTTTAGGGGGAATTTCTAGTAATTGTAGGGATTTTGGGGGTTTTTGATTGGGGCTATAGGGAGATAAATTTTTGAGAGTTGGGAACACTGTACGTAGTACTACGTAGTATACGTAGTACTCTAATTGGTCTGTGGTAGTATTGTATATTATTTGTGTGATATTACACCGTAGTTATATTGTTCTGTGACCGTAGTACTCTAATTAGTCTGTGTCTGCGGTAGTAGTAGATGTTCTGTGGTCTGTGTATTACACGCATCGCCATCACCTACCCATGTCTAGTAAATAAAAAATTACAATTCTTTGATTTTATAAAAAACTTTTTTAATTTTTGTATCAAGAATCTAAAGCATTATTCAGTAATTATAAAGCTTTTTACTTCCTATTTAAAATATAACATAGAGGACTATTCAAAAATTGCTAATTTTAACTAACCTCAATGTGCAGCAACAAAATGTCTACAAAAATTGAGGAAGACATTGATTGCTATTCTTTCCAAAGTACATCAGAATTAATATTGGAGACAGATGTAATTAAAGTGGAGATGGATAAGGATTACAAATACGAAGAAGATATGGAGTCACTGGAAATTAAAACGGAATTAGAAAATGTCCAAAATGGTGCGTCGGTATTTGTTTGATTAACGTTATATTTTTAAATAGACACAAGGAACACTTTTACAGCATATAAGTCACCCATTTAAAAGTACTGTCAGTGGTCATGTCTCCTGGCTAAGAGTAAACTAGAGTGTCTCAGTCAATATTATGTTCTTGGTGGTGAGAAATTAGGTATTACACTGGTGTTTGTAAGGAATAACCTCTTTCATCAAAATACCTTTTTGTGCTCAACAAGGCGAAATGGTTATACATGTATGCTATCATCTTGGTACTTTAAAAGAATTTTTCCCTGTGTTGGATCGGGGCTCCTTTGAAGAATAGACCAACTGTTGTTCTGCCAGGCAGGTCGTATAAGGCGACTGATTGGCTATACGAGTCACTACCATTGTGGCTACTGGGTGGTAGAGTTCTGCGTTGTCTTCCCCGGGTCTGGTACCACCACCTTACTTATTCCTGCCGCAACAGTATTAGTGCTCTTCAATGTCGTGTTCCGGTTTGGAGGGTAAGGTAGCCAGTAAACTTATGCATGTGGCTTTAGACCTCGCCACAAGATAGCAACGCACCATTAACACCTTACAGAAATAAGCGATGGTTGACTCTTTCTATTATGAGACCCGTCTGCTTGTTTGCTATCTTATGATATAAAAAAACTGACCTCAAGAAGTGATGGTCTCTTTTGGACTTCAAATTAGAGACAGCTTCTTAATTTTGATTGTCGTCACAGTTTGTGTGATTTTATTAATTGGAAGATATAAAGATGTTGGTTATCTGGATATTCAAACCAAAGTTCATCAACATGGAGTGATTCAGTTTTTGAAGATGGATTATTATGCCATAATATATTGTGTCAAATCTCTACAAATGCTAAGGGTCAATATTAATTAAACTTTTCCCCTCACCTCCCCACCCTCACCTCCCCACCCTCACTACTCATCCACTTTTACACTAAATATCTAAAAGCTTTCATAAGTTTGAGCTGAGACATTATAAATCTGCTACAAGTGCAGCTGCAATTGTTGCAGATCTCAATGAGCAGGAGTAGTCACAAACAAGTGAACCTCCGGTAACAGTTTAGAAACGTGCCGCATCGACAGGGGGGACAGGGGTGCAGGGAAGGGGTGTTCACCCCCCTTAAAACCCTCTGCCGAAAACATATAGTTAAGTTTAGTTAAGAAAAAACACACGGAGAGAAGCAAAATAATCTCAGTTAACTTCCCCTTCCTCAATTCTTTTTTCTACTGCAGTTTTAACTATACATACCTACTAGTCTGATTGCGTGTGCTTCAGTGCTGTGGGAATTGCAGCCCCACCACCCTTAAGTAACATTCGCAGCTTCGGCTTCTGGGTTGCCTGCGGAGACCAGCCTCAGTCGCTGCGGCTCACAGGCGTCTACGCTTTGTTACAGAATCGGAAACTGTAAACAAAATAGACATAGGTTTAGTTTATAGGAAAATATATTTCTTATAATGTGAGTTTATTTTCAGAATGGAGTGTGGCTGGTGAACCAGGTCCCAGCTATCAGACAAGTGTTGTCAAGAGTGAAGATACTGAACTGACACCAAACCCAAATATATCAGGTATTGGTTATGTGCAATTCAAAAACAACGTTTATTTAAAAATAAAAATTGTTTAATCGAATGTATTGTGTGAAAAGTCTTAAACATATAAAGTGGTTTCTTTGTGCGGAAGTGGCATAAATAGTTATTGGTTAGTTTTAAATAGCATGTAAATACATTATTCATATTTCTGCATTACATTAACTGTTGTGAGATATTGCAGTACAACCTTCTGACAGTAATTGATTCTTACTATCCATTGTCATGGTTCTGTCCATTCACAGTTAGTAGTGAAAACTCTAGCCGATCATCAAAAGTATTAATTGGTAGCTTGTTATGATCATACATCTGTATTTATTGTTATTCATAGATATGGCTCCCTAAATACACAGTACATGGAGCCCAGAATTGATTTCCGACAGAGAAAAACATTTGAGTGATAAACATAGATGTTTGCATTTCTAGGTTTGTGTGTATTAATATGTTAATGTATTTATATGTGTATTTCTAAGTATTATTATTGTTGACCAACGCACACATCACAAACAAACAGTTTGCTAACCTAACCACAAAGTTAGATCAAATTGTGAATCATCAAATGTTATACTAGCTGCAGCATGCAGCCTGCGGCATTATTGAAGTTCTTAGTGAATCCCGCGGGATCGTCTAATTTTTCCATGATAAAAAGTAGGCTATGTGTATTCTAGGTCATCATCTACTTTTGTGCCAAATTTCATTTAAATACATTCAGTAGGTTTTGCTTGATTGAGTAAGAGACCGCACACATGCCGCTTTTAGCATCAGCGATTTAGTCGCTTTTAGTAGCTAAATGTGGCGACCGATCGCTTAACCTCTCACTCTTGCATGCACCGATCGTGGCGATCGAGTTGCTAGTTGCCGTGACTGATCGCTACACCCCGCACACATGCGGATAGCGAGCTGCGTGCAGCTTCCGCGGAATGACAGCTAGTTTTGTACTTAACATCGACTAAGTTCTTATTAATTTATTATAAACTCTTATTAAATTTAATATGACTGTTTTGAATTCCAACAAAACAGGTATTATATGATTTTCTAAAACTCACAGCGTTGATATGAAGCTGATGTGAATATGCCCACAAAAGTAATTGTTTATGGATAAACTCACCACTTTAGTCTCTGATTTCTACTTATCTTTATCTGTCACCAGCGGGCAACCTCTTCTGTTAAGGGTGCTGTCAATTTGTCAATTCATAGAGTCTTCAGATCACCAGCAAGAGCATTGCTGCAACGCTGTGTGTTTTATTCAACACATAATACTGTAACACTCGTCCGGCGATCTATCGGCCGGCCGTGTTACTCCACCAATCGTACCGCCTTTTGCCAGGGGGTTTTTATTTAACTCGCTTGGCTGCTCGAGGACCCGAAGATCGACGGGATTTTTTAGGATTTCCAATAATACGCTATTGTTTTATATCTTCATTTATTTCTCGGGGATATGTCTTTTCCCCACCGAATCAAGTCGAACACTCTTATTCTATTACATTTTTTCATCTAAAAACTAGACAGTTCTACATTTGAAAGTAGACAAAGCTGCCAGTGTATATGTAACACCATAAAGGTATTACAATATCTGTTATGTTGGAATTCAAAACAGTCTTATTATGTGATTTTCTAAAACACACAACGTTGATATGAAGACTTGTTTGGTATCTGCTGGTGTTAACACAAAGGCTATGTTGAACATAAAACGTAAGACTTATTAAGCTTATATTTCAATATATTAAAATAATTTTATAATTCACTTCTCAACAAAACATAATAAAAATATAACAATTCTTAAACTTCTAAAATAAAATCATAAAATCAACAATAGAAATAAATGTACTAAATTATAAGAGATCACATTAACAAGAAATATATACCTACTATAATCTATTCTTTAGTATTAGAAATTGCTAAATGATAAAGTGATTATATATTAGAAAAGTTGTTACATAACAAATCAACACTGGAACAAGTATTATCTGTATTATTTACTGGACGACAGTAATATTTTCTAAATGTCTCAATGCTTTCCCAATTTCCTCTATTTAATATCTCCTGGACAGGTCTGTTTTCTAACCAACTTCTAGAGGCTACAGCTGACCTGATACTGCCTTGTGGGGCAGCAATGTTAACATCTTTAAAAATGCTCCGAATCCATCCTGCAATCATTGTTCGTGATACAGGTCTTAAATTACCAGATAGTGATATAAAAAGGCTAGTGACATTTTTGTCTGCACTTTGTCTATTTTCAGACTTATTTATAAGCTCATTAATATGTGAAACAGGACAAACTCTGTAGTCTGGATGTTTCCGCAACAACCAACCTGACTGTCTGTGAGTACTTGAATCTGTTTTGGAGCCAAACTTGGGCCACAAACTTATGTCATCTTCTGTGTAAACCAAATTTTGACGATTTATATGAAGTAATGTGAGATCATGAATCCGACAACCTGATGCTAATAGAAGTACCAAGGCTGTCCGTCTAGAAATTTCAAACAATGATTTAGCATTTATTGAATTCTTTAACCAATCAAATAAAATTTCTGTATCCCATACTGGTTTTTATCATCACCTGTATCCCATATGGACTTTTGTATATCCGGTTTTGCAAGAGAGATTGCTTTCAAAACTTGTTTGGTAAAGAATCTATTTAAAAAATCTATGCCTGATGCTGCACAGAATGTTGAAATAGCTGATTTGTGTAAGAGTATGGTTCTGTGTGCTAACTTATCTTCTAAATATGATTTTGCTAAAAATCTAGCTACTTCTTGATCTTCAGGTGCTTTTGGATTAACATTGTGTTTGTTACACCATAACAACCATCTTTTAATGGGGGCGTTGTATGTCATTAAAGTGGATTTTCTCCAACTACTCTTTAGTAAATCCTGTTTTTTTTTTATAGAAGATGGGGCAAACGAGCAAGAGGTGCACCTGATGGTAAGTGATCACCGCCGCCCATGGACATCTGCAATACCAGAGGTCTTGCAGTTGTGTTGCTGGCCTTTTAAGAATGAGTAAGCTCTTTTCTTGAAGGTCCCTATGTCGTATCCGTTCGGAAATACCCCTGCCGGTAATTGATTCCACAAAAGAGTAGTGCGAGGCAAAAAGTGTCGGGAGAAACGCAGTTGGGAATTTCCAGACATTGAGATGGTGAGGTGGAACTTTAAATTTTGACGCGATGTCCGATGGTGGAATTCGGCGGCAGGAATTATTCCAAACAACTCGTCGGAACACTCCCCATGATAAAGACGATAGAAGACGCAGAGTGAACCTACATCTCTGTGTAATGCCTAAGAGTCGAGCTGTTCCAAAATAGCCTGGTCGTCAACGATTCGAACCGCTCTACGCTGTATGCAATCAAGAGGAAGAAGCTGGTATTGGGGAGCTCCGGCCCAGAGATGAGGACAGTACTCCATGTGAGGCCGAATCTGTGCCTTATAAAGTTGAAGGCGATGGACGGGCAAAAAGTACTGTCTTGCTCTGCTGAGCACACCGAGCTTTTTAGAGGCTAATTTAGCCTTGCCTTCCAAATGACCGCGAAACTGAACGTAATTCGATATGTCGACTCCCATTCCGACACTAGCTGAGGCTGTCAGGAGAGTATCCCCAAATCGAGGTGATACGACAAAGGCTGACTTCATCTAAAGACCAGTGGGTAATCTTGTCGGCCCAGCCGTAAGTTTCCAGGCTAGAAGAGATAACTTGTCCACTTAAGGAGGGCAAATTCCTGTGGTTAGGACTACTAGAACTTTCCGCAAATTCATTATTGGTAGTGGCACTGCTTTTGCTTGCATTTTC
This sequence comes from Apodemia mormo, assembly GCA_036924255.1. Classification (NCBI taxonomy): domain Eukaryota; kingdom Metazoa; phylum Arthropoda; class Insecta; order Lepidoptera; family Riodinidae; genus Apodemia; species Apodemia mormo. Next base: position 9,030,358 of record JAUPFN010000028.1, read on the forward strand.
AGGTCTGGTAACCACAAGTACTTGGTCCACTCTGGTGCTATTAGAATGTAAGTCCCTTCTGAATTGTTCAAGTGGGCTAGAAGTGGCGGTATTAAGCTGGGTGGGGGAAATACCCAACCCAGGCGGAAGTCCCATTGTTGACTGAGAGTGTCGCAAAAAATTGCGGTACCATCTCTGGAATCTAAAGTGACTTACTTTGGAACCACAGTGGAATCTTTGGAAGCAAACAGGTCTACGTCTGGAATACCCCACTTTTCGAAAATGGTTTCTGTAGCCTGGACTAGTAGGTGCCACTCTTGTAGTTTGCGACCTCTTGACAAGTGATCTGCAATTCCGTTTAATCTCCCCGGGAGATAAGTGGCTGAAAGATTTATGTTTAACCCTTCTGTGAGTTCCAGAAGCCTGGTTGTCTTTTTATTAGTCGAATAGTCGAATAGAATTAGTCGATTTTATCTAAGTTACAGTTTTAGACAAAGTTTTTAATTAAAAGAGCTGTTAAAGTCTAGAAATCAATGGGTGTAATTAGTCTGAAATTTATTTTACAAATATGAAATGATATTCTTGTAAACAATAAAATTTTAATATTTGTAAAGCTGTAACTTTTGGAAACTTGATTCGATATTTCAAATGGTGTTTGACGTAGTTTTTTACGTACTAAATTATTGTAAAAGGTCCAAAAATTATTAGTTCAATTTATGGAAGGGAGGCAGTTTTTTGAGGAAAAGAGCCAATTAGATTTTGTATTCATTTTTCATTAACCTAGAAGTATTCAGTATTCATTAACCTAGAAGTTATTTTAAAAAACTGCTGTTTCGAAAAAAAAATTTTGAGATTTGATCCAAATTTCTCAAAATTTCCTAAACCAATTTGGTTTAAATCTTCAAAAAGTCTAAGTTGAGTGGAGTCCAATTGAATGCCATCATCCTCGTTTCGATAGGCAAAGCCATTAAAATGTAGTGCGATGTTTGCACGCACATACATACATAGACATACTGACGTCATCTTAAACCGTGAATATCTGGTGAAAACTCGATTTTAAAAAAATGAGTAATTTATATCTATATACATAGTGGGAAGTTAAAAATATTTTTTAAATTTTCTACTATGTCACTGTATTATATTAGCAAAGCATTTTTTTATTTTCTTCACATACCCTTGTATATAAATGAGAAATTTTAAAAATTGCTTCAAAAAGGGAACCAAAAATATGCAGTCACTACACTTATATGACTTCATCCAATTTTCCCCTACATATTCGGGCAAGCGTAAATAGTAGCATATTTTGAATAATAATGATGCTTCAAAATTTATCCACCAATACTTAGAAAAATTGCAATGTTAATCGAGATTTAATAAATTTCCAAACCCACAGCATTTTTTGAAGAATATTGTTGAAAATATTGTTAATAATTTGAAATGGGGTAAATAAAGAAAGCATGAGTTCCGCATTAATCTACTAGTTACACTATTTAACTCAGAGCATGGGCTCCCTTGTTTCATTAAGTCAAATTTTTAATAATAGACCTATTAAAGTTGGCAAATGGGGCGATAAAAGACACCGCCCGTTTTACTGAATGAGTAACTGGTGAGTCCTAGTAAACATAAGAATCGGTCAATATTCCGAGGTAAATTTTATATTATTGTTACGAATAATCTAGAAGCGTGTGAAGTTGGAGCGCGCGCGCGCTAACTATCTAGAAATAAAAGAAAGAGATAGCTACTCCTATTGACAAACAAATAGTTGACCTGGGCTACGCCATAATGGACTTTGTTATTTATTACGGCATAAGGTTGAAAGTAGCGTGTACTAGGATTTATGACTCAACGTGTTTACGATAAGAAGTGATTCATTGTTTCCCGATACATTTAGATTTTTCTGGATCCAGCTAGGACTTTCCCCTGGCTATAAATAGAGAATTGACAAACACAAGCAGTTTTTATCAAGCGATCGAAAGCGATACATCAAGTGACTAGTGCGAAGCGAGAAGTGTTTTATTGTGTAGTGTTCTAAGTTCAGTGATAGTACAGCAAGTGACTATTGTGTAAAGGGTATTTTAGTATTACGTTGTGTTGTGTTGTGTAAATACACGGATTTAATATAAATGGTGTTTTCCTACAATTGCGAACCCGAGTACGTAACATTATTTTATTTATGAAATACTTATAAGCATAGGTGCCGCTTGGATGGATTATTTAATTACAAACAAACTTTATATCAGAATAATAAAAATAACATCGGTATATAATTTACACAAGTTGACTTAACCCAAAGTAAGCAATTTATTTGCCAATTATGTGTTACTCAATGATATGAATACATAGAAATACACATTAAAACACTCAAATATGTTTATTAAATAGCCAAACCCAGAAATACAAACCCTTTGCTCAATATATGAATGCCTGACCCTGTGGGTAATCAAACCCGAGCCCCAATGATTGCGTAGTCAGGATTGTTAACTATTTGAATAACAGAGCGGTCACCAATGGCTTCACTCACATTAAACAAAAACTTAAATTTAACCACAAATAAGTCATGTTGTAAGACTGTGTACTTTTATGTTACTGAATATATGTACATAAATAGATACGTAAATTACTATGGTCCCTTGAGGAGATCGATTCCGATTTGATTAATTTTGTGATACATTAAAAAAAATTAAAACTTTTGGTTGATTTTAATATACATTTAATTTACGTACCATGGCTCTGTATTATATTCTGAAGTATTAAATATTTAAGTATTAGTACTTAATAGCAGTTTAATCAAAATTATACATTATCAATCAGTTGTGAATAACATAATCTATTACTACACGTAGAACGCGTTCACTATCGCTCCACCTTGACTTTTGCCAAATCAATGAAAAATAGAAACATTGCGGTTTTTGTGTCATTACGTATGTCGCAGAAGAAAACACGCAACGATCACACAATTTTTAGGCCTAGTATGGGCCATAGTGTGACGTATGGTCAACGTATATGATTAGTGAAATATATGGATGTGTGTATTCAATTTTAAATTCCCATGGTCGGGGACTAGCCTCTTAAACATTACATTCTTTTTTTTCAAATGTCGTGATAAATACTTGTTTTAAGACTCACTGACATCAAAACACGTGGGAGCGTGTCCAGCCAAGTTCGAAAAAGGAAGTAGGAACTGGCGATGCAACACCCGCGTGTAATATTACACGAACCATCTCGAGCTATTTTGATCCCTTCATAACTCAAAAACTATTTATTCTACATAGATAAAATTTGGCAATTTACTAAAACCTCTTAGCTTATCTAGAACCCAAAGTTTTATTAATGTAGTACAAGCAGTTATTGAATTACTAACAATTAAAACTACCATTTTGTGACTGCCTAAGTCACTCAAATCTGATCAAAAATCTAACCAACTTCCAGATGACCTAGAATCTCGATATTTGGCACCAAGGTAGACTTTTATGAATATACACAGGAAAAATTCTAAAACTTCAAAATTCTTAAAAGCCAGCTGTTGCCTGCGACTTCGCTCGCGTGATAAAATAACATTAATTTCTTTTGCTTAGTAGGGTAAAAAACTACCTTAGTAGCCTAGATGCCTTATTTGACACGTTTAAGTTACAACTGACATAATGGATTAATAAATAAAAATAAAACATTAGCTGACATGAAACGTATAGCCCCGTCAGAGCTACACGTGTCATACTCAGCTCAGCTTAACGCAGCTCAGCTCAAAATTTGACTTGGCTAGTTTTTACCAACAAGCCATTGTAAAATTAAATTTTAAATCAATCCAACAGTATGCGTATAGTTTAAAAAGTAACCACACTAACGGGCGTATGACTTACACTAATTGTCTATCTGTAGGTGAAAACTAGCCAAATAAAATGTTGAGGGATTTATATTCTAAGTTAAATCAATAGGTTGTGTAAGTAATTGTCTGTTAAAATTTAAGAATTTATATTACTTTTTAAATAGCAAACATTATGGTAGTACTAACAAATAAGAATTTGTTACCTACATCCATACTAATATTATAAATGCGAAAGTAACTCTGTCTGTCTGTTACAACGCTTTCACGGCTAAACGTGTGTAATCAATACCCTACATTTGACAATTAAAGTGGTGCATGAGAGAATACCAATGGGCAATGGCCAGATTCCGCCCTTGTATTAAATATTAATCTAATTAAAACAAACGTAATCGGTTCTTACAATTTTATATTTTATTTTACAAACATTCTATCTTTAAATTATCATGATGAAATAACGAAATATAATATAATATAATAATATAAATTAACAAATACATGTACCTTAAATTGCTTATGCACGTTCTGAATTATTTAAATATTCTCGTACTTTTAAACGGAGGCCAATGTGTGTTACCCTGACCGATGCAGGAGACTGAATGTCCGAGTTTTCAACCCGTCTTACCCGCCATTGTTGTTTTCGTGCAAGCTCTGTGTTACCAGAGTAAATCATTTTAATTCGCACAACAACGATATCGGGCAAAATCCTGCTTTATTAAATAAAAACCTAACACTCGACCATCCTGACCTCGTGCATGTCCTCATGCACGCTCGTTTTTCAAAACCTAACACTTGGCCTCCGCAATGTTTTAGTTTCTCAATTATTTTATTTTATTTATTACATTGCATAGAACATTTTAATTCTTAAAAGAAAGGTTCAATGTTCTGCTATATGTTGTCCACTAGTACAAGTTATTTATATACTACTAATTACTAGTGATTAAAACCATACATCTAAACCTAATACATTATAACAATTAATAATCAATAATTACAATTGACCAATAATTAAAATTGAATTATAAAATAAACGAAACATATTAAACATACAAGAATGCTAATTACAATGTTTTAACGTAATATTTTTTTTTTTGTATTTGGGCACTAATAATTATGAGTGACTAAAACCATACGTATGAACCTAATATGTTATAACAATTTAATAATCGATCAAATAAATAATCAATCAAATTATATCAATTGAACTAAAATATCTAAATATGTCTACATTTACAAAAATCCTTTTTTGTAAATGTAGACATATTTAGATATTTAGCGATTTAGCGAAAAATATCTAAATATGTCTACATTTACAAAAATCCTTTTTTGGCTTACATCTAATATTTTCTTCAATAAAGTTCGACTGATTTCTACTCAGCGGGGAGATTTGCAAGAATGATAATTACTATGTTTTAATGCAATAATTCCACTACATATTTGTATGCTAATGATTACTAGCGATTGAAAACCATACATATAAACCCAATAAATTATAGCAGTTAAATAGTCGATAATTACGATTGATCAATAATTACGTTTGAGCTATAACGTTAAACGAAAAATATCTTAAATATATGACTATAATTACATCCACATTATTTCTTATATCGATATCTACTTAACAGCGCTATTAGTCATTACAATGTTTTTATACCATATATAGATTTTTTTAAACCTTTTATGGTTCCCTTTTTATATGAAAAAAAATATTCTTTGAATGAATAAAGCAAATTTTCGAAAAACCACATACAAATTTCTTTGATGAAAGTTGTTTGTTTTTAATATCTAAATGTTTACTGTTAGATAGAACTATTTTATTTCTTTATTATCTTTGCCTTACAATGTTGTTTGGAGAATGCACTAGAACATTGCATATTCATAACCATTTCCATAGTCATTTATTTAACTATCATAATTATATTTGTTTACAAATATTACCTCATGGAAATCTACATAAAGCAGGTTTACAATTAATAATTAAACCAATATAGGATTACAATCGATCTACACTTAAGTTTAAAACAATTTCATTTTATTTTCTTGCATAAATTGAAACATATTTTAATTAAATTTAAGTTCTTTCAAAACTCGTTAATAACAAAGTTCTAATACGTCACTGATTGTAAATTAAATTAGGTTGAATTTTAATACATAATATACAAAAAAAATCATTCAACAGTGCAATAAACTGATGTAAAACAAAGTCAATAAAAGTGTCTGTACTATATTACAAATTTTCATATTATTAATAAAATAAATAATATTTTTCTTTATAATTCAAGTTTCTCGTATTCTCTAGTAAGCAAGAACTTTATGTAACAACAGACTAAGTAAACCATGTGAAAGTAAAAGAAATAAGAGTTCAAAGCGATACAGTAACACCATATTTTAAATTATTGAATCCTTTTATATTACAAAACTGGTGTTTTAACATCTTTTTTTTTTCCAAATTGTTCTGACACTTACTGGTATTTCTCGATGTAAAATAATTTCATAATAAATTTTAATGCTTACCAAATAACTCAAATAATCGATATGTATGTATTTTATTTCTTTTATTATTTTGCTACATACATCAGAATCTCCTTAGACAAAATTGGCAGATTCCAGAACATACATATCTGATAAGACCAATCATTACATAGTATAAAACAAAGTCGCTTTCTCCGTCTGTCCCTATGTCCTTATGTCCCTATGTATGCTGAAATTTTTAAAACTACGCAACGGATTATGATGCGGTTTTTTTGATAGACAGACTGATTCTTGGGGAAGGTTTTGGTATATAAACCTTTCCGATATTCTCACGGGAACAAAAGCTACGCGGGTGAAACCGCGGGCAGGTCGCTAGTATTATAATAAAAATAAATATATAAATTTTGTCACATATTTATTTTTAATATAATTCTATTCTTTAATTCTAAACTCAGCAAAATCAACTGATCGTGTCCTTTATTATCATGTATACAATTTATTACAATATATAGATATAGTTTTCCCAGTCCCATCATAACTATCCAATACATATATCCAATTTAACCCAAGAACTATTTTTTTTTTCAAATTAAATAATATTCATATATTACAATCAACCCTATTAATCAAATAAATAAATTTCTATTTATTTATTCATACCTGTATAATATACTATTGCGACTCTACCGACCCACGACCGTTTTTTTGTTAGTGGCGAGTTTCTTTTTGACAACCAAAACAATATGTAGTATCATACATATCGATAATCTATACATATAATAAAAGCGTAAGAAAATTAAAACTGTACATTGAATATTTTTTTTTTTAAAAGACTTGGGGCGTGATCTACAATCGACATAGAAGCCAAAATATAGTTTTTAGAATTTTTGTCTGTTTGTCTGTATGTATGTCCGGGGTAAACTCAAAAATACTGCATGGATTTACTTCAAATTTTGCATGAATATTACTAATAGGACGGATCAACATATAGGTTACATATCACGCTATCACCTACGGGAGTGAGGCTGTGCGGAGTAAACGAAGTCCGCGCGGACTAAATCGCTGGCAACAGCTAGTCTTTAAATAAAATAATCTATCCATCCATCCCTAACACTGCTATGACCCTCCTGGGTTTTACTACCGTAACTATCGTACATTCTTCAATTATAATATTATTGTGGCTTCCGACTCACAACAATATCTCTAATCCTCTGTCTATGGTTTTGGTGCAAATCATTTTCACAACCGAAACCATAGTGTAATACATATCAGTAATTCCATAATATTGTAGTGAACCTCCCGTGTTTCACCACTGTAACCAAAATATCTTAAATGTTATCATAATAATCGTGTTCGCCCTGAATCACGACCATTTCTCCCATTGAAGTATTTTTATATATACGTGGAACCAATAAAATCCATTAATTCTTATATTGGAATGTTACTATGAATTCAAAACAAAGTAAATAAATATTAAATTACCCTCTTTAGGGTTCCGAAGTAAACTAGGAACCCTTATACTTTCGCTATGTTTTCTTTTTTTATTGAATTAGTAATCAACCGCTGGCGTATCACCTAACGTTTGCAATTCGCCAGCGATTAGCAATGACCTTTAAGCGTAACGAAAAAAAATCATCTAAAACGTCGCTAATTGCTTACTGGTCACTAGATGCACTTTTGCAGTGTCACAGCACCAAAACTAATCATGCGGCAAAAACTGCCACTAATGTACAAGGCTGTTATGTCACTTGCAACAACTAAACAATTACGATAATTTCGCATTGCGAGTTACGTGAAAACCCCGCCTTTTTCACTAATTTTATCATATCATATTGGTTCATTATCTAGTAACATTTGAAAGAATTTTATGTGAAGTATAAAAGTCCCTTTTATTCTTGCCACTCTAACGGAACATAATTTTCGTGATTTCCATTAGATCTCTCTCGCTAAAGCGAGGAGGAAAAACTGCTATCTCAATTGTAAAGTTCCATGTGTTTAATCGGATGCATTGATATGCAAATTGCAAACTTATATCGTTGTAAACCTATTACCTTATGACAGTTAAGTTGGTATTCTCTAATTTTCTTCAGATATAGTGCAAAAGATCGCATCGACCAATTGAATAACTCATATTGCATCCGAAGGGTCTTACCGATAATCTAATTAGTGCTGTTCATACCTGATGAATCCGATTTCCCTTCATCGTTACTTGGACTTTGCACTACCGAATTTTAAAATAGTGGGACAGCGAGAGATTAATTCACAGTACTTATACATATACCAAATTTGTAACCAGTTAAGCATTTTACTACAGAGATATATTATGTTCCCGATGACTTAAATTTAATAGTGCCCGTATTTTTGAAAGTCCCTTTTTTTATATTTCATCCGACGAAATTTTTCCTTCCTATACAGCTTTATTTACACTTTATACAATTTACTTTATACAATCGTTGAGCCTAATATAAGTTATGTTATCTATTACATAATAGATTCAATTATTATTTCTATCTCCTATTCTTGATATCGTCTGAAAGACATGAGGTTTCCTAAATACTATGCATTCCGAAACGCCGCCCAAAAAAAAATTTAGTTTGCAATGAATTAATTGGTGAAGATTGTTCGAACTAATATATAAAAATCAATTCCTGTTCGTTAGTCTCGCTAAAACTCGAAAACGGCTGAACCAATTTGGCTAATTTTGGTTTTGAATTAATCGTTGAAGTCCAGGAAAGGTTTAAAAGGTGAGAAAATATACATAAAAAAAATAGAATAGTAGTAAAAAAAAACAAAACAACGTTTGCCGGGTCAGCTAGTCTATAATATAATTAGTATACTGGGTACTTGGGAGTTCACGTGAGATATTTTTACTTCCAGTTGATATCATGTACTACAGACATTTATAACAACAGGCTGCCATACCATCTTGTTGTACGAGAGACTAACTCAGTATGGATAAATGTTCAAAACAGAATATTGCAATCAGTTTTAATTCTATACAGTAGGCCCAGCATATATACTCTGTATTTTGGGTTTAGTAAAACAGTTAACTGCCAATGCCTACAAATAAAAACCTATATTTTTCATATATATTCTTACGATGTTTAACACTAAAGAAAACTACTAGATGGCAAGGCCTTAAACCACACCATCTCAGGAGCAATATACCATCATTGCTTAGTTTACTCCCATCTACAAATAGTTCAATTTGTACCGCTGGGTCATACATAGGCAATAGTAGCTCAGATAATTTGTTTTGCAAACAGCTCATCCACTCGTGCCATTCCTTTTCATAATTATTAAGAAGACAACATAAAGTTGTGCAATTTCCTATAAGTCTTCCAAGAATTCAACGAGACGTATAATTGCCAAAAACATTGTATTCAATTAGTACGAAATTAGGTCACAATGCGTGACCTAATTTCGTACTAATTGAATCACGGGTGAAATTGTTTTTAAGACAAATATTTAAAATGTGGTGCGCAGAGAACCTACTTATGATAATAATTATAGTTTTCTGTCAGTAATTTCAAATATTAGAATTATCACTCAACTAATCAACCTTAAAAGAAATATATATTTTGTAACTAAAATAACAATATTTTAATAAGTCAAAAGTCAAATTTGCCTGTACTATTATTTCAAAATTTTCTTTATCTTATGTAAACATCACCGATTGTATCAAATTTTGAATCTGGCTCATAAAGATAGCTACACTGACTTAGATATTGTAGTAGACTTAAAAATAAATTAATCAGTCAACTGAACATTTATACTCTTGAGCCGAACCCAGACTGGGCTGTAAATAATACCACGTCAGGCCCAGGACTAAAATCAGTACACATGATACATTGGAACCTATAGATTCTAAAATGTACTTGCCAATCACCCACGTACTCAGTACCTATGTAGTAAAATTTATTTATGTGTAATAGAGTTTACGGGTAGTAAGTCATTAGGGCAGACGAAAAAATATAACTATTGCACAGGTGTGCTTCAGCCAGTTACAATATTCAAAAAAATTTAGTTTTTACCCCTTAAACTATATATACCTTCAATGTAATATGCGACATCACTAAACCGATATTCCAAGGTACCCCTTTTTTTAAAAATCATTTTTATAGCAGCACTTAAAATTGACTACTATAATTATTACCCTATACAAAGATAAACAGGAATATTTAACAATAAATCCGATTATTCTAGGCTCAGCCAAGTAATTTTTTTTTAGTGAAGTTGTTACTAAAAGAACATTTGTTTCCATTACTTATTTTTTTTTTTTATAATATCGTAAGACGAATGAATTTCCAGATATAACCAGAATCGTCATCTACTCCATCACAGAAAAACGGCACTAACACGTAATGCATGATTTTCACATTTATTTAACCCTCCAGCAGCTGTTTTTGTCTTCTGTATTAAATTATGCCAATCTACGGAGCATCTTAATTTTAAATAAAACATTCATGTAATATCTTAAATCAAACGTAATATATGCGGTGGTCATAAAAACGGATACTGCGCGGTGACGAATTGCCTAACAGTTCACAGCCATCTTGTTGGGAAATCCAATTATGTTTCCTAATAATCCTCTTTGCTGAAGTATCAAAGTAAGTTCGTTTCCTGGTGAATTTGCAAAGTAGTGTTACCTGTCGTATCAAACTCCACTCATACTCGGTCATCCGTAGTAAAAGACGTTCTGCTTACACGAGGAAGACGGGCTTCGTTGACGGCAAGGCACTTATTATTTCTTTCACTCGTTACCACGTGACCGCTCCAGTGTTACGAGTGATTTTTCAAGTATTTAAATTATCTGAAACTTAAAACGACAAAGCATAGTATATTCTTCGTACCTACATATCTAACAACGTTCTTTTTTTTTTTAAATTAACTGTTAAATTATATCGATTTTAAAGTAATATTTGGTACTTTAAAATATAGAAGAATAGAATTTCTTTTTTTTTTTTATATATATATAAAAATCGGTTACAAAGGTGTTACGTATTTTGAAATAGTCTACCGGTAATGCCAGTGTGCAAAAATTATAATAAGTCTACTTTTTATTAACCAAAAAACATGTTATATGACATGAGATTCACGAAATATAGAATATCGATATGAGAGAATGTCACTAATTAATATTTGATAATCTAGTTATATAATTTAACCTTTGATTTGTGTAAACTGTGGGTATCCCACTTCTGAAATGTAATCAATACCCTACATTTGACAATTAAAGTGGTGCATGAGAGAATACCAATGGGCAATGGCCAGATTCCGCCCTTGTATTAAATATTAATCTAATTAAAACAAACGTAATCGGTTCTTACAATTTTATATTTTATTTTACAAACATTCTATCTTTAAATTATCATGATGAAATAACGAAATATAATATAATATAATAATATAAATTAACAAATACATGTACCTTAAATTGCTTATGCACGTTCTGAATTATTTAAATATTCTCGTACTTTTAAACGGAGGCCAATGTGTGTTACCCTGACCGATGCAGGAGACTGAATGTCCGAGTTTTCAACCCGTCTTACCCGCCATTGTTGTTTTCGTGCAAGCTCTGTGTTACCAGAGTAAATCATTTTAATTCGCACAACAACGATATCGGGCAAAATCCTGCTTTATTAAATTAAAACCTAACACTTGCGTTAAAAAGGTGCGTTGCTATCTTGTGGCGAGAACTAATGCCACATGCATAAGTTTACCGGCTACCATACCCTCCAAACAGGAATACGACAGTGACCAGCACGGGCGCTATTGCGGCAGGAATAGGTAAGGCGGTGATACCAGACCCGTTCGAGCCGATGCAGTACTCTAGTACCTAGTAAACATGATCGACATCTACATGATGTATAGGTTGAAAAATTTCGAAGTAATGCCAAAAAACATTTTTTTTCAAAATTTTTGTCTTTGTCAATTCCCAAATAAATCCACCGATTTTGATCCAATTTAAAACATTTGACGCGGTGTTTTAGACAGAAAGCTGATTAGATTTTTTATTCAAAAAATATTTTAAATAAAAAATATTTGCTGTAAACAACAAAATAGATATTAATATTTGAAAATCTGTAACTTTTGAAAACTTGATTCGATTCTGGTTTTAAAATTGTATTTGACTTGGTTTTTTCAGTACTAAAATATTGTAGAAGGTCGAAAAATGATTGGTTAAACAACCTTAAAGTTATGTCGAAAATAGACTTTCATCAAAATTTTTCCTCGACGATTTCTATGCAATTAAATTTTTTATGCAATTAAAACATTGTACGCAGTTTTTTGTAGAATAGAGCTGATTAGATTTTCTACTCAATCGGTAGGTATATTAATTTAGAAGTTATATTTAAAAAAATACTGTTTCGCTAAAAACTTTTTGAGGTTTTTTAAACTTTCTAAAATTTCCTTGGCCAAATTGGTTCAAATTTTTAGAAAATCTAAGTAGAATTCAATGAATGCTATCAATCGCGTTTCAACCGGTTCAGCCGTTCAAAAGTTATGAGATGTTTACATACACACATACAGACATACTGATGTCATCGTGAAAATAGTCTGAAAAGATTCCTAGGACCTTAAGACGTTGAAATCTGGTGAAATCTCGATTTTTGAAAATCGTGTCAAAATCAGTACTTAACTTCCTTATCTACATACATAGTGGGAAGTTTAAAAACAGTTTCATTAAATGTCCGCATTCAAACGTCACACACTTTGACTTACTATTTTGTTCATTTTAATTAAAATAACTAAATACATGTAATACGCACGCTTCAAATGCGATGTTTACAATGCAATGAAGCGCGCAAAGAAAACGACAAAATGATAATTTGTAACCTGTCCGTACTGTGCGAGCCGTGTGACGACGTTTAATTTCATTTGCGGTTGGTAGGTATTTAACTCAAACCGGTTTATTTAGGTTTTTGAATCGCTCTCATGTCAGATACGCTCCGAACAAAACCTTTTGTAAAAACCGGTAAAAAACCTTTATTAACCGGTATTTCCTAAACCGGGTCCAAGCCCTGATTCAGATAGAGTCGTAGTATATTTTGTTACCATAAAAATACAACAATTATTAAGTATAATTTGTGTTTTATTGAAAGTAACATATCATATTAGCGAATAATTACAAAGTTGGATGTATTTTATGTCAGTGATTTATTAATATCAGCATTAGCATCCGCTGATACAGTAAAAACCTGCATCAGCCACAACCCTAGTATAGATAGTACGTTTTTGCAGGTCAGTATGGGAGGTTCCAAGAGCTAGAAGAAAGCACTGACCAAGCAGCAGATGTAAGGACTAAAGTGGCATCTTCCAAGACACCTGTCGTTGTATTAACGAGACTTAGACATTCTCAAGTAAATTATAAGAAAAATGAGGGTGCGTTATACTGGTGTGGTATTTGTGGGGAAGCTTTTGGTCAAAAGGTTACTTTAAAGAGTCACTTGAAATCTCACAGTGATAACAAGTCATTTGTGTGTAATGTCTGCAGTAAGGGTTTCACACGGCTCAATGATTTGCAGCGTCATGAGTTGATTCACACCAGAGAGAAACCATTCTCTTGTGAGTTTTGTAAAATATCATTCAGACATAAGAGAAGCTTGCAGAGCCATTTAAATATACACAGTAACATAACACCTTATGTGTGTAATGTCTGCAGTAAGGGTTTCACAAACTCAAGTCATTTGCGTCGTCATGAGTTAATTCACACTGAAGAGAAACCATTTGCTTGTGAGTTTTGTAAAAAATCTTTCAAATTGAAGGGCAACTTGAAGAGCCATTTAAATATACACAATGACATAAAACCCTATGTGTGTAACCACTGCAGTAAGGGTTTCACATGGTTAAATGATTTGCATCGTCATAAGTTAATTCACACTGGAGAGAAACCATTTTCTTGTGAGTTTTGTAAAAAAATGTTCAAAAAGAAGGGCCACTTGAAGAGCCATTTAAATATACACAGTGACATAAAGCCCTATGTGTGTAATGTTTGCAGTAAGGGTTTCACACAGATAAATAGTTTGCGTGGTCATGAGTTAACCCACACTGGAGATAAACCATTTGCTTGTGACTTTTGTAAAAAATCTTTCAGAGAGAAAGGCACCTTGAAGAGGCATTTAAATACACACACTAACATAAAACCCTATGTGTGTAATGTCTGCAGTAAGGGTTTCACACAGATAAATAGTTTGCGTGGCCATGAATTAATTCATACTGAAGAGAAACCATTTGCTTGTGAGTTTTGTGAAAAATCTTTCAGACAGAAAGGCAGCTGGAAGAGGCATTTAAATATACACAGTGTCATAAAACCCTGTGTATGTAATGTCTGCAGTAAGGGTTTCACACAGTTATGGATTTTGCGTCGTCATAAATTAATTCACACTAAATAGAATCCATTCCCTTGTGGGCTTTGTAAAATATCATTCAGATGTAAAAGCATCTTGAAGAGCCATTTAAATATACATACAGTAAAATAAAACCCTATGTGTGTAATGTCTGCAGTAAGAGTTTCACAAAGTAAAGTAATTTCCGTCATCATGAGTTAATTCACACTGCAGAGGAACCGATTACTTGTAAGTTCTGTAACAAAACGTTTAGACAAAGGGACAATTTAAAGTACCATTTAATTATACACAATGCAATAAAACATTATGTGTGTAATGTTTGCATAGGAATTACACACATTTGGGTAATTTTCGTCAATATAAATTGATTCAAGCTGAAGGAAAACTTTTTGCTTGTGATGTCTGTAGAAGAACGTCTAAAAACAAAGGCAATTTAAAAATCATTCAAATGTACATAAAACCTTTTTTGAGAAGTGTATGAAATGGTGCTCACACGGAATTATTATAGAGGAGAAAATGGCATGCTTTTCAAATTTATCAGAATCGCTGTCGCTAAACGCATACAGTCCATTTTTTCTTCCTTTTCCATTTAAGTAATGGCGAACCAGTAACTCAAATTGGTCATAGACAATTAGTATGGTTGGGAAAAATCGAAAGATCTGTTGAACAAGTATGACAAACTAAATTGATTGAATGATATTTATTGTGTTCGGTTGTTTACTTTTGGTATGATCTAATTTAATTTTACTTGTTTGCACTATGCCATTTAAAAATAATATGCTGGTAGACGCCACAGGATTTCCTTTGTCAATAAAGGCAACGAATTTTCTGAAATTTCTGATTATAATTCCAAGATCTGCATGCTCAAGTGAAATCGAAATTTCTAATCTAATCGAGAAAGAAATCAAAGTCCCTCTTACTACACCAAGGTAACTTACGATACCACTGAGAACATACGTTTCTACGTATAATCTCTATAGGCACCAACGCCAACTTCTAGGGTTTTCACCCTAAAAAAAATAATATTTTCCCTCTTTACCATTTTTAATACAGTACTCTATGATATTCATTCATTTCTGAACGAAAAATCATACAAAATAACATCAAATTGGCCATTGATATAAAAAACCCTAGATGCACAGTCCTGAACAAAACTGACACTCAAAAGTGTCCCTAATTTCTTTTATGTAGATATAGATATGGCAAAAACATATGTCTTTGCATATCCAACCTTAAGTGCAAGACTTATAGTTGTTTTTACAAAGCAATGTACGAAAATAAATAAAATTGACAGTGACGCGGCCGACGCGATTCTATTTGAAACGAGTGCACAATTTAAAATTGTGCACTCATTTTTGGAGGACGTTTTTGACACACTGATTTTGTATCTTGGGTTTTTTATATCAATGAAGTTGGCACACTCTTTTCAAGCATCGGGGATAAATAAAAGAAATTAGACCGGCATTAATCCGTGGTGTGTGCTCTGTGTTGGTTGCAGTTTAAGATACAGGTTAATTTAAAAGTGTTTTGGCGTATTAATCACAACAAACTTTAATTATAATCAAGATTAGTTCAAGATCTAAGAGTTTAGATAATAATTATATCGAAAACCGTTAATTACAATTAATAAAATATATTTTCTTCAACGAACTTATTGATGCTACCAGCGCTCGGGATATGTTGGTACCTATTATTATTTATGTGAAAATTTTAGTGTTTATATCTATGATCTCAAAAAAAAAACTGCGATGTGAATATAAAATATCCTATTAAAAAAAGATGTTGTATACTAAGGTTTATTTATTTTCTTTACGGCTAAAGTCAGTTGTGAAACTTAAAAGAGATTTTGATTTAGTCTGTGGTGGAATTTTGTCTACAGGCGATAGCTAGTATTATATTATTTTGCACCATTTTGTATAGAAGAAGAAGAAACACTATAAAGTTACTTAGGTATGACCTAGTTTAACTTATTAGCACTACGCTATAAAAAAAATTACCTCTGCTGGTAGACGCCACAGATTTTGTGTCACTAAAGGGATTGAACTTTCTGCCATTTCTTATTTTAATCCCAAGGTCAGTATGCTCTAGAGAAATCGAAATACACTAAACACAAGCCAAGCTAAACAGTTGAGAAAGAGATCAAAGTCCTATAAACAGTTCAGAATCACCAAAAGAACCTCAAATGAAACTCTTGAAAACATTAAGGACATTGTAAGTTTGTTAGACATAAATTGACTACTCTGTGGAACCAATTACCGGCAGAGGTTTTCCTGAACGGATACGACTCAGGGTCCTTCAATAAAAGAGCTTACTCTTTCTTAAAAGGCCGGCAAAGCAACTGCAAGTATTCTGATAGTGTAGTTGTCCATGGGCGGCGGTGATCACTTACCATCAGGTGAGCCTCCTGTCCATTTCCAGTAAAAGTTCTAGATCTGAAGTAAAAGTTTGGATTGTCAGTTTTTACAAGGTGTCTTTCTTCTTCAAATTCTTATTCATATTCATGTAAAATATTTTGTTTAAGAAAAATTATAAAATAGAATTCATTACTAATGGTTTAATTATAAGTCAGATATGCAACAACATTTTATTGAATATTTGTATAAATACGCCTTTCGTATTTTTGATGATCAGATTTTCTTTACAAATATGTTATTATAGTATTGGTGTAATTTCCTGTAACTTTTTTGCAAGTTCAATATTGTGCATGATAATGTTTATCATAATAGTATCGCCCAATGTTTGGGAAACATTGGCTGCCAATAAAGTATTTCGAAATTCTGCTTGTAGCCCATTGCGTATTATGTGTATAGTTGATTTGCACTTCACGAAGGCGACATAAATTAATAGCTTCTTTCGATGCATATTATTTTACAATTTCACAAAATTTGTAATTTTTTGAAATTTTACTCGTATTTATTGTCTGAGTAAGGCTTGTGAAAAAAAATCCTTTATTGAGCCATTATATTTATTGTCTATGATTTATTTAAAGTGTAGTACTCAAAATATTGTCGTTTTAAATTAGACCAGATAACGGGTATGTTCTTCCCCAATCACTATCGCATTTTGTTCTAAATATATCATCTTTTAATATAAAGTAATTAAATAGTATAATTATTTAAAATATTACTTTCCTTGTGCTTAAATACCTAATTTTAAGTTTTGCTTAAGTAACTTTAATGAAGTAGATTGTTCCTTGTGCTTAAGTAATTTTAGTGAAGTAGTTGTAGATTACCTAGATGACTTTGTCGTTTGTGAATGATGCTAGTTGTCAAAGAAAGAAAGAAAGAAAGAAAATATTCATTTGCAAGAATATGGGTGTTACAAGTTGTTAAAAATAAATTAAGTTACCGACATATTCTACCAATATATGGTGTGCAAATATTTAAAAAAATTGTTATCAAATATAAAAAATAAAAACAAATGTTATCAAATAATAAGTGTGTTCAGTTTTCAGAAATCTGACGTTTGAATTCTGAGCTAAGATTTCCGCTGATCACTGGTACAGTTTATAGATACTCAGAAACTGTCCAATACCGCCATTTAGTTTAGTATGTCACGACGCGGCGCGGCGTCATGGTATAATTCTGACACTTTTTCCTTAGGTTGACTTAAAGATAGAAAGTGTGAAGTGTGTGTAACAAAATTTTATTCATTCAATTTAATTCAGATTAATGAGGTTATAGTTTTACTGAACACATCTAATTATTTGCATTAAATCCTCGAACAATAT
Organism: Apodemia mormo; assembly: GCA_036924255.1. NCBI lineage: Eukaryota > Metazoa > Arthropoda > Insecta > Lepidoptera > Riodinidae > Apodemia > Apodemia mormo. Next base: position 9,048,710 of record JAUPFN010000028.1, read on the forward strand.
TTGTTACTATATTTTGGACTTAGTTATTCACTGATTCTGTTTATATATGGAAAAATAAAAACTTTTGCTGAATTTGTATAAAAACCTCAAATTGTTTGACTTTTTGTATTTCTTAAATTTATTTACTTAATTGAAAATATTTTAAATCATTTTTAAAATCTTAATCCCTTTGATTGATAAAACGATTTATTGGAAATATTTTAGCAATAATTTCAATTCCAAATACCTTCAAGTTGTTGAAGACATTGCAAATTTCTTTCAGGTATTTACTTGTATGACAATCCGCCGTTGTTTAGAATAAGTGTGAAAAAGTCCATATCGACATTGTGATTTTGTCACGTAACTAATTTCATTGCGGTGTGGTCAACTTATTTGAATGCGAACAGCCTAGTTAAAACAAAATCTCGAAATATTTTTAAATAATAAAAGTTCACTAATTTCATGTAAAAAAAATAATTGGCCTTTTAAGTTTAAAATTTACTGTTTGCAATAAACTGATTGATTACGGATTCATTAGATAAAGGGTTTCATTTAAATAAAATTCGTCATTATATCATTCATCATCCGTCATATATTAAACATACCAAAACTGAATAATAACATTTAAAGACGTGAAATAAAAGTAACGTTAGATAGTAGACTGCTTTATAGTTTACCCTAATTAGACCAATTACAATTTGTTGGGAACACTATGCAATTATGATATTTATTAGCTTTTTTGCAAATTTAGTGCACTATTTAGACAAAATAATACAGATGAAAAGTAATGTTATCCTTGAGTAAACTAAAGTTTTTTGTTACTTTTTACGCCAAAAAAGTCATACAACTCGGAATTTTTTTCAGATCTCATTCCGCGTACACTGTGACTTAACAAATGGTGTATGACGTACGGTAACTAGTTTTATATAAGCGGTACGACCGCCGGTCTCGTACTTTTGGCAGAGAGGAACGCATAGAAGATAGAGAACAAGCGGAATTGGCAAGTACAAACATTTGTATCATTACCGTGATCGCCATACTCACACATAAAATAAGCATTATTGCATATAAACTACTAATGCAAACTTTGTTTCATTGGTCGTTTTCATTTTAAACAACAATAATCCGAAACACACAAACAGAACATTTAAAAATATACCAAACTGCATTACAATAAATTTTATTTTGCTACAAAAAAAGAGAGTATTTACGTCCTTTTGTAGTCTATTCAAAATAGACTCATCTATTTGTACAATAGTGAAACTTAAGATCGTAATAGTTTCGCTATTCTACAATAGATGGCATATTTGAGTAGAGAACTTTCTAGAACGATAACGTAATGACTGTCATTACGTATATCTTTCTAGAAAAATTAGGTCAACCTAAAATGAACTTTATATGTAAGGTGTACGGCTGATTTTAGGTTGACTTTCTATTATATCATTAGAGATTATATTAAATCAGGAATTTAATAAAAATAAAATTAAAATTGTACTTTCGGATGATATGAAATATCACCATTCTTATCATTTGTATTCTACTATCATTTCTGCATTCAAGGATGGCACAATACGGCATAATTCAGTGTATAATAGATTTTCGCACGACGTCTATATCCTAATGATATGGTAAGTATCACTAAGGCAATTTAGAGTAAAAGCGCATAGTAGTGACGCACGCGGCAGGCCCACTCTTCACTTCCCCTTGTTCTCTATCTTCCATGGAGGAACGCCTGTTAGGGGCGCCTCCAGTTGGTTTAATACTCAAAGATTTAAAGTGAGCCTTATTACGATGAACCCTTTCTATGGACTAAACAAATTGTATAAATTTTCCAACCCGAGTATAAAATTCCTTCTGGAAATTAATAAACTCATTGTTTTTTCATTAACTAGAGCACGAGATGTATAGATAGCAGCGGCGTGGACAGGGTTATGACATAGGGTATGCACTATGCGGAGGGGAACTCGGTCACAAAAACTTTATTTTACAGATTTTTAGCATAGCCACAGCCACGCTACGGATCTCTAACCGCCCGGCCACAGCTCTCGCGGCGCGACCGGCGACACGAATTGTGGCGCGACGAGCGAAAACAAATGTAGGAAACTGTATGAAGTATGCCACAGCTACCGGCGACGCGAATTGCAGCGCGAAAAACGCGCGACCGTGACGCGCGGTGTGATGAGCGAATAAAACAAAAGAATACTTTGGTTTTATTCACTAGTATGCCAGGGTTGGAATCAGAATAACACAAAAATATTACTAATGGAAGTTATATAGATACTATATTGTATTAAAATATTTACTACTATTTTTAGCCTCCGACGCAAAAACGAGGGTTGTTATAAGTTTCAGAGGTGTGTCTGTGTATCTGTCCATGCATCGTAGCACCCTGGCGGATGGTCCGATTTAGTTGCGATTTTTTTTACTTGAAAGCCCTATTTTGCGAGATGGTTCTTAGCTATGATTCCATAAAATCTGTGCAGCCGTTGAAAGCTCACCAGCTCTTTTCAACTTGATGAAAGGAATTTAGCAACTTGTAAACGCTTTATCGATGCTAAATTTTGTATTTTATTACTTCAATTAATTGCAATAACATGGTGACCTAGACTTGATGCGACAATATCTTCATTCGAAGATATCAGCTTTTTTATTTATTTTGTTATATTAACTAGCAATATTTGTATGTAAATAAACGATTTTCTAAATATTGCAAACCATATTTATCGACTTCCTGATATTTTTTTGTACTGAAACTTGGCAAACTTTTGTAAGTTCAGTGACAATGCAATATTATGGTACTGTCCAGCTAATATCATGATGTAGCCTGGATATAGGGACTAGAACTCTCAGATGTAGAGTTTTGACGAGGTAACCAAATTTTGGGTCATTGGTTTTCTTGTTATAAGTACTAAGTTTAATTAGTACTCATAACGACGAGAAATGGATCGTAGAGCCACTAGAGTGTCATTGTAACTCACAGACAGAAAGTGTTAAGATAGTAGAGTTTGTAGTCGTTTGTTTCGTTGCAATAATATATTTTTAATTATTACGAGACTCTGAAGATGGAGCCGAAAAAAGAAATATCGAAACTTCTCGCATCCAGATACAAAATGCTTAGATAATAAATTTCTAAACTCAACAAGGTAAGTTAATTGAGTTAGCGCTCAATTGTGTTGTACTAACAAACATTTTGATGCTGGATGATTTCTAGGATCTGATGCTCATCATTACTTAGAATTTCACGATCGAACTCGAAGGTGACCATGGTAAGTTATAAACTAAACAAGAAAAACCTATTTAGTTTGGACTCAGTTATTCTGTTTTGACAAATACTCTGGTGCTAACTGATTTCCAGGGTTTTATGAAGAATCAGGAAGGAGACTATCAAAACTTTTAATTAAAATTGCGCAACACCATCAATTTTGGATTCGTTTGATTTTTTATTTTAAGGCATGTGAAATAGGATAGCTTTCAGTATCTGATGATTTTCTAAGCTTAACCAGTTAAATCCAATGAGTGTAGGCTACTTCGATTTATTTTGGCAAACACTTAAATGCTGGATGTTTTTTAAAATATAACGATGGAACTGGAAAGTGGACACTTGAAATTGGGCTGACTTTGGGGACACTTGAAACACTTGAAAGGCTATACCTTTATTGCTAGAAGATACAGATGGTCTGATAGAGTTACATAGCGGAGCTGGAAGCCTCGGGAGCTTTGCAATAAAACAGCTCAAGCTCATTGAGTAAGGAACCATAGGTTAAGGTTATCTTTAACTTTATGCTGCAGAATCCCCTTTCGAAGATCATCAGCTCCTTTTCCGTTTTGCACTTAAAATTATGGAACTGAAGTAAAATGGTGGGCTGCCGATAAAAAAGTATCGGTTTGAGATGATTTATTGATTATATAAATAATTGGTTATTGACAAATTATTTTAATTTATACTTAAAATTATATTAAACTTAATTTAGTTTATACACCGAAACTTAAACTTAATCTAAAAACTTCACAGCATTTTCTCAATTTAATGTCGGCTTGCGTTAAACAAAATTTTTTACTGTATATTCATCTAACTCATATTAATAAAAATACATTCTTTCTACAGCCCACTAACTCAAAAACGATCATAGTTACTAAAAAATTGCACGGAAAATATCTACGTTGCAATACATTAAAAAAATGGATGCGTTTACTTATGTACGCGCGTGAGAAGTTATATATACTTTTTTAATAATATAAAAAATAGTGGCCGCGTTTCCGATCCGGTAGGCGGTAGCAGTTTTTAAAAAATATGTTGACATGTCAAAATAACTTGTAAAAAGTTTTTGAACAAAGTAGGTACTTCTGATTTCTGATAGATTTTAATTGCATGCAAATACTTAATAACATTAAAATAATAAAAGGACTGGAAAAGGATAGACAAGGATTTCGGGGCTTAATACTTACTCAATAAAGACTTCAACCTGTAACTTTTGCGTTACGGTGATGCGCGTGCATCTTAAAATTTCACTCACTGTCTAAAGAAATATTACGTGCCTAAAGAAATTAAAATTTAAAAATCTCGAATGGAGGGATCAATGAAAACAATATATGTAAGTATCAACAATAATGGTATTTTTGCGTACAATCCTAACGTTACGATAATATATACTACGCATCAAAAGAATATAGTAAAAATAGTATTACAAAATCCGACCCTGGTACTAGCTGGTATAGGTGTGAGACAGCTCAGAGCGGCACGCCGCCGCGGTCGCAACAAGTCGAGCTGTGGCATACCCAGATGGTCGCGCGACTCGCCGCGCCGCATTTCGCGTCGCAGGTCGCGCCGCGGGTAGCTGTAGCCGAGCCGTAAGTCGGAAACTATGACAAGAGAACAAGTTCTAGATGTACATCTTCTACGGCAACAATATCCAGAATCACAGAGCCCGTTATACATTTCATAACCTTTAACATGAAACTAACGAGTTAAGCCGCGTTTTCACAGGGTCAGTGCACAAATCAGTATCGGCGCCGACACTGCCGCTTCATTCGTTTAAGGAGACAGTAGTCGTGGTAAGCTGAGTACGGTAGCTGCACGTTTGTGAAGTCAATTGCTTAGTTTACGAGACATTTTAACGTCTACGCAATGCGACGTCTACCTACAATACAGCGACAGTGACTGACCCAGCGCTGACTTCCCAATTTACACGGGGTTCTTAGATGGTGTTTACCACTGGCGCGGGAGGGCACGGGTGGCGCCAACTGACCTCAAAATATTCATCTGCGAATATTGAAGTCAGCGCTGACTTCCCGCCGCTGTATTGACTTCAAATCAGTTTAGATTGGGTATTTTTCGGGTCCGCGCTGACTTGTCTCGAAATCGAAGTCAGTTACTGACCTTGTCTAAACCCGCCTTTACGTTTACTTTTTGCTGGTTTAGGCCCGGTTCCTATATCAGTATAAAACGGACAGTATCAGAACAGTACGGACTGCCGCAGTAGATTATATCATCCCTGCTTACGAAATTCATAGATGTGTGCGCTTGCGAAAACTACTACACATATTCTTACAAATATCCTGCTGATAGTGAAATGCCTTACTTCGTTGAAAACTGAAGTTGCCAAACGCCTGGCAAACATAATGTTTGTGTGTTTGCAAATAGGTGCTATTCATAAAATATAAGACGTTTTTTAATTAATATATTTTTTTTATTCATTTATTTACTATTAATTAAAGTCATGAAGGGCAAGTAAAGCACAGCTTAATTGCCTTTATAGACTGCACGCCGCTAATAGATAATTCCTTTTTTTGCAGGTCAGTATGGGAGGTCCCAAGAGTTAGAAGAAAGCATTGATCAAGCAGTAGATGTAAGGACTGAACTGGCATCTTCCAAGACACCTGTCGTTGTATTAACGAGACTTAGACATTCTCTAGAAAATTATGAGAAAAATGAGGGTGCCTTGTACTGGTGTGGTATTTGCGGGGAAGCTTTCGGTCAAAAGATTACTTTAATGAGTCACTTGAAAACTCACAGTGATAACAGGTCATTTGTCTGTAATGTCTGCAGTAAGGGCTTCACAACCTCAAGTGATTTGCGTTGTCATGAGTTAATTCACACTGGAGAGAAACCATTCGCTTGTGAGTTTTGTAAAAAATCTTTCAGACTGAAGGGCAACTTGAAGAACCATTTAAATATACACAGTGACATAAAACCCTATGTGTGTAATGTCTGCTGTAAGCGTTTCACACAGTTAGGTAGTTTGCGTTGTCATGAGTTAATTCACACTGGAGACAAACCATTTACATGTGAGTTTTGTAAAATATCGTTCAGATATAAGAGCAACTTGAAGATGCATTTAAATACGCACAGTAACATAAAACCCTATGTGTGTAATGTCTGCAGTAAGAGTTTCACATCGTTAAGTCATTTGCGTCGTCATGAATCAATTCACACTGTAGAGAAACCATTCACATGTGAATTTTGTAACATATCGTTTAGACAGAAAGGCACCTTGAAGAGTCATTTAAATAGACACAGTAACATAAAACCCTATGTGTGTAATGTCTGCAGTAAGGGTTTCACAACCTCAAGTGATTTGCGGCGTCATGAGTTAATTCACACTGGAGTGAAACCATTTGCTTGTGAGTTTTGTAAGAAATCGTTCAGAGAGAGAGAGACAGCTTGAAGAGGCATTTAAAAATACACAGTTCAAATCCCTATGTGTGTAATGTCTGCAGCAAGGGTTTCACAATCTCAAGTGATTTGCGCCGTCATGAGTTAATTCACACTGGAGAGAAACCATTTGTTTGTGAGTTTTGTAAAAAATTGTTCAGAGAGAAGAGCAAATTAAAGAGGCATTTAAATACACACAGTAACATAAAACGCTATGTGTGTAATGTCTGCAGTAAGGGTTTCAAAACCTCAAATCATTTGCGACGTCATGAGTTAATTCACACTGGAGGGAAACAGATTACTTGTAAGTTCTGTAACAAAACGTTTAGACAAAAAGACAATTTGAAGTACCATTTAATTATACATAATGCAATAAAACATTATGTGTGTAATGTTTGCATAGGAATTACACACATTTAAGTAATTTTCGTCAATATAAAATGGCTCACGCTGAAGGAAAACTTTTTGCTTGTGATGTCTGTAGAAGAATGTCTAAAAAAGCGGGTTTTGGGGGCATTTGCCGGGGCAATAAGAGTTGTCGCCGTTTGGGTTGGTTCTGATGTTGATGGTCTTTCTTTGGGAAGAGGGGCTTCTACCCCTGACGGTTGCTCCCCATCTCTTGGTGGTTTCTGAGTGGTGATTGCCACCATTCGCGCCTTTTTATTTCGGACCATTTTTCGGAAAATGGCGCATTATGTATAATTAGCGGTGTGCGGCCCACCGCAGTTGGCACATGTTGGTGGCTCTTTTTTTGGTCTGGGGCACTCTTTTGCCTGATGTTCTTCCCCGCAGCGCACACACTTCTGGGGGCGGTGGCAATTGTGAGAGGAATGGCGGAAGAGCTGGCATCGGTGGTGCTGAGCCGAGCTCTTCCCTCGCCATGACTCTATCTTCTCTCCTGGCATGTAGAGCACCTCGTCTATGGTGTATATTCCCGGGAGCGTGTCCGTTTTCTTTCTTAGTATGGCTAAGAAGGTGCATCTCGGGCTGCCTGATCGTGCCTTTATTGGTCGCACATATTCAACTTCATGCCCGTAACTTGTTAGTTCCCTAGCTATCTCGTCAGTGTCTGTATAGCCCGGAAGTCCCCTAATCTCGACCTTGATACTGCGCTCGCTTGGTAGCGAGTAGCAGAATCAAGAGAGGCGCTCGGTTCGTTCCAGCTCGATAAGGTACTTCTGTACCGCACGGTATTCCCTTTCCTCTTTCGGCGTGAAACGCACACCTCGGCCGAAGGGTCTGGTGGTAGGGGCTTGTACCAAAATACCATGCAGTTTGCGAAAGTGAAATGCCCAATTAGGAAGAGACTCAATTATTACGGAGGGATAGCGTCATTTTGTCGTCGTAGCATTAGAATCACCTACCGTGGTATTATTTGTAGGTAGTGGTATTTGCGGAGGTCGTACCGCGGGAGACGGCCGTGAAGTGGCCACAAATGCAAATGATGCGTTAGGGGAAGGTGGAGAGGGGAATACCGGGACGCATTGTCACTTTGGTTCGTCCTCCATCAGGTTTGCGTTTCCTTCTCATCGGCGTTGTGCAAGGTGGCAGTAAGATCGATATCACCTCAGCACGCTGTATCTCTGCTGTCTCTTCTGGGGATACAGGAGTGTCTGCGACACCTGTGGCTTTGAGAGTGGTATTTCTATCTTTCAGATGTTATCATATATAGCCATCGCTTTCAGAACGTCTTCATGTAGGAGTTTGGCCTTTGCTATCTAGCCAAGATTATGTTGTTCTGCCTCTAGCTGTGACTTTGGTGAGCGTTTGGGTGTTGTAGCAGGAATCGCTGGCGGTGGCACATGTCTGTCACTTCGTCTAAGTGGTGGTCATCGGTAGAGCTTTCGCGGCGCGGCCTGGTCGCACTGTCGGGATGCGATACGGTCGCGGCGCATCTCGGTTGCGCTGTTGCGGTGCGTCCCATCCGCGCTATCGCGGCACATTTCGGTCGCGCCGTCGCGGCGCGTTTTGATCTCGCCTGCGCGGTGCAGCTCGGTTGTACCAGCGCGGTGCGGAGCGATCGCATTATCGCGGCGTGGTTTGGTTGCGGAGTCGCGGCGCAAGTCGGTCGCGCTATCACTGTGCGGGACGGTCGCGCGTTTTATCTGCGAGGCTGTCTCGACGCGAGCAGCGGACGTGCAGCTTTGTGCAGAAGATTCACGGCACGTATCACTGCTCGCGGAGGATTTGCATCACGAGGATGAAACGTGCGAGGTCGGCGGGCGTGATATGTACTCGCGCGCGCGTGTGTTTAAATGGCCGGTGTGTACGCGGGTCTTTTGGTGGGCTCCGTGTTAGAGCTGAAGTTGGTGGTGTCATTGCGACTTGCGCCTTCTTTCCTGTAGCTGTCGCTGCGGCTGGACCAGATAGGGCCAGCTCGCTGTGTGCACGCGCCATCTTTGTTGATCGGCAGCTGGTGGTGGTTCCAGCCTTCTGTGAGGAACTGTTCAAGCAGTCTGCGTATTTCGGTGGTAAAACACGCGGCGCAGGTGTGCGAGGTTTCATCGGCTGGACCTCTTCCCAGCCGGATATTTTAGAAATGCCCGACTCGGAGTCTAACTGAGATGGGCCACGACTTGGGTTTTGGGAACCGGACATATATATATATATATATATATATATATATATATATATATATATATATATATATATATTTATTGACTTACCAACATAAGATACAGCACTTAATTTATGTAATACACATTTGGCTATGGGTACAATCTAACTGTTCTTAGAATAACAGGCAATCACAGCATGCTTAGTAAGATAATGACTTGTTGCTTAAGTACAAGGTAAACATAAATTTTAAAAAGAAAACTAAATATTAATTACTAAGTGAAACAACACAATTAAAATATCTATGAATATAAAAAAAAATCTTGAACACTGAATATCGTCAGCACTTGGTAAAACTAAAACTCCATGTTAACGATATAAAATCTTGAACATAGAAAATATGGTACTTTGTATAATAAAAACTAAACTAATACAATCTAACAATCTAAATATTGTCACTATTAGTAGAGGGTTCGTCAGGCTTTCTAAGTTTGGTTAAAAAGCTGGGAAGGTTGTCAAAATGGATATCTAGACTAGGCGTTTTTTTACAATGTCGTTATACAGACGAGAGATGCGTATCAAAGAACAAGACTGACCAAGATTAGTTCTACACTGAGTGGATTTAAAAGGGGGACATGAATACCTAGGTGTTCTATTTGGGACTTTGAATTGTAATTTGCTCAAAAGTGGTGGGCAATCAATGGAGCTATTTGTTAATTTGTACAAGAATTTTAAGTCTAGGTGAGATCGGCGTTCGCATAGCTGTTCAATCTTGATGTGTTGATGTTTATCTATATAAGATTTTATATGTATGTCTAGGTGGTTTAAATCTATATGAAAGACTGCGAACTAGTTTTTTTGTACTGTCTCTATTCGGTCTATATGTGTATTATAAGTAGGAGACCACACATTGCTACAATATTCCAATTTACTGCGTGCGTAGCTGTTAAAAAGTTGAATAATTGTAGCTGGTCTTTTGAAACCTTTTGTCGATCTTAAAACTTAATGTTTTATTTGCGTCTAATATTATTTTATCAATATGGTCTGAGAATCGAAGTTTGCTATCTATTGATATGCCCAGATCCCGAACAGTGGTAACTTCGTGAAGCTTCACTCCGGCTATAGAGTATTCTGATGACAATTTAAAGCGTTTTCTTGTAAGCTTTATATGGTTGCATTTTGCAATATTTAAATACATTTTGTTTTGATTGCACCACTCATAAATATTGTTAATATCACTTTGAAGACGTTCTGTATCCGAGTTATTTGAGATGGATTTCATAATTTTGAGGTCATCAGCAAAAAGATAAATTTGACTGTGTTTTATTACTGTAGTTATATCATTTATGAAAACGTTAAAAAATAGAGGTCCTAATATAGAGCCCTGTGGGATACCGGAGGTTGCTGAAAATGGATATGACTGTTTTCCTTGGAATACTACTCTGAAAGATCGATTTGTCAGATAAGAAGCGCACCACTCAAGAAGACTATTGGTTATTCCATACGCATGCAGTTTGTCTAGGAGAATCTTATGATTTACTTTATCGAAAGCTTTAGAAAAGTCGGTGTATATCACATCGACTTGCATGTTTTTGTCAATCTCTTCTATGACGTCTGAGGTGAAAAGTACAAGGTTTGAGGATGTAGACCTTTTTTCATGAAGCCATTTTGCTTAGTAGTGATATATTTTTGTAAGTGAGCATGCATAACAGGATGAATTAGTGACTCAAATAGTTTTGATATTGCTGAGAGAATAGATATTAGTCGGTAGTTAAATAACTAATCTTTTAGTTAGATTTTTAATATGTGTACAGAATATTTTAGGGTTTTTTGAAAGATCGTTTTCAAGTTTCAGTATGTATTTATTGTAACAGTCTTGTAAAAGTTTGCTGCAATTATATCTTAAATATTGAAATTCTAGGATATCTAGAGGATTTTTTTATTATTTTCCTTTTCCATGATATTTCTTTTTTTGTCGCAGTAAATATATTAGATGTGAAGAAAACCAAACAGGGTGTGAGCCATTTCTTATTACTGTCATAGGTACATGCAATCTTATAGTGTCATACAGTATATCATAGAATTTAGTAACCCTATCTACCTATCATAATGACCCTAGCTATCATATACTCACGTCACATACCCAACATATTTGTACAATTGAAGAAAAAAAAATAAAACGTAATTCGCTCCATACAAAAAAAATCTAATTATTTTTTTTTTCAGACAAACTATCAACTTTAGAAGAAATTTTATAAGAATAAAAGTTGTCGGGAATATATCGTCATATAAAAAAAAAATTGCATCGATATTGGAACTTTGTTGCCTAAGTCCACTAATTTTCAGTTTGAGCCCACTGTGCGACGTGAGATCTCGCGAGTTTATAAATAACAATACCGAGAAATCTTGCCCATCAACAGACCTCGCGAGATTGGCAGTTTTATGTGTTTATTCTTGCAAATATTCACAATGTTTGTATGAATTAGGTAATACTATTAAGAATTACAGATATGAAATAAACATTTATTTTTACGACTTTTTTCAATAAACTTTGATGTATTTACCATTGTGTGATGTATATATGTTATTATTTCTTTTAATAAAATTTTAGGTAGTAAACTGACGTATCTAATCAAATAAGAAATGAAATGAACGACCAGTCTTCTCTTCTAATATCAAATAAAAGTCTTTTAATAATAAAACAGTTCTTTTAGAATAAAATAACAAGAAGTCAAAAACAAATAAAAACTTATGAACTAATTTGAGCTGACTATCAAACTGAGAGATTATCAATAAAAGTAACTACACCTACTCAGAGATCTATAAGAAATTAGAGATTAGTTAACAAAATATACCAATCAAATGGTAGGTTTGTTCAGTTCACATTACACGCCATTACTACGAATTATTTTGAAAGTAGTTCCTTAAGAAGCGCGAAATGTTCAACACCACACTTTCACATTGTCTAAAGTCGTCTTGCTAAACTGCCTCTTAGTTACTGGCCAGATAACTTAAGCTCGAGTGCAGTCTCTTTAAACTCGCGACATCTCGCACATTTTTCGGCCGAGATCAATGTCGTGAAAATGAGATCTCGCGAGAACGAGATCGCATTCCCTATTTAGGCTCAAAAATTGCGTTGAAACAGACACAGTTTTCAAAAATTAAATTAATGATATTTTTTGATATTCTTTAATCTATATAATTTGATTTTTTTTTTACTTTTCAAAATGTCTCAATTTAGCAGGAAGTTTCAAGGATGGCCTCTGTTCTGATAATCTGTGTTCCTTGTGTTAAAGTATCAATCGCGTGCCAAGGCCGCATCAGTAGTACTACAAGCAAGTGCGATTGGCAAAATTAGGACTGTAAGATTAACCTCAAAAGTTGCAAATGTATGAAATAAATTCCTCAATTTATAAATGTGCGCGTTGCTACTTTCGAAGCCAACTTATAACGCCCTGAATGGTTGTGTACAACATAAAAATTACATATTAGTTGTTAAATAAAAATATGATTGACTGTACGTTTTTTATTTCGCCCAAATTATATCAACTATTAAATTATGTATAATAAAATAAAATGCTTTTATGTTCTGTTATCTATTTAAACGACACCTTAAATTTCAATCCTATTTGGATTAAAATTAAATTTATAATATCGTTAAGATGTAGGCAGCTGTACTGACAATGTTCAAGTCCCCAATTAATTGACACCACAATATTTTTATTTCTTATCATAATCTTCACCTAGCTAAATGCATTTTTTCCATTTGTTTTGCGAAGAATACCAGTTTTAAGAAATGATTCTTGATGGCCTGCAGAATATTGGTTTACTGCGACCTTCAACCTCTTCATTTGATGAGAATTTCTTGCCACCAAAGTGTTTTTGACGTTATACGTCCTTATTGCTCGACTAATATCGGTGAATGTCGCTCCGTCGGCAGTGTGCGATGGCACGATTTGTTACATTCAATCGTTGGCACTTGGTGAAATTCCGTTATTGTTGCACAATTGAATAAGCACTTGTTCTTTAATTTCAAATGTCAAAGTGGACCTTATTACGAAATCAATAAGCTTCAAGGATAGGTTTATATATAAGTATATACTGTGTATGGTAAAATACAAAGGCATAGAACAATAATATTATCTTGATTTAGTACCACACCGAGTATGTAACAGACATGTGTAGGTAATGCGCGTAATATTACTCGGGTGATATCACTTAAACTTGTGATGACATATTACGCATTACGCGATGAAAACTAATATTACACCATCACTCGCTCATTTACTATCTTTAGTAGAGTGCGAGTGTGAGGAGTGATGAAGTGATATTTGATGCTAAGTAATGTTCGTTTCTGGAACGTAATTTCGGATTCTGTCTACCCGAATCGGCTTCACGCGGTAGAGTGATGCAGATAGACGTTGTTCCACAAGTTAGATAGAGACACGAGATAAGGCAAAGACAAGAAACGTTCGTGACGGATTTTAAGCCGTAAGTTTTTGTAAGAAGGTTTACCTATGATCACTTGCATTATTTACATTTTTTGGCTGAACAGAATCAGTTGGCACAAAGCACGTTGTTGGCTAGATATTCTTTAAAATTCTTTTAATTACTTGCTAATAACTATAATTTATTAGTGCAGTTTACCCAAATTGTAAAAAGTTCAGTGTAAATATAGTTAAATAAGAATAGGTTTAGTGAATATGTATAGTACTGTGTTAGTGACTTAGTGATTGATGAATATAAAAACAAAACTTAAAAATAATATAAGATAAAAGTCTGCCAATCCTAAGCCTGGGCCCCCTTTTGAAATAGTTATATAATCTTACATAATCCGTCTTTGTTCGGTGTAACTTATTATATTGGGCTTAAGAATGAAGGAAAATCAAGTTTATTAATATAATCATTATGCGGTAATCAGCGTCTCATTACCTACTAGCTGAGCTTGATTTAGTACCACACCGAGTATGTAACAGACATGTGTAGGTAATGCGCGTAATATTACTCGGGTGATATCACTTAAACTTGTGATGACATATTACGCATTACGCGATGAAAACTAATATTACACCATCACTCGCTCATTTACTATCTTTAGTAGAGTGCGAGTGTGAGGAGTGATGAAGTGATATTTGATGCTAAGTAATGTTCGTTTCTGGAACGTAATTTCGGATTCTGTCTACCCGAATCGGCTTCACGCGGTAGAGTGATGCAGATAGACGTTGTTCCACAAGTTAGATAGAGACACGAGATAAGGCAAAGACAAGAAACGTTCGTGACGGATTTTAAGCCGTAAGTTTTTGTAAGAAGGTTTACCTATGATCACTTGCATTATTTACATTTTTTGGCTGAACAGAATCAGTTGGCACAAAGCACGTTGTTGGCTAGATATTCTTTAAAATTCTTTTAATTACTTGCTAATAACTATAATTTATTAGTGCAGTTTACCCAAATTGTAAAAAGTTCAGTGTAAATATAGTTAAATAAGAATAGGTTTAGTGAATATGTATAGTACTGTGTTAGTGACTTAGTGATTGATGAATATAAAAACAAAACTTAAAAATAATATAAGATAAAAGTCTGCCAATCCTAAGCCTGGGCCCCCTTTTGAAATAGTTATATAATCTTACATAATCCGTCTTTGTTCGGTGTAACTTATTATATTGGGCTTAAGAATGAAGGAAAATCAAGTTTATTAATATAATCATTATGCGGTAATCAGCGTCTCATTACCTACTAGCTGAGCCCGCGACTTCGTCCGCGTGAAAAAAAGTAGCTTAAGTTACTCCCTATTACATCAGCTATCTGCCAGTGAAAGTCCCGTCAAAATCAGTCCAGGCGTTCCAGAGTTTAGCCGGAACAAACAAACAGACAGAAAAAAAATGTAAAAAATTTATACTGGTATGTGTACCGTGTACGCATATACAGTTAGTAAAAAGCGGTTATTTTAATATTACAGACACTCCAATTTTATTTATTTATATTTATTAATCGTCAAAAAAATCAGTAAGTACGGTCAAACTAAGACCTCATATCTAAAACAAATATTCGTCATTCAAATACACCGCGTGCTAGGAATTTCATGTCAAGGTTTTCAAGTAATATGATCTAAATAAACTTTTTCTAATTGTAAGCTAAATGTATTACGTGTTTTTAGAGCAACAAGTAATACGTATATTACGTATCACTTCAAGTAGAAGTACAGTTGAAGTTCAAACGTTGTCAGATCTTTCGAATGCGTCGCGTAATGTTTCGAGTAATGCGTAATATTATCGAGTAATATCACTTGACCGACAAAGTAATGTTGCATCACATTACTTCATAAGGTGATGTTTTGCGCATGTCTAGTGCGTAATCCGCCATGTTTCGTTGCGTAGGTATGCACGTTTTTTTCATAGCTGGGCATCTCCATTAGTTTCCTTTATTTGAGGTCAATCGTCACGCAGTTTGACTTGCTATTTCATCCGTGATGCAGTAAAAAAATCGATTAAAACGTGTTATTTCCGTAATCGATTTAATAAAAATCGATTATATTCAAATAATAGGTAATCGCATTTAATAAAAATTGATTATTTTCACATCCCTAGATTCTCTAGTGTACTATACAATCACCCGTTATGAGCCAAGGAAGTTACATTCTGCCCGGAATGTTCACACGCGCTTCAAAATCACATGGGTGGAGTGTTTTTTTATATCATAAGATAGCAAACAAGCAGATGGGTCTTCTGATAGAAAGAGTCAACCATCGCCTATAGACACCAAAGATGTTATAATGCGGTGCTATCTTGTGGTGATTTCTAATGCCGCATGCACAAGTTTACCGGCTACCTTACCCTCCAAACCGGAACACGACAGTGACCAGCACTGACGCTATTGCGGCAGGAATAAGTAAGGCGATGGTACCAGACCCGGTCGAGCCGATGCAGAACTCTACCATCTAGTTTTCACGATGGTAGTGATGCAAATAGCCACGCAGTCGCCTTTTACGACCTGCCTGGCAGAATGGTAGTTGGCCTATTCTTCAAAGGAGCCCGGGACCAACACGGGGAAGCCCGGGACCAACACGGTTCTCTTTCTACTAAATAAAGCGCCAATCGCCATATATAAGTTTGCAAATTACTACTAAGTAATTCTACTAATTTAAGAAACAATTTTTGCATTGCATAAGTAATTACGTAATAATTAAAATAAGTACATTTTAGAACTCACTGTGCTAAGTACAAAACATTTAATGCTAATTTATTTATCGACGTATATGCATAAAAGGGATTTAACGATTACCGAATATATATAATTTTATCATCAGTTTTATTTACACTGGCAATTGCAAGAAAGGGACAACATCCACTCTTGTCGTTCTCTTGCTCAGAACGTTTTTCCCCTCTATTAAGTAAGAAACAAATGTCAATTTTATTATTAACGAAATAAAGTACATTTTTATTTTTCAAATATTGCTGTGTAAAATTCCAGTTATCGAATATAAGTTTCTTGTTAGGAGCATATTGTTCTGTAATCTGTGACAATCACACACGATTTAGTCATGCTTGCATCTCTAAGTAGTCTGTGATTTAGTCACAGAGTTAGTGATGTGCCGAGTCGTTGTTTTGGTGGATCTAGTCAACTCGAGTCTGTTTATACGGTATTCGAATCATGACTCGATTCCCTGATTCGAGACCAGTACTCGTATTCTATGTTTGGTATTCGAATCGATAATAAATCGGAATTACTTTGAGGAGGGGGAGTAGTGGAATGTTTTATTTTAAGTTTTTTTATAGAAGAGGGGGCAAATGAGCAGGAGGTGCACCTGATGGTAAGTGATTACCGACGCCCATGGACATCCACAATACCAGAGGTCTTGCAGTTGCGTTGCCGGCCTTTTAAGAATGAGTAAGCTCTTTTCTTGAAGGCCCCCAATTCGTATCCGTTTGGAAACACCCCTGCCGGTAATTGGTTCCACAACAAAGTAGTGCGAGGCAAAAAGTGTCGAGAGAAACGCACAGTTGTGGATTTCCAGACATCGAGATGGTGAGGATGGAATTTCAAATTTTGACGCGATGCCCGATGATGGAATTGGCGGCAGGAATTAATCCAAATAACTCGTCGGAACACTCCCCATGAAAGATACGATAGAAGACACAAAGTGAACCAACATCTCTGCGCAATGCAAAAGAGTCGAGCTGTTTCGAAATAGCCAGGTCGTCAACGATTCGAACCGCTCTACGCTGAATGCGATCAAGTGGAAGGAGCTGGTACTGAGGAGCTCCGGCCCAGAGATGAGAACAGTATTCCATGTGGGGCCGAATTCGAGCCTTATAAAGTTGAAGGCGATGGGCCGGCAAGAAGTACTGTCTCGCTCTGCTGAGCACACCGAGCTTTTTGGAGGCTAGTTTAGCCTTACCTTCCAAATGACCGCGATACTGAACGTAATCCGATATGTCGACTCCCAGAATCCCGATACTAACTGAGGCTGCCAGGAGAGTATCCCCGAATCGAGGTGACACGACAAAGGGTGTCTTTTTAGCGGAAAACACGCAAAGCTGTGTCTTCTTGGGGTTAAAAGCGACCAGGTTTTGACGACCCCATTCCGAGACATCGGTTAGTCGATTCAGTTGGGCTCGCATAAATAGAATCTATCGATTCTTCCTGACTCGATTACCGGATTCGAGTCCGGCGTATTCGAATCAAAATAAATTAGTATTCGAGTAGGCTAGTTCCAAAGCAAGAATCGAGTCAAACCGGACTCGGTACATCACATTGCTACAAAGAGTTATACAATATACATATATAATCTGTGCACAGAGCAAGGTAGCTGTCCATGGATTTAAAACGTTATAATATCGATATGTTTGCTGTTTCGTGATTGGTTCGCCATTTAGCGCTAGAAGACAACGTCTTAATATCATATCATCATATGACATATACCTCTGTGATATACCCATTGACATGTATAATATTACCACGTCATATGGTAATATTATACACGTCAATGGATATACCTTAACCAAGGAAGTTATATTCTGGAATGTTCACATGCGCTTCAAAATCGTTCCGAAGAGTACTACGACATGGGTAGAGTGTGTCTCTTTCTACTAAATAAAGCGCCAATCACCATATATAAGTGCGGCCATGCGTTGTTTGCAAATTACTACTAAGTAATTCTACTAATTTGAGAAACAGTTTTTGCATTGCATAATTAATTTCGTAATAATTAAAATAAGCACATTTTAGAACTCACTATGTTAATTACAATACATTTTATGCTTATTTATTTATCGACGTGTATGAATAAAAAGGATTTAACGATTGCCGAATGTGTAAAAATCTACCATCTAGATAGTTTCATTTACACTGGCAATTGCAAGAAAGGGACAACATCCACTCTTGTCGTTGTCTAGCTCAAAACGTTTTTTCCCCTCTGTTATGTAAGAAACAAATGTCAACTTTATTTGTTACAAAATAAAGTACATTTTTATTTTTCAAATATTGCTTCGTAATAATTCCAGTTATAGTATATAAGTTCCTTGACCTAACAATCACGACGACGCAAACCTCTCGTAGAGAGTATTATATTCTTTGACGCAAACATATAAATATTAAATATTATATCCTTGAATTTATCCTGTTAGATTTAGTTTAACTTTGAGTTATATTAAATTAAGTTTACATTAAATTTTTGTGTGCATTATTCATTAATTATACAGCTTCTTCATTCCTAATTAAAATATAATATAGAGGACGTACAAAAGTTTATATTGTTACAAATTTTAACTAACCTTAATGTGCAGTAACAAAATGTCTACACAATTTGAGGAAGACTTTGATTGTTATTCTTTCCAAAGTACATCAGAAGTAATATTGAAGACAGATGTCATTAAAGTGGAGACGGATAAGGATTACGAATACGAAGAAGATATGGAGTCCCTGGAAATTAAAACGGAATTAGAAGATGTCACAGAAGGTACGTCCATACAGTAAATACAGTTATATTAAATTGCTACAGTTTTAAGAGTTCATCCATTACAATCACAAATCATTTAACAAGCAAATATTTTCGTTTTCATATTATTAGTTGGGCATAGAGTATGATGATAAAGCCATCTCGTTGATAATGTGTATGAAATACTCACAAACCAAAAACTCCAAAATAACAAAGAGAAGATTTTCTTAGGTGTTTGGAATACTTAACTGTGGTAACTGTAAACAAAATAAGGAGTAAGTTTAGTTTATAGGAAAATATTGTTACATACTCGGGTTTCCAATTGTAAGAAAACACCACTTATATTAAATCCGTGTATTTACACAACACAACACTAAAATACACTTTACACCCTAGTCACTCGCTATACTATCATTGAACTTAGAACACTACACAATAAAACACTTCCTGCTTCGCACTTGTCACTTGATGTATCGCTCTCGATCGCTTGATAAAAACTGCCTTGTGTTTGTCAACACCGTTGTATTTATAGGCAGGGTAAAGTCCTAGCTGGATCCAGAAAAATCTAAATGTATCAGGAAACAATGAATCACTTCTTAGCGTAAACATGTTATGAGTCATAAATCCTAGTACACGCTACTTTCAACCTTATGCCATGTCCCACAAAGTCCATTATAGCATAGCCCAGGTCAACTATTTGTTTGTCAATAGGAGTAGCTATCTCTTTCTTTTATTTCTAGAAAGTTACCGTACGAGTACTCCAACTCTACACGCTTCTAGATTATTCGTAACAATATATTTCTTACTAGCTGTTGCCAGCGACTTCGTCCGAGCGGACTTTGTTTACTCAGCACAGCACCTGGCTGCTAGGTGATAGCGTGATAATGTGTAACCTATATGTTGACCCGACCTGTTAGTAATATTCATGCAAACTTTGAAGTAAATCCATGCAGTTTGAGTTTTGCCCGGATATACATTCAGAGAAACAGACAAAAATTCTAAAAATATATTATTGCCTTCGATATTGATTGTAGATCACGCCCCAAGTATTCTTTTAAAAAAATATTCAATGTACAGTTTTGACTCTCCTACGAT
The DNA here is from genome assembly GCA_036924255.1 of Apodemia mormo. Lineage (NCBI taxonomy): Eukaryota > Metazoa > Arthropoda > Insecta > Lepidoptera > Riodinidae > Apodemia > Apodemia mormo. Next base: position 9,068,929 of record JAUPFN010000028.1, read on the forward strand.
TTTATTATATGTATAGATAATGTAAAAGTTTTTTCAGAATGGAGCATGGCTAGTGAACCTGGTCCCAGCTATCAACCAAGTGTTGTCAAGAGTGAAGATACTGAACTGACACCAGACCCAAATATATCAGGTATTGGTTTTGTGCAATTCAAATTACAATGTTTGTTTATTTAAAAATAAAACATGTTAAATTATATGAATTGTGGGAAAAGTAATCATATAAAGTGCTTGCTTTTTGTGGAAATGGCATAAATAATTAGTTGTTAGTCTTAAATAGTCTCAATTTCTGTATTATATCAACTGTTGTGAGACATTACAGCACATCCTTCTGGCAGTAATAATAATAAAGCCTTTATTATTTCACAATATTTGACCGTACATTTTATTTAACAATAGAAAATTATGATTTTTTCAGATTTCTCTGCCTTTAGCTCGTCTTATCCACTCTTTTCCTGCTATTGCTACAGTATTGACGCTCCATTGTTTCTTGGGTCGCCCTATTCGCCCTTTTCTGCTAGGTTCTTTCTATTTTGTCACTACTATTGTCCAACGCTTGTCATTGTATTGTGCTATGAGGCCAGCCCATTGCCATTTTAATCTTAAGACTATGGTATAGGATGTTGATTCGTTTTGTCCTTTATTATATTAATTCACTTCGTACTTGGTATTTTTCATATTTTAAGTAGACTTCTTGCCATAGTTTTCCACATGCAGTAGCTTACTATATTTTTTTCTCCTCCTCCTTGTCTGGCAGCCACAAGTCGGTAAAAGGCACGTATCCATTACTCTTTTCTTTAATTGTAGCGGATAGTCTCCTTTCATTATATCTTTAAATGACCAATATCTTTTTCAACTCATATTTATTAAGCATCCAAACAATATTTCTTTTCTTGAAGTACATATATTTATTTATGTACTCAGTTTTATTGTGTGTGTGAAGCCGTTTGTTTTGTTTTTTCTTTATTCATCAGAATAAAGTTAACAAAATAAAAAGTAGGTCTACTTTTTATTTGGTTCACTTAGCGTGTTTATCGTTTTTTCTAGTTTTGATTGATTATGTACGTTTTTGTGGTTTTTGTTTCTAAATTTTGTATCCAGTTGTTATGTGTGCCAGGTTGTTTGTATGCTCTTTTTTGCTCTTACCTATATTGCTTTAGGTTTGTTTCTATTATCTGTTTTCTATAATTTATAGACTTTTGCTATGGCTTTGTTGGTGGTTTTAAATATTTTGATTAACTCTTCCTTCTTTCCTTTAATTTTTTATAGTTTTTAATAGTTCTGAATGTCTTGTTATTGATTCTGTTGTAGACTTTGTGAGTATTTATATATATAAAATCAGTACATCCTGTAATTGTTTAAATTCTCTAACTTTTGTATGTTGTTTTCAGAGGTTTTATTGAATAGTATTTTTTCTTCTTCTGTTTTAAATGTAATTGAAGATTTAAACTGCTCCCAGGATTTTTTTGTTTTATGAAAGATATGTGGCTATAACTAGTCTGTGATCAGATCCAAACCATAAACTGTGCAATACTTCTACCTTCCATAGTTTTGAGGGTCTTTTTGACAGAATGATATCCTCTTAATTTATTGTTTTTCCACTTTACTGAAAGAAACATCTATTTGCGATTATGTCTCATCATGAAATAAGTATTCATAACCAATAGTTTATGTTCAAAAGCAAATTCCATGAACTTTTCTCTTTTATCATTGGTCATTCCATGTCAAATCGACCAATAGTTGGAATCGACCCCTTTTGATTTGGATGAATTTTGGTCAGAAGTTTTCTTTTATCATAAAACGAAGTTCTGCCAAAGGAAAAAAAATAAATTTGGAAAAAAATTTTGACAAATGCTAAATTTGTAAAATTTTGAATTTTTGAAAATCGTCAAAATGAAGACCGCCATGAAAATTTTGGCTCAATTTTTTTTTGTATGATACCTTGTAATCATCTTAAAAGATCCTGAAATTTTTGGATAGGGGTTTTTTTTTATTTAAAAACTATGAATTCTTGAATTTCAAAAAAAAAAATTTTTAATTTCAAAAAAGAAATTATTTTTGTTTTTTGCAACTTCTATACAAGTTAACTTACTTCTATAAAGTTATGCAGATACATAATATTGTAATTTTGAGTATTTACAAATCAAAAATTCAATTCTACATTCAAATTTACTTTAATAACAATTCAAATTTAAATTCAAAAATTCATATTTTTGAAATAAAAAAAACCCCTATCCAAAAATTTCAGGATCTTTTAAGATCATTACAAGGTATCATACAAAACAAATTGAGCCAAAATTTTCATGGCGGTCTTCATTTTTGACGATTTTCAAAAATTCAAAATTTTACAAATTTGGCATTTTTCAAAATTTTTTTCCTAAATATTTTTTTTTTCTATAGCCCCAAGTGTCCCCTTTTAAGCAAACGAAAGCTCATTCCTGTATCTATAATAGCATTCGAGATATTGCAAAAACAAAATCGAAAAACTGGAAAAATCGCGAAATTTTGAATTTGTATATCTTTCGAAAAAAAAATTTTTAATTTTTTTCCTTTGGCAAAACTTCGTTTTATGATAAAAGAAAACTTCTGACCAAAATTCATCCAAATCGAAAGGGGTCGATTCCAACTATTGGTCGATTTGACATGGAATGACCCTCATTTCTTTTTCCATAGCCGAATAAACTTTTCTCCTTTATCATTTCTTTTTCAATAGTCGAATTTCTCCACAATCATGTCTTCATTTATTTTAGCTAGTCTTACTTTAACGTTGAAATCTCCAATAATTAACATGGTTTGCCGCCTGATTTAGTGCTTTTTGTGTGACATAGAATTTATCTATATCTTCTATAGAAGATTTTTCAGCTCATGCATACACTTGAATAATTGAAATTATATTTTTTTTTGAACTCTAGTTAAAGTAATCCATGATTTTAAAGGTAAAAACTGAATATTGTTGTAAATGCAAGTGATACATCAGCTTTAGCACCGGAACCAGAAACTGTAAACAAAATAGACATCAGTTTAGTTTACAGGAAAATATATATCTTATAATGTAAGTTTGTTTTCAGAATGGAGTGTGGTTAGTCAACATGGTCCCAGCTATCAGCCAAGTGTAGTCTTTACCACTTGGCTGACAGCTGGGATGTTCACCACCGCCAACGACATCAGACCCAAATATATCAGGTGTTGGTTCTGTGCAATTCAAATTACAATGATTATTTAAAAATAAAACTTGTTAAATGAATTGTGTGAGAAGTCTTAAAAATATAAAGTTTTTTTATGTGCAGAAATCCTATAATTAATTAGTTTTAAGTCTTAAATATCATGTAAATACATTATTCACATTTCTGCATTACATTAACTGTTGTGAGACATTGCAGCACATACTTCTGACAGTAATTGATTCTTACTAATCATTGTAATAGTTCTATTTATTCACAATTTTTATTGAAAATCCTGTCTGATCAAAGACACTTCTTAGTAGCTTGTTACGATCATACATGTGTATTTACTGACATTGATAGGCCGTCCCCTAGGGTCTCCTGTCTATGCAGTGGATGGGGGTCAGGCTTCATTCCTGGCAGGGACAAATATTTGAGTGATCAATGTGGATATTTTTATTTCTGGCTTAGGGTATATATTAAATATATTACAGTGTGTGTATTTCTATGTATTGTTATTGTTGACTAACCCCCATATCACAAACAAATAATTAGCTTACTTTGTGATTAGATCAAATTGTGAATCAAAATTTATTTTAGATTTGTTTCTATTTTTAAAATAGTTGCTTAATTTAAGGGCAAGTTACTTAATCCTTGTACTAAAGTTGGGTTTCTTATAATATGATCATATTTTTATAATTAAAATCAGCATTATCCTATTTAACTATTTCAATGTGGGGGCCATATCGCTATGTACATGTTGCTGTACAACTATGTTCAAGATTAATTTATTACAAAGATTAAATATTAAGAATTTTATACATTGCATACTATTTTTATTAAACAATAGAGTTTTAGAATGTATGTATTTAATATTTTGTCATAATTGTTTGTATGTGGCTACTAGAGAGTTTGTTAGAGTGAATTAAATCTTGTATTATTGGCTTTTCCGTTGAATACTGATTCTGCCAGTATCGAGTCAGTAATGGGAGTGACACCAAAAATATTTGTCCAGTAAGATTAAAAGTTTTCACGTCGAGAGATCTAGAATAAAACAAAGACAAACATAAGTACTGACATAACTCAGAACCATGTAGACTACACATTCTATACTTTTGTTAGAGGACTTTTAGAAAGGATGTCATGTAAAATAACAGAAAAGGAATCAGCTTTAAACTATTTTTTAGTATAAGATTGAGAGAATTTTTATTTTACACTTATATTTACGTAAACTAATTAATGTTTAATGTAAACATTAAAGTTTTGTTCAATGGTGACTCTTGAATATAAAACACAATTCAATCAAATTAAAGTCTCAATGTATTTTTATAATTATTTGAAGCGATATCACAGAATGCATAATAGTACAAGTACAGAAGAGACACGCCGGAAAGTCATTTAAAGAAATAGGGACTCTTGCTACGATACAATTAAGTTGAATTTGGATCGTGCGGCATTTGATTACCTACGATTATATTTACCTAGAAGTTGCATCTCTTTCTATCATGTAATTCTTATCCTTTGTCTCGTTATGCGTATGGGCGTACTAGTACCTAGTAGTATAGGCGTACTAGTAGCCGCATTAGTTTAAACTACAGACCACATGAATACTAATAGACACGCCATTCGGGAGGAAACGTGTTGCCACGCATATGAGCAAACGCTCCCATTACTGTAAAAAAATTTATACATTTGTAGGTTATACTATATTGTGAAAAGATAGAAACAAACCATGTTATACTGTTTTATCGTATCCAATGAGAAGACAAGGTTTAAAAATTACTCTTAAAATAATTTTATTTCACTGGTAAGTAGTACAATTCTGGATTTCTGTATGTAGTTGCAAGCTACACTAATTGTCTTGAAAGGTGTATTAATTTAATCCGTGGTTTAAACCAATGTATAAATTTATATTTTTTGAAATGAACCTTCTTTAGAATTGTTGTGATTTGATACTCAATAAAAAGAAAATGCGTCACGATTAAGAAACAAACACATAAATGTATGAGTTTAAGCCAACAAAAATATGAGATAGAATATGTTGGACTTCATCTATTTAATTATTCGAAATAAATATTATTAAATAATTAAATATTATTATTAAATCCGTCAGATACAACAAAGAGATTTTACTGCATCTTATTACTTCTAAATTACGAAAAACCTTTTATCTTGACTCCTTCAATATATCTTCTGTTTCTCTCTTTTGTTCTTTGTTCATACGTTACTATCAATAAAAAATGTTAATCTTTGTTTTTGTATTAGCCCTTTCACAGTGTATTTATCGCAATCTTTTACGAATTGACCAGGATACTAAGTTTTACATCTATCGCGTTTGACCTTACTCTTAATTTCTTTTTATTTTTAGGTTTGATTGCCATTTTTATGTTTGTTTGTTTATTAAACTAAATTAATAGGCCCTATGCGTTGCTATCTGTGCAACGGGATGGCAGAGCTACATAAGTCTACTGCCCAACTATAACCCCCAAAACAGAACATGATAATGACAAGCATTGACGCTATAGTGGCAGGAATATGTAAAGCACTGGTACCATATACCCGGGGAGACAATGCATATAGTAGACACGGTGGCAGTGACACTTATAGCCAATGAGACACCTTTTACAACTTGCCTGGCATAGCGGCAGTCGCTCTATTCTTCATGGAAACTTCGACCAACATGGGGAAAATTAATTTTGTTAATAATGAATTAATGTTTAAAATATTATTTGTGGCTCATTTCAAGTTGCAATACTGTGGCATGTTAAATCTATGGAATCATTTACCTACTCATAAAAATTACGGGTAAACTAAACAAAACATAAATATTTCTTACCTTTCAGAATCTTTCGGTAAAGTAAAAAACGAATACTTTGAATCCTTGTTTATTATGACAGCCATCCACACAGATGCTCATCGCAGTAGGTATAGGCGAGTGTCAGAGGCCTGGCGATATATTTTATTTAATTAATTTCAAAAATGTAGAAGATTATTCAAGTTGATCTAGTATTTGTCGCTCCAAAAGACACACAAAAGACATCAAAACTCAAGACCTCCTGTGTTCTTAGATGTCGAACTTATAAAGCAAAAAAACTTCTACTCGAAAATTCAGAAATTCAGAAACCTTTAGGTTAAAATGTTTAAAATATGCAATTTCTTTTTATCAGTTCAAGTAATCAATTTAAATTTCACCTATCTTAAGATGTACATCACTATAATATCAACTATATTTACAATGAAATTTCAAGTTTTTTACATTCGGACTATAGACATTTAATACAATCCTTTAAACCTCTTAGAGTATAACATATCTTCTGGAAGTTAATAAACTCATTGTTTTTTCATTAAAAAGAGCATGACATGTATAGATAGTACTTTATTTTGCAGGTCAGTATGGGAAGTTCCAAGAGTTAGAAGAAAGCACTGATCAAGCAGTAGATGTAAGGACTAAAGTGGCATCTTCCAAGACACCTGTCGTTGTATTAACGAGACGTAGACATTCTCAAGTGAATTATGAGAAAAATGAGGGCGCGTTATATTGGTGTGGTATTTGTGGGGAAGCTTTTGATCAAAAGGTTACTTTAAAGAGGCACTTGAAAACTCACAGTGGTAACAAGTCATTTGTGTGTAATGTCTGCGGTAAGGGTTTCACAACCTCAAGGAGTTTGCGTCGTCATGAGTTAATTCACACTGGAGAGAAACCATTTACTTGTGAGTTTTGTAAAAAATCGTTTAGAGAGAAAGGCAGCTTGAAGAGCCATTTAAATACACACAGTAACATAAAACCCTATGTGTGTAATGTCTGCAGTAATAGTTTCACAACCTCAAGTAATTTGCGTCGTCATGAGTTAATTCACATTGGAGAGAAACCATTTGCTTGTGAGTTTTGTAAAAAATCGTTTAGAGAGAAAGGCAGCTTGAAGAAGCATTTAAATATGCACAGTAATATAAAACCCTATGTGTGTAATGTCTGCAGTAAGGGTTTTACAACCTCCAGTGATTTGCATTGTCGTGAGTTAATTCACACTGGAAATCGATTACTTGTAAGTTCTGTAATAAAACGTTAAGACAAACAGACAATTTGAAGTACCATTTAATTATACACAATGCAATAAAACATTGTGTGTGCATAAGAATTACACACATTTAGGTAATTTTCGTCAATATAAATTGATTCACGCTGAAGGAAAACTTTGCTTGTGATGTCTGTAGAAGAGTGCCTAAAAACAAAGGCTATTTAAAAATCATTCACATATACACAAAACCTTTTTTGATCAGTGTATAAAAAGGTTCTCGTACGGAATCATTATAGAGGAGAAAATGGTATGATTTTCAAATTATATCAGAACCGCTGTCGCTAAACGCATATACATAAAGCAATCTGTATTATCATCTGCACTTAAAAACTTCTAAACTGAGTGGATGGTGATCATCAGCTCGAATAAGCTGACGAGTCAACTTTACCATGACTGTGTGTACAAAAATATAACAAGATGTAAGAGTATGCCGTTTTATTTATTTTCTTTCAATTTTTCAACTGAACCGATGATAAAATGCCCTTACGCCGCCGTAGCCCTCAAAGAGTATAAAAATAGTAATTACTAGCTGTGCCCGCGACTTAAAAAAAGTGTGCCCCTGAAAAAAATTCTAAAAGTAGCTTTAGTTACTCCTTATTACATCAGCTATCTGCCAGTGAAAGTCCTGTCAGAATCTGTCCAGCCATTCAGAGATTAGCCAGAACAGACAGACAAAAATTGGAAAAAATGTTATTTTGGTAGGGATATGTGCCGTGTAAAGAAACATATGCAATTAATAAAAAGCGGTTATTTTAATATTAAAACAGACAGACATTAGATTTTCGGTACAACTTTGTTAGCTATAGACATCTGTGTTTAGGACACGGTAATTATAACTTTTCTATGTGTGCGCTTGTATGTCATTTGCATGTGTGCTTCTGTATTTTCCACAGAAAACATGTAGTAGAAATTGGCATGTGTGTGAGGAATGTGTAGCACAATTATTTATATTTATATATATAATATTAATTTTTGAAGTACTAAAACAATACAAAACACCAAAAATTAATTTGTTAAAAAATTTGGAAGCTAGGTCGAAAAAAGACTTTTTTCAAAATTATTCGTCAACGGTAACTCCCGAATGGATAAACCGATTTTAATACAATTTATGTATTAGACGCAATTAATCGAGGAAAAGAGCTGATTAGATTTTGTACTCAATGGGTAAATTAATTTGGGAGTTATATTAAATAAATTTCTCAAAATTGGTCCAAGCAGAAGAGCTACCTACAATAGTGCCTACTCCATCAACTTCAGTGTCATCAGATGTTCATCATCATCATCATCAAAGTTGCTTTTCTTTACATTTCAAAATGTGTAAGACTATAGATATTATGTTATAACATAAAAATATTGTTTTTTTAATCAAGGTGTTAATTTAATGTCATTCCTCCTTCTTACAGTTTATTGGGAAATACAAAGCTAGAAGCCGAATAGTCGGCGCTCTTTGCCGATTATTCGCCGACTAGTCGGCACATCTGTAATATTTATCAAAATTACATATCAATCACCCATGTCCATATCAGTATCACTGGAACCTGATTCTTCGCTTTCGCAGCAACCATCATCAATCGTCCTGCACAATAATACAATCAACAACATCATCTAGAACTCCGTCGTGTTTGCAACATTCGTTCTCAATTTTAATCACGTGGTTAACACAGTGATCCCACTTCTCTGCCGAATATTCAGCAAATAATCTCTCAAGTATATTTTTCTTTTGGTCCAAATTAGAGTTGAAAATGTTTCTGTGCTAATTGTCCTTTTATATCACCCCAGACCAACTCAATGGGGTTCAGGTCTGGGTGGTACGGAGGCAATCGCAATACTTCGTGCCCGTTTCTTTTCAACAACTTGTCAATTTTGTATTAAATAAAATGACTTTTATTTAATTTAATTAAGGCATATTTTCTAAGTTTATCATCAGAAGGCACGTTATGCCGCCGTATTATTCTCGCATAGCTGACTTGGTAGAAGCCATAGTCGGCTTTTCCTCTTCTCTAACTGAATGGTATGTTGCGTTATCCATTACTATGACAGAATTAGGTGGTATGTTAGGCATGAGCTTTACATTCATTTATCCATTTACTGAAATTTACGAAATTCATAGAATCGTTTTTTGTTTTGCATTTGGATTTGAATATGACAAGTGCTCCGTCTACAAATCCGAATTGACCTCTACAATGTACGGTAATCAAACGGTCCCCTTTACCGATATGAGATAGCACGCCGTGTTTATCCTTTGATTGCCAACATTTTGAAACGTTATGAGTCGCATTTACATAAAATTCGTCAAGATATAAAATATTTCTTCCTTCTTTACGATATTTTTTAATAATGTTTAGGTATATCCACCTCCACGATGTAATATTTGGTTGTTCGATGAGAAGTTTCCTTTTTGATCAACATTTGTTACATTTAAAACCTAGACCATGTAATAATAGCCTTAAATATTCCCTGCCGTAGTGCAAAATATTCTCTTCTTTAAGTACAGCATTCAAAGTATTCAGAATTGGTATTTTTTTTAATTGTGTAAAACTGAGTGATTTTTCTTCTTACCACTCCTTTTGTGAAATCGTCTCTTTCGACTCTTTTTCTGCAAACCTGTTTTGGTTTACTCGGTGATTTAAATCTTTCGTTGTCTTTTAATAATTTTCTCTGTTGTACAATTCTAGATACAGACATTTCCGATAGTCCTGTAACTTCTGCTACGGTTTTGTTTAACGGTATATCTTGTTAATATTCAGCAGAATTGGTCGAGTTTTTTTTCTAAAATATTCGTATACGTTAAAAGCCATTTGCTTGCACTGTGTATTGACTTTATGTCCGAAGACATTTTGATTCATCTTGAGAATGTGATTTCATCTATAAGTCTCACAAAGCGTCCGCAACTGTCAACACATTTGATCGCTAACCGCGTAGCGAGGTAGCGAGCAAACTGAGTCAAGACAAGAATGTGCCTGCCTCCCGCGCTCCTTTCATTCCCCTCTGTCGTCATACCCGCCGCCTCCCTGTACCGCGCGAGTGAAGACTCATCAAAGCGGTCCATCTACAACTGTGCCCGCGACTTCGTCCGCGTGGAAAAAATTCTAAAATAAAAGTTGCTAAGTTACTCCTTATTACATCAATTATCTGCCAGTGATAGTCCCCTCAATATCTGTTCAACCGTTTAGTCTGCGCGACAAGTTAAAAATGGTCTAAAATAGAGATACTGCTCTTAAAATTATGTGAGATAGCTCATTGGATCCGGAATGACGCCTAGAAAAATGTGCTAAAAGCGTGTATTAGCACGTAAAAAATTACAAAAGTTATAAACAATTAAAGATGAAAAAATGGCCTTCATTTTTTGTCATATTTCATAAACTATTAAAATTTAAAAAATTTCAAAAAAAGATTCGGAAAAAGGAGGAAATTGCTAAGAAAAAACTCTTAGATCCCGGAACTCTATCTCCATTATTTATAATTTTAATTTAACGCTGAAAATGGGTCTCGGCACGACATTTTTAGGTTGCGCGGCCTCAAAAGCGAATACGACACATAAATTAATTTATTTAAGATATTGAATATTCTTTTTTAAAATTGAAAAAAATATGATGTATTCTGAACATAATTTATTTCCGTTGGAAATTTTACTTAAAATTATTTTTTCAACCAGTTAAACGATTGTTAACTAACAAAATTTTCTCGTCTTAATTGTAAATGAAAAAAAATGTATAAATAGTTATCGTAAAAATTTTTCGCTTCGTGGAGCCTTTTTTATATACATACTTATATTAACAATATCACGCTAAAAAGTTATACTTTGCTTATAATAATTATTTCACTTGAACAAAAACTGAAAAATCCACTTAATATATATTATCCACTTAATATTGTTACGTACTCGGGTTCGCAATTGTAGAAAAACACCACTTATATTAAATCCGTGTATTTACACAACACAACACAACGTAATACTAAAATACCCTGTACACAATAGTCACTTGCTGTACTATCACTGAACTTATAACACTACACAATAGAACACTTCTCACTTCGCACTGTTCACTTGATATATCGTTCTCGATCGCTTGATAAAAACTGACTCGTGTTTGTCAACATCTCTGTATTTATAGGCAGGGGAAAGCCCTAGCTGGATCCAGAAAAGTCTAAATGTATCGGGAAACAATGAATCACTTCTTATCGTAAACATGTTATGAGTCATAAATCCTAGTACACGCTACTTTCAACCTTATGCCATATCCCACAAAGTCCATTATGGCATAGCCCCGGTCAACTATTTGTTTGTCAACAGGAGTTTTCTAGATAAATAGCGCGCGCGCGCTCCAATTCTACACGCTTCTAGATTATTCGTAACACTACCCCCCTCTTAGTTATGTTCGTCCCGAACATCATTACTTCCATTATAGATAGCTAATCGATCAACATGAACAATCTTCATGGTCCCTCTTGGTTGCTTCTGCACTCGGTAGGTTACGTCATTGATCCGTGTGATTACTTTGTATGGCCCATCCCAGCGTCGCTGTAACTTAGGTTGACTATCGGCACCGCTGCCAAGCCCTTGTCACACACTAAACTTCGGCCCGTAATACAGTGTGGAATTGCTCCATTGTCCTCAATTAACACACTCCTATTACCCCGGCCTTTGTAACTGGCTGGTAACTTCACGCGTACCAATGTCTTCGATCTTGAAGGTAAGATGGTTCTTCTAGCCACTGTTACCTTTCCTTTTGATCCCCCATCCATGAAAATTTCTACTAGCACACATACGAAAACTCCTGTCTTGCAATCAATCTTGCAGGCATTCTTCTTCATGAAGTCTAAACCAAGTACACAGTCATCCATAATATCGGCCACTACGACGTTGTGAGTGTAATACTCGTCGCCTATTTGCATCACTACAGATGCTTCACCGAAGACGGGTATTAGCTGACCTGTGACAGACAGAAGCTTGCTTTTCCCAAAATTCCTCAATCTCAGGTTGCCATTGTCAGCTACTTCTGGTCGCACCACAGTTCGTGTAGCTCCAGTGTCCAACGTTAAGCTGCAGTTCTTGCCATTAATCACTCCCTTAATGGATAAACTGTTGCCGTCGCACACCTGGGATATGACAACTTTTTCTCGTCCAGCCAGCACCTGCCGTTTGCTCCTAGCTGTTACTCGTTTCTCTGCTGGTTCAACAGGCTGTTTGACGTGCCTGCTCTCTTCAGCTGCTGAGTTTCCTCCCGCTTGCTGTCGCCAATTCATGGAACCTGTAGCCATAGGTTTGGCTGGGCAGCTAACTCTAATGTGCCCACGTCCACCGCAGGCGTAGCACATGGGGCCCAGTCTTCTAGGTTCCACTTCCTTTGTTTGAGCCACAACTTCTGTAACCTCACGTACTTTATGTGCTCGAGGTTCGTGGCGAACAGCTTTTACCTCCAACGCATGAGCCAAAGCCTCTTTCATCGTCACGTGGTGCTGAAGGCGAACAGCAGCACGCACTTCCAGGTCTCTAATTCCATCAATAAACGCCTGGACGATGGTGTTATTAACTGTGTTAGCGTCGGCTGAAGGATACGCCTTCCTTACAAGCTTCTCAATTTCCACGGCCCATTGTTGAAGTCCCTCGCCGCTCCTTTAATTGGGCACGGAACACATGCTCCAAGTGACGCTCACCGTAGCGAGCTTCCAATGCCTCCATCAAATCAGCGAACTGATACTCTTTAGGCATTGCATCCAACACAGAGAGCGCCTGTCCCCGCAACGCCGTACTTAGAGCTGTTAAGCAATGTTCATCTGTCCAACCACTGGCCTTCGCTGCTATTTCAAACTGAGTGCGGTACGCACTCCATGACGTAAGACCGTCATAAGTGGGTACCTTTACCCGAGGACCTACGTGGTGAGAGCAGCTTGTAACGGCAGCACCCGACTTAACTCCCGTGATCTTCATTTTCATGACCTCCCTTTCCAGTTGGTCCACGTTTTCACTTATTTTGTCGCAGCTGGCCTCCAAGTGGTCAGCCCTCTTCTCAACACCCTTCACATCGCGCTTGACGAGGCCCACGTCGCTTTTTAACTGGTCTTGCTGCGTCAAGATAACTGACAACTTATCATCAAAAACAGATAAATGTTCCTTGATCTGTTCCCGTAGCGTTTGTTGTATAGCCGTCAGTATAACAGAGAGATCAGTAGGCGCTGCGCTCGACGATAGTGACGTGCTGGCAACACTTGCAGGTTCATCACCAGCACGCATCTCAGTGTCCTCTGACACCCTCTGTGTCTCAGCCTGAGACCTGGTGGTAACACCTTCCTTCGGAATAAGTGGCATTTTTTTAACACAATCCCACTTCTGACACCAGTTGTTACGTACTCGGGTTCGCAATTGTAGAAAAACACCACTTATATTAAATCCGTGTATTTACACAACACAACACAACGTATAACACAACTAAAATACCCTGTACACAATAGTCACTTGCTGTACTATCACTGAACTTATAACACTACACAATAGAACACTTCTCACTTCGCACTGTTCACTTGATATATCGTTCTCGATCGCTTGATAAAAACTGACTCGTGTTTGTCAACATCTCTGTATTTATAGGCAGGGGAAAGCCCTAGCTGGATCCAGAAAAGTCTAAATGTATCGGGAAACAATGAATCACTTCTTATCGTAAACATGTTATGAGTCATAAATCCTAGTACACGCTACTTTCAACCTTATGCCATATCCCACAAAGTCCATTATGGCATAGCCCCGGTCAACTATTTGTTTGTCAACAGGAGTTTTCTAGATAAATAGCGCGCGCGCGCTCCAATTCTACACGCTTCTAGATTATTCGTAACAATATAAAAGCGTAAATAAAAAAATTGCATTAAAAAAAGGTATGCATGTTGGTAATGGATTTCTTAAAAAGCAAAATTTATCTAACCGTACCACTTGCATGAGTGTTTTTATTTCATAAGATAACAAACAAGCAGATGGCTCACCCAATGGTAAGTAAAACCATCGCCTATAGACACCAGAGATGTTAAAGGTGCGTTGCTATCCGTGTGGCGGGATGGCACTGCCACTTGGATAGGTCTACCGGATACCTTACCCAGCGGTACTCTGGGCAGTAGGTCTTTGCGAGGCCCTTTGTCATTCGTGAAAAGTATGTGATGCGGAAGTAGGTCTGGTTGTTTGGTTTAGGTATTTGTCATGTTTGATGAGAAATGGTAAAGTTATACAAATAAATAAAAAATTGAGTTTTAAAATATTTTACATTATAAGATTTACAAAATTAAATGGTGATCCGTGAACGGCAAACACCCAATAAAACAATGGCTGGCCGATACACGCGAGCAGACGCTGCTTCATTTTGCGCGCCTTAATTTTGCAGAGCGAACGATACTCTATGTAGAAAAATCTACGCTTGTTGCTTAGATAGACATATTATGCGTGTAGTTGTTGATCGTGAACGGGATGAAAGATGTAGCTGTGATAAAACTTCGCTCATGAACGATGTATCGTCGATGAGTGGGATTTCAATATCGATGTTTATGAACAATATATTATAGCGATGTTAAAAAAAATCGATGTATTGCTCATCTCTAAAATCATTCATTACTACATATTAATACATAAATAATCTGTGCATACCAGTGTGCCCAGACTCAGTATTTAAATACTTTTTAAGTATATTTAATCGATTTTTTCGATCATCAATATTTTTGTAGGTATATTACTGGAAGTCGGTATATTTGAGTATTTTGGATAAGGAGTTGTGGTAAAACCAACAAAAAGTTGTGGTGACACCATAACTATCGTTTTCGTGAAAGTCTGGAACATTGCCGTTCAGTTTTATGTCGTACAAAAGATTTGTAAGTTACAAATAAAACATAAAGTAGTGCATATTTTAAAACTATACAATAAGTCAATTATTTATTTTTTCATAACAAGGTTTAGATGTTGTATGAATACTCATCTCACTTGAGATGTACCTGGACGTAGATATTATGTACCTACTTAGGTACACAAAAAACTATTACGTATGAATTACAAAATATAGTATTTACTCATCTAAAATGGTTTGATTAAGAGAATTGATTTTCGGCTTTGCACTCTATTTAACACTCTATCTTTGAGGTAGCTTTTAAGTTAATTTGGATTTTTTCCACAATTACTAGCATGTTTTTTGTGATTATTTTAATTTACCCTTCCCCATCTGGCTACCATGTGAACCTTTGAGCCAACTTTTACAACAATTAATTTATAAATATATATATATATATATATATATATATATATATATATATATATATATATATATATATATATATATATATATATATATATATATATATATATAAATTTATATATATATATATATATATATATATATATATATATATATATATATATATATTAATTTAAATTATATAAATATATATATATATATTAATTTCATGTAATCTAAGTTGCTCAGTGGCACCTTCACAGCTACACTCTGTTGGCTCAAAGGTTGACTGGTGGATAATGCCAATAGGCATTAAGTTCGCCTTTTGTACGAAAATGTAAATTTTTGGTGTACAATAAAGTTTAAATAAATAAAATTTTCTTTGTAGCTTTCACGTTATAAAGATGGAATAACACGCCTTTTGTAAAACATGCAGTACAAAACTCCAAAGTATGTTAGCACCAAGTAGCATATAACAGAAAAGAATAAATCGAACAATGTACAAAGGAATATGAAAATTAAATTAGACCTAAAAATGCAGTGAATTGTCGAATATACTTAAAACCCTAAAATTTAATCATGAAATAAGTAACTGAAAACATTATTCATATACTGGCATACTCCTTTCTTGCGAACAGTTTTGGGTAGAATAAGTAAATTTTCTAGCAGTGCAGCGGTCTACGCAAGTTAACAAAAAATAAAATAAATTGGTTTCAGTATAGATTTTACGCTCTCAATCGTCGGAAATTCCATTATTATTTGTTGAAACTGCTTTACAATACACTTATACTTTCATTCCACTATAAGTATCCACTAAATTGTTTAAATTAATCGACCGGTTTCGCTTTTTAAAGCGTCTTCAGGACGTAATATTGTTTACTGAATAAAAGTATAAGTGTATTGTAAAACAGTTTCAACAAAAAAAAATTGGTTTCAGTAAATAACTGTTATGTAGGTTTGCCGTTTATAATTTCTGCGAGCACATATTTTCACAGATGCATTTAATAAATAACGGACCGATGAAACAAATCTATAAAAAGAATGTATGAACAATTTTAAAAACCAAGCCAAATGTCAAAGATGAAAGAGGTTGTGTTAATTTCATCCTTCGAAAAGAATGTTACAATACAAATTAAATACACATTATAGATTGCAGTGTAGCAATGACTAAAGAAGATTAGTAAAATATGTTAAAAAAATCAATATTTTTATAGGTGTACTTGCCCCGTGTAGGTCAGTATATTTCATTTTTTTTGGGGTGCCTCGGTATTTTCGTAAATTTTAATCTGGTTACACTGGTGCATACAAATAAATTATAGAATAGGTGTTTTACATTTTAATTAGAGATGGGTTAATACCGATATTTCTCAAGATTAGGTGATACTAATATATTCACTTTCAAATATTATAATGTCTTAACTAATATGTCAGTATTAACTAATATTTCACTGTAATTTGGACCTTAAAGTAACAGTAATAAGATCTGATACTGATACGGCAGGAAAATATCTTAACTAATATTTTACTGTAATTTGGACCTTAAAGCAACCGTAATAAGATCTTATACTGATACGGCAGAAAAATATCTTAACTAATATATCAGTATTAACTAATATTTCATTGTAATTTGGACCTTAAAACAACAGCATACTGCAGGAAATACGCCTGTCTCATTCGTACGTACGACGCGGCGTATCGTGAAAATATTTTAATATTTTCACGAATCCGAACGGGCGCCAATCTAGTGAATCCGAACTATTCCGAAGATCGAATGATATTATCCGATTCATTTTGGATACCCGTTACAGATATTAGGCGAATATGAAATATTAGCATATTACAGTTCGCCGGATTACTAATCCACGAATCCTTTCAATATTACTAATATCTTAGCGAATACTAATATATCAGTCACACCCTTAATTTTAATTCTTTGCTTTTAAAACAAACTTTCGAACTGGCTTTATTGTTTAATTTTTGTGGCAAGAATTTAAAGCATTATTCAGTAATTATAAATCTTCTTAATTCCTATTTAAAATATAACATATAGGGCTATTAAAAATTGCTAATTTTAACTAACCTCAATGTGCAGCAACAAAATGTCTACAAAAATCGAGGAAGACATTGATTCCTATTCTTTCCAAAGTACATCAGAATTAATATTGGAGACAGATATAATTAAAGTGGAGATGGATAAGGATTACGAATACGAAGTAGATATGGAGTCACTGGAAATTAAAACGGAATCAGAAAATGTCCAAAAAGGTGTGTTGCTATTCGTTTGATTAACGTTATATTTTTAAATAGAAACAAGGGACACTCACAGCATATAGGTCACCCCTTTAAAAGTACTGTCAGTGGTCATGTCTCCTGGCTAAGAGTAAACTAGAGTGTCTCAGTCAATATTAAATCCTTGGTGGTGAGAAGTTAGGTAATACACTGTGGCGTTTGTAAGAAATGATTCCTGGCATCAAAAAACCTTTTTGTGCTCAAGAAGGCGAAATGGTAATACATGCATGCAATTATCTTGTTACTTTAAAAGACTAAATTTGACCTCAAGAAGTGATGATCTCTTTTGGACTTCAGCTTAGAACCAGCTTTTTAATTTTGATTGTTGTCACAGTTTTTGTGATTCTGTTAATTGTAAGATACAAAGATGTTGGATAACTGGGCATTCAAATCAAATTGATCGCCTGGAGTGGTTCAGTTTTTGTAGATGAATTATTTTGTCATCATATATTGTGTGAAATATCTACAAATTCTTAGGGTCAATATTAAAATTTTCCACTCACCTCCCCCACCTTCACTACTCATGCACTTTTACGCTAAATACACTATCCCTTGTGATTTTCAAAATGGCATCAGCCTTCATAAATATGAGCTGAGACATTATAAATATGCTACAAGTGCAGCTGCAAATGTTGCGGATCTCAATGAGCAGTAGTAGTCACCAATGGGTAAACCTTCTGCTTATCTCTCTTATATTCTATGAAAAATAAGTAATTAGCTCACAAATAATCATTTGGTCGGCATAACAAATGTAATTGGATAAGGCATACATATTACATAAACACCACAATAAGAAAGTTATCAGCATTATGGGTGTGACATTATTATATGAAAAGACATAGCCAAGGCCATGTTAGACCACGCACCTTTTGCAAAATAGATCACCCTCCATCTTGCCTGGCAGTAAATTTAAATATATTATATTAATGTTTTAATATAGGTCTTCAAAAATACCCAAATAATGTAGGTATGTCTCTGCAGGGCACTGTGCAAGTACTGTGTATTATATTAAATTGTTAAAGTTTTAAAGTGTGTCCATTACAATCAAAATTATTTAACAAGGAAGTCTTTTCTTTATCATATTATTTGTTGGACTTACAATGTTCTATAGTATCTATCACCTACGGGGAGGAGCTGTGCGGAGTAAACGAAGTCCGCGCGAACGAAGTTGTGGGCAACAGCTAGTATAATACATTTTTAAAAGTTCATCTATGTCCATATTATGGTTATTCATTTGTTTTTCCAAATAAGTCACTTCACTAAACAAGCAAATGGGTCTCCTATTGAGAACAGAAGAGTCAACCATCGCCTATAGACACCAAAGGTGTTATTTGTGCGTTGCTATCTTGTGGCAAGGTCTAATGCCACATGCATAAGTTTACCGGCTACCTTACCCTCCAAACCGGAACAGGACAGTGACAAGCACTGACGCTATTGCGGCAGGAATAGGTAAGGTAGTGGAACCGGACCCGGGTGAGACAATGCAAAACTCTACCACCTAGTAGCCACGATGGTAGTGACTTACATAACCAATCGGTCGCCTTTTACGACCTGCCTGGCAGAAAGGCAGTTGGTCTATTCTTCAAAGGAGCCCGGAACCAACACAGGGAGAATTGCATTTAGTGTGGGGTAAAATTTTGCAATTTTGCTATTGTCGATAATTTTATTTTTCTAGCTGCTGTCTCGATTATATGAATTATTTCTAATAAAAGTTTGCTGTTCTTATTTAAATATTTGTCAAACCTTTCAGAATTGTAAATAATTTGGCAATTATTTCTAAAAATCATTGAAGCGATGAAATATTTAAATAAAATCTAACATGCATGTTCTAGCCATCGGCATGACACGACAATGGTGCTAACGGCGTAGACTGTGTGATCAGTTTGGGATTATCGTTACATTGTCTTATTTTTTATTTCATATAAATGACGAATGGAGAAAGTGTAACCAATATAATAAATATTGATTGACAAGCTATAGGCGATAAAAATACAGCGAAAAATATTGCATTAATAGTTTTATTTTTTGTTATGCAAAAAATTATTAGTGTCAGCATTACCTGACATGGGCGTTTGAACGTCCATAACAATTTGCTGGGTATAGCTGACTGTGGCTGTGAAAAGGTTAATCTTATTTTAGATTATGAAAATATTTGTATCAACCATGTATTATCATTGAAATTCGTTCTGTATACGCTGACGTAAAAAAAAAGTATTATTTGTTTTTAAACTGTACATCTAATTTTCTTTTTAAAAACGTTATTACTGAGGAATGTTATGTGGTTTTTATCATGCTAAATATCGGCTACGCTCGGACGTTTGAGGCATTTGACAGCTAGCAATGTGGATGTTCAGTGGGTAGGAAAATATATTTCTTACTAGCTGCGCCCGCGAATTTGTTCACGTGGAAAAATTTCGAAATAAAGTAGCCTAAGTTACTCTCTGTCACATCAGCCACCTGCCAGTGAAGGTCCCGTCAAAATCGGTCCAGCCATTCTAGAGATTAGCCTAAACAGATGCACAGACAGACAAAAATTGTAAAAAATGTTATTTTGGTTTATGTACCGT
Organism: Apodemia mormo; assembly: GCA_036924255.1. NCBI lineage: Eukaryota > Metazoa > Arthropoda > Insecta > Lepidoptera > Riodinidae > Apodemia > Apodemia mormo. The sequence continues at coordinate 9,089,223 of JAUPFN010000028.1, forward strand.
ATATACAATATACATCCATATGCATGTAGTAAAAAGCGGTTATTTTAAGATTACAAACAGACACTCTAATTTTATTTATTTGTATAGATAATGTAAAAGTTTCTTTTTCAGAATGGAGTATGGCTAGTGAACTAGGTCCGAGCTATGAGCCAAGTGTTGTCAAGAGTGAAGATACTGAACTGACACCAGACTCAAATATATCAGGTATTGATTCTGTGCAATTCAAATAACAATGTTTATATAAAAATAAAACATATTAAATTAAATTAATTGTGGGAAAATTCTAATCAAAGTGATTTCTTTGCGCAGAAATGGCATATATAATTAGTTGTTAGTCTTAAATAGCATGTAAATACATAATTCACATTCCTGCATTACATTAACTGTTGTGAGACATTGCAGCACATCCTTCTGACAGTAATTGATCCTTACTAATCATTGCCATAGTTCTATCCGTTCATAGTTAGTAATGGAAACTGGCTGATCATCAAAAGTATTAATTGGTTGATACGTAAGTAGCTTGTTACGATTATACATTTGTATTTATTGTTATTGATAGATATGGCTCCCTGAATACATAATAGAGCCCAGGATCGATTCCCGACAGAAACAAACATTTGAGTGATAAAATAGATGTTCATATTTCTGGGTTTGTGCGTATTAATATGTTAAAGTATTTATGTGTGTATTTCTAAGTATTATTGTTGTTGACTAACACACATGTCACAAACAAATAGTTTGCTTACTTTGTGGTTAGATCAAATTGTGAATCATCAAAATTTATGTTATATTAGCTACAGTATGCAGTCCGCGGCATTGTGAAAGTTTTTGGCGAATCCCGCGGGATCGTCTAATTTTTTCGAGATAAATTGTAGTCTATGTGTATTCTAGATCATAATCTATCTGTGTGCCAAATTTCATTAAAATACTTTCAGTAGGTTTTACGTGATTGAGTAACAAACGTCCATGCATCCGTCCAAACTTTTGCATTTACAACATAATATAGATTTATTTCGATTTTTAAAATAGTTGCTTAATTTTAAGGACAAGTTGTTTCATTCTTGTACTAAACTGGAGTTTCTTATAATATGATTATATTTATAAACATTTAGAAAACTATTCCAGTTGATCTAGTATTTTTCACTTTAAAAGACACGTAAAAAATGTTAAAATTCAATATCGCCTGTGTTCTTAGATGTCGAACTTATAAAGGAAAAAATCCTCTACTCGAAAAAATCAATCACTAGGGTTAAAATTTATAAAATATGCAATTTCTCTTTATCAATAATTGAAGTAGTAATTTAAATTTCGCCTGTCTTAAGAACTACATCACTATATCAACTGTATATCTCTAAATAAATTTTAAGTTTCTTATTTACAAACTACAGACATTTATACTCTTCTTTCAATCTTTCAAACCTCTTAGAGTGTAACATTTCTTCTGGAAATTCATTGTTTTTTCATTAACTCATTGTTTTTTCATTAACTGGAGCATGAGTATAAATAGTATGTTTTTTGCAGGTCAGTATGTGAAATTCCAAGAGATAGAAGAAAGCACTGATCAAGCAGTAGATGTAAGGACTAAAGTGGCATCTTCCAAGACACCTGTCGTTGTATTAACGAGACTTAGACATTCTCAAGTAAATTACGAGAAAAACGGGGGTGCGTTATGCTGGTGTGGTATTTGTAAGAAAGCTTTTGGCCATAAGGTTACTTTAAAGAGACACTTAGAAACTCACAGTAATAAGTCATTTGTGTGTAATGTCTGCAGTAAGGGTTTCACAACCTCAAAGAGTTTGCGTCGTCATAACTTAATTCACACTGGAGAGAAACCATTCACATGTGAATTTTGTAACATATCGTATAGACAGAAGGGCAACTTGAAGTCACATTTAAATAAACACGGTAACATAAAACCCTATGTGTGTAATGTCTGCAGTAAGGGTTTCACAACCTCAGGTAATTTGCATTGTCATGAGTTAATTCACACTGGAGAGAAACCATTCACATGTGAATTTTGTAACATATCGTTTAGACAGAAGAGCACCTTAAAAAGCCATTTATATATACACAGTAACATAAAACCTTTTGTGTGTAATGTCTGCAGTAAGGGTTTCACAAGCTCAAGTAATTTGCATTGTCATGAGTTAATTCACACTGGAGAGAAACCATTCACATGTGAATTTTGTAACATATCGTTTAGACAGAAGGGCACCTTAAAAAGCCATTTATATACACACAGTAACATATAAACCTTTTGTGTGTAATGTCTGCAGTAAGAGTTTATAAATATCTGTATTTCAAGGTTTGTGTGTATTAATATGTTACAGTATTTACACGTGTATTTCTAAGTATTATTGTAGTTGGCTAACACACATGTCACAAACAAATGTCACAAACGTCTATTCCATCCAAACTTGCACATTTACAATATTAATATATATTTGTTGTCATATTTAAAATAGTTGCTTAGGTTAAGGGCAAGTTATTTCATTGTTGTACTAAACTGGAGCTTTTTATAATATGATTTATTATGATTAACCATTTCTATGGACTAAAGAAATTGTATACAATTTTCCAGCCCGAGTGTAAACTTTCTTCTGGAAATTAATAAACTCATTGTTTTTACGTTAACTAGAGCATGAGATGTATAGATAGTACATTTTTTGCAGGTCAGTATGGAAAGTTCCAAAAGATAGAAGAAAGCACTGATCAAGCAGTAGATGTAAGGACTAAAGTGGCATCTTCCAAGACACCTGTCGTTGTATTAACGAGACTTAGACATTCTCAAGTAAATTACGAGAAAAGCGGGAGTGCGTTATGCTGGTGTGGTATTTGTAAGAAATCTTTTGGCTATAAAGTTACTTTAAAGAGACACTTAGAAACTCACAATAACAAGTCATTTGTGTGTAATGTCTGCAGTAAGGGTTTCACAACCTCAAGGAGTTTGCATCGTCACAACTTAATTCACACTGGAGAGAAACCATTTACATGTGAATTTTGTAACATATCGTTCAGAGAGAAGGGCAACTTGAAGAGGCATTTAAATAAACACAGTAACATACATCCCTATGTGTGTGATGTCTGCAGTAAGGGTTTCACAACCTCATGGGATTTGCGTCGTCATGAGTTAATTCACACAGGCGAGAAAACCTTTGCTTGTGAGTTTTGTAAAAAATCTTTCAGACAGAAGGTCAGCTTGAAGAGACATTTAAGTATACACAGTAACATAAAACCCTATGTGTGTAAGGTCTGCAATAAGGGTTTCACAGCCTCGAGCACTTTGCAAAGTCATCAGTTAATTCACACTGGAGAGAAACCATTCACTTGTGAGTTTTGTAAAATATCGTTCAGATCTAAGAACAACTTGAAGAGTCATTTAAATATACACAGTAACATAAAACCCTATGTGTGTAATGTCTGCAGTAAGAGTTTCACAGCCTCGAACACTTTGCATCGTCATGAGTTAATTCACACTGGAGAGAAACCATTTACTTGTGAATTTTGTAAAGAATCGTTTAGACATAAGAATAGCTTGAAGTTACATTTAATTAAACACAGTATCAGAAAACCCTATGTGTGTAATGTTTGCAGTAAGGGTTTCACACGGTTAAATAGTTTCCGTCGTCATGAGTTAACTCACACTGGAGAGAAAACGATTACTTGTAAATTCGGTAACAAAACTTTTAGGCAAAAAAGACAATTTGAAGTACCATTTAATCATACACGATGCAACAAAACAGTGTGTGTGTAATGTTTGCATAGGAAATACACACATGTAGATAATTCTCGTCAATATAAATGGTCTCACACTGCAAGGAGGGCTGCGCCGCCCCGCGTGCGGAGTGTGCGGCGCACAACGGCGCAAACACAATACGGACGTCCCATCTAAATTATTTTTGTACACTTGAACCGGGTCTCCTGCATCACTGTTTTTTGTTTTCTAACACCTAACTTCAAACTTCTAACAAAATATGGGCGTGACTGATTTCCTGCGTATGTTCTTATTGTAACTGACTATAGTTTATTGCTTGTTAAATGAACTGGAATAAAGACAATACGTTACCTTGCTTCATTGTCGGATCACAAGAACAAAAATAAAAAGAATGAAGCTATTGCGGTGTCGAAACTTATAGGAATATTAATCAAAGAAGTAAGTACAAAGTGGACAAGTCTCTGCGATCAATTTAACCGCGAGGGAAAAAATAACATCTTAAATATCGAGTACCAACGTCTTCTTCGTTCGAAGTCATTTCATCGAGAGGATGTTAGGGGAGATCGAAATGTTTTGCTAACATTTTTTGTTAGTTTGTTTTGTTATTTTTAGAAGCAGGAGACACGCCTTTGCACAACAAGATATTTTTTAAATATTTTTTTCATATCATAAGATAGCAAACAAGCAGATGGGTCTCCTGATGGAAAGAGTCAACCATCGCCAATAGACACTAAAGGTGTTAATTGCTATCTTGTGGCGAGATCTGTTGCCACATGCGTAAGTTTACCGGCTACCTTATCATCCAAACCGGAGCACGACAGTGACAAGCACTGACGCTATTGTGGCAGGAATAGGTAAAGTGGTGGTACCAGACCCGGGCGAGACAATGCAGAACTCTACCACCTATTAGCCATGATGTTAGTGACTTGCATAGCCAATTGGTCGCCTTTTCGACATGCCTGGCAGGCGACATGGCTGGTCCATTCTCCAAAGGAGCCATTGAATCAACACGGAGAAAACATATTCTTTGTAGTGGAGTATCGATAACTAAATTGGACATAATATAAATAAAGAATGTAAAAATTGAATTTGTGTTTTATTTTTCGCAACAATTGGCAAGCGGAATCGAACTAGTTTTACCTATTTGGGAAAATATTATCAAAGTATAAGAAACTGAAGAACATTTAATTACAAAATTAACATATAATTTTTTTTTTTTATATCTTAAGATAGCAAACAAGCAGACAGGTCTCCTGATGGAAAGAGTCAACCATCGCCTATAGACACCAAAGATGTTAATGGTGCGTTGGTATCTTGTGGCGAGGTCTAATGCCACATGCATAAGTTTACCGGCTACCTTACCCTCCAAACCGGAACACGACAGCGACAAGCACTGACGCTATTGCGGCAGGAATAGGTCAGGCGGTGGTACCAGACCCGGGCGAGACAATGCAGAACTCTACCACCTAGTAGCCACGATGGTAGTGACTCGATAGCCAATCGGTCGCCTTTTACGACCTGCCTGGCAGAACGGCAGTTGGCCTATTCTACAAAGGAGGCCGGGACCAACACGGCGAAAATCTGTAAGCCGGTTGACTCTGCAGGCAAGCCCTGAAACTTCCCGCTAAATTTAGGTGTTTTAAGCTCAAAGAAGCAAAAATTATACCTAGGCATAGATTTTTGAGCTCCATGTGCGAAAAGATGTATATTTTCAAAGGAAAAGTTTTCGATTTTGAAAATTCGATTTTTCACCAGATCTTCACTTTTAATGTCCTAGGCATCTTTTCCGACTATTTAGTATTTTCACTATATTGTGCGTGTGGCGTGTCCATGCGTGTGCGTGCGTGTGGCGTGTCCATGCGTGTGCGTGCGTGTGGCGTGTCCATGCGTGTGTGTAATCTCAACTTTTGAACGGCTTATCCGGTCGAAATGCGATTAGTGGTATTTGATTATGGGATTTCGCCCATCTTAGATTTGAGTGGAATTGAGAGATTGAAAATTTAAACTAATTTGATCCAGCATATTTTGAGAATTTTAGAAAAAACCTCAAAAAAAATTTGGTTGAAACAGGTATTTCTTGATTAAATGTTTCGTCCAACTAAGCAACTTAACCCAAATGAATTGTATTAAAATAAATTAAAACCCTTTTTTGGAATACAACGCCACCTGTATTCCAAAAAAGGGTTTTAATTTATTTTAATACAGTTTGCAAAAACCCCTCGCCCGCTGGTCGAGTGGTTAGCGACCCTGACTACGCAATCGACGGGGCTCGGGTTCGATCCCCGACGGGGACAAGTATTTGTGTGATGAGCATAAATGTTTGTATTTCCGGGTTTGGGAATTTATTTCATATACTCTAGTATTTATATATGTAATTCTATGTAATAGTATCGTTGACCCATAACAAGCAAATAATTTGCTTACTTTAGGTTTAGATCAATAAGTGTAATTTGTCTCGTGAATATTTATTTATATTTATCTATTTAATAAAGAATGTTTTATGTAGTTTTAGGAATTTTCCAAGTGGTTTATAGCATACTCCAAATATAATTTTCTCAATAAATAATGTACATTTTGAGAAAAGGTGCATCAAAACCCAAATAAGTCCTTCCATAGAATACAAGGTTAACATAAATACACTAGTACCACGCACACATAAATAAATGTAGTCAAAGAGCTAGTTAACCATTCCTTTTGCCTGTTTCGCACAAAACCAATCTTGTTTGCATTTTTTTTTACTATCGGTTACTCAGACATCTAGTGGTTGTTCTTATAAACTTATTTAAATCTGATTTTACAAAGCTACAATTTTAATGTGTTATAATTCATATAAGTTCCAGTTTATAAAAATCAACAGTTCTCAATATTTACCAATTTTTATCAAGATCGATCAAGCCGTTTTTAAATTATATCAGGGCACACAAACAGACAAATAGTAAAATTTTATATTTTCCATGATATATGAACGGATGTCGACCACTTTGGCCTTTTCGAATCTCGATGATCCGAAAAAGGCCAAAGTTGTCGACATCCGTCACCGTATTAACAAACTCCAGTGGCGATGATGATGACAGGATATTTGGCTAGACGTAGAGATTTTTTATGGTAAAGGGGCAAACGGACGGGAGCTCACCTGATGGTAAGTGATCACCGCTGCCTATGAACAACCACACTATCAGAAAACTTGCAGTTGCGCTGCCGGCCTTTTAAGAAAGAATAAGCTCTTGAAGGTCCTTGAGTCGTATCCGTTCGGAATCTATACAGTTCCTCGGAGCACTCTCCTTGATAGATTTGATAGAAGATGCAAAGCGATGCCACATCTTTACGTAATGCCAAAGAATCAAGGTTATCAGAAATAGTCTTTTCATGGATGATTCGAGCCGCTCTACGTTGAATGTGATCAAAAGGAAGGAGCTGGTACTGAAGAGCCCACAGCCACATGTGAGGCCGAATTTGCGCCTCATAAAGTTGTAAGCGACAGACCGGTGTAAAGTACTGCCTGTTCCTGCTGATACCACTCACCTTTTTTGAGGATAATTTGGCTTTGCCTTCCAAGTGACCAAGGAACTGAATGTCGCTTGATATGTCGACTCCAAGGATTCCAAGAGTGTCTGTGACTATTATAGCCTGCGCAGATGACGGACTTTTCTCCGTGGCGGAGAAAAAACATACGCTCCGCGAATAAAAACTCCGCCGCGAATTTACCGCGAACACAACGCACACTCATTTGTTGCGCAGCGCTCTAGCGCACAACGCGGACTAAAGACCGCCGTATGCGTAGCTTCGCGTAGTCACACGTGTTCTATTCTTTTCGAGGACTCCCCCATACTTTTGTCCGGTCCGCTCTCTGCATGTCCTCGGTTATTTGGGGGACTTTTTGTACTCGGTACTTTTAATCTCTCGTTTGCGTTACTCGATACAGTTGTAAGTGATCTATTTTAGCGGACAAAAAGGTCCGCGGACAAAAATCCGTCGTCTGCGCAGGCTATTAAGGAAATATTGTCGAAGCGAGGAGGGAGTTTTTTTAGCGAAAAACGTGCTAATTTGCCTCTTCTTGCTGTCAGTGTTAAGTCGACACCACTTTGAGGCTGTGGAAACTTGTTCGTCGATTTCTGGCACAAGTTTGTACCGGCACTTGTAGACGCGTTTTCGAGAAACCCCGTTACGGCTGGAGCACAAAGCATCACCCGCATCCGCATCCGCATAGCAATGAATGTTGCTTGATTGCAATGTGTCATCAATATGCAGAAGAAACTGTAAGTAACACACAAGCCTGTGGAACACTAGCATTGATGGCTTTTAGTTCAGAGCATGTGCCATCAGCACCGACTTAGATGCTCCGATCTGTCAAAAAAGCTGGTGATCCAATTGTAAAGTTTGGTTTTAGATCCAATTCCAATTGCAAAGTCGGTCTGCTTCGGTATTTCCACTATGGGACCTGTAGACACGCAAAGATGTGTAGATAGTCGTAGCATCCTATGCGTAGCCAGAGGATGAATAGGTATCCTTTCCGGGAACAGATATCCTCTCCGAGGTAAATACAAACTTCGGGCCTAGACATGCATGCTCAGGTATATTACAAACTCCTGAACACGAATGTCCAGAGGGGGGAATTCTTCACCGCTTACGCTAGTGGTACACTCTTGGAATTAACAACTACCTTTTATTTGCGCTTCTAATACTATCTGTCTCCTAATAGTATGATTAGGGGGAGGGGAGAAAGGGGCTCCGGCAACTTCACTGACCAAGCGAAACGGTTTTAAGTGAAGTAGTGGCAGTTGCCCTGGTTGTGCCGGCTCATTCAGCAGAAGCATGGCACTACCACTTTTTATTGACTGAATGCACCAGCGGAATCATTTCACAAAAAGATTATCCCAGACGGAAAAATGATGGCAAATGGAGTAGATTCCTAACAGAATGATGGTTGAGAGTGCAAAACTTTATCGTAACTCCGTGGTCAAGATTATGCCGGTAAAATGGTAGATGGTCTTTTTTTCAAAGGGGGCATTCTGACCCCGCTACACATATTATAGCAACGCTCAATAATATCTTTCTAAAAGAATATAAAAAAAACAAAAGAATATGTTTTAAATAGCATCCAAACTAATGCACTGAATAATTGAAATACCTACTTTTTCTCTTCGAGATATCCCAATATAAGGAATTTCAAGAAATCCATCTTAATATGTAAATTAAAAATATTAAAACGGTAGCTTCGTAATTTGGAATATTAATAGATGATTGTACTTTTTTTATGTCATAAGATAGCAAACAAGCAGATGGGTCTCCTGATGGAGTCAACCATCGCCTATAGACACCAAAGGTGTCAGTGGTGCGTTGTTATCTTGTGACGAGGTCTAATCCCACATGCATAAGTTTACCTACCTTACACTCCAAACCGGAACACGACAGTGACGAGCACTGATGCTATTGCGGCAGGAATATGTAGGGTGGTGGTACTTGACCCGGGCGAGACAACGCAGAACTCTACCACCTAGTAGCCACGATGGTAGTGACTCGTATAGCCAATCGGTCGCCTTTTACGACCTGCCTGGCAGAACGGCAGTTGGCCTATTCTTCAAAGGAGCCCGGGATTAACACAGGGTTCTCGTTTCGTACTATGAACACTTAACCTATTTAAAGTCAATGGCGGATATATCCGTACTACAGGTTGACAGCCTATAAAAATATATCTCCAAGTATATTTTATCAGTTGAACGACAATTACTCGTAAACTTATAAAGCGTACTTAGCCGCTTCGCCGTGTTGGTCCTCCTTTGTAGAATAGGCCAACTGCCGTTCCGCCAGGCAGGTCGTAAAAGGCGACCAATTGGCTATCGAGTCACTACCATCGTGGCTACTAGGTTCTGTTCTGCATTGTCTCGTCCGGGTCTGGTACCACCGCCTTACCTATTCCTGCCGCAATAGCGTCAGTGCTTGTCGCTGTCGTGTTCCGGTTTGGAGGGTAGGGTAGCCGGTGGACTTGTGCATGTGGCATTAGACCTCGCCACAGGATAGCAACGCACCATTAACATCTTTGGTGTCTATAGGCGATGGTTGACTCTTTCCATCAGGAGACCCATCTGCTTGTTTGCTATCTTATGACATAAAAAAAAAACTTAGCCTGGCTAATTTGTCCTTTAAATTTCGTTATAATATATCTTTCTTCCGTGAATTGTTTCATAAATCCGAGAACAACTAGCGCTGCAGCTAGCTGGCAGAGGTGCCGGAGGGGGACGACGACGCTCGAATCTTACGAAAGGGAAGCAGCCCATGCACGCCGTGGCGTACCTGACAGATTTAATTGTACATGTTACATAACTGTGCAGGTTTCCATGCCAGCACAGGTAACTCGAAAAAATATTATTTTTTTATTTTTTGAGCCTGTGGATTTACCTGTGCAGTTTCATGGTGCGAGCAAATTGAGCGTGTGTGGTGGTCGGCTGCGCAGGTCTTTAATCCGGTGATTGCTAGAGGAAATGGCACACAGCACAGGTACAATATGACATCTCATGAGCGCAGTTCAGTAATGGAGAATTTTATAGTGATGTACAAACCGGAGAATTGTCTTTGGCACGTTAAATCTAAAGAGTAAGATACAAATGAAAGAGCGATAGCCTATAAAAAACTGATCTAAGGTATCCCAATGTGACGAAGTTTTCATGAGGTGCTTTTCTCGTTATTATATCCTCCATCTCAATTGAGGGAATCACCGCTGATAATAGTTTAAGTTCTTTATCAATTAAAGTTATAAATTTAAATTCATAACTTAATATTATCTATTTATATATAACTTTAATTGATAAAGAGAAATGGCATATTTTAGACATTTTAACCCTAATACCCTTATTAATAAATATAGACTATAGTCAGAATAACTTTACTCCAAGGCGTAAGTTTGAAGTAGATAATTAAATTCACTATTAATAAATATGGAGTAAACTATTCCGAAGCTACTCTAGGAAATAAATGTTAATCCTTGGCGCCACGATTTAAAACGTTATAATTTCGAAATATTTGCGTCGTTGTGATTGGTTATGGTTTATGATATTATGACGTCTTTTAGCGCTAGTTGGCGAATCCATTGGCGTAGCGTGGACTAAAATATAAGTGGGCAAAGTCGCATCGGCGACGGCCCTTTCCGTTCGTTCCCAAAAGCTACCCAAAGACAAGCGCCAAGTTTGAAATAAGCGAAAAGCTATCGTGTCTTTATAACGCGTTAACTTAGGATCTAGGAGTTATTTTGTTTGTATTTCAGATACAGAAGAGTGAGGCCAATATTTTTCAGGCTTTTATTTAATTTAAAAAACGAAGATTTTAAATCAGGTAGTGCGAGGCCGTGAGTGAAGGCCCACTTCGCCCACGCCTAGCTTCGCCACTGGGCGAACCAATCACGAAACAGCATGAAACGCAGCGAACCAATCACGAAACAGCAAAAATATCGAAATTATAACGGTATAAATCCTTGCTAAGGATAGACTAGTGTATTTCTATATGTGTGCACTGTGTAGTGTTTGATGATTTGTTGAATTCATAACCTATTATTTTATTGCATCCGTTTTTATGCGTTATTGTTTGGTTATTATCTATAGGTACATGTAATAAAGTCATAAGAAAGTCAAAACTGTACATTGAATATTTTTTTAAAAAAATACTGGGGCGTGATCTACAATAGATATCGAAGCCAAAAATATAGTTTTAGAATTTTTGTCTGTTTGTCTGTATGTATGTCCGGGGTAAACCTAAAAAGTACTGCATGGATTTTACACATCTACTCCTAAACATTTAGGCTACATATTATCACGCTATTACCCACTGGGGAGGAGCTGTACGGAATAAACGAAGTCCGCGCGGACGAAGTCGTGGGCAACAGCTAGTTCCAAATAACATGGATAGAGATTATTTCATTGATGATTTGAGGGATATAGATGAAATAAACGAAGTTGAAAACCTGGCTCCGTTAATAAAACGTGTGAAATTTTATAAAATTCGTAAAAATCCACTGGAAGAACTTGATGAAACTGACTAAATTACTAGCAAAAAGCAGAGCTTTGTAAGGGCTCGCAAAGTTATACTACCTAGTAATATTGTTAAGAAAGTATTTTTATGAGAATTACATCTTTTAATGTATGGACTTCATTTATAATTACCTAACCTAAAAAAAGCCAGCATATTTTTACCCAAACATTATATTCCCATCAAAGGCGTCTTCAGGCTTTGGTCTAGAAGGGCGCAGGAAAATAAATCCAAAATAAAAAAAAGCATATTTCAAAGACAAATTTTTTAGAACTTACAAGAAAAATTCTTTAAAATTTTCTTGTTTTATTAAAAACACGATTTTTATTATTATCAATGTTATCTACACAGAACAAATATAAAGGTTATCTACTAAAATTTTACACCATATTTTCTGGGCTACCTATAATTAGTTCGGTCTATCTATAATATGTAGCAACTCAAGATCCATCTCGCGCCACCAAATCATCGCCGCTCTTTAAGCCTAATATTGATAGAAATCAATTTTCATTTATGGTAGCTTTCGTGCAAAAGAGTTTTCAAAGAAAATGGGTATTAAAAATGAAAGTTAATCTTATAAAGAAAAACACATTTTTAACATTTTGCTAAGATAAGATCAATTTTCGAAATATTTTTTTTAATTTAATTAACATTCATAATTTTTAGGATTAATATTGGAAATTCCGCAGGCACGAAGAATTAGCGGTAGAAACTCAGCGAATAAATTTTTCGATTTTTTCTTTCGGGGAAACCCTCGGGGTTCGATTCCCGAGTCAGACAAATCAAAAATATGTTTTATTTCAATTTTCTAATAAAAACAACGATGCCCGGGATTGGAAAGATGCCCGGTTGGTGATAAGCTGGTCACCTATGACGTATCTTCGGCTAATCGTGGATGCACACGTTGTACCTCTACCTACCTCTTCGGGCATACGGGCATGACCATACCTTTTTTTAGCTTTTCACCCTCGGGCTAAGATTGAAAATTGATCTCAATACAATGTTAATCAACTAATACTTTTGTACTGTTTCACAATAATCATATTGTGAAAAATCTGTAAACGGTTGACCCTGCAGGCCATCCTTGAAACTTCCCGCTAAATTAAGGTATTTTAAGCTCAAAAGAGTAAAAACTATAAGCATAGATTTTTTTTTAAGTTCTAAGAAATATTGAAATATCTCAATTCACACTCACACAATTTAAGTCACAAAAAACAGCAAGAAAACACGAATCATGTTGTATAATCATGTTGTATTATTAAATCATTGCCTATAAATTAATTTCACAAAAAGTTGTTTGATTTGCTCTTAGATAAAACTTATTATGATATTAAAGAATTTTTAGCCGATAAAATTAAATGTTAATGGATAGAAATATAAGTTTGTTGAATTTTCATTAAAAAATTTCAATGTAGTAAAATTTTGTAAATTATAAAAAAAAAAATTACTCAAAATATGAAACTTGTAATTATAAAAATAACTTTGTAATAATATAGAATCATCCTTGTATATTTATAACAAGAACATAAAATAGAGAAAAAAAGACCAGCCCGCTGAGTTTCTTCCGCCGGATCTTCTCAGTGTGTGGCCGCGTTCCGATCCGATAGTATTTTTAAAAAATCGATACAATTTATAGTTTTAAATGTAATATTATATAATGATATTTTTTTTAAATATTTGCACACCATACATTGGTAGAATATGTTGGCAACTTAATTTATTTTTAACAACTTGTAACATCCATATTCTTGCAAATAAATATTTTCTTTCTTTCTTTCTTTCTTTCTTATAATACTACTAGACCACAGGACTATACGGACTTAGTCTTGTGAAAAATGGAACGGGTACCGCCTAGTATCGTAAAATACCCAGTATTCGTACCTGTTCTAGTATATACGACTCATCTGTATTCTAAACCGGACCGTAATGGTAAGGTGTAACGAACAATTGTCTATAATTCAAATAACTTCAGTTGAATCTTTAAACAAAACTACATAAGAAATAATTTTTCATGACGTGTAAAATTTTTCTTTATTTACATTATTTATTTTTATATGCGGGTATTTCTACACTTGTAACCTATTGGTCGGGCATTTGGTGGCGTGTCTTTTCAATGTCCTCTTTTCTCTGAACGATTTTTTACAAAACTCACAAGCAAATGGTTTCTCTCCAGTGTGAATTAACTCATGGAGACGCAAACTATTTAACTGTGTGAAACCCTTACTGCAGCCATTACACACATAGGGTTTTATGTTACTGTGTATATTTAAATGGATCTTCAAGTTGCTCTTCTGTCTAAACGATTTTTTACAAAACTCACATGTGAACGGTTTCTCTCCAGTGTGAATTAACTCATGACGCCGCAAATCCCTTGAGCTTGTGAGACCCTTACTGCACACATGCTCTCTAGTGTGAATTAACTCATGACGACGCAAATGACCTAGCTGTGTGAAACTCTTACTGCAGCCATTACACACATAGGGTTTTATGTTACTGTGTGTATTTAAATGGCTCTTCAAGTTGCTCTTCTGTCTAAACGATATGTTACAAAATTCACATGTGAACGGTTTCTCTCCAGTGTGAATTAACTCATGACGCCGCAAATCCCTTGAGCTTGTGAGACCCTTACTGCACACATTACACACATAGGGTTTTATGTCACTGTGTATATTTAAATGGCTCTTGAAGTTGCCCTTATATCTAAATGATATGTTACAAAATTCACATGTGAATGGTTTATCTCCAGTGTGAATTAACTCATGACAACGCAAATTACTTGAGGTTGTGAAACTCTTACTGCAGACATTACACACATATGGTTTTATATTGCCGTGTATATTTAAATGTACCCTCAAATTCTTCTTTAGTCTGAATGATTGTTTACAAAACTCACAAGTAAATGGTTTTAATCCAGTGTGAATTAACTCATGACGACGCAAATGACGTAAACATGTGAAACCCTTACTGCAGACATTACACACATATGACTTGTTATCACTGTGAGTTTTCAAGTGTCTCTTTAAAATAACCTTTTGACCAAAAGCTTCCCCACAAAAACCACACCAGTATAACCCACCCTCATTTTTCTCATAATTTACTTGAGAATGTCTGTCTCATTAATACAACGACAGGTGTCTTGGAAGATGCCACTTTAGTCCTTTAGCTTTCTTCTAACTCTTAGAACCTCCCATACTGACCTGCAAAAAACGTACTGTCTATACATCTCATGCGCTAGTTAATAAAAAAACAATAAGTTTATTTAATCCAGAAGAAATTTTACACTCGGTTTGGAAAATTGTATAAAATTTCTTTAGTCCATAAAAATGGTTAATCATAATAAGGCTCACTTTGAATTAAAATAAGTATCTTCACTCCCATATCCCCGAAGGGGTAGGCAGAGGTACAACAAATGCACCCACGATTAGCCGAAGATACTTGGTCCCACAAATGTGATAGGTGGCAAGCCTATAGCCAACAGGGCACTTTCCAATCCCGGGCAACTTTGTGTTTCTCAGAAAACTGAAAAAAACACTTATTTTTAATGTGCCCGACATAAGAATTGAACCCGGGACCCCGTTTGGTCAACGCCAACACTGGACCATTAGACCACAGAGGCGAATAAACTGAATTATAAAAATATAATCATATTACAAAAAGTTCCAATTTAGTACAAGGATTAAGTAACTCGCACTTAAACAACTATTTTAAAAATGGAGACAAATCTATATTAATATTGTAAATGCTAAAGTTTGGGTGTTTGGATGGAAGCACGTTTGTTAGAGAGACCGCACACATGCTACTTCATGCTAATGCGATCGATCGCGGCATCCAGATCGCACGTTTTAGCGACTGTATCGTTGCTGCATCGCGAATTTGCTACTTTGGAATCGCGCCTCTCAGCGACTGCTCCGATACTAGACCGATTCAACAATAGTGATGCCGTTTAACAATCGATTATCGATTATTTCCCGATTTGTTAAAGTATTGTTTAACAAATTAATTTATAAAATTCATACCTTATATATTTGATATATTTTTTTTTCTTAAAAAAATAGTAACATTAACCCAAGTTGGTATCAATATAAAAATACACTGATATACCTTGTATGGTCTTTGTTAAATTACATTGCTGTTAAAATATACCGAATAGTACCTATCGTCAATTGGAAAACTATCAATAGCCGACTATCGAATGGCCTATTTAAGCCTAAGCGAGGAACTTATACACGAAAACTTAATTATTACGAAGCAATGATGATGATGATGTCTCCGGCCGTTTTCGGCCATGGCGACCACTTCTAAGCCCAGTCGGCTTGACGCGCGCGAAGATGGCTAATATAGCCTATCTTTGCGGCAAACTGCCTCGCACAGCGTGGGCAAGTAATCACGCTATTCACGTAGTGGTAGTGAATTCTGGTAGGAAGCCGGGCTTTCAGCTCGTCACGTTTACCGTCGAGGTCAGCTTTACGCTGCTCCTCGAATTCATGGACTCGCATTTTCTTCACAATCCCCCGCCATTACTGGAGCTGTGCAGCCAAATCTTCCCATTGAGATGGCTCAATATTGCATCTTTTCATGTGCCGCTTCTGAACGTCTTTATATCGGAGGACGTGTCCGCCCTGTTTCCGCTTCCCATCCTCTAGTTCAGCATAAAAGATGCACTTCGCCAGTCTCTTTTGCGCCATAAGTGATACGTGACCACACCACCGAAGTTGCCGGCGCATCAAATAGGCTTCAACGCCTCCGATATTTTCCCGTCGCAGAACTTCGGGATTACGCACTCTGTCGGTCCATCTGATCTTCAAGATAGAACGAAGTCATTAAAGGTGAAAACGATCAAAAGTACGTATATGATGGCGATACGCACACCACGTCTCGGAAGAGTATAAGAGATTTGGCAGCACAATTGCCGTGTACATATTTTTGTGGCCAGCTTAGGTCATGGGAGCAGAAGACCTTGGAACGCAGTTTGTCGAACGCTGCAGTTGCAGCGCTGATTCTATTACTCTCGGCGTCAAGGTCACACTTTGATGTTATAGTGTCCCCAAGATAACGAAATTTATCCACCTGTTGCAGTACATTCTCACCAGGCTTTGATGGTCAGCGACTCGCGACCGAGTGTGTCTAGAGACATAACCTCAGTCTTTTTGACACTGACTTTCAGGCCGAACTTACAACAAGCTTGGTGAAAAACGGGCATTAACCGCTGCAGGCCTTCTGGGAATTCTGCTACAAAGCACAAGTCATCCGCATACATGATCTCGGTGATCAGTGCATACGAGACTTTAGTACGTGCTTTGAGTCTGACCAGGTTGAACACACTGCCATCTGTGCGGAAATGGATGCGGACTCCAACGTAAACAGATTGCAAGACCTCTGACTACCACTGCAAAGTATAACGCGAACAGTGTGGTTTCACCCCGCAGGTAACGGGAAAGAAATCAGACTGTTCACCATCTACGGTGGCACAGCACTGTATATCGTCATGCAGGAGTCTTAAAAGTCTCACAAATTTCTCCATGCATCCTAGTTTTTAAAGCACTATCCAAAGAGCTTCACGAGGCAATCGAATGCTTTCTCCAAGTCAACGAAGCAGAGGTACAGCTGACGACGCTGCTCCCCAATTTTTTCTTGAAGTTGACGTACGGAGAAAATAGCTTCACATGTGCTCCGGTCAGGTCGGAAACCAAACTGTCCTTCCTCTTGGAAAGAGAAGCTTTCCTCTTGGAAAGAGACAACCATCGCCCATAAACATTAAAGATGGTAGTAAGATTTACTAATCTTATTACCATCTTTGGTATTTGATACCTTACTAGATACGTTATAATCAGAAAAATTTGGCTGCAAGAGTTCAGACAATTTCGATAAAATGTGTGATTTTTCTTTTATATCATAAGATAGCAAACAAGCAGATGGATCTCCTGATGAAGAGTCAACCATCGCCTATTGACACCGAAGGAGTTTTGCTATCTTGTGGTGCAGGCGGCAAATGGCCTATAGACACGAAAGATGTTAATGGTGAATTGCTATCTTGTGGCGAGGTTTAATGCCACATGCATAAGTTTACCGGCTACCCTTACCCTCCAAATCGGAACACGACAGTAACAAGCACTGTAGCTATAGCGGAAGGAATAGGTGAGGCGGTGGTACCAGACCCGGGCGAGACAATGCAGAATTCTACTACCTAGTAGCCACGATATTAGTGATTCGCATAGCCAATCAGTCGCCTTTTACGTCCTGCCTGGCAGAATGTCAGTTGTTCTATTCTTCATATGAGCCCGGAACCAACATGTGATTGTTCTATTCACCACTGGATTAATTTCAAATCTATAACTAAAAAAGTAACAAATTTTTCTTAATTTATTTCCTTTTTTTACTATGTTCACAAAGTTTTTATTTTGGGTTTTGCAAAATGTCTTCCCACCAACGTATCGAAATTGTTTTTTAATATTCAATAATAGGAAGGTAGTAAAAATTATTCTTCATATGGTGTTATTTATATTAAGTTTCCTATCACCTAAACTACAATTAATGTATACTCTTCGAATGACGCCATATCTAGCAACTGCAGATCTGTGTACCTTTTGCCGCACAGTTGAATCATCTTGAACTTGAAATTATTATAAAACTACCTACATTTATTTTTGTAACATAAATTATTACACATTTTGTACTAAGTCCTAACTTACAATATTATTTATTAATAAAGGTATCTGAGTTATTTGATGACTCGTATGCTCGTCAAGACAATTTATTGTTACTTTAGTTAGTTAGATTGTAAGTATTTCTCATATAAGTGAATTGTAAATTCTTATGAGAATAAAGTTTCTTAAACCCAAGTTTAATAAGATTGTAGCTTAGTCAATATTAAGTACAACACTAACTCTCATTAAATATTCACGTTACAAACTAGGTTTTACCTGTGGCTTTGCTCACATATTTTTTTGTATAAATTATCCCATGTCACTACTATATCTTCAAGAATATGTGTACAATGTTTCATGATGATCAGTTGTTTTTGTGTCAAAGCATAACAAACAAACTAATACTATACTTATAATATTAGTTTGGATAAACATTGTTATTTGAATTGCACAGAAGTAATACCTGTTATATTCTGGTCTGGTGTCACTTCAGTATCTTCACTCTTGACAATAGTTGTCTTATAGCTGGGACCGTGTTCACTAACAATGCTGCATTCTGAAAAAAAAACTTTTACATTATAAGAATTATATTTTCCTGTAAACTAATCTTATACCTATTTTGTTTACAGTTACAGCTGTACAGATTTCCAAACACCGAAGAAAATCTTCTCATTGTTATTTCAGTTTTCAGTTTTGGCATATTTCAGACATATTCTTAACGAGATGACTTCATCGGCATAGAATATTATATGTCCAACTAACAATATAAAAAAGAAAATATTTGCTTGTTAAATAATTTGTGATTGTAATGGATAGTGGTAGGATCTTCACGCCCATAACCCTGGAGGTAGAAAGAGCTACAACAAGTGCACCCACTATCAGCAGAAGATACTTGGTCCCACAATTTGATATGTGGCAAGCCTATCGCAAACCGAGCATTTTCCAATTCTGGCAATATTGTTTTCATCAGAAAATTGAAAAAACACATTTTTTTAATTGCCCGATCCTGGAAACAAACCCAGAACCTCACGTAGTCATCTCCGACACCTAACCACAGAGGTGGCAAATTGTAAACATTGCAATTTTGATTGTAATGGATGAATTTTAAAACTAACAATTTAATATAGTACACAGCAGTGGCAGATTGACACAGATGAATCTCTGTAACTTGAATCTCGTTAAGTATTAATCCTGAGTAAAACGAAATGAAATGCAATTTTCTTGAGCTGAATGCACTTAGCTGCACTACAGGCCATTGTGCGTATTTCGTATAGTGGCTAATTCTGCCAACCCAGTTCTTTCCAGAAGTATAGGACAGCATGGGATGTTCTCAATAGTTCAAAAATTATGTGTAAACAATTTAAACAAGTCATAGTACACGCTATTTTCACCCTTATGCCTTGTGCGAGAGAGTCAATTATGGCATAGCTGTTTAGGTATTGGTAGATATAGTTTATCGATAGAAGCAGCTATCTCTTTCTTTTATTTCTAGATTTTTCCAGTGTTTTCACTCTTCACTTTTCTAGGTTATTCACAACAATATTTATAATTTCTCATCTCAAATTTATGAAAGGCTTTAACTCATATCCATTTGTAAATTCAAGAGGGACAGTGTGTTTAGTGTATAAGTGGATGAGTAGTGAGGGTGGGGAGGTGAGGGGAAAAATTTGACACAAAACATTTGCAGAGATTTGACGCAATAAATTATGATGGCAGAATAATTCATCTACAATAACTGAACTACTTGAACTGAAGTGGCTTGAAGCGACTCTGTATAATAAATTTGGTTTGAATGTGCAGTTATCAAACAACTCTGTATCTCTCAAGTAATAGAATCACACAAACTATAACAACCATCAAAATTAACCGCTTGAGATACTGGCTCACTCACTGTTTTACGCAGAAGTACCGTCCCACCTCAAAACTTCATGTTTTCAAGTGCCTGGAGCACTTCAGGAAAAAAAACTGATTTATCACATGTTTGGATTGATTTCAAGGATGTAAAGTGTATGTTTTTCAAAAGGACTTGAACACTTCTATCGATTAATGTGAGAATTACTAACTGAAGTGGTGGTCTTTACTACAAAATAAATTAAGTTAAACTTCATACTTTGGCAAATGTACAGTTACTTGAAGTCGAGGATTTTTAATTAAATTTTTTTGTATATTGTTGGTAAACAAAATATACATACGAAAAAAAAAATAGAAATGTCTATACTCTAATGAAAATAATATTTATTTAAATACATATTTATATAAAAGTTTTTTTGGTGCTAAGTTACTTATTTTGCTCCTTTTTTTGTTATTTGTAATTATTTGCATGCATATGATACAGTTATTCGTTGAATTAATTACTCAATTATTACGTATTCTATAATGTTATCAAGAGTTAAAGCAATAAAGTAATATAAATTTTAAAACTGACCTGAACAAAGTTATTGGCTGACGAAATATCCCTAATCCAAAGAAAAAAGGAAAATTTAGTTTCACTTTCTGTTTTGTGTCACAAACATCACTACACTAATAGATCTTAACCTAATAATTAATTTAATTATAGTTTATTTACTCAATATTGAAGAACTAAGTTGAATTCCAGATGAAACCATCACTGCTTGAGGTCGAGTTTTGCCTCGTTGAGTACAATAAGGTTTAGTGAAGCCAGAGGTAGTTTCTCACAAATGCCAGTGTATTATTAATTCCTCACCTCCAAGGATTTAATATTGACTGAGACAATCTAGTTTCCTCTTAGCCAGGGGACAACCACTGACAGTACTCCAAAAAGGGGTGACTTTTATACTGTGATCGTGTTTCTTATGCTTTTACTTTACAATAAAACCCTAATCAAATTAATAGCAACGTACCTTCTTTGACATTTTCTAATTCCGTTTTAATCTCCTGTGACTCTATACCTTCTTCGTATTCGTAATCCTTATCCATATCCGCTTTAATTTCATCTGTCTTCAACATTAATTCTGATGTACTATGGAAAGAATAGAAATCAGTGTCTTCCTCAGTTTTTATCGACATTTTGTTACTGCACATTGAGGTTAGTTAAAATATGCAACGATATTATGTCTTTGAACAGTCTTCCATGTTATATTTTAATAAGGAAATAAGAAGCTTTCTAATTACTTAATAATGCTTTAAAATCTCGACACAAAAATTTAATAATAAATAATAATCCCTTTTTCTTCTTCTTCTTTATACGAATGGCAATTATCAGAGAATTCTGCCAGTGTCGAGTAAACTTAGGAAGTCACACGTGTTAACCATTCTAGAAATGGAATTAAGGAGGCTTCTTTTTGGATCGTAGGCTTCTTCTAATAAAAGTTTAACAAAAACAACACAAAAATATACGGTACTTAAAACAAGAACAACAAAAATCTAAATACTACAAACAAATGTTGTTAGAATCAATAAAGTTAAGTAACAATTTAGCGACAGTACTAAACACAAGTGACAATAAATATTTTAGGTTGACAGGACGAGGAAGGTCATCCGGAAGAGAATCATGGAGTGAAGAAGAGGTATTAGGGCAACTGAAAAATATATGGTCCTTCATCTAACCCACATTCACAGACAGAAGTGTCCTTAATCCTAAGTTTATGTAAAAAAACAGGAGAACAAACATGTCCAAGTCTTAATCTACAGAGAACAGATGTAGCATGCTTTGAGGCTGAACGATATTTGAAGAACCAAGGTTTTGAGGGAATTGATTCTTGAACGTCAGCATAATATTTGCCTTTCACTATCTTAGATTGCTGCCATAACCTTTCCCAAGAGGACTGGAGATCAT
This sequence comes from Apodemia mormo, assembly GCA_036924255.1. Lineage (NCBI taxonomy): Eukaryota > Metazoa > Arthropoda > Insecta > Lepidoptera > Riodinidae > Apodemia > Apodemia mormo. The sequence goes on from JAUPFN010000028.1 coordinate 9,111,394, forward strand.
TTGTGGCAAGGGGAAGTAAATCATAGTAGAAACATTCGGTGTAAGTAAAGGTTCCATACAGAGAAGCTTCTTTGGCGAGGGAATCAGCAGTCTCATTCCCGAGAATGCCATTATGACCTGGGATCCATACCAATTTGACATCAATATTTTTAAAAGAGCATTTATAAAGTGCTTTTTTAATATCCAAAATGATAGGAAAGTTTGTCTTAGATTTAAATTGATTGGATAGAATTGCTTCTAGACAACTCTTTGAATCAGTAAAAATTAATGATTTATTCAGATTATGAGATTCAATAAAATTTACAGCTTCTAATATAGCTATGGCTTCAGCTGTAAAGATTGAAGAATACAAGGAAGACTTGACACTCAGAATGACTCTAAATTTAGGCATCCATACCGCGGATCCTACATTATTATCAGGAGACTTGGATGCATCGGTATAAAAAAGATTCCAGTCTTTCCAATATTCATTAACAATTTGATTGAATTTAAAGTTAGCCAGAGAATCATACTTTTGGATACTAAAGTTAAAAATAATTTCGGGCTTAAAAGTTAAAACTTCAAACGGTATAAGAAATATAGGATTAGCAAAAGATTTGTATAAAGTACAATTAATTGAAAATATTTTAGAAAAACTTTTTAAGATACAAGGGATATCTTTGTTAGCCCAGTAACCACGTGATTTATCTACATTTAAAAGAACCAAAAGTCTCGAAATTAAAGGATGATTGGATAAACGAATGGCTTTGAATATAAACCTGTCAGATAAGTATTGTCTACGTAGTGAGAGAGGAGGTTCTTTGCATTCTATTTGTAGGGCGTTGATGGGAGAAGACCTCATAGCCCCAACAATAATTCTCAAACATTTGTATTGTATTTTATTCCAAGTATCTAAATGATGTTTATTACAGGGTTCCAGAAGAAACGAACCGTAATCGAGATAATTGCGGATAAGAGCATTATATAATAGTTTTTGTGTATAGGGATGAGCACCCCACCAAACTCCGGAGAGAGAGCGGAGGATATTGACATTTTTCTCACATTTATGACTTATGTATGAAAAGTGAGGAATTCCTGTTAATTTTGAATCCAGTATAATTCCTAAAAATTTTACTTCAGTTTTATTTGGGATAGTTTCACCCGATGAAATTATGTTAACGGAAGGTAAGAGCTTTTTCCTTGAGAAAACGACAGTACAGCTTTTACTTACTGATAATGAAAGGCTATGGTCGTGGAGCCAATTGTCAAGATAAGAAATTGCATTATTTATACGATTACATGCAAGAGAAAGGTATTTTGATGAGAAATAAAGGGTGAGATCGTCTGCGTACTGTAAAATATTACAAAAAGGACTGACAGAAAGTTCAAGATTAGCTGTATAAATATTATATAAAATTGGGCTAAGTACAGAGCCTTGCGGTAAGCCCCTCCAAATAAGTCTAGGAGGAAGGAACTCACCTTGAATTTTAACAACGATAGTTCTGCAGATAAGAGAATTATTGATAAAAGAGACAATCCTGTCAGGAATATCTAACTGTTGTAACTTTTGTTTAAGGAGAGGGATGCTTACATTATCATATGCAGATGATACATCTAGGAAGACTCCTACAACTGACTCTTGTTTAGTAAAAGCCAGTCTTATATCTGTGATAAAAGTAGCTAGACTGTCAAGGGTACTAAACCCTTTACGAAATCCGAATTAGCTCTTAGCAAGTAAACTACGATTTTCAACAATCCATTCAAGTCTTGTTTTAATAAGATGCTCGAGTATTTTAAGAAATGTAACAGAAAGAGCAATCGGTCTATAACTATTAGAGTCCAGTGGGTCTTTCCCGGGTTTTTTGATGGGAAGTATAATTTGCATTTTCCAAACATCTGGAGGAGAAGCTGATGTGAAAATTTTATTAATTATGTTTAAAAATAATAATTTCGTAAGTGGGCCTGCTTTACAGATAAAAGAATACGGAATACCATCTAGGCCCGGTGAAGAGTCTTTTAGATGCGTCAATACGTTGTTTAATTCATCTACTGAAAACTCACTATTCATATTATCACTAACCTGAATATTGCTTGGTTGCATTGGCTCAGATTCTTCTCTCGAAGGAACCCAGGGAGGGGCGAGCTTATTACAAAAGTCAGTTTTCCAAGTTCCTGGGTCATTAGAGGAGTCATCAGAAACCTGAGTTAACGCACCTCGAAACCTTCTGATACATTGCCACATATAAGTGGCAGGGGTTCTTGGACAAATGCTTTCACAAAATTTTTGCCAACCTAACCTTTTCTTTTCTGCAAGCAATTTAGTCGTTTGCGCAGCCACATGTTTATAGTTCAAGAAATTTTCTATGGTCATCTCGCGAGAATAGATACGTTCAGCCTCCTTACGTTTCTTTACAGCTGTAGTGCAGCTGTTGTCCCACCAAGGAGGGGAAGCTAGGCGTGACTGAGATGATCTTTTAGGCGGAAAACATTTATTGGCAGCACAAATAATAGCATTTATAAAATTTTCATAGAGTGATTGAATATTATCGTTGACATTTACGCGACGAATTTCCATGTCAACTGTATTATAATATTCAATCCAGCCAGCATCAATGAGGTTGTAGCGTAATAGGGGTGAATAATTTACAATGTTGATCCGAGAGAAATTTAATAAGGATATAAGAATTGGAAAATGGTCACTACCGTAAGAATGGGGGAGAACTTTCCAAGACAAATTGGAAGCTAGTCGGGGAGAGCATAACGAGAGATCGACAGCACTATTTAAATTTTGGGACGGCAAAACCCTTCTCGTGGGAGAACCATCGTTTAAGATACAAAGGTTAAACTGGTCCATGATGTCAATAAGTGAGTAGGAAAAATTGTCGTTTCTGGAGCAACCCCATAACGCATTGTGACAGTTGAAGTCACCTAATATTAGACATGGAGGAGGAAGAGCAGAAAAAATTGAATGAAGGTCTGATACATGAGAAGAGTTCGGATGTGCAATATAAATAGACAGTATAGAAATGTCCAAACAACGTACAGCCACAGCATTAATTTCATTAGAGTGCAGGGGTAAAGAAAGCTTACAAAAATTTATTGATTTGTTAATCAAGATAGTGGTTCCAGCATAACCATCTCTTCTGTCCTCCCGAAGGCATGAAAAACCGGACACTCTAAAATGGGAGTCAGGTCTAAGCCAAACCTTCGACAGGCACACAAGAGTTGGATTAAAACTATTAATTAAGTAAATTAAATCTGCTTTTTTGTGTTTGATGCTACGACAGTTCCACTGCAGAATTATGCATTGATCCATGTGAGCTATTTTGTTTTATAATGCGAGAAAGGTTATTTATAAGTTGAATCACGTTGGACGGTAGTGATACGTCATCGAATTTTGAAATCATGTTAATTAATAAACTAAGGAGAAGCTCCATGAGGTTATCATTAGAGCTTTCATCGACTCCAGAGAGCGCGCAGCCATTAGAAAGGGAAGATTTTGGCGTTTGGATTAGCTTCTGATGAACATCACGATTGTATCCATGACTAGAAGCTGGGGAGTGACGTTCGCGAGTAATGAATACGGTTTTTTTATGGTTTTGTTGCGTATTTTTGTAGCATGATTCAGCAGTAGAGGCTGTGACATTTGCATACCCTTGTCTCGTAGGACGACATCTTGCTGATGCTTCTGAATATGAAATGTTCTCCTGTGACATAATAATTTTGATTTCTTTCTGCCTTTTTAGTTCCGGACAAACTTCATCAATTGCCGCATGATTGCCTCTACAATGTAGACACGAGGAAGCGACGCGTTCACACAAGTCACCAGCGTGTGGTTCTCCACAACTGTAACATCTGGGATTGGACCTGCACTTTGATTTTACATGTCCAAACCGACAACAGTTGAAACATTGGATTGTTGGAAGAACGTATTTTTCTACGGTGAAAGAGGAGTAGAAGCAATATACGTGAGGTGGTGAAATTTGTCCAGAAAATGTAAGAACAACTGTTTGAGTAGGAATCCATTCGACCATATTGTTTTCTTTAACGGATTTTCGATTAAGCCTTCGGGCTTTGATAATTTCAGTGTCAATATCAAATTCTAAGGATGACACTAGCTCGTCTATACCAATGTCAACAGGGACACCGCGAATGACACCCATGCGAGTAATTATATGTGTAGGAATTATCGCTACGTAATTATATGACTCAAGAATTGGATTCGACAAAAAATTATTGGCGTCTACGGCCGAATTAAACTGGACGGACGGAAATTCTATTCCGACCAATTTTTTTCAAACCGTCTTTAGATATATTTTTAATATTATTTTTAAAAAGAAATTGGCCAAATTTAATCGGCCGAAGCGTGGCTCCAGAATAAGACGACGAATTTATGTAAGACACGTGAATTATGAATGGACCTGGATCGGTAGAATTGTATCTTTTTTTAATATCTGCTTCCGGGTGGATGTAAATATTTGAAAGTGCCGAGTTTGGAGGAGAGGACATGTTTGTTTTAAGTTTAGGTTCTGATTCTGAACCTAAGGCATCCGTATGCTTTCTTTTTTTTGGTTTAGTCACACTTTCAAGTGAATCTAAAAAAATGTCCTGATACGATCCTCCAATGTCAGGAGGACCAGGGCCTTCGTTGCCGTCCATGTTGTGAAAATGTAAAAGAACTAAATGACAATTGATGAACCTATACCTATATGAAACTAACTACTATTAGAACTAATTGGAGTGAGAAATTAAAAATAATTTTTTGAAAGACTAATTAAAAACGAAACAATAAATTGTATACGATTACCAACTAAGAAGAAGCCTACTAATTATTTAATAACTGAAAAAAAAATCGCGACACGAGTGACAACCGCCGTCCATCTTTTCTTGTTGTACTAAAATCAAATAATAATCCCAATTTCAAAGTCTGACGATTTATTCATAAACTGTGGTCTGACGTATGTAGTATTGTATACTCTTTGGGTCTCATCCAAGGAACTTATATACGATAACTGGAATTACTACGAAGCAATATTTGAAAAATAAAAATGTACTTTATTCTGTTTCTAATAAAGTTGACATTTGTTTCTTACAAAACAGAGGGGAAAAACGTTCTGAGCAAGACAACGACATGAGTGAATGTTGTCCCTTTCTTACAATTGCCAGTGTAAATAAAACTTTCGGATGGTAGATTTTTATATATTCGTTAATAGTTAAATCCCTTTTATTCATACACGTCGATAGATACATTACCATAAAATGTATCTTAATTAACATAGTGAGTTCTAAAATGTGCTTATTTTATTTATTTTTAATTTGCAAACAAAGAGACACGCTCCACTCATGTCGTGGTACTCATCGGAACGATTTTGAAGCGCGTGTAAGTATTCCGGGTAGAATGCAACTTCTTTGGTCTCATCACAGACTAGGTAGGGATACTACGTATGGGTCTCATGAGCAATAAATAAAGTGCTGCCAACTCCAATAGATCCGAGTCGCGAGAAATAATATTAAATGTCACTAGAAAGTCGCTAAAACTGAATTAAATTTTGGACGAACACAAAAGATTAGTGACGCTTTACAAGAATTTAAAAAGGATAAGAACTATCCTATGTCCTTTCTTGGGTCTCAAGCTATATTTGTACCAAATTTTATCCAAATCGGTTCAGTGGTTTGGCCGTGAAAGCGTAACAGACAGACAGACAGAGTTACTTTCGCATTTATAATATTAGTATGGATTAGGAATGTGAAAAATAAAATCGATTATGAAAATAATCGATTTTTTAAAGAAAAATTCGATTTTAAGATTTGATTTTGTTTTTATAAATAATCGATTTTTTTATAATCATTCAATTATTAGTGATTTTTCATCTGCAACCCCCCACATTAAGTTTGATCTTTTGGCCCGGAGCCTTACATTAAGATTTAATAATAATAATAATAATAATACACTTTATTGCACACAACACACATCATTTACAGTAGAAAATAACAATGTACGATAGGGAACGGAGTACAAATAGGCGGTCTTATCACCCATCAGTGATCTCTTCCAGACAACCAGCGACTTTAGGAAATATTTACATTAACGCGGGCATTGGTGATCGTCTTACGAAAAAAAAAGAAATAAAAGTGATAAATAAAAATATAAGTGCTAACCAATTTCAGTGCTATATATAAATTATAACTACATACTTGGATACATAAATACATACACATATATATAATATACATATATACATACATACATTTATACATACATACATACATACATACATACATACTCATATACATACATATTATGTACTTACTAAAAGGCAAAAACATAAACCAAATATGAGATTAGTGATGACTCGTTACAGGAACAACACGCTCAGCATAAAAAAAAACATAGAAAAATGATGTGGTGTCGCGGGACACCAGGTAGGAACGAATTTCCTTCAGCTAAACGGCACTACTCGCATGTGTACGCGACTGTCGCGCCTGCGCACGTCTCATTTAACGCTTTTATGCCACGCATTTTTCTTACGATTTTACTATCACATTTTTTTCAGTTCGGTCGCACAGCAAAATCCTTATCCCCTCCAAGCCTGCCGTAAGGAACTTCGTTCAATAAAAATAAATAATAAAAAATAATATTAACGGGATGTAATTACAGTACCCGGCGATAAATATTGCACATCGACCTTTGGAAAGAGACAATCGGCTAATTCTTTTAGCCGATTGTCTCTTTCCAAAGGTCGATGTGCAATATTTGTGCAATATTTTAAAATTCTACGCAATAATTACAAAAAAAAAAATAGTTTTGTTAATAATACTAAAAATAGTCCCTTTACGGGTATTTTTAAGTTTAAAGGCGAGTAAAAGCGGGTATTTTTATGACTGATTGCGGGTAATCTCATGATTCACGCCTGGCAGCCCTGGAAAATTGTATACTCTTTGAATCAAAGACGAAAAAGCTTAAACTTGACGAATGGCAGTTGTTAACGCCCATGCCAAAAAAAAATCCCCAAAAGATTATACTCATTATATTCGACTGTATTTTATACTTATATACAGTGTGTTCCTTTTTACGTGTCTTTTTTGGTAATTGTTGGTTGTTTGGTATTTGTAGATTATACTCGACTGTATTGCTAGACTGCAATATATTGTTACAAATTATCAATTTTACATCAAACGTTTTTAAATAGTTTATAATGTATTTATGTTATTTAGTATAAATAATAAAAGAAATATATGTAAAATATAAAGTGATTGTTATTTTTTCCTATGGTATCAATGAAACTGTGTTGGAATGAGATAGGAATTTATATGTTATCCGTACAACTTTGGCCCCCATGTAGGGTCTCGACTGTCATTGGTTAGTATATAATATTAGTCTATGTTGGTCATGTTGGTTGTTGATAGGGCCTGAATATAACTGACGCATGCACAAATTATAAACTCATAATTGAGTTGTTAACGCCCATGCAAAAAAAAAAAAAAAAAAACTCATAATTGGTCTGTGTATAAACTATAAAGTATTTTGTGGTATTTTGCAGTATTTTGTACTAGTAGTCGCATGAACAAAATGTCTATAAAAATTGAGGAAGACATTGATTGCAATTCTTTCCAAAATACATCAGAATTAGTATTGAAAACAGATGTAATTGAAGTGGAGATGGATAAGGATTACGAACACGAAGAAGGTACGGTGACACTGGAAATTAAAACGGAATTAGAAAATGTAAAAAAAAGTACGTCTCTATTCGTTTGATTAGCGTTTTATTTTGAAATAGACACAAGGGTCACGTTCACAGCTTTAAAGTTAGCCCTTTAAGTGATATAGCACAGCTCTACAAAAAAAAATTTTTTTGTGTTGCCCTGGAAATTTTTGCAAATTTTTATGTTTTCGAGTGCCTAAATCACGAATATATTTATGAAAGTACTGAATGTGCTCTATTTTTATGATTTTTACGTATCTTGTATTTTTAATAATAATCGGCTTGTTAGTAAAAAAAATCATTTTCTCAGTCATGATTAGGCCTCTGCGCAACTGTTTTGCGCGTACAAACATCACGTGATCCCCACTCTCGGGCTGCTTGCTCTGCAAAACAGCTGAGAACTCAGTTATTTGATAATTATAAATATATCTGTTATTTTGTTTCTTGTTTTCGAATTTTTGTAATGTAAAATAAAAATAAATATTTAAAAGAAAACGAGAGCAAATCCTACAAAACGATTGATAATTTCATGAATTGTGAGTATAAATACATCCAAAATCAATCTTATATCTAAGGCAACAAAACCACTGTAGCCAGGAGACATCATTAACTATAGTTAATGATGTCTCCTGGCTAAGAGTAACCTAGATTGCTGATTCATTTTGATACTTCAGCTTGGTGCTGCAGCTTAGTATCAGCTTCTTCATTGTGATCTTGTCATAGTCATGTGATTCTAATAATTTTGATATACAAAGACAGATCGCTCTGCACATTCAAACTTAATATATCACAAGAATGGTGTGAAAAATGGTTCAGTTTTTGTAGATGAATGTCGTGTTGGACCGTGCGCCATTTTGCTTAATGGACTGCATGATTTCTTGCGTGATAGTAACTATAAAAATAAATACGTATTATATAAATCTTAATAACTAAACCTTAAACATCCAATATACAAAAATATAGATCTTCAGTAAACCTTTATCACCCAAATAATGTATGTCTCTGTGGGGCAATCTGCCCTGCCACTACTAGGTGTTATATTAAATTATGTCAGTTTTTAAATTCATCCATTACAATCACAAATTATTTAACAAGTGAATATTTGCTTTTTGTAATATTAGTTGGACATATAAGGGGCCATCCATTAATTACGTCACACGTTAAGGAGGTGGGAGGAGGTCAACGAAGTGTGACATTGTGTGACAAGGGGTGGGGAGGGGTCCCAAATTTTGAGACATCACATTTTTAAAAAAATATAATATTTTATGTGTAAATATTACATTACTTTTCAAAAGCCACCCATTTAGATAAAAATAATTGAATGAGATCATTATTCCAATGTAAATTAGTTAAATATGTGATGTCACACTAGGTGGGACTTGTGAGTCCCCACAAATGTTACAAGCTGTGACAAGGGTGGGGGAGGGGTCAAAAAATCATGAAATTTGTGTGATGTAATTTATGGATGGCCCCTAATATACTTTGCTTAAAAACATACCTTGTTAATAGAGTGTCTAAAGTACTCCCTAACTAAAAACTCCAAAATGACAAAGTGAAGATTTTTCTTTAATATTTAGACAACTTTGCAATAAGAAAGCAAACAAGCAGATGGGTCTCCTGATGGAAAGAGTAAACCAACGTCTATAGACACCAAAGATGTTAATAGTGTGTTGCTATTTTGTGGCGAGGTCTAATGCCACATGCATAAGTTTACCGGCTACCTTACCCTCCAAACCGGAACACGACAGTGTCTATCACTGGCACATTGTGGCAGGAATAGGTAAGGCGATGGTACCAGACTCGGTCAAGCCGATGTAGAACTCTACCACCTAGTAGTCACGATGGTAGTGACACCAATAGCCACATGGTCGCCTTTTATGACCTGCCTGGAACAGCAGTTGGCCTATTCTTTAAAGGAGCCCGGGATCAACAACTTGTTTAGACAACTTCACAGTTGTAACTGTGATTAAAATAGGCATAAGAACGGCTGTTGGCCTATTCTTTAAAGGAGCCCGGGATCAACAACTTGTTTAGACAACTTCACAGTTGTAACTGTGATTGAAATAGGCATAAGTTTAGTTAGTATCGGAAAATATTGCGTAATATATTTCTTATAATGCAAAACTTTTTCAGAATGGAGTATGGCTAGTGAACCTGGTCCCAGTTATCAGGCAAGTGTTGTCAAGAGTGAAGATATTGAACTGACACCAGAGCCAAATATATCAGGTATTGGTTATGTGCAGTTAAAAAACAATGTTTATTTAAAAATAAAACTTGTTAACCCATTCATTGTGGCCAATGCCGATGGGCGTTTTTTTGTTTCTTTACAGATGCAGTGGACGCCGATTGGCGCCAAGTTCTTAGTGAGTTTATTTCCATCAAGAGTAATTTTTAAGAATTTCTACAAAATAGAAGTTAATTTTTACAATACCTACGAAATGCTGAGTACCATTTCCATGAAATCATCTTTTCCTTAATTCAAATATTAATAATAAATTGCGGAAGACAGCGATCGGCGTATATCAGAAATTAACAACATTGCTATTTGTGTTGCTTTTATATTTTTATATGCATACAGTTTTAAGGGTTTATGTGCATAATTTAAACAATATGGTTAAGTATATTTATGCATTGACCTGTAAGCTTATAGCGTAACTTACCTTTATATCACCATCAATTTTATTTGTTTGATGAGTGAGAATTTTTTTTATAATTGCTAAAAAACGACAACTTTTTTCACAACCTGGCCTTAAAGCGCTCATTTGGCACAAAATATGTTGCACCTTCGCTAAGACAACATATACATACATTTTAAGAACTGTACATTTTTTTACCAAATTTAAAGTTTATATAGATATTTTTTTTATGTAGGTAATTATGAACCTAGAAATCGGAACTTAATGGAAATCTTTGTTATGGGAATTTCACGAGCAATGAAAACGCCGATAGGCGTCTAAAAATTTCCTTATTATGTGCGGCGCACGCCGATTGGCGTTCATTTAAAAATGACTGCCGTATCTGAGAAGAAATCATAGTTTCGAACGGCGCAATGTATGGGTTATGGGTTAATATAGATATATATATAATAAAGATAATATAAAAGTTTCTTTTTCAGAATGGAGTATGGCTAGTGAACCAGATCCCAGCTATCAGACAAGTGTTGTCAAGAGTGAAGATACTGAACTGACACCAGACCCAAATATATCAGGTATTGGTTCCATGCAATTATTTAAAAATAAAACTTGTTAAATCAAATAAACTATGTGAAAAGTCTTAAACATAAAATGGTTTCTTTGTGTAGAAATTGCATAATAATTAATTAGTTTTTAGTCTTAAATAGCATGTAAATACATTACTCACATTTCTGCATTACATTAGCTGTTGTGAGACATTGCACATCCTTCTGGCTGTAATTGATTCTTACTAATCATTGTCATAGTTCTGTCTGTTCACAGTTAGTAATGAAAACTCTGCCCCATCATAGATATTAATTGGTAGCTTGTTACAATCATACATGTGTATTTATTGATATAGACCGTGCCCTTGGCTCCCTGAATACACAATAGATGGAGCCCAGGATCGATTCCCGGCAGGGGCAAAATCAATAAACTCATTGTTTTTTCATTAACTACAGCACGAGGTGTATAGATAGTATGTTTTTTGCAGGTCAGTATGTGAAATGCCAAGAGATAGAAGAAAGCACTGATCAAGCAGTAGATGTAAGGACTAAAGTGGCATCTTCTAAGACACCTGTCGTTGTATTAACGAGACTTAGACATTCTCAAGTAAATTACGAGAAAAACGGGGGTGCGTTATGCTGGTGTGGTATTTGTAAGAAAGCTTTTGGCCATAAGGTTACTTTAAAGAGACACTTAGAAACTCACAGTAATAAGTCATTTGTGTGTAATGTCTGCAGTAAGGGTTTCACAACCTCAAGGAGTTTGCGTCGTCATAACTTAATTCACACTGGAGAGAAACCATTCACATGTGAATTTTGTAACATATCGTTTAGACAGAAGGGCAACTTGAAGATCCATTTAAATAAACACAGTAACATAAATCCCTATGTGTGCAATGTCTGCAGTAAGGGTTTCACAACCTCGAATAGTTTGCGTTGTCATAACTTAATTCACACTGGAGAGAAACCATTCACATGTAAATTTTGTAACATATCGTTCAGAATGAAGGGCAACTTGAGGAGACATTTAAATAAACACAGTAACATAAAACCCTATGTGTGTAATGTCTGCAGTAAGGGTTTCACAGCCTCAAGTAGTTTGCGTTGTCATAAGTTAATTCACACTGGAGAGAAACAATTCATTTGTGAGTTTTGTAAAAAATCTTTCAGGTTGAAGAGCATCTTGAAGAGCCATTTAGATATACACAGTAACATAAAACCTTTTGTGTGTAATGTCTGCAGTAAGGGTTTCACACAGTTAAATCATTTGCGCCGTCATGAGTTAATTCACACTGGAGAGAAACCATTTATTTGTGACTTTTGTAAAAAATCGTTCAGAGAGAAGAGCAAATTGAAGAGCCATTTACATACACACAGTAACATAAATCCCTTTTTGTGTAATGTCTGCAGTAAGGGTTTCACAACCCCAAGTGATTTGCGGCGTCATGAGTTAATTCACACTGGAGAGAAACCATTCACATGTGAATTTTGTAACATATCGTTTAGACAGAAGGGCAACTTGAAGATCCATTTAAATAAACACAGTAACATAAATCCCTATGTGTGCAATGTCTGCAGTAAGGGTTTCACAACCTCATTTAGTTTGCGTTGTCATAACTTAATTCACACTGGAGAGAAACCATTCACATGTGAATTTTGTAACATATCGTTTAGACAGAAGGGACACTTGATGAGCCATTTAAATAAACACATTAACATAAATCCCTATGTGTGTAATGTCTGCAGTAAGGGTTTCATCCAGCTAAATGATTTGCGGCGTCATGAGTTAATTCACACTGGAGAGAAACCATTCACATGTGAATTTTGTAAAAAATCGTTCAGACATAAGTGCCACTTGAAGTCACATTTAAATAAACACAGTAACATAAAACCCTATGTGTGTAATGTGTGCAGTAAGAGTTTCACAACCTCAAGTCATTTGCATTGTCATGAGTTAATTCACACTGGAGAGAAACCATTCACATGTGAATTTTGTAACATATCGTTTAGACAGAAGGGCACCTTGAAAAGCCATTTATATATACACAGTAACATAAAACCTTTTGTGTGTAATGTCTGCAGTAAGCGTTTCACAAAATCAAGTAATTTGCGTTGTCATGAATTAATTCACACTGGAGAGAAACCATTCACATGTGAATTTTGTAACATATCGTTTAGACATCAGGGCACCTTGAAAAGCCATTTATATACACACAGTAACATATAAACCTTTTGTGTGTAATGTCTGCAGTAAGCGTTTCACAAAATCAAGTAATTTGCGTTGTCATGAATTAATTCACACTGCAGAGAAACCATTCACATGTGAATTTTGTAACATATCGTTTAGACATCAGGGCTCCTTGAAAAGCCATTTATATATGAGGCCGCCAGTGCAAAAGTGGCCTAAGCTCAGCATAGTTAGTATGGAGATAATGAGGTTTGAATTTTTATGAATTTAAATTGAACACATAGTAATTATATTATATTTAAATTTAGTTTCCAGGTGTGTTTTATTTAGTTACTATGGTACATTTTTTTGTGATAAAGAAGATTATTTTGGAAAATAATCAAAAATTAATTTTTTTTTTGTGGTATAGGCCACCTTTGCATTTAAAGTAACTATACATTTTCCCTAATATCCAGAAGGTTAGGCCAAAAATAAAACGAATATGTAAATGAAATCACCTTTTTATTTTTCAAATTAATAGAAACTGACATTTTAATTTAAACAGTACTTAAATGGAATTTATACTATTCATCGATAGGTTCATCATCGAAAATAATGTCAATTTCAGCTGCTGATGTCTTTAACTCATTGTAAAAACAATGATTTACAGGTGGTATAAACTGTAATAATTCCATTAAATTTTCTTTTTCTTATCACTTACGACATGACCATCAGGATATAAAATATTTAGGTTCTGGATGATAACAGAATTGCGTTTCTTCAAATCAACCTCTTCAGAGAGAACCTCAATATTATTGGAGTACTTATAAAAAAACTTGAATGGATGCATTTGATGAAACATTAACCATTGCATTTTTAGCCACTCAACTTTACCCTTGCTTACAGAAACTTTTCTGTTTGTTATGTTTCTTTCAAGTGACTGAGTGGAAAAAAAATGATCTTCTGTCATATTAATGATTATGAATGGTCTTGTTTTCCGGGCAGCCAAAATCACTTGTTGCCAATCTTAAGGAACATAAATGTTTTTAAAAAAACGTTTTTGTTTTTCTACTAGACCGAAATCTTGATCGCAAGTCATGTATGAATGCCCACTTACTAAAAATTTGTGGTCAATTTTCTTTGTTGTGAACTCAGGATTGGAAACAATGTATTGGCATAAAACAGCCATTTTAATGTTGCGGTTCTGGCCGCCACATTGGTCAGAGTACATAATCAAATGCTCACACTTTACAATGTTTTTAAGGAAATACACTGCAAGAACCTATTTCTTGTGGGCCACGAGAAGCTATGCTTTCATCCCACATGAACATACACACATCATTTGTTTTCATATTATGTATACTGAGACAGTATGTCCAGAGTTGACGTTTGTAATAGCATATTCCTGTACTTATTACAGGAGTTGGTAAGGTCTTCATTAGATCAAATGAAATTATACATACATTTTCATCATTCTTATACATTTCTACATCCTTTTTTATGCCCTCTCTTGCTGAACTTGCTTTGAGTAGATGTAACTTTTTTTCATTTTTCAATCTTAGTTCATCATTAGAATTGTCACAAACTTTTATTTTGATATCTAATGAATCAAAGCGCTTACAAGAGTCAGTAATAGGGGCATGGAAACTCAAGTTAAACTCTTCATTAAAAATTTTACTAAAAATAAACTTTGAGGTAGGGTTACAAACTTTGGCTTTATAAAGACCATATAAAATATTCATGTTTAAATCTGGTGCTAAAAATTTGCGGTTTATTGGTTTATGCAATGAATAATGTGACTCATATGAAGGAATAGAGTTGATGAAATCTTTTATTTCATTGATCTTATCACTGGGTGTTTTATTGGCTGATACTGAATGGCCTCGGCGATCTAGAGGTGGAGTTGACACAGAACTTTTGTTTTTAAGTAGTCTACTAATGCGACCATCTGAGACACATAATGTATCTTTAAAGAACTTCTTGCATACTAAAACTTCTATTCCTTTAGAGTCACTCAAGTAGTAATGTCTTGTCATTTGTCTTCTTGAGGTTTCATTACTAGTGTAGGTACGAGACTTTGAAACAACTTTGATAAGCGAAAACAAATAAGATGTTTGCAAGTCGAAATTCGCCAAAGTATAGAAATCTTTGAATATCTTACTTTGTTGGTCACAATTTATTTTTACGTGACATTTGTTTGGACATGAGCACAATCCTACCTTAGGTGTCTTAGCTGGTACAGTTACCCCCTTGTAGTTGACATATTCCTCTCCTTTATTACGTTTTGATTTCTTCACATTCCTGGTCCAATTCTCAGTTTTTCTAATTCTCTTCTTTGGTTTCCTTGCGATTCTGTCTTCTTGTAATCTTGAACTTTCAAGTCCCTCTTGCAAAACATCTTCCAAATCAGATGAAGAGTGCTGTTCTGACGGACAATATTCTGACCCTGAATCTTAGTAATCAGAACCAAAGAGCGCTGAAAAAAACTTTCATTGAAGTAAACATTTTCACGCCAAAATGAACTGAGTAATTCTTTATTTGATGTAGGTACTTACATCGCATATTTTCTTCCACATCTTCGGCATTTTCTAAGTCTTCCATAGTACTTAAATAGTTTTCTAAGCTTTCGAAGTATTCAGAAATAATTTTTATAACACTTTATAACAAAGTTTTAGCAGTTAGTTTGAGAGGGAAAAATTAATTATGACGTTTCGACGACAGCTGTCAGCCTAACCCGCCAAAACCACAAATGTTGCCAGAATGCAAAAGTGGCCTAAGCTCGGTTAGGCCACCTTTACACTGCGTCGCAGGCACAAAAATTAGACGCAAAAAGAATGTTTACAACGCCATCTGCTATCCATGGATGAAACTAAGGATAGGCCGGTTTTGCATGAAAAATTAAAACATTTTTTAAATCAATTGCAATAGAAAAGTATGATTATGAAAAATTGTGGGTTAGGCCACTTTTGCGCTGACGGCCTCATTTTATCAGTTGGACGACAATTACTCGTAAACTTATAAAGCGTACTTAGCCTGGCTAATTTGTCCTTTAAATTTCGTTATAATATATCTTACTTCCGTGAATTGTTTCATAAATCCGAGAACAACTAGCGCTGCAGCTAGCTGGCAGAGGTGCCGGAGGGGGACGACGACGCTCGAATCTAACGAAAGGGAAGCAGCCCATGCACGCCATGGCGTACCTGACAGATTTAATTGTACATGTTACATAACTGTGCAGGTTTCCATGCCAGCACAGGTAACTCGAAAAAATATTATTTTTTGAGCCTGTGGATTTACCTGTGCAGTTTCATGGTGCGAGCAAATTGAGCGTGTGTGGTGGTCGGCTGCGCAGGTTTTTTATCCGGTAATTGCTAGAGGAAATGGCACACTGCACAGTACAATATGACATCTCATGAGCGCAGTTCAGTAATGGAGAATTTTATAGTGATGTACAAACCGGAGAATTGTCTTTGGCGCGTTAAATCTAAAGAGTAAGATACAAATGAAAGAGCGATAGCCTATAAAAAACTGATCTAAGGTATCTTAATGTGACGAAGTTTTCATGAGGAGCTTTTCTCGTTATTATATCCTCCATCTCAATTGAGGGAATCACCGCTGATAATAGTTTAAGTTCTTTATCAATTAAAGTTATAAATTTAAATTCATAACTTTAATATTATTTATTTATATATAACTTTAATTGATAAAGAGAAATGGCATATTTTAGACATTTTAACCCTAATACCCTTATTAATAAACATAGACTATAGTCAGAATAACTTTACTCAGAGGCGTAAGTTTGAAGTAGGTAATTAAATTCACTATTAATAAATATGGAGTAGACTATTCCGAAGCTACTCTAGGAAATAAATGTTAATCCTTGGCGCCACAATTTAAAACGTTATAATTTCGATATATTTGCGTCGTTGTGATTGGTTATGGTTTATGATATTATGACGTCTTTTA
Source organism: Apodemia mormo (assembly GCA_036924255.1). Taxonomy (NCBI): domain Eukaryota; kingdom Metazoa; phylum Arthropoda; class Insecta; order Lepidoptera; family Riodinidae; genus Apodemia; species Apodemia mormo. Next base: position 9,128,387 of record JAUPFN010000028.1, read on the forward strand.
GCGCTAGTTGGCGAATCCAGTGGCGTAGCGTGGACTAAAATATACGTGGGCAAAGTCGCATCGGCGACGGCCCTTTCCGTTCGTTCCCAAAAGGTACCCAAAGACACGCGCCAAGTTTGAAATTTAAAAAATGAAGATTTTAAATCAGGTAGTGCGAGGCCCCTTTAGGTGCGAGGCCGTGAGCGAAGGCCCACTTCGCCCACGCCTAGCTTCGCCACTGGGCGAACCAATCACGAAACAGCATGAAACGCAGCGAACCAATCACGAAACAGCAAAAATATCGAAATTATAACGTTATAAATCCTTGCTAAGGATAGACTAGTGTATTTCTACACGTGTGCACTGTGTAGTGTTTGATGATTTGTTGAATTCATAACCTATTATTTTATTGCATCCGTTTTTATGCGTTATTGTTTGGTTATTATCTATAAGTACATATAATAAAATCATAAGAAAGTCAAAACTGTACATTGAATATTTTTTTTAAAAATACTGGGGCGTGATCTACAATCGATATCGAAGCCAAAAATATAGTTTTAGAATTTTTGTCTGTATGTATGTCCGGGGTGAATTTAAAAAGTACTGCATGGATTTTACACATCTACTCCTAAACATTTAGGCTACATATTATCACGCTATTACCCACTGGGGAGGAGCTGTACGGAATAAACGAAGTCCGCGCGGACGAAGTCGTGGGCAACAGCTAGTTCCAAATAACATGGATAGAGATTATTTCATTGATGACTTGAGGGATATTGATGAAATAAACGAAGTTGAAAACCTGGCTCCATTAATATAACGTATGAAATTTTATAAAATTCGTAAAAATCCACTGGAAGAACTTGATGAAACTGACTAAATTACTAGCAAAAAGCAGAGCTTTGTAAGGGCTCGCAAAGTTATACTACCTAGTAATATTGTTAAGAAAGTATTTTTATGAGAATTACATCTTTTAATGTATGGACTTCATTTATAATTACCTAACCTAAAAAAAGCCAGCATATTTTTACCCAAACATTATATCCCATCAAAGGCGTCGTCAGGCTTTGGTCTAGAAGGGCGCAGGAAAATAAATCCAAAATAAAAAAAAAACATATTTCAAAGACAAATTTTTTTAGAACTTACAAGAAAAATTCTTTAAAATTTTCTTGTTTTATTAAAAACACGATTTTTATTATTATCAATGTTATCTACACAGAACAAATATAAAGGTTATCTACTAAAATTTTACACCATATTTTCTGGTCTACCTATAATTAGTTCGGTCTATCTATAATATGTAGCAACTCAAGATCCATCTCGCGCCACCAAATCATCGCCGCTCTTAAAGCCTAATATAGATAGAAATCAATTTTCATTTATGGTAGCTTTCTTGCAAAAGAGTTTTCAAAGAAAATGGGTATTAAAATGAGTTAATCTTATAAAGAAAAACACATTTTTAACATTTTGCTAAGATAAGATCGATTTTCGAAACAATTTTTTTTAATTTAATTAACATTCAAAATTTTTAGGATTAATATTGGAATTACCGCAGACACGAAGAATTGGCGGTAGAATCTCAGCGAATAAATTTTTCGAATTTTACTCTCGGAGAAACCCTCGGGGTTCGATTCCCGAGTCAGACAAATCAAAAATGTGTTTTATTTCAATTTTCTAATAAAAACAACGATGCCCGGGATTGGAAAGATGCCCGGTTGGTGATAAGCTGGTCACCTATGACGTATCTTCAGCTAATTGTGGATGCACACGTTGTACCTCTGCCTACCTCTTCGGGGATACGGGCATGACCATACCTTTTTTTAAGCTTTTCACCCTCGGGCTAAGATTGAAAATTGATCTCAATACAATGTTAATCAATTAATACTTTTGTACTGTTTCACAATAATCATATTGTGAAAAATCTGTAAACGATTGACCTTGCAGGCCATCCCTGAAACTTCCCGCTAAATTAAGGTATTTTAAGCTCAAAAGAGTAAAAACTGCATAGATTTTTTTTCAGATCTAAGAAATATTGAAATATCTCAATTGCTAAGTCACAAAAAACAGCAAGAAAACACGAAAGAACCAACGAAACAATTACACATGCAGTTTATTTTGATAAAAATGGCAGTACATTGATTTTTGAAAAACTGTATATTTTGGAAACGATGATCAAATTGATCCAATTTCAAATGGCATTCAACTCAATTTAACTATTTATTGCTTTAGCTAAATAATCGGTAGGTTGAAACATTTCGAAGCGATGTCAAAAAACATTTTTTCAAAAATTTTCGTCATTGAATTACCAAACAAAGTGACTGATTTTTATCCAATTAACGGTACTTGAGGCAGTTTTTAAAGGGGAAAAGCTGATAAGATTTTGAGGTCAATCGGTATATTAGCCTGAAAGTTATTTTAAAAACATTAAGTAAGTTTGCTAAAAAAAAATATTTTAATATTCGAAAAGCTGTAACTTTTGAAAATAAGATTCGATTTTAATTTTTAAAACGGCATTTGACGTAATTTTTTTAGTACTAAAATATTGTAGAATACTAAAAAATGATTGGTTGAAATATTTCGAAGTTATGTCGAAAAAAGACTTTTTTCAAAATTTTCGTCAACGATTACTTCCAAACAGATAAACCGATTTGATGCAATTTATGCATTAGACTTAATTTTTTGAGAATATAGCTGATTAGTTTTTGTACTCAATCAGTACATTAATCTGGAAGTTATATTAAAAAAATCTGTTTCACCAAAATTTCTTTTTGGGTTTTTCCCTTGGGCCCATTTGGTTCAAATTTTCAGGAAGTCTAATTTGAGTGGAATCCAATCGAATGCCACCAACTGCATTTCGATCGGTCCAGCCGTTCAAAAGTTATGAGATGTTTACATACAGACATACATACACACACACGAACACACACACATACATACAGACACACTGACGTCATCGCGAAAATAGTCGAAAAAGATTCCTAGGACCTCAAAACGTGGACATCTGATGAAAATTCGATTTTTGAAAATCGGAGCAAAATCAGTAACTTCCTTATCCACATACGTAGCAGGAAATTAAAAAGTACAAGTGTATTAATAGATTAATATTGTATTAAAATGGAGTGAATGAAAATGAATTAAATCTACCACGCCAAAGTAACATTTTAAATCGTTAGCGTTTTAACTCGTAAGTTTCATAATAGATGGCGTTAGTAGTAATAAAATTCTAATACATGTATTTTTTAATTTTTTTTCTTAATTTTTATAAAATGGTACTTTAATGGTAGGTCATATCTAGACATGAATTTAAACTACCACATCAAAGCTCAAACCTCGAAGTGCGATATTTTTTCAGGTACAGATATAGTATGGGAGCCCACGACACTAAACCTGGTCCCATAAGACTACCGGATGGCATATACATAGTTAGATTCGTCGTTAATTGGAGAATACGAAATGGCTATGCTGCAATGTGAAAAACCTGGTGGCGCTATTAAAAAAAAGAAAAAAGAATGAAAAAAAATCGATTTCTGGTACGATAAGACTACCGAATTTCGTTTGTTCCTCGACATAGGGGAGGGAAAGGACTCTACGAAAATGCGGTGCTGCATGTCCCCATGACTGGCCTTATCAGTGGCAGCAGCATTATAAGTGACGCCTTGTACCTAGGTATCTAGTACCATCGGACTACCGAACGAACCAAATCTTATCTGAAAGATCATCAATTTCTGTGTAAGAAAAACCACTGCTGCATCTTCGAAACAGTGGATGAGGTGGTTGCTGCAGCGATTGAAGGTCGCCCACTGCACAGCTTAAGTCGGCGTTTATGCTCGGTTTTGAAGGCAATTACCCGGTTTCTTTCGTCTAGTACTGATGGAATACCCATGCCACGATCAGGTACGAATAATTTGACTGGTCATTAACTGTTTAAACAAATTCAATTACATATTTTATGGGAAATTGTTGGATTTTTCAATCGTTTTCACTAGGATGTTTTAATTTTATGTCCTACTTAGGGTTTTATAGGGTTCTGAAGCCAACTGGAAACCCTTATAGTTTCATCAACCGTCCATTCGTCTATCCGTCCGTTCGTCCGCGCCTTAGCTCAGGATTCTTAATACTAGAAAGCTGTAATTTGGCATTTGTACCTATACATGTTAGTCATGCCATCAAAAACGGTAAAAAATAAATAAAACGTATATTGTTTAGGGTACCCTCTACAAGTAAAGTTTTCTCGCAAACCCCGTAGTGTAAAGTATAGTTGTATAGAGTTTTAAACAATATTGCGTGTTGTCACCGTGACTTACTTAGTCAGGCAATACCTTGCTTTCATCATGCTATTTTGGAATGTGTATACTTTTTCACATTATTGATTTTACGGTAATTCTTATCTTTTTCTTTATCAGATATTTTAAGCCAAGACTTAAAATCTAACCAAAAATCTCCAACCTAGTCTTTTAAAATTATTGTTCTTACTATTACATATAAAATAATCAAATGTGAGCAATTCGTAGAATTATAATACTAAACCAATTTGCACATTTCTCCAATAAATAGAGCCCTAACGCATAGAGCATAAAATCAACAGTCACAATCACACCAAGTTATGCTTTTCTCCTGTTGCAACAAAAAAACTGGCCAAGTGTGTCGGGCCACGCGAAATGTGGGGTTTCTTAGTTGTTCATCACAATAATGTGGACTAAGAAGAGGGCATTTTTGTTTTCGTTTTGTACTCTGAACATTTAACCTATTCAAAGTCAATGGCGGTTATATTCGCAATTCAGGTTCACAGTCTATAAAAAATTCTCCAAGTATATTTTGTCAGTAGGCCGACAATTACTTGTAAACTTGTAAAGCGTACTTAGCCTGGGTAGTTGTCCTTTAAACTTTGTTATAATACATCTTACTACCGTAAAATCGTATCAAATCGTATCGTATATCGTATCGACGTCAAGCGATTCTAACAAAAGTTAGCATTTTAAAACTTAATATCTTTCAAAAGGATTCATTAATTAAAAAGTCATGGTGACAACACGCAATATTGTTTAAGAACTCTATACAATGATACTTTACACTACGGGGTTTGCGAGAAAACTTTACTTGTAGAGGGTACCGTAAACAATATACGTTTTATTTATTTTTTACCGTTTTTGATGGCATAACTAACATGTATAGGTACAAATGCCAAATTACAGCTTTCTAGTATTAAGAATCCTGAGCTAAGGCGCGGACGAACGGACGGATAGATGAATGGACGGTTGATGAAACTATAAGTGTTTCCAGTTGAATTCAGAACCCTATAAATCCCTAAGTAGGACATAAAATTAAAACATCCTAGTGAAAACGATTGAAAAATCCAACAATTTCCCATAAAATATGTAATTTCATTTGTTTAAACAGTTAATGACCAGTCAAATTATTCGTACCAGTAGTATATTTATGGGTGTTCTAATCCACACGACCATTTTAAAGTGAGACCCCTGGTCTCAATACATTTAGTATGTGTTGCATGTGTCAGGTTACGCTGGTTTAGGTGTTTTTTCCCCACGGGCATCCGGTTTTGCGGTTGATAAGAATGGCAGTGGAGCGGCGGCGTTGAAGGTCACGGTTAGATGAGTTCCCGTTAGTTCAGTGGTGTGTTTTATTTCGTTCCCGAGCGAGGCAAGATTAGTGGTTGGTTGTGGTGGGTGGGTGGGGCTTCGATTCCCGAGCATGGATAGTTTTGAAGGTCACGGTTAGATGAGTTCCCCCCGTAGTAGTTCAGTGGTTGGTTGGTGTGTGTTTTATTTCGTTCCCGAGCGAGGCAAGAGTTCTCGTTAGTTGTGGTTGGTGGGGGGTGGGGGTTCGATTCCCGAGCATGGATAGTTCGGTGCGTTGGTTGAGGTTGGCTGTATTTTGTTTTTTCGTGTTCGATTCCCGAGCGAGACACGCACACACACACACACACACACACACACACACACACACACACACACAGTACGATATTGTTGCTTTGTAATTCACCCCCTGGATCATACTAGTACTAATAATAATAATAATAATTTGTTTAGTTTCGAGGTGTTTTGTTATTTTCACTCGGTGGCGGCGGCGGGGCGGGGGGTGAGGGGGAGTTGGGTTGGGATGAGGAGGAAAGTTTAATATTTTGGACCTTAAATGTACTTTGCACAACATATTATGCATTTAATTTTTACATGAAGATGATTTTGAAATAATGTGTATGAAATAATGTGGTTAGTAATGTGGAGCGTGTGAAATACTTATTTGAAATAGAAGTTGATAAGAAATCGTCGTTACCGATAATTTTGTTAAATATATTTAACATTTAAATATTTATAAGTTGAATAGGGAAATAAAATGGGAATATTTTATATTGTCCTTGAGTATGAATTATTGCACAATATAATCTGTGAGTAAGACTAGGACATTGATAATGTGCTTATTATAGTTTTAAAAAATGGACATAATATCTATTTATATAGGGTCTAGGGTTACCAACTGTTTTTTTCTTGAAAATAGAAAAAATAATTTGTGGTTTTATTAGCTACACTATTCGTTTTGTCATACATATTTTATTAACCATATATTTCACTAGTTAAGTTTAATGCCGTTGTGTTTAGTTTACCCTCTATTACTGGATATACCACAAAGAAAAAACCCTGAAAAAATGATAGTTTTGTATACATGCTTATTCGTTTTTTATTGTGATTTGTGAAAAAGTTTTTATCAAGTTGACTGAAATGATATAAAAAATAACGTTTCAAATTCGTATTTAGGTTTTGGATGTTTATTTATACTAATATTATAAATGTGAAAGTCTGACTGTCTGTTACACCATCACGTAAAAAATAATACTAAACCGATTTGATTGAAATTTAGTATACAGATAGATTGCAACCTGTGTAACGCAGGCTTTAATTTTTATTATCTCAAAAAATTGTAAGATTGTCCAAGAGCGATTCACAAAAAAAAACTCTAATCACACAGGCAAAGCTGCGGGCAACATCTAGTTAAATATATTTCAGTATAATATATACAATTTTATCAACTAGTGTCGTTAACAGCTAACGTCCATAATATTACAAGCATGTAATTTACATTGTGGGGGTTAGATAGGTATGTATATAGTGTCGCTCTTGTGGTCTAGTGATTTGGTGTGACAATGTTGACCACGTAAGGCTCCGGGTTCGATTTTCTGTGATAAAAAACAATGTTACCCGGGATTGGAAAAAAGTGTTCGGTTAGTGATAGGTTTCCTACCTATCACACATCGTGGGACTATCTCTCTACGAGTGTGAGAAATCTTAAATAAGAAAAAAAAAACGCAATTTTTTTAAATTAATTTTTATTTATGCAAAAATAAAATAATGATTAAATAACAAGTGTAAAGCTAAACATTTTATTTCTAAATCAATAATAGAATTCTCATCGTAAACACGATTGATGAGTGTATAGGCTTCTTGTAAATTAATTGGATGCAGCATCTTTATATACCTCTTGAAGAAATTCACTCTGTTCTCATAGGTTTGTATGAGTTTTTTCATGTGATTAAATCGCGCTATTATACAATCATTAAGGCGATTTATAGAATGCCAATCTTCTATATTTATCATTGTCATATTCTGATTGTCTTCCTCACGGTTGATAATGAACAATTCAGATGTATTCATTCTTTGAATGACTCGCAGTCGATCGTGTAATTCATACGTTGCAACAATCGGTGATGGTGATGATGATGATGATGATGATGATGTAAGGATTTTCCTTATGGCCATCATTCTGTCCACAAACATTTCTTTCCATTCTACACTGGTAAACTCATGAGCTTCATTAAGATTCGCACAAACAGAATAGTTGAACTCCCCGTTGATAATCTGTAGTTTTATGTAGACATAAATTCTTGAAGAGTCTGATCCCTGATGTAAATTATATACCGTTTTATTGAATTCACACGGTTTCCACTCCATGGATGGTGAATAAGATGTGTGATGTAGATAATCCATTTTTAATTATATATATATTTTTTCAAATAAAATCCAATTTTTTTGATGATCGTATCTTAATGAGATACTTTACGAACGTCACTCGTGATTGGAGTCACTTGATACAATAAGTCATTTAAAATTAAACAGTAGGCTGTAGTGTTGGCGGAAACATTCTTTTTGAAGTCTAATTCGACTTTGATATCGATCGCCCCACCAGAATTGTAAGATTCACACTGTCTCGATGTATCGATTACAATCAATGGTGATTTTGTCTTGTAATGGGGTGGATTCACTAGCGGACTGCTAGTGCAGCGATTATAATATGTTTGTTGAAAATTCACAAAGGCATCATACAATAGTGGAAATGAACCTTTTTCAAAGTCCGCTGCAAACGAGTCGTAAGGGTAGTATTGAGAGTTTAGGTACACTCGGCAATTTTGTAAATTACAATGGTCAAATACACTCATATCTTTTGATTCATCATTCTTTCGAGCAGTCTGTAGGCCAATAATGAGATAATGTGGTTTTTCCAATTGTGACGCAGTTTTAATGGACCACAGGTGTTTTTAAGTAGTGGGAAGTAGAGGGTACTCGTATAGATCCCACGTGCGGAAAGCTATTGATATCGGTATATTTTGCTCGATATATCTCAAAAGATGTAGTTTTGCTTTATCTGAAACTTTAATCACAGGCATCCTCCAAACTACGCGGGTAATGTTTATTTCGGCGTGTTTAGTTGCATCTTTAGAGATAATACTATTATTGTTCGTATTGGAGCGATTCAAAATTAATTTCATGTTTTGCATTTATTAAAACCTTCTTATAATCTTCGGCGAACCCCAGTAAATGAGACAGAGGTATAGTGAAACTGAAATCGCCATCATCGATGGGTTTTATTGTGCCCAAGTTCCAGCCAGCATTTTCTAACGCATACTCGCTCTCCTTACCATATGATACAAGGCCTTTCATCGTGGTTGTGATACCACAATTTTTCGTTCTGTCAATCTCCACACCATTTAGTTCATAGCGTACATCTTGGAACAGAAATGCGGGTCCGTTATTGACAAAGGTGCATTCTTTGTTGATATTTCCCTCGACCAAGATTTGACTTTCACTTGGAAGAACAATCAAATCTTGACGATTGATGCAGATACGAATCTCATCGTTGTTATTGAATGAATTATTATAAGGGTTATAGGTATGAATTTCCCAACTCTCTATGCTATCATCAAACACCACCTTTTCACCAATGTCTAATATAGTTGATGAGGACATATTTTCATTCCAATTGCTTGTAAAAATAAAATATTTTTTTTATTCAATTTCTTCTTCCCTTTTCTTATGGAAGATTTTTGTAGCTCTGGAGCAAAAACACCACTACCCTCCAGCAGATTATAATCATTACTAATCACTCCAAAACTATTTCCTGTGTTTTTATAAATAATCATTTTACTTTTCTTATGTGAAGACGAAGAGATATATTTTCACCTCTAAAGTTGACGAGATTTCCGTGCTCGTTGACTAAACTCACCTCAATACGTTGTATGTTATTATTTTTGAGGGGTAGGTATATAATGTTTGCGGGTGATTCTATTATCTGATATCCAGGTGGAACTGAAAGAGAAAATTCATGAATCACATGGGAGGGATTATTGTTTATGAATGAACCCTCCACGATGTTACACTCTATTCTTATAGTGTTTGTTATTAAAATGTCTATAGGTTTATCAGACCAATGTACTTTACCAGCCCTCAAAGGCGCTCTCGAAAAACCAAATAAAGAACCAATGCTATTCTCCTTATCAAAGTGACTTTCCAATTTCGGTGAAAAGAACATGCATTTGGCTATGTTGGTGTTAAGTTCTATATCAATTACATTTGCACCATCATCACCGGACAGTTCAATCATTTTAGAGTTTAAGTGTTTGATGATATCGTTCAATTCATAAGCTCCTTCGGGTATTTCAATTACCTTATCACCATAATGGAACAGATTGTTGCTACTGTCCACGTTAGGTATAGAATTGAACGATTTAAAATACACCAAAGCACACTCGTAGGGTGCTTTCTCCAACTCTATAGCTGGAAAAAAATCTGCCGACAACATTGAAGTGTTTCCGTTGAGACTAATCGAGAATGAGGAAACGGAGTAGGAAGACATGATTATCGTTACAGGAACGGGTAAAGAATAAAACAAATTTCACTTTTACTTTTCTATTTATTTTTTAAATAATGTTTTTGAACCATTTATCAAGAATGAAATACATAAATGACCACAATTTTTTGTATTAAATTTCTGTACACGGTTGTAATTATATTCTATAGTTATTGGTGAACACTTATGATTATTATTTATATACTTTACAAACTCTACAGGCGGTCTTAGGTCACCAAAACTATCAAAGTACATACAATAGTCCCCCTTCTTTATGTAGGCACACCAGTGCGTTCCCACGTGACATCGCTCATCCAAGTTGATTACACCTGTTTCATTGTAGTGTGGTGCTATTTGTAAGCCCAATAGATCATCTCGCATAAATACACTTCTAAAATGAGGGATTTTTTCTTTTTTCACACACGATAAGATATCTTGATCGGTGAGAGCTCTATTGGGCAATCCTAGTTTTTTTTTGGGGGTGAGAGGTAAAGACCCATTCCCTTTTTATATGGTGCAACATACAATCCTTTACCAACCACCTTACCACCACCACCACCACTACTAGTAGTCTCATTCTTTTTGCTTTTCACCACATCATAGATATTTTTAGCAACAGTGGACACACCACCGGCTAAAGATCCACCACCAGCAGCTCCCAAAGCCGCCAACAAAGGTATAAGCGGTAGAAAACCACCCTTCTTCGGTATGGGTATGACGCGAGGGCGGTGTTTTACAATTTTACCTTTTGCCAGGTAATTGGCTGTTTTCGTAGCCACTTTAAGTAGGGCACTATTTGACGGTTGTTTTCCATTCTTTTTTACACTTTTAACATATTTTCTAACGGCTTTTCGACTCGCGCTAATTAATTTTTTCATTGATACACCCATACCACGTTTCACTTTAAATTTCATTATCTTATTAACCGCAAGAGCTGCTAAGCGTTCAACAGACTGTTCGATTCACGCCAACGTTGTTCGGCTGCAGATGCCAATTGTAAATCTGCTTTGTGTCGCGATTCCAAGTTTTGGTTGTTGTGGTACGCTATATCATGTACTTTACAAGCTTCATCCAATGGGTTAACACCTTTATCACCACGAGCTAAGCGTTTGTGTAGCTTAGTGCCGGGACCACAATAGTTGTAACCAGGTATATGTAATTCAAATGGTAATTTGTTTATTAAAGTGTTTATTAATCCCCCACCACCTTTCCTCGTTCTTTGAACTTTCAGACTGACTGGGTTTGTGTGTGTTATCATGTTAAATATCTTAGGAAGAATCACCTTAAACTACGAAAACGTATACTTAAATAACACATTCATCACTCTCTCACGTAGAGGTATGTTAAAGATGTCATACTAATGTTTGCTCTCCATTTCCCTTTTACAAAAAGGACAGTTTTTCTTTATAAAGTAGGGTAAATCGATTGTGTCACCGTGATGATGATGATCATTCACAGGGTGTTTCTCACAAATGAAGTACATTTGCATATCTGCATCATTTCGTATATGTTCAGGTAATAAATGTTCCCAAAACGATAAAGCCGATCGACAGTACTTTAGTAAAAATGATTTTGGTATATACTTTAACTCTTCAATTGTTGGTTTGTGATCTATAGTATCCCTCGAGTCTATATCCATCATTTTTATATGTGGTGGTGGTAGGCAGGGAGTTAGATAGATACTTTTGTTATAAATATACGCACACCCTTTTCTCTTGAATCACACAAGAATGAAGCTTAAAAAACAAAACACGTGTTTAAAAGTCAAAGATTGGAGGTTAAATGATGATTTACCTGACAAGAATTGCAGGAACGGTACTCTATTACCGAGTAACATCCGATGTCTTATCTGTGGTCCATCGAATTGCGGTAAAACAAATGTGTTACTCACACTTCTCCTCGATCCGAATGGCATCAAGTTTTGCAGCGTCTATTTATACTCAAAATCTCTGCAACAACCGAAGTATTTACTTTTAAGCGAAATACTCAATAAAGTGGAAGATTTGTCTTTTTACACCTACAATGATAAAAGTCAGGTGACGTCACCAGAAGAGGCGAATGAAGACAGCGTGATCATATTTGACGATGTGGCTCTAGAGGATCAAGATACCATACGGCAATATTTTGCTATGGTCCGTCATAAAGGATTAGATTGTTTTTACTTATGTCAGACGTATAGTAAGATACCTAAACAATTGGTTCGCGATAACGCCAATTTGATAGTAGCCTTCAAGCAGGACGATTTAAATTTGAGGCACATCTACGATGATCACGTGAATACAGATATGTTGTGGGAAAAGTTTCAAGACATATGTCGTGAATGTTGGAAAGAAAAGTACTCCTTCTTGGTAATTGACAAAGATAGGAATATAAATAGAGGACGCTATCGTAAGGGATTCGACAACTTTATAATTATTTAGAAAATAAAAATTTAACTTCACTCGTTTGTTAGCTCGCCCATGAAAATGACGTCTGCTGCAAAGGAGATTTTCGATGATAAAAAATTGAAACGTAAACTAATACAATCGGTAAACTCTGTTCGTAATAAAGTAAGAGCTTTAAGAGAGAGCAAATCTCTTATTGATTCCACCTTAAAGCAAACATTCGAACCAATCACTAAACCACTCAATATATTAACTGAAAATTTGACAACAAAAGGCGAGGAACAAAAACTACCCATCAAAACTTCAATACCTAAAAACGAGATAAAAACAGAAGAACCATTCTTACCATCATCACAATCTTCATTAGATAATAACTCCACCAATGAAAGTTTGCATACTACTTATTCTCATATAGAAGATGAAGATGATGATGATGATTATCAAGATGTGGTAGAACCACCAACTATGGCTCATGATCAAGAATCACGCTATCTTGAATACGTATCTAACCTGCACGAGCAAATTAAAATACCATTTGGTGCTTATATGCAAGATGATGGCATTTTCATAGGAGATAGTTTGATGAAACCAATCGATGATAGTACATTTCAAATTAAAAACCAAAAATACACCATAACTCCTGGTCTATTGGAATTGATTTTTAAAAAACACCCAAACCACGATTTGGTTGAAACAGAAGACGTGAAAAATTATATGAAAATTTTAAACAAGACAAACGCATATCGTCGTGGCTTTGAAGCGAGCGGTCAAGTGCAAGGTGATAAGAGCGTCAAGTACAAAAAATATGTAAAACCCTTCATTGAAAAACAGAAATCCCTAAAAGACGGTGCTGGTTTAGGGGTTGCTGGTGGTTTGATTCAAAAGAAGTTTTACCCCGAATACAGATTCGAATGAATTAGTTGATAGACTACGACTATTATTAATGTCTCAAAATGCTGGCAACACTGCTCACACGAATGAAATCAACTCCATCATAGAAGAACTTATAGAGGCGGGGATTATCATACGTGAATAGTGTGAACAGTGTATGTTTAAACAGCAAACAGCCTGTTTGCTCTTGAACAGGTACCTGTTTGCTGTTGAGTGGGTACCCGTTCGCTGTTGTTATCTTTATTATAAAAGAAATATACGCTAATGCTCAATCATCATAATAAATATGCCCATCAACAAGTTTGGTCACTACCTCCAAGAAGGTTATCATCCCACAAGTGGAAATAACTCGGAGGATACTTTAAAAATTGACTCTCACATTATCAATTGTGAAAACAGACGCTTGTCATTTCTGGGTAGAGCCATTAAAAAAAGAGATGCCCTAACCAAGTAACAATTTGAAGAAGAACACATTCATGCGCTATCAAAAATTAAGGCGAATACCAAAGAAATCAACAAGTTGCGAGAAAAATTTGAAAAGTTATCTCAAAGGTTTACTACCCCATTATCATCATCGTCATCGTCAAATGTTAATGTAAGACCACCAGCAACCGGTACATCATCATCAACAATTAAACGCATTACTCCTTCACCCATCAACGGTGGAAAAAAATCATCATCATCATCATCATCATGACCAGCAATAGCAGTGGTAAAGCTCAGGTGGTGAAAGAAATACACAAGTATGCACGTAAAAAATTTCCAAGAAGAAGATTCATACAAAAAGGACTGGATGACACTTGGCAAATCGATTTGATTGATCTACAGAAATAATCTAAGGAAAACGGGGGCTATAAATACATTTTAATATGTGTTGATACATTCTCTAAATATGCTTGGGCTCAAGCGTTAAAGACAAAAAAAGGAGATGATGTTGTAAAAGCCATGCACAATATTTTAAATGAAACTAATAAAAGAAAACCAAGAAACATTCAATCAGATGATGGAATGGAGTTTTTCAATAGTAAATTTAAAGCACTTATGAAAAAATATTCCATCAATCACTACTCTACATATAGCATTATGAAAGCATCTATAGCGGAACGTTTGATTAGAACCTTAAAACATTGGTTATGGCAAGAATTCAGTTTAAACGGTTCCTACAACTGGACTAAACACATAAATGCTATCATGAAACGTTACAATAGTAAAAAACATTCAACTATAGGGATGCCACCCGCTGACGTCAATGAAAATAACTCTGCAGATATATTAAATAAACATTATAATTACATTAAAATTAAGGCTCCGGCAAAGTACAAGGTGGGAGAATATGTGAGAATAAGTAAATATAAGTCAGTGTTTACTAAAGGTTACACCGGAAACTGGACTACGGAAATATTTAAAATTTACAAAATACAAACTACAAATCCTGTTACTTACTTACTTCAAGACTTAAAAAAGGAGCCAATCGCCGGAAGTTTCTACGAGCAGGAACTTCAGAAAGTGAAATATCCTGATGTTTATTTAGTTGAAAAAGTATTAAAACGAAAAGGAAACAAAATTTATGTAAAATGGCTTGGTATGAATGAGAAATCTTGGATTGATAAAAGTAATATTGTATGAATTATTTATATTAAATTTTAATATTGTCTTCGCCTTAAATACCTCTATGCTGCAATAAAGTTCAATATCAAACAAACATTTTTCATTTTCTCACTCCTAACCGCAAAGTTCACACCAAACATGCGTGCAATCGTCTAGCATAAAAGCACACATTTCGTGGTGAAATACTTCATTAGAGTTTTTTGTAAGGTACTAGCAGCATCGGTCTCACAATGTACGATTGTCCATTTTGCGGTATTAGTGTACCATCGAATCAACTTATCGCACATTCACGAACCAAACGCCATATCACTTTAATATGTAGACAGGAGTATGGTGATTATTTTACATATGTGGTGGATGCTGCTTTCAAGTGTAGAATTATTACATATCGCGTTAATGGATCGCAACGAGATTTGGACCCCAAAATATATCTGAATAAGGTCAAATCGCGAGTGATTTCTGTATTGAAGAGTGAACTTGAGGTTAACAAAAGAATAAAAGTTAACATGGAACTTTTCTGCACTTTTGTCATTCCTTCGGTGAAAGATGGAGAAGTCACCAGAGATTTAAAATCTTTTAATACAAAAAATATATGTCTAGAAGAGGAAACATCCAACCTGGATACGTTTTATGAATATATCGTGTCCACAATTATGGCTAAATGTGAAGATTTTCAGGAACGCGATAGTGGATGGGCGTTGGAAAAGATTGAATTTTTAAATGTGAACATTAATAAATATACTCTCATTAAAGGTGCATCCTATATTCCATTACCAAAATGGATACAAACAAAACGCGCATGTGTGAATGTGAAAAACCATGATGAAGCTTGTTTTTTTTGGGCTATCGTGAGTGCTCTATATCCTAATGAGAAACACAGTGAAAGATTGTCGCAATATCCGCATTATGAAAGTGTTTTGAATATAAAAAATATTAATTTTCCAGTGACCATTAGAGACATTAAGCGATTTGAGACTTTAAATAATATTAGTGTTAGTGTATATGGTATTAATTATAAGGATAAAACTATCACACCTCTAAGCATATCAAAAAAAGCTAATACTTTGAAACATCATGTAAATTTATTATATCACAAACAAAAAGGAATAGGTCATTATTCTTGGATAAAGAATTTATCGCGGTTAATTTGCTCACAGATTACTAAACATCATGAAAAAACATTTTTTTGTGATAGCTGTTTACAACGCTTTAGTAGTGAGGAGAAGAAACAATTACATAATAGGATGGGGTGTGAAAAAAAACTCATCAAGCTACCTACTGAAGATGAGAAATATTTATTTTTTAAAAACTATCATTGTCAATTGAGTATGCCATTCGTTATTTATGCTGATTTTGAGTCGATTCTTCAGCCCTTAAAACAACAAGAAATCAAAAACGATTACACACACAAACACATTCCCTCTAGTTTTGCTTACTATATTCATTGTAATTATAATGACTCACTTTGTAAATTCGTTTTTTATCGCGGCGAGGATTGTGTGGAAAAGTTTGTTAATAATATACAGTATGATATCGCTGAAATATCAAAATATTTAAACATAAATATTCCATACACTGTTGAGGGTTTAGAAAACATAACTAGAGATGAAGAAAATATATGTCACATTTGTAAGAAAACATTTTCACCTGAAGACCTCAAGGTCATTGACCATTGTCATTTGACAGGTAAAATTAGAGGTTGGACGCATAATTCTTGTAATTTAAATTATTCTAAATCAAATTACATACCAATATTCTTTCACAACCTGAGTGATATGATAGTCATTTGTTTATAAAAGAGTTGTCTCATGGTGGAGAGAAAATTGACTGTATAGCTCAAAATAAAGAAAAGTACATATCTTTCAGTAAAACCTTAAGCTTTGATAATGGAAAAACGTTAACCATGAGATTTGTTGATTCCTTCAAGTTTATGTCTTCAAGTTTAGACAAACTCGTTAAAAACCTCTCACCTAACCAATACAAAATTATACACCGATACTTTTCAAAACCTGAAGAAATTGCTCTCTTATCACGTAAGGGAGTATTCCCATACGAATACATAGATTTTTGGAGTAAATTTGAAGATAAACACCTCCCCACAAAAGAGCAATTTTACAGTAAACTGACTGACTCACACATTTCCGATGATAAGTACTCCCACGCCCTAAATGTTTGGAAAACATTTAAATTAACATCTTTAGGTGAATACTCGGACTTATATTTGAAAACAGATGTACTCCTATTGGCTGAAGTATTTGAAAATTTCAGAAATATTTGTTTATCATCTTACCAATTAGATGCCTGTCATTATCTCACTGCACCCGCATTATCATGGGATACAATGTTAAAAGAAACTCAAGTGAGGATGGAACTTTTAACTGATTATGAGATGATTCAATTTCTTCAGGCACGTATAAGAGGTGGGATTAGCCAGGTTTCTAAAAGGTATGCATCAGCCAATAATCCGTTTATGAAATCATTTAACCCTAATGTGGCATGTAATTTTATCATATACTTGGATGTAAATAACCTTTATGGTGATGCTATGAGTAGATACTTACCCATAGACAACTTTAAATGGTTAACTCAAGCTGAAATTGTTTCTTTTGACGTGCTAAAGTTACAATCCGACTCATCGATGGGTTACATTTTAGAAGTAGATTTAGAATACCCCGAACACTTGCACGACTTACACAACGACTACCCATTTTGCGCAGAAACAAAGACACCGCCCGGAGGGAAAACAAAAAAACTTTTACTCACCCTTTATAACAAAACTAATTATGTCATACATTACATGAATTTAAAACAATCGTTAGAAAATGGTCTCATTTGTAAAAAAATTCATAGAATACTCTCATTTCATCAATCCCCATGCTTAAAGAGCTATATAGATCTAAATACAACGAAAAGAATGTTAGCCTCCAACTCGTTTGAAAAAGATTTTTTTAAACTTATGAATAACTCTATTTTTGGAAAAACAATAGAAAACGTACAAAAAAGAGTTGATGTAAAACTTTTGAATTCGTGGGAGGATGTGAAATCCACCCAAAAAGGTAAGTATGGTGTAGAAAGATATATAGCGATGCCTAATTTTCACTCGTGTAAAAATATTCTCCAAAGATTTTGTTGCCGTCCAGATGAATAAAACTATTATATTTTACAATAAACCGATATACGTAGGATTCGCTGTGCTAGAACTCTCCAAATATGTAATGTATGATTTTCATTATTCGTACATGCTACCGAAATTCAAAAACAAAGTTAATCTTCTATACAGGATGTCCCAGAACTCAACGTCAAGCCGAAACGGGGTGACAGGATAGATCATAACCATCACGAGAAAAATCAGAAAAAAAATCTATCCCATGCAGTTTGAAAATTATGGGCATTTTAAGAAAAACCTAGAAATTTGGTCTAACTGTACCATTTTTCGGTTATTGTGGTTAATTTTTATTATTTTTGTTCATTTAAACTTTGGAACCGTAACCCTAAATAACATCTCGAGAATCACAGTCTAAAATAATGACACAATTACCCCAAGTTTCCTAGAATTTAGACTATTTGTTAAACTATGAATTTAAAATTTTCAAACTTTGTCGAATTTGAAACACCCTCCTTTAAAAAAAATGTACTAGAGTGCCTTGGCAAGTGCCATTAAGAGTTGGCGCATTTAATCAGGATTGTAAAATGGTACAATACTTGTTAGTTTCATACTAAAAAAAACGAGTAAAAAATAAAAACCTCAAGTAACTCGATTTTTGCTAACCCATTTTACTCAGTTAAAATGTTTTTTATTCGCACAAGCCCTTGGTAGGTTTTTATTTTACGGTAAAATGATGAGAGATATGGATAGTGGACATGTTTGCCATGAGCGAGCGAGACAGATAGTGACGCCACTTTTACCAAAGCAACAAAATACTAATAAAATAATGAAAAATGTTGACCTTGTTTTGTTTAGGTTTATTGGAATAAAAGTCAGATTTGAAAATAACATTTTTTATTATAACAAATGTTCAAATTGTTTACCATCAGCTTCAACACACGCCCTACATCTTCTTAAAAAAGATCTACTTATTAGCCGGGCATATCCTCGAGAGTTGATGTCCTCAGCAGCTTGAGAAATTCGTTCACGCAGCTCGGCTACGCTCTCAATGGGCTTAGAATAAACTTTTTCTTTGAGAACGCCCCAATAAAAAAAATCCAGGGGATTTAAATCTGGGGAACGGGCTGGCCACGAGATAGTGCCTGAACGTCCAATCCACCTTCCCGGATAAACTTGGTCAAGGAAATCTCTTACTTGCACTCCGTAATGCGCTGGGCAGCCATCTTGTTGATACCACATGTGGCGACGATCTGTTAGTGGTACGTCCTCTAACAAACTTGGTAAATTTTCTCGTAAAAAATTTAGATAATTCGTGCCATTCAAATTCTCAGGCAGCTCAAAAGGCCCAACAATTTTGCCGTTTAAAATTCCTGTCCACAGGTTAACTTTAAAGCGATATTGGGATCGGTCTTCTCGCATTAAATGTGGATTCTCCACATGCCACTCATGAAAATTGTGTAAGTTTATGTAGCCATCTTTTTTAAATGTAGATTCATCTGACCAGAGAATTTTTTGGATGAATTGGGGATTTTCATTATGCCTCTGTAGCATTGTTCTACAAAATGAAATCCTTTCAGGATAATCTCGAGGGAGAAGACTTTGAACTCGTTGTACGTGAAACGGATGCATTTCAGCTCTTTGTAAAATACGATGTGCTGTGCTTTTGGGTATTCCCGTTCTTTCTTCAATTCCACGAACGGAAATACTTGGGTCATCTGCGACCTCTTCCAACACTTCTTCTTCGTAAGGAAAGCGAGGTCTACCTCCAGCCCGTATTTGATTCGGAAAATGGCCGCCCTCTGTGAGTGAACGGTGCACATTAACAAACACGCGGTGATCCCGGATAGCGCTCTAAATTTGGATATCTTTCACGATAAAGTCTAGCGGCGGCACTTGCATTGCATCTGCATTCCCCATAAATGAGATGCATGTTCGCATATTCTTGTGAAGTGTAGCGCGTAGGCATAGTGATGACAAGAATGTCAACACAAAAGTCCAATTCCAAAAGAGAGAAGCCAAAGTTGCCGGTATGTAATCAACAAGTCCAATTCACAAAAATCCAAGTCCAAAAAGAAAAGCCAAAGTTGTCAGTACTAAATTAACACAAGCGAATACGGAAAGGTGCGCAGTAGACGAATGAGCGAAATGTACTAACTGGTGTCAGACTGGCAGCGTAGCTATTTGCTTGGTATGGCGTCTGTATCTGTTTCATTCGCACTCGTTTAAACGACGCATCTCCGTCTCACTGCGTGGCGTCACTATCTATCTGTTTCTTTCGCACTCGTTTAAACGACGCATCTCCGTCTCACTGCGTGGCGTCACTATCTGTCTCGCTCGCTCATGGCAAACATGTCCACTATCCATCTCTCTCATCATTTTGCCGTAAAATAAAGAATCTACTAAAGGCTTGTGCGAATAAAAAACATTTTAACTGAGTAAAATGGGTTAGCAAAAATCGGGTTACTTGAGGTTTTTATTTTTTACTCGTTTTTTTTAGTATGAAATTAACAAGTATTGTACCATTTTACAATCCTGATTAAATGCGCCAACTCTTGATGGCACTTGCCAAGGCACTCTAGTACATTTTTTTTAAAGGAGGGTGTTTCAAAGTCGACAAAGTTTGAAAATTTTAAATTCATAGTTTAACAAATAGTCTAAATTCTAGGAAACTTGGGGTAATTGTGTCATTATTTTAGACTGTGATTCTCGAGATGTTATTTAGGGTTACGGTTCCAAAGTTTAAATGAACAAAAATAATAAAAATTAACCACAATAACCGAAAAATGGTACAGTTAGACCAAATTTCTAGGTTTTTCTTAAAATGCCCATAATTTTCAAACTGCATGGGATAGATTTTTTTTCTGATTTTTCTCGTGATGGTTATGATCTATCCTGTCACCCTGTTTCGGCTTGACGTTGAGTTCTGGGACACCCTGTATACAGACACTGACAGTTTTATCTATGAGATCCAAACTGATAATTTCTATAGAGATATCAGCCATGATATTTGCAACAAGTTTGATACCTCAGATTTTCCCCCAAACAATATTTATAATATCCCACTTTTAAATAAAAAGGTTGTTGGTCTAATGAAAGACGAATGTAACGGAAAAATTATTAAAGAATTTGTGGGATTAAGATCAAAAATGTATGCATTTATTATACAAGGTGAAGATGATGACGATAGTGAGGATAGGATAATTAAAAAAAATAAAGGTGTATCTGCAAGTATTGTTAGGAAAATATTATTTAAAAAATACAAAAAATGTTTAGATTTAACAAATGTATATTACGATAACATGTGTACCTTTAGTAGCGATAAGCATAATATATATACTTGTGTTAAAAGAAAAAAAGTTCTTTCGGCGGATGATGATAAGAGAAATATTGATAGTAATAATGGTACTACAACATTAGCTTGGGGACATAATAAAACTTTTTTAGAAAATTAAAAAAACATTTGATTTATTCACCCATCCACTCATAATCCAACTTTCCCCCTCATCCCAACCCAACTCCCCCTCACCCCCCGCCCCGCCGCCGCCACCGAGTGAAAATAACAAAACACCTCCAAACTAAACAAATTATTTTTATTATTATTATTACTGTGTGCGTGTGCGTGTGTGTGTGTGTGTGTGTGTGTGTGTGTGTGTGTGCGTGTCTCGCTCGGGAATCGAACACGAAAAAAAAATACAGCCACTCAACCAACGCATCGAACTATCCATGCTCGGGAATCGAACCCCCACCCCCCACCAACCACAACTAACCCCTAATTTCCAAACTTCCGTGGTGCAATAGCAATCAGGCTTAACCTGATTGTAAAAGTCTCATTTCGTAGCATTTTTATGCTTTTAACATTTTGCTGTCTCCTGCTAAAAAGGGAGGGAAACAGGATGTATTTTCCTACTCCTCCTATATACTTCTGATTAATTTCGTTGCGGGATCCAAGACAGCTTAGCTTTTCCCCAGGGCACCCTGAGCTCGCAACTCAGAGGTTATCAGGACGGTTGCCGCTGTTGATTCTGGTTTACAGAAGTTACAGTGGTGGGAACGAGAGGTGGGCCCATTGCCCTTAAAAAAAAAAACCACAACTAACGAGAACTCTTGCCTCACTCGGGAACGAAATAAAACACACACCAACCAACCACTGAACTACTACGGGGGGAACTCATCTAACCGTGACCTTCAAAACTATCCATGCTCGGGAATCGAAGCCCCACCCACCCACCACAACCAACCACTAATCTTGCCTCGCTCGGGAACAAAATAAAACACACCACTGAACTAACGGGAACTCATCTAACCGTGACCTTCAACGCCGCCGCTCCACTGCCATTCTTATCAACCGCAAAACCGGATGCCCGTGGGGAAAAAACACCTAAACCAGCGTAACCTGACACATGCAACACATACTAAATGTATTGAGACCAGGGGTCTCACTTTAAAATGGTCGGGTGAATTAGAACACCCATAAATATACTACTCGTACCTGATCGTGGCATGGGTATTCCATCAGTACTAGACGAAAGAAACCGGGTAATTGCCTTCAAAACCGAGCATAAACGCCGATTTAAGCTGTGCAGTGGGCGACCTTCAATCGCTGCAGTAACCACCTCATCCACTGTTTCGAAGATGCAGCAGTGGTTTTTCTTACACAGAAATTGATGATCTTTCAGATAAGCTTTGGTTCGTTCGGTAGTCCGATGGTACTAGATACCTAGGTACAAGGCGTCACTTATAATGCTGCTGCCACTGATAAGGCCAGTCATGGGGACATGCAGCACCGCATTTTCGTAGAGTCCTTTCCCTCCCCTATGTCGAGGAACAAACGAAATTCGGTAGTCTTATCGTACCAGAAATCGATTTTTTTTCATTCTTTTTTTCTTTTTTTTTTAATAGCGCCACCAGGTTTTTCGCATTGCAGCATAGCCATTTCGTATTCTCCAATTAACGACGAATCATACTATGTATATACCATCCGGTAGTCTTATGGGACTAGGTTTTGTGTCGTGGGCTCTTAAACCATTAGCAAATAAAGATCTTGGTATAAAAAAATTCAAACTCAAAACTTACGGGCGGGGTACAGTTTATTGTAAATATTTAAGTTCCTATTTAATATTAATTTTTTTTTAAAATAAATACACATCTCCGGCAAAAAAAACTAACAGGGGGTTATCAGAAGACCTTCTAGAAGCTTACCACAGCTTCAGATTTCCTCTATCAATGCGGCACATTTCTAAACCCAACCCTTTTTTATAAACATTCCCATGGGGGGGAATTTTACTGGAGGGGAGTAGACCCCACCTCTTACCCCCTCAACCCAAAAGTCTTGCGGCCTGTTTCTAATGCAATCCCTCACACCGACTGTGACAACAAGTGAAGAAGCTGGTACTATACAGAAGTATATGGGATAATCACTTTTTAACCGCTCGACCCCCAAGAAAAATCAAAATCAAAATTAAGAAATAATTACTAGGCAAAGCGTGTTTGCGAGTGACCAACGGTCATCACGTCACGTCGGCGCAATGTATAAAAAGTTTTATTACTATAATGAATCAATATTTTATCATTCTGTAAACGAGCATTTACTATTTGATATATCTATTGGGCATTAAAATAAAGTAATATTGTTGTAATTTAGTTCAAAAAACAGTACTACCTAAAATAGTTATAATTTACTTGAAAGAAATGGTGACATGATAACCGACTTTTACCGGTCCTTATTTTTTGTTACTACGATTTATTTCTTACAACTAAATATCTAAATACAATCATCATAAGATAAATAAACCCTTTGTCAATCTTTTAACACAAAAAAACACAGTAATTACACAAGACACAAGCGTCAGTTACTTTTGGCGCTAAAGTGAAATCATTTTATAGACTAAATAATCATAATAATTTGAATATTGAATAAATGATTAAGTGGTTTTACCAAAGAGAGTAAGCGACACAAATTCTTCATACTAAAATAGTCTGTATTATTAGTTATTGAAGATTCAAAATTAAAAGCAACTGCGGTTCGATTAGGCCTACTGGTCGTCAAATGAACTCAACAAAATATCGGAGCGGCTCGATCGGGCCTCTCTGATGCTAGTTTTTATAAACCTAGATGATTGCACGCATGTATTACCATTTCGCCTTGTTGAGCACAATAAGGTTTTGTGAAGTCAGAGGTATTTCTTTCAAACTTCACATTGTATTACTTAATTCCTTGTCTCCAAGGATTTAATAGTGGACGCGGTCCCTTTACCCTTGTGTCTATTATTTACAATTACACGCTAATCAAAAAATTAGCAACATACCTTTATTGACATTTTCTAATTCCGTTTTAATTTCCAGTGACTCCATATCTTCTTCGTATTCGTAATCCTTATCCATCTCCACTTTAATTACATCAGTTGCCAATATTAATTCTGATGTACTTTGGAAAGAATAGCAATCAATGTCTTCCTCAATTTTTGAAGACATTTTGTTACTGCACTTTGAGGTTAGTTAAAATTTGCAACAATATTAACTTTTTGAATAGTCCTCTATGTTATATTTTAAATAGGATTTAAGAAGCTTTATAATTACTAAATAAGGCTTTAGATTCTTGACAGAAAAATTAATTAATAAACCCAATTCGAGTCTGTTTTATATGCAAAGCAAACTGCACTCAAACTTCAAAGAATTAGTAATTATTTAGGACTAGCTGTGCCCGCAACTTCGTTCACGTGGAAAAAGTTCTAAAATATAAACCCGCATAGTTCCCGTTCCCGTGGGATTTCCGGGATAAGAACTATCCTATGTCCTTTCTTGGGTATCAAGCTATATTTGTACCAAATTTTATCCAAATCGGTTCAGTGGTTTGGCCGTGAAAGCGTAACAGACAGACAGACAGAGTTACTTTCGCATTTATAATATTAGTATGGATTAGGAATGTGAAAAATAAAATCGATTATGAAAATAATCGATTTTTTAAAGAAAAATTCGATTTTAAGATTTGATTTAGTTTTTATAAATAATCGATTTTTTTATAATCATTCAATTATTAGTGATTTTTCATCTGCAACACCCCACATTAAGTATGATCTTTTGGCCCGGAGCCTCACATTAAATCTGGGTCACTGAATTTGGCCCCACTTTTTTTGAGTTTTGTTTTTTTTTTCATTTTTTATTATTTGTTCGTCGTTTGTTCGTTAATGTTCGAATGTAAAATTGTTTGTTCGTCTTTTATTTATTTATAATTAACTAAACAAATGTTCACCCTTAAGTTGGCCCCCCTTGCTAAATATCTTTGTTTTTATCGCTCAGATTTATTAATTTTGATCAATTGTCGTATGTTCAAACACTATGGATGATTGTTCGATCATAAAAACAATTAAATTCTTAATTATTAATTATTTTTTATCTAATAAGCTAACCATCAATATTTTTAAACAGAGTTAGCTGATATTTATGAACATAACATACTTGTATATTGTAATGAAATAAATAATTCCTAAATTCATTTATTAATCTGATAATTTTTGTAGCCATTGTTAATTTTTTTCTAGTAAAATCAAATTAATTTTATCGGACGATTTTGTATAGATTTAAGACGTCCTTACAGAGAATCACCCGTATAAGTATATGATTGTTGACAAACTATTAGTTAACCTCAAAAAATGTGCAGATTTTTTATGCATCATGTTTTTTTCAATTTTTTATTATGTGTCAAATTTTTTCACGATAAAATCAAATTTTACTATACCGACATGTGATATATTTACTACATCGATATAATTTTAATTGTTTGCTGTAATAATAATTAAATAAATAGACAAAAATTGTACAATAATTAATTTTTACACTTTTTAAATTAAGAGCAGATAAACTTTAAATTTAATTGCTAAATAGGTTTAGTAAAAATTTTATAACAAATAAATTGTAGCCAAAAGAAATTATAAAAAAAGTTAAAAAGTAGAAATTAAAAAAAATAAAAAATGTAATTTTTTTAAAAGAATTTTTTGGATCAATTTTTTTTAATTTTGTTAGATAAAAAACCTTATGTGTTTCTTATTTAATAGTATAATTGATTTGAAATAAAAAAAAAACTAAGCTTTGTTATAATATATAAAAATCAAGATACTTCTCGATGATAATCATTGAGTTAATATAGACGTAAATAAATATTTTCTTTTAATAAAATCCTGTTTATTGAGTATCTATATATACACATACTGAGTTTATTCTTCCATATTAAATGAATTTCTACTAAATATCCCTGCAATACGTTTCTTAAACTTATAAATAAACATAATTTCAACAAAAACAGATTTTTGTGCATTATATTTACATTTTTTCAAATACGTAATGAATTTAGGAATTATTAATTTCATTATAATATACAAGTATCATAACTATCTGCTAACCCTGTTTAAAAATATTGATGTCTAGCTTATTAGATAAAAAATAATTAATAATTAAAATTTAATTGTTTTTATGATCGAACAATCATCAATAGTGGTCGAACAAACGATAATTGATCAAAATTAATAAATCTGAGCGTTGAAAATAAAGATATCTAACAAGGTGGGCCAACTTAAGGGTAAACATTTGTTTAATTAATTATAATTATAAATAAATAAAAGACGAACAAAGAATTTTTACATTCGAACATTAACGAACAAACGACGAACAAATAATAAAAAATATAAAAAAATCAAAAAAAGTGGGGCCAAATTCAGTGACCCATTAAATCTCTGCGAGCACATATTTCCATAGATACATTTAATAAAAATGGACCAATAAAATAAATCTATAAACAAAAATGTACGAAAAATTTTAAAAACAAAGCAAAATGTTAAAGATAGAAGAGGTTGTGTTAATTTCTTCCTCCAAAAAGAATGTTGCAATAAAAATTAAATAAACATTGTAAATTGCCATGTAGCAGTGATTGAAGATGATAAGTAAATAAAACGCGTTAAAAAAATCAGTATTTATATTGGTATATCCGTCCGTGTAGCCTGTAGGTCGGTGTATTTCAGTATTTTTTGGGGCGCCTCGGTATTTTCCATTGACCTCTAAATATAGTATTTTCGTTAAATTTAAACTGGTCACATTGGTGCATACGAAAATTGCAGCGCTGCCAATTGGCAGGTAATTACCCGCATTGCGGGTAATTTGACGATGAACTGAGAAGGCGGGTTATTTCGCGGGTATTTGTTGTCTTGAGGGTAAAAGCGGGTATTTTGTATTGTACATAATTTTAATGTGGATGCTAAGTACAAATAAATGCTAAGTAAAAATATAGGCATTGTCTATATTTTTAAAATGTAAAAACAATGCATATTTTCTATAGAGAGTCACCAAAGATTGGAACTATTTTAATTATTTCATATTGGGAAAAAATAATGCTACTATGAATGTGTTTGTAAATCTGAAGGAAGTAATAGTCATATAACTTGTTCTACTTTTTTCTAATGCATCAGTCGAAAAACTATTCAGTGATGTGAAAAATATACACAACAAAAACTTTCTAAATACCGACAGTATTTTTACATTATGGGTTAAACGAGAAAGTATTCGAAAATCTGGTGGCATCGTAGCATTTCAACCTAATGCTGACATGCTTAAAACAAAACTGTGGTACATAAATAAGTTAGTAGGTATAGGAAAAATTTTTCATTAAGTTTCAAAATTCTACGCAATAATTACAAAAAAAAAATCGTTCTGTTAATAATACTAAAAATAGCCCCTTTACGGGTATTTTAAGTTTAAAGGCGGGTAAAAGCGGGTATTTTTATGACTGATTGCGGGTAATCTCATGATTCACGCCTAGCAGCCCTGGAAAATTGTATACTCTTTGAATATACTACACAGAACAATATAACTAACGCATGCACAAATATAGATAGTTCACTCTACTTTTAGTATTGTACTATGGAGGCATTTAGTTCATCCCAAAAAATAAAGATGGAGCCTAAATAAAGAATATGAATATAGGGCCCCTCACGATTTTAATATTTTTAATAAATGTTAAAGTATAGAAATAAAAGTCAATTATAATATACATTTTTAATTTATTTATACAAAACCGTATCTAATAATAATAACTTGCTGGTTGACAGGCAGAGAATGCCTTTATGGCATTAAGTTTAACCATTGTACAATTTTAGTGCATAAAAGTAAATAAATAAATAAATAATTATGTTTTAATTCATAACAGTTTTTCTCTTTTCAAAATATTTCCATATAGAATATTTCACATGGTCTTAATAAGATACCTTAGTTTAGTAAAACTTAGAAAAACACAGTAATATAAATCTTACCGTAGTAATAAATAATAAATAATTGGAAAAATATGTACTTTACAATTAGATATTTATCACTGTTTTGCAGAAACAAAAAAGGGTCCTTTAAAATATATGGAAGGTATTAAAGATACATTTTATAATTTTACTTAGAATGACAAGACCTAAAACTATATTATAATATATATCTCCTACGTTTTAGTAATGTATATTACTAAAACGTAGGAGACAAGGAAATCCAAAACCTAAATAATATCTTAATTTACCAAGTAAGTTATATACACATTCTGGCTAGAATACGAGAAAACCAACCGGTTGCTGAGACAATTGACAACACACATCCAAATTAAATTGATGATACCATAAGTCCTGCTTTTCCTTTGTATCTGCATTCTTTCACAATCTTATTGAAATTTTACTTGGCGTAACTGACACGTCCAACTCTCGGTTTTGTACATGGTTCATTCACTCTGTCACTCCCACAAACCTACCATTTTACATCAGTGATATATTTTCCAATCCTGATATAGATTACATTCAAGATATACAAACTATTCTACTTGTTTTAATACCGTAATCATACATTTTGGTTATTTTCCTTCCTTGAAATACCAGTATTTTATGTTTAAGTTCATTTCAAGTATCACATTAAGTTGTATAATAATCAATTTCGTCTTCTAAACATAATTAATTTTGCATTATATAATAGTTGAGATTTAACTAAAAACTAATGCAAATGACAAAAATTTAATATGTTATTGCTAAAATTTGATTTGATAAAAGAATTCTATCATTTAAATACTAATAACGATTAGATTACTTTGCTCCGCTGCACTTGCATAGGATCATTGGACCCTTGTCTATACAGATGGTTAAAGTGTATCTCAGATAGGATTGGAACATTAGTATCTGGACCAGTCATGAAATATGTATCAGTAAAACGTATCGTTTGGAACATCGAATCTCTAATTCTGAAGACTAATTGGCGCGTAAATATAAATGATCGAAATTGCTGTTACAAAAAATTAGGTTTTTTTATCAATTATCATATTACATGATAATTAGAATTAATTAAATACTAGGTATAATATTTATTTCAAAGCATATTGATTTCTCCTCATTCTTTTTAGGTTTAGGACTAACAGTTAGTTCAGTAATTATTTATATTATTTATTATTAATGTAAAAAATATGTTGTTTAATATCTATCATAAAATAAAATGTTTACCAACTAAGTGAATAACAATGACGAAGACATGCGACACAAATTAAATTGTAAGCTTAAAAAATTATCTTACTTTGTCATACGAAAATTTCATAATAGTCATATATGAGTCGCGAGAGCTGTGCCTGATCCAATGTTGCAAATGTTCCAAATGATACGAAAGTTCTTACTATGCCTAATTTGATACACTGTATCACTTTAAAGAAACTACTCCACAAGTCGTTTCTGTAAAGAGCTACTTACGCCTACTTGTCTATAATCAAATGTGCCAAACTAAAGCCAATGTAATCGTTGTTATATTCTGTCAATTATAATATTTTTAATTCGTGTTAAAAGTTCATTCAAAACGTACAAACTAATCCACTACTTTTAACCCTACTACTACTACTACCACTGTACTAGTTTCAAATATCAGTCGGTACAACTTTTATCACGTTCAATTGTACAATCATTTTTCATTATTCTGCCCAATGTTATCTAATTAACAAAAACAACTTCGCCTAAATAAACATAGCAGAATAGTAGAACTAAAAACGACTAAAAGTTATTGAAAAAGGTTAAAAATGTATTGTTATTGCTAAAACATGTCATACTGTCACTTCATACTTGCGACTTTATTCCCGTAACCCACAAATTACTTCCTTTTACCAAGCTGAGTAAAAATTGCCTATACTATTCAGTGATAATGTTTACATTCGTGAAATAAATTATAAAATCTGTCCAGTAGTTATTAAATTTATCCCTTACCAACAAACAAATATTACCTCTTCAAAATAATATACAAAGCACTCTTTAAATAGAATAAATGAAATCCCTATAAATCCTACAATCAACTGCGCCAATACATTTGGTCTAGAATATAATGTTCATCTCTTGTCAAAAGAACATTTAAGATATACAAACTACTCGTTTTAATACACCATCATCAGTTATGGTTATTTCATTTTTATCAATATTATTATACTTTTCTTCATATCCAATTGTACAATTATTATTTTTCATTATTGTGACCAAGTTGTCGTTATATATTATATTAACACAAATAACATTGCCATAAAAATACACCATATAATTTAACTTAAGGTTTCCTAACTTACAAAAAAGGTTAATATATTATGTATTATGTTAACACCAAAACAATATTTATTCAATAAGATCAGTCTTTCTATTAGTTAAACATAAAATAAAAATTACGTTGTTTTACTATGCTGTATGCATAGAAATTTTCTCCACAAACATCTGTGTCAAAATTAAATCCATTTATTAGCTGGATAACAAACTGGATCTGGTGGATTCCACTGCGTTTTTAGGTATTATTTTAGATAAGAAATTACAATGAGGACCGCACATTAATAATTTAGCAAATAAACTTAGTTCGGCAGCTTAAGCAGTTAAAAAAATTAGACAGTTAACTGATGTCGACACAGCAAGAATTGTATACTTTAGTTACTTCCACAGCATTATGTCATATGGGGTTCTTCTCTGGGGAAATTCTGCTGAAATAAATACTATATTTGTATTGCAGAAAAGAACTATTAGGGCAATTTACAATCTTAGCCCGAGGGTTTCCCTGAGAGAAAAATTCAAAGAAATTAATATCCTAACTGTTATATCCCAATATATAGAGAACTTGATGTAAGTTCGTAAAAATATTTGCTTGTTTAAAAAAATTGTGACGTACACTCACTAAACACAAGGAACAAAAACAATCTTGTTGTGCATGCATCTCGTCTCTACAGAACAAGTAACTCTTTTATGGGGCTATGTATACACTTTTACAATAAACTTCCCAAAACTATAAGAGATCTACCAGTCAATTAATTTAAAAAATGTGTTAAAACAAAACTGTGTAAAAAAGGGTATTATAAAATCTCAGATTATTTGGAAGACAAACAAGCATGGGATTAATTGCTCCTCATATCAATCTCATATATATGTTTTGTAATTATGTAATATTGTGATAGTGTGTATGAATAAAAAATTATATGAAAAAAAGACAAGCCCGCTGAGTTTCTTCCGCCGGATCTTCTCAGTGTGTGGCCGCGTTCCGATCCGGTGGTAGTTTTGAAGAGTGTTGACGTGTCAAAATAACTTGTAAAAAGTTTTATTGAATAAAATTCTTCCGATTTCTGATTTCTAGCAATTTTCTAATTAATGAGTCTAATGTGTCTAATAAAAGAATACGTTCCGCAAAGCAACGTCACTCCCGTGTTTGGTACCACCGCAGTGCCATTTCTGCCGTAATCAGCTGAAACGATCGCCTTATCTATTCTTGTCACGATAACGTCAGTGCTTTACAGTCGTGTTCTGGTTTGAAGGGTAAGTTATTTAAGAATAACATTTGCAACCATCCCGCTACGAGGATGGCAATGCGCCATTGATAAAGTTGATGTCTATAAATCTGGTTTCTCTTGACAAACAGGAGTGTCTTGTGCTTGTTTATTATTTTAGGCTGCTCCGTAGTGACCCTGACTACGCATCGACGGGGCTCGGGTTTGATTCCCGACAGGGACGAACATTTGTGTGATGAGCATAAATGTTTGTATTTCTAGGTTTGGGTGTTTATTATATATATATATATATATATATATATATATATATATATATATATATATATATATATATGTATGTATCTATATATGTATATCTATGTATTAGTATCGTTGACTACCATCCATATCCCAATTAATAATTTGCTTATTTTGGGGTTAAATCAATTCGTGTAATTTGTCAGAGGAATATTTATGTTTATGATATAAAAACTAGAAATCGCCTTCTCGTTAAAATTCAATGATAATCCTATTAAAGTTGAATCTCAAATATCTATTATACAAAATATGACTATGACTATTTGACCACAAACTAAACAATAAAACCTTCAAGTTTATCAAAACACTAACTATAAACAAATTTGTATATACTTGTGTGTCTCAAACGCATAGTAGTGCGTGTATGTTTTCTTTATAATTATGTTAATTTTAACGCTTATTATATTAAACTATGAATTTTATGCACTTTTTCTTCAAATAAACTTCAACTGTTCCATATTTCATGTTCCTCAGCCACAATTTTCGTAAAGAGGGGTAAAGTTTATGCTTCATGTATTTGTATGTAGATTTCTGGATTTTGAATTCGACAGCCTCTGAAAGATGTAAAAAAATAATCAGAAATTTGACAAACCAATTCTGTTATGCCATTGATCTCTAATCTCTTATATTATACCTAATTTCATCGGAATGTAATTTTTATGCCAATAACATGAAAGGATAACGTGGATTTCCATACATTTCACCACTATCCCTCGTGTTGGTCCGGGCTCCTTTAAAAAATAAACCAACAGCCGTTCTGCCAGGCAGGTCGTAAAAAGCGACCCATTGACCCGGTTTGAAGGGTAAGGTAGCCGCTAGACTTAGAATGTGGCATTGCCACTGTACACGTATAGCAACGCACCATTAATATCTTTGGTGTCTATAGGCGATGGTTTCTTCTTCCATCAGGAGAGCCATCTTGTTTGTTTTCTAATTATATTGTTACGAATAATCTAGAAGCGTGTAGAATTGGAGCGCGCGCGCGCTAATCATCTAGAAATAAAAGAAAGAGATAGCTACTCCTATTGACAACTAAATAGGTGACCGGGGCTATGCCATAATGGACTTTGTGGGATATGGCATAAGGTTGAAAGTAGCGTGTACTAGGTTTTATGACTCATAACATGTTTACGATAAGAAGTGATTCATTGTTTCCCGATACATTTAGATTTTTCTGGATCCAGCTAGGGCTTTCCCCTGCCTATAAATACAGAGATGTTGACAAACACAAGGCAGTTTTTATCAAGCGATCAAGAACGATACATCAAGTGACCAAGTGCGAAGCGAGAAGTATTCTATTGTGTAGTGTTCTAAGTTCAGTGATAGTACAGCAAGTGACTATTGTGTAAAGGGTATTTTAGTATTACGTTGTGTTGAGTTGTGTAAATACACGGATTTAATATAAGTGGTGTTTTCCTACAATTGCGAACCCGAGTACGTAACAACTGGTGTCGAAAGTGAAATTGTGTTAAAAAATGCCACTTATTCCGAAGGATGGTGTTACCACCAGGTCTCAAGCAGAGCCACAGAGGGCGTCAGAGGACACCGAGACGCGTGCAGGTGAGGAACCTGCTGGTGTTGCCAGCACGTCATTGTCATCAAGCACAGCGCCTACTGATCTTTCTGTCATGCTGGCAGCTATACAACAACAACAACTTCAACTACAACAGCACCTACAGGAACAGCAACAACAACAGCTTCAACAACTTCAGCAGCATCAACAGCTACAGGAACAGAAACAACTAACGCTTCAGGAACAACAACAAGAAAAGCTACGTGAACAACTACACGAGCAACAGCAACAGCTCAAGGAACATTTATCTGGTTTTGACGATAAATTGACTGTTATTTTGGCGCAGCAAGACCAGTTAAAAAGCGATGTGGGCCTCGTCAAGCGCGACATGAAGGGTGTTGAGAAGAGGGTTGACCACTTGGAGGCCAGCTGCGACAAAATAAGTGAAAACATGGACCAACTGGAAAGGGAGGTCATGAAAATGAAGATCACGGGAGTTAAGTCGGGTGCTGCCATTACAAGCTGCTCTCACCAGGTGGGTCCTCGGGTAAAGGTACCCACTTATGATGGTCTTACATCATGGAGTGCGTACCGCACTTAGTTTGAAATAGCAGCGAAGGCCAGTGGTTGGACAGATGAACATTGCCTAACAGCTCTGAGCACGGCATTACGGAGACAGGCGCTCTCTGTGCTAGATGCAATGCCTAAACAGTATCAGTTTGCTGATTTGATGGAGGCATTGGAAGCTCGCTACGGTGAGCGTCACTTGGAGCATGTGTTCCGTGCCCAATTAAAGGACCGTGTACAGAGGAGCGGCGAGGGACTTCAACAATGGGCCGTGGAAATTGAGAAGCTTGTAAGGAAGACGTATCCTTCAGCCGACGTTAACACAGTGAATAACACCATCGTCCAAGCGTTTATTGATGGAATTAGAGACCTGGAAGTGCGTGCTGCTGTTCGCCTTCAGCACCACGTGACAATGAAGGAGGCTTTGGCTCATGCGCTGGAGGTAGAAGCTGTTCGCCATGAACTTCGAGCACATAAAGTACGTGAGGTTACGGAAGTTGTGGCTCAAACAACGGAAGTGAAACCTAGAAGACTGGGCCCCATGTGTTATGCCTGCGGCAAACGTGGGCACATTAGAGTCAACTGCCCCACCAAACCAACGGGTGCAGTTAATTGGCGACAGCAAGCGGCCGGAAGCTCAGCAGCTGAAGAGAGCAGGCAGGTCAACCAGCCTGTTAATCCAGCCCAGGGAAACGAGTAACAGCCAGGATCAAGGGGCGGGTGCTGGCTGATCGAAAAACAGCCCCAAAAGTTGTCATATCCCAGGTGTGCGACGGCAACAGTTTATCCATTAAAGGACTGATTAATGG
The DNA here is from genome assembly GCA_036924255.1 of Apodemia mormo. Lineage (NCBI taxonomy): Eukaryota > Metazoa > Arthropoda > Insecta > Lepidoptera > Riodinidae > Apodemia > Apodemia mormo. Next base: position 9,163,467 of record JAUPFN010000028.1, read on the forward strand.
CAAGAACTGCAGCTTAACGCTGGACACTGGAGCTACACGAACTGTGGTGCAACCAGAAGTAGCTGACAATGGCAACCTGAGATTGAGGAATTTCGGGAAAAGCAAGCTTCTGTCTGTCACAGGTCAGCCAATACCCGTCTTCGGTGAAGCATCTGTAGTGATGCAAATAGGCGACGAGTATTACACTCACGACGTCGTAGTGGCCGATATTATGGATGACTGTGTACTTGGTTTAGACTTCATCAAGAAGAATGCCTGTAAGATTGATTGCAAAACAGGAGTTCTCGTATGTGGGCTAGTAGAAATTTTCATGGATGGGGGATCAAAAGGAAAGGTAACAGTGGCTAGAAGAACCATCTTACCTTCAAGATCGAAGACATTGGTACGCGTGAATTTACCAACCAGTTACAAGGGCCGGGGTAATAGGAGTGTGTTAATTGAAGACAATGGAGCAATTCCACACTGTATTACAGGCCGGAGTTTGGTTTGTGACAAGGGCTTGGCAGCGGTGCAGGTAGTCAACTTGAGTGACAGTGATGTGGTGCTTAAAGCAGGTGATGTTGTAGGACAAAGTGATGAAGTTATGACGTTAAGAAAACTGACATCGACAGGAAGTACAGCATCAAGAGACGTACCACAGGAACTCAAGGATTTGGTGAACAAGTGCAGCTACCTTACCGCGTCACAACGGCAGCAGGCTAAGGATCTACTTTCACGCTATGCCAACATTTTCTCTAAGACTGATAGAGATATAGGCAGAACATCTATAGTCAAACATAAGATTGACACTGGAAACGCGCAGCCTATAAAGCAGAAAGCTAGACGTGTCCCAATAGCCAAAGAAAAGGAGGTACAGGAGATGATAGATGAAATGAGAAGGAACGGAGTTATAGAGCAATCTTCTAGTCCATGGTGCTCTCCTGTAGTGTTGGTCAAGAAGAAAGACGGGTCTACACGTTTCTGCATCGACTATCGTCGGCTCAATAAAGTCACCAAAAAAGACAGCTACCCATTGCCCCGAATAGATGACACTTTGGACACTCTGGCAGGCATGTCTTGGTTCTCAACTTTAGATTTAAAATCTGGGTACTGGCAGGTTGAACTTAGCCCTAATGACAAAGAGAAGACAGCATTCTCCACAGGACAAGGATTATGGCAATTTAAAGTGATGCCGTTTGGATTATGCAATGCACCGGCGACTTTTGAAAGATTAATGGAAGTAATGATGTTCGGGACGAACATAACTAAGAGAGGGGTAGTGTTACGAATAATCTAGAAGCGTGTAGAATTGGAGCGCGCGCGCGCTAATCATCTAGAAATAAAATAAAGAGATAGCTACTCCTATTGACAAACAAATAGGTGACCGGGGCTATGCCATAATGGACTTTTTGGGATATGGCATAAGGTTGAAAGTAGCGTGTACTAGGTTTTATGACTCATAACATGTTTACGATGAGAAGTGATTCATTGTTTCCCGATACATTTAGATTTTTCTGGATCCAGCTAGGGCTTTCCCCTGCCTATAAATACAGAGATGTTGACAAACACAAGGCAGTTTTTATCAAACGATCGAGAACGATACATCAAGTGACCAAGTGCGAAGCGAGAAGTATTCTATTGTGTAGTGTTCTAAGTTCAGTGATAGTACAGCAAGTGACTATTGTGTAAAGGGTATTTTAGTATTACGTTGTGTTGTGTTGTGTAAATACACGGATTTAATATAAGTGGTGTTTTCCTACAATTGCGAACCCGAGTACGTAACAATATAAAACAAAATTCATGCATTTACAGATATTACCTACAACAATTTTAATAAATAAGTAGTATTTTACAATTGGAACTTAATAGTAGAATATACACAATAAATGAGTTTAAGAAACATATTATTAAATATCAACATGTACTATGCGTTCCAAATAAGAATAGAATCACACTTGTCAAGTGTGAAATTAGTGATATGTCAACAAAAAAATATTCGTTTTAAAAAACAGGGCTAATTTTTTAAAGACCAATTAACAATCATATTCATAGATATAATAACAATATTAGTGTCTATATCACACTACATATAAGTGTACATGATATTAAATAAATAAATATTCATGGGACAAATAACACTTACTGATCTAACACCAAAGAAAGCAAATTATTTGCTTGTGTTATGTGTGTTAGTCAAACAATTCATAGAAATACATAAATAAATACTAGAATATATTTAATAAACACCCAAACCTGGAAATACAAACATATATGCTCATCACATAAATGCTTGTCCTTGTCGGGGATCAAACCCAAGCCCCGTCGATTTTTTAGTCAGGGTCGAAAACCACTCGACCAATGGGGCAGTCGCATACATATTTAAATAATGTAATTATAAACATAATTCGAAACACGTAAATAATTTTGTAAATGTAAAATTGTTTGTAATATAAGTATAAAGCGAAAAAATACTGATCAAGTGTTACAAAACTTTCAAACAATAAAAAGTAATAGTCAAGGTGATTGATATCAAGCCCGTCAGCCTCCGCAAAACTTAACCACCAGTATTCATAATGGTGTTGATACTGTTGACCTTTGCTTGTTTTGCACGAACAGCTTGGCAAAAGACGATTCATTTTTTAAGTAAAATAATTTATACAAAGGAGTAAAATACGTACTTGCTAAGGAGCCTACTGTGGACGAAAGTCGTTGACTAAATACTTGCGCGGCATATTTAACTTTCATTTTGGGAATTTTATCACGGAATACATGTGCCTCAGTTAATTTGTTACAAATTCAAATTTCATGTTCTCCATCGTCCTCCTTCAATAATAATTCAATATGCTCCCATTTTGCCATTTTCTCAACGTCATCTTGAGTAAATTTTAAAGATTTCGTGAGCGAGTTGTTTCTGATCCCTTTTAGTAAATGCAGTGTCATAGAGAGGGAAAAATTTTACAGAATCAAACTTAATTGTAGTTGTTTTGTATTCTTTCCCTTCTCTTAAATATTTTAATTTGGTATCGTGTTTAAAACTATTTAATACCACTGTATTAACAGGTAATTGATCGCACACTGTTGCGACAATCTTCAACCCTGTTGAGTTTAATTTAATAATTATGTTTTTTATTACAATATACTTATTTGTTGTGCGTTGACAAAACGTAAACATTACGGGTTGCTTGTATTTGGCTCTTATGCCTTTGATCATAAAAACAAGAGCATGATCCGCAAGTTGTGCCATTATTGTTTCATTGTCTGAAAAACCTGAAATTTCTCCTGTAAATTATAATATACGTCTGGTAAAAGGGCTAGCTCGCCGAACATTAATATACAAAGCCGTTTCTCTACTGATAAGCCCTTTACTGATTCGTTTGAGTTTTAAATATGTTTTCATTAAAGCCTGGCTGTATATTCACAAAACTCAATAATTTCTGCAAAGTACTTCGGGATGGTAACTCAAATATGCTCCGTAAAAATTTGTATGCCTTAGGGCTTTGCTTTAGTATGGATTATGACATTTTTTTTTCATTCAAAATGTATCTCTGCCCCTTAGGCTTTCTTTGTTTTTTCATTTGTAAATTTATGAAAGTTGTTGCCATCTCTGGCAATTCATTAACCATATTTAAGTACATTTTAGAATATGATATTTTGCATTTGGTTTTTAAATTTTTTTAATTTGCGACAGTCTAGGCATTTTTGTTTTAGCTGCTTTCAGTTGACGAAAAATGATTCTTATTAATTTTTTTTATTTAGGACCTGGAATCATAGAGAAGGATTAATATTCCTATTTAAAGTTCATCATAGTTTAAGAAATCATTAAAAATCTGATTAAACATGGCGGCAAGTGCCTCTCATCGAGTAGTGACTGTATACTTATATAAAATTAGCATTATAACTGTATAATATTTTATAAAACAATAGTATTATAACTATATACTATTTTTATATACTATTAGCTGTTTTCCGCGACTTTGTTTACGTAATCCACACATATTACTTCCTTTTACTAAGTCGTGTAAAAAAGCCTATGTGATGATGAACTCTGTGATGATGTGGCTTTGTGAGGGTTCACGAATGTTTAAAATTGGTTGTTTACGAATAACCAAATATTACTTTTTTACAATATTAAAGTAGAAGTATACAGAGGATAGCAAACAAACAAAATGCTGATGTAAAGAATATAAAATAAAGCTATCACCTGATACCTGACCTTTCGGACATAAATGGTCCATTGACAACCGTGTGACTAATGTAATGCCACATGCATTTGTTTATCTAACTTTAATTCAACTATATTATATATAATGTAAACTTTGCTTTTGCTGATCTTTTTCTATAAAATTGGTTCACAACTAATCCAGGGACTAAATCCTAGTCAGTGTGGTACTAAGCGAGTTTAAAAACACAAAATATATTTAAAATTAACTTTTAATATGTACCTATAGTAGATAATAATTAAATAATTGTAACATTACCTAAGTTCAGTGTAGGTACTCAATTTTAAGTAACTCTTTTATTAAGAATAAAGTATTTTTTTAAATGGTTATTACACAGCTTGAAATTTTATAAATTTAATCTGTTGATTTATTAGTATCAACTTCATTTAGAACCACTGACTTCCACTTTTCAAATCGTTCCGCTTGTGTAGTTAGATTTGGAAAATTGGGTAATTATCCTAAAAAAAAATCAATTCGTTATAATTCTTGCAAGGCATTATTTTAATGATAAAAGCGCAATGAATGGACTTTTTATTATATTTGCAAATTGTTGTAACAATTAGGTGTTCTCTGAAACTAAGCTTTCCTTTTAATGTGTCTTTAATTTTTTTTATAAGATAGTCCCAAAAAAAATTCAATTCATTATAATTTTTGCAAGGTATTATTTTAATGATAAAAGCGCAATGGACTTTTTATTATATTTGCAAATTGTTGTACCAATTAGCGTTAATGTTATATTGTTGTACCAATTGTTGTACCAATTAGTGTTTTACCGCCCCGTTGGTCGAGTGGTTAGAGACCCTGACTACGCAATCAACGAGGCTCGGGTTCGATCCCCGACGGGGACAAGCATTTGTGTGATGAGCATAAATGTTTGTATTTCCGGGTTTGGGTGTTCATTATATATATTCTAGTATTTATATATGTATTTCTATGTATTAGTATCGTTGACTAACACCCATAACACAAGCAAATAATTTGCTTACTTTGGGGTTAGATCAGTAAGTGTAATTTGTCCCGTGAATTATTATTATTATTATTATTATTATTAATTAGGTGTTCTCTGAAACTAAGCTTTCCTTTTAATGTTTGTTTAATTTTTTTTATATCATAAGATAGCAAACAAGCAGATGGGTCTCCTGATGGAAAGAGTCAACCATCGCCTATAGACTCCAAAGGTGTTAATGGTGCGTTGCTATCTAGTGGCGAGGTACTAATGCCACATGCATAAGTTTACCGGCTACCTTACCTTTCAAACCGGAACACGAAGGTGGCAAGCACTGACACTATTGCGGCAGGAATAGGTAAGGCGGTGGTACCAGACCCGGGCGAGACAATGCAGAACTCTACCACCAAAGGTTTGGTCCGGTCCGGGTCCGGTTTGAAAGGTAAGGTAGCCGGTAAACTTAGTAGTCACGATGGTAGTGACCCGCATAGCCAATCGGTCGCCTTTTACTACCTGCCTGGCTGAACGGCAGTTGGCTAATTCTCTAAATGTTAAATTTAGTGAAGTACCACAATAATATAAAGATAGAAAATCTAGACATAACTGGTATCTTAGTTTTTTTATTATAAATATTTTATGGCTTTAAATTTTATTTTTTTATTTTTAGCGTAGGTGCTGGTCACTGTCGTGTTTCGGTTTGGAGGGTAAGATAGCCGGTAAACATAAGCATGTGGCATTAGACCTCACCACAAGATAGCAACGCACCATTAACATCTTTAGTGTCTATAGGCGATGGTTGACTCTTTCCATCAGGAGACCCATCTGCTTGTTTGCTATCTTATAATATAAAAACAATAGTATAAATATTTTATGGCTTTAAAATAAACTCTAGTAGTAGCCATAATATCCACTTCATTTTCAAATTTCCATATACATAAATCCATAACTTATTGAAATTTAGTACAATATTTTAATTTTCATAAAATATTTGAAAAAGTATTATAAACTAAATTTTATTAAACACAAAACATTCTTAGCAAAGAAATTCAAGCTGAGTAAGATTTGCTTAATATATAATAACTCATTATTACAATATAAAAACCAGCCCAAAAAGATTAAGTTAAAAACCAGAAATTATTTAAAAGTAACAGTAAATTTTTAACAAGAAGTGATTACTTGGTAAATATGTTACATGACTATTAGAAACATAGATAAAATTAAGCAAATCAAGCATTCAACCAAAGGAACCCTATATAAAAGACCATTTCTGGCAAGCAACGGTCTCTCATATAAGATTTGGGTAAGATAACATTTATGCATTCTGCATGCCAACTGCTTTGTACATTTTAATATGCAAAACAAAGAGTAGTAAGGAAGGGCATCTAATTGATGAAATTAATTTAGTATTTTTAAATTTAATAAGTTCTTTCTTTGTGAGAGATTTCTCACATACAAATTTTTTTCAAGTACACATTGACTTGGCTTTTTTCAATATATTTTTATAATAATGCACTATTTCAGATATGCTGAAAGAAAAGGATAACTAATAAAATGTAAAAAGTTTCTCACACAATACTCACCCATAATTTTTAAATAATATTGTTGTCACCTTTAAGAATTGAGATGCTGACGGATCAAAGTAGCTTTCCAATTGCCACTTCTATTGAAAAGCTCTGGTTTCCAAACACGAACACACAAACTGTAAGAGGTCAGTATGTAAGAAAGTGTGCGCAGGACTTAGAAAAATTTTGATGGTAAATTTCAACCCTATATAACACCACTTTTTTGTTGCACCAATTGATGGAGAGGTTAAGGGCCACCAACTTTTGTCAAGGTAACTTCGCTCTGAGCTCATTCACCGTGGAGTTGGGGATGAAAACTGAAATCCATTACAAAGGCATCTGCGACTTACAAAAATTTCAAATGGAAATTTTCGACCCTATATAACACCTCTTTTTTCTTTCACCATGGGCAAGCAACAAAAATAGTGCAAAATAATTTAAGATTAATATTTGAAGTATTTGCATACATTTTGAGGTTAAGTTTGGGTAGTTTTTAGCCTATAACATTTTTTATAAGCATTTCCGTAGGGGGGAGTTTTACTGGAAGGGAGTCCCCAAGCTCTTCATCCCCCCGCCACCCCTCAACCCCAAATTCGTGCGGCCCGTTTCTAATGCAATCCTCTGACGCCTTTGTAATAGATCTCGGTTTTCATCCCGCAACTCCGCGGGGAATGAGCTCAGAGAAAAGCGACCTTAACAAAAGTTGGTGTCCCTTGCCCCCTCCATCCAATGGTTCAACAAAAAAGGGGTGTTAAATAAGGTTGAAATTTACGATCGCAATTTTTCTAAATCCTGCGCATCTTTCCTACACACAGACCAATACATTGCAGATACCTTTGGTGTTGCATCCAAAATAACAGCAATATCTTCGCCAACCGGCAACCCCTTTTTTTTCTCTCCATGATAAAATAAATCGAAGTCAAAAAATCTACTTTAATACCTACCTATATTGTTAATTTGCTTAAATTTAACAATTAATAATAACACTTATAATTAAATGAAGCTAACGATAAGTAAAGCTTAAATGCGATCTTTAGAACACAATATTAAACAAAAGAATAGTAATTAGCAGTAATTAAATTCTCATTTACGAAATTTTAAATTTTTTTTTTTCTTTTTGGCATGGGCGTTAAGCAACTGCCATGATCAAGTAAAACGAGGAAACATATTTTAGACAATAAACTAGGATTTGGAATTTGGATTGACAGGAAAATAGAGGATCAGAAAGTAATCAAAATAACATAGATACTAAAATTATAAATTATTTACAACAATAATATTTAAATAAATATATACAGAGATAATACTTAGTTATTTGTATAATATTTACAAGTGGGTTAATATTAATTTGGTATTAGATACTAAATGTATCTAACTACGCTTAAATATTAATATTATTTTCTTGAATGAATAATGAAAGAATATTATACATACAAGGGTTTAATAACAGGGTTAGAATGGATGTAGGTAAAGGAATGTCATTAGAATATAGATTGTTATATAATGATGAATGATTGTATTTAGGACAAGCAAAAAATATATGATTAAGATCTCCAATATCAGTGCCACACTCACAAACATTGCTATCTTTGATGTGTAGCTTGAAGAGGTGTTCAGGAGAATTAGTGTGACCAAGCCTCATTCTGGTGATAACAGATGTTGACAACTTATTTAATTTCACTACAGAAAACCAAGGTTTAGAAGGTATCAATGGTTGTAATTGGGAATAGGTTTTGCCTTTCACCAATGTACCAGTATCCCAGACACTTTGCCATGACTGCTTAAGATGGAGTTTAGGGAGAGCAGCTAGATCATGGCAATAATTAATGTAGGGGTATAAATCACCACACTGAACTGCCTCTTTAGCACATCGATCAGCTCGCTCATTTCCAGTGATATTACAATGGCTTGGAACCCAGGCAAAGTAAATAATATGATTATATTTAAAAGTACATTTGTATAAAAGATTTCTTAAGTCTAAAATAATAGGAGGAATAAATTTGGATTTTAAAGGGAACTTTTGCAAACAACGTAGAGCACTCAGTGAATCAGTCAGAATCATACACTTGGGTAGTTTCATAATGTGTATGTATTCTACAGCTTTATAAAGTCCATAACATTCAACTGTAAATACAGATGCTTCCGGTGGAAATTTGATTTTTTGAACAATATTGTACTGTTTATGGTATACACCTATTCCAACATTACTATTATTTTTGGATGCATCAGTAAAAATCAAATGAAAATCTTGCCATTTTTCATTGATAATATTGTTAAAATATTGATTGGCATACAAAGATTGTTTATCTATACCTAAATTTACTACAACAGGCTGCAGAGTTAATGATTCATAATTGTGTTTATATAAGGGATTTATAGGGGATGTAAAAGTAAAAGGCTTAAGGCTGTGATATTTCATATAGCTGTATACAAAGGCTGGGATTGTTTTGTGTTTCCAATACTTATCTGACATTAAATCACTAAGACTAGAGAGCTTTGTAAGCAGAGGGTGATTTTGTGATTCCAAAGTGCGAAGGAAAAACCTGTCAGATAGATATATACGTCGTAAATGTAATGGAGGTTCAGCACATTCTACTTGTAGGGCAGAAACAGGGCTGGATTTCATTGCTCCTAGAACAATTCGTAATGCTTTAATTTGAACAGAGTCAATTTTCTTTAGACCAATCTTACTACATGGTTCTAGTAAAAACATTCCATAATCCAATAAACTTCTTATTAATGCATTATACACAAGTTTTAATGTAGATGTGTGTGCACCCCACCAAAACCCCAGAAACACATCTCATTAAATTGATATTACGTTCACACTTTGCTGCTATATACTCACAATGATCTAGTCCTTGGAGTTTATTATCTAGTATTATACCTAAGAATTTTGTTTTCGATTTGACAGGAATTGAACTATTTTTGTAAGTAATATTTATAGGGGCTGGAAATTTTGTGCGAGAAAATAAAACTATGGAACTTTTAGAAACATAAATATCAAGACCATTGTTATTAAGCCAAGTCTGTAGGGATAGAATAGACATGGAAAGATTATCACAAGCCATCTGTATAGATTTGTCAGTTGAGTATAAAAGGAGGTCATCAGCATACTGAAGAACATTTACATTGCTAGTTGCTACAGTTTCTATATCATATGAGTATATGTTGTAAAGGATTGGACTTAAAACAGAACCTTGTGGAAGACCTTTATATAGTTGTCTTTTTAAATTATTAGGGTCATTTGCTAAATTAATAGTTCTATTGTATACAATATTCATAATAACATTAATTAAATAAAATGGTATGTTTAATTTCACTAGCTTATTTTTCAGAATTGATAGAATTACATTATCATATGCTGAGGATATATCTAAAAAAGCTGCTCAAACAGATTTGTTATGAGTAAAAGCTAATCTAATATCAGTTATAAGTAAGCTAATATTATCTATGGTGCTCTTTCCTCTCCTAAAACCATACTGACTTTGACTTAATAAATTTCTGCTTTCAATAAACCATTCTAAGCGAAGTTTGACAAGGTGCTCTAGAATTTTCAACATAACTGATGAAAGCACAATGGGTCTGTATGAAAAAGGGTCAGAAGGGTTTTTATCAGGTTTAAGGATAGGGATAACAGAATGTGACTTCCATGTCTGAGGTATATTACCTGTAGAAACAAGGGAGTTCATAACCTTTAATAAGTATGATAGAGATTTATCAGTCATGTTATTTAAAAATGAGTAGTTAATATTATCCCATCCAGGAGTAGTCTTTAACATTTTGAAGGATACCTTTAAGCTCAAATAACGTAAAAGGGGAAAAATTGTCTGAAGAAGAAGTAGAAGGAAGAGAAAGGATACATTCTGGTACTGTAGGTGGAGCAAGATGATCTATCAGCTGATTTATTAACAATGGACACATTTCATTATTATTAGAAACCTTATATGCAGATCTAAATTTTCTTATGTTTAACCATACACTTGAAGGTTTTGTTTGGGGTGATAAGGAAGAGCAGAATTTCTTCCAACCTTCAGCTTTTTTCTTTTTTAATAATCGACGAGTAGTTTTTATAATATTAGTGAGAATATTAAAATTTTCTGTAGTTGTATACTGACAATAAAATTTTTCAGCAGCTTTCCTTTCCTTAATAGCGTCTGAGCACTCTTTGTCCCACCAAGGTGGCATATTTATTTTCTTAGTTAATTGTTTTTTAATGGGAAAAGTGTTTTCAGTTGATTTTATAATTAATTGAGTAAAGGCTTCTGCACAAGAAGAGTCATTATATGAGGAAATGTTAGGCAAAACATTAACACCAACTTCCATCAAATTATTAAACTTGTGCCAATCCGGGTTATGCAAATTATATTTGAAATATGATGTAGATTTAGGTGAAGTTTTATGATATGCAGAAGGGAAATTTATTATTATGGGGAAGTGATCACTTCCAAACGTAAATGTGAGTGTGTACCATGTCAAAGAAGGTGCTAAATTGGGACTGCAAATGGACAGGTCTATAGCGCTTTTGCCTTCGGAGGGTTTTGTGCGACGAGTGGGAGAACCGTTGTTTAAAATACATAAATTTAATTCTTCAATGACTTTCAAAAGTTCTTCACCATAATAATTACTGGAGGAACAACCCCAGGCTTGATGATGAGAATTAAAATCACCTAACACAATAAAGGGTTTAGGTAGTATGGCTAATAGGTTATTAAGTTCTGTCAAAATATTCAAATTTGGATGTGGAATATAAAGTGACACGAAACAAATATTATTTACATTAACAGCTAATATAGACATATTTACAGTATGTACAGGAAGATTAACAATGGAAAAATTATATCCTTTTTTGATCATGATGGCTACACCTCCATAACCATCAGATCTATCTTCTCGGATACTAGTGTATCCAGAGAATTTAAAAGTACAACTTGGTCTTAACCAAGTTTCTGAAAGACCCACTAAAAATGGCTCATATTTATTTAATAAGTGAATTAATTCACTTTTCTTGTTGGTGATGCTCTGCGAGTTCCATTGAAGAATTTTGGCTTGACTGTCCATGATCACCATTAAATTTAGAATAATTAATTAAACTTTCTGTCATTAAAGCAGCGTTGGACGGTGTTATTACTTCGGACTGAGATAAAAATTTAATAAAAGATTAATCATGCCTATTGAGGCTGATTCTTGATTATTGTTATTATTTTTTGTCAACAAAGTACCATTTTCTCTAGAATTAGTGGAATTATATTCATTAATAACTGAATTTTGGAAATCATAGTCATAACTCTTACTGACTTTTGTATGGGGTTTAGGTTTCTGAAATATTGTTTTTTTGTATGACCTATGGGATTGTTCTTGCGAATCTAAGTTTTTTTTCAAAAGTGGATGAAGAGCAGTTTTAATAGGTGTTGAGATGGCATCAGCATATGATTTGGAGACCGGGGGATAATTTTTTGATGCCTCGGCATAAGAGACACAGTTTTGAGCCATAAACATTTTAATGTTTTTTTGTCTTAAATGTTCTGGGCATGATTTGCTAGTGGCAAAGTGAGATCCCTTACATAAACAACAATTAACATTGAAATCAGCCTCGCTAGTACAAGAGTCTCCACAATGATCCTTTCCACATTTAAAGCATCTTGGGTTGGATCTGCAAGTTATTTTAGTATGACCGTACCTACAGCATTTATAGCATTGTATAGTAGGGTAAATGTATAAATCTACTGGGAGAGCATTATAACAAACGTAGACACGTTTCGGTAAAGTCTGTCCATTAAAAGTTACGACAACTGTCTCTGTTGGTTTCCAGGTAGTGTTATCATTAATAGTTATTTTATGGTTTATTCTTCTAACCTTTATTATTTTTCCACAACCAATGGGAACCTTAACATTATTAGCAATGTCCTCAGGTGACCAGTCTGAGGGAACACCTCTAATTACGCCTACTCGTGAAACGTTAAATGATGGGATAAAAGCTTTGAAGTTTTTATTTGAGAGATTAGGGTCATTAATAAAGTGGTTTGCGTCATTGTGGTCCGAAAATAATAGAGATAATCGGTTGCGTCCAATTTTCTTGAGGCTACCATCAATTATATTTTTAAAAGTATTATTTTTAAGGAATCGCCCAAACGAGACTGGATGTAGAGTAACATTATCAGTCGGAGATGTAACAACTCTTTGGACATGAATAACGTAAGGTCCAAGGTCTGTAGATTCATACTGTGTGCGGTAGTTAATATAATCTTTAGGTTTTTGGGGTTCCTTACTATTTGTTAGGGGGTTTGACAAATCTTTCATTGTAACTTTATCATTTACATTATTATCACCAGTAATAAATGAGGCGCCCGAAGCATTATTTATATCTGAGATTTCAGAAACAGAGTGAGAGCACTGACAGTCAGTAGATTTCAATTCATTGTTGCGCTTTTTGCGCCGTTTATTGCAGTGTTTGCATATTTTATTAGATGTATGAGATCTTTTCCTGTTAGTTGTTTGAGTTGAAGAAAGCGAAGTATCTGTATCGACACTACTCTCATCTATAGTAACATAGTGCGCTACCTGGAGAGGTCCACCTCCAGGATCGTCAGGGGGTTTGTTCATTTTAAAAAGTGAAAAGGAGACTTACCTACTTTAAACTGATAGTAAAACTAATGATATTTACATAAAATTAAATATTTACACAAATAAAACTAATATCGATCCTCTGTTTCGCTAAATAATAATATAAAAAGTCGCAGAACCAAAAATGACGTCCGCCAAATTTTATGTTTCCCGCGCTTTTCGAAATTTTAAATTTTTTTTTTTTTTTTTCTTTCTGGCATGGGCGTTAAGCAACTGCCATGATCAAGTAAAACGAGGAAACATATTTTAGACAATAAACTAGGATTTGGGATTTGGATTGACAGGAAAATAGAGGATCAGAAAGTAATCAATATAACATAGATACTAAAATTATAAATTATTTACAACAATAATATTTAAATAAATATATACAGAGATAATACTTAGTTATTTGTATAATATTTACAAGTGGGTTAATATTAATTTGGTATTAGATACTAAATGTATCTAACTACGCTTAAATATTAATATTATTTTCTTGAATGAAAATTTTAAATTAACTTTTAATAATGGCGTAATTCTACCAGCGCGACCACCATTTGATGAGGGAATCTACCAAAAACACTGCTAAAATCTACTAAATTCTTCTAGGTTGCATTTTTCAAATGCAATTATTTTTAGAATAATATTTAAGCCGAATTGGGTAGATACCATTTGTTGATTTATTAATGAACCCTACATATAATCAATCATTTATGATTAACATCCATACCAGTTTATATATATACTCTATGATTAACATTTTTGAAAATAATAAGTTATTTCTCACCCTACACGATAGGTTTGAGTGTATCTTCTTTTCATTTAAATTACAAAAACGTATGATTTCGAGAAAGCAAACAACACAAATGAACGAAAACGATTAAATAAAACTATGTCGTCTAATGTCTATTGTTATAGAGGCAAGATAAAAGTGATCTAAGTTGAAAGACCTATTTTATAAAAATAGTCTTTATATTATGTTTGCACGATATCTTTTATTTTTCTACAACCGGGTGCGAAACTGTAAAAGTAATGTTATACTAGTAATTATTACAATACAATTAATAATCATGAATGAGTATACTAGATGAATATGCACTTACATGATTTATGTACATCTAAGCATACACATATTATATACAACACAAGAAAATACGATGTGAATAAATACAAACTTGCATATACTATGCAATAAATTCAGAAAACCATTCAAATTAAAAATATAGTAAAGAAAATTTAATAACACATCTAGATTGATGATGTGTATTCCATTTGCACCCTCCTTTCTGTAGCTTATACACTTCTACTAAAAAAACTGTTAAAGTGATCGGTAATAGTTGTGTAACAGGAATGTACTATCTTTTTTATTAAATGTACTATCTTATTTATTCATTTTTCGCAACTGGTTACGAATCTCAGTTGCGATGGCAGCCGGAGGAGATAAATTCGCGTCCACGAATTATCGCGCGGTGCGAACGGCGACGCTTCTAGCAACGAGCATGCTTAGTACATTCCTATACAATTGTTTTCGTCATAAGACGCGGTCACGTTTCACACCGCGTGTAAATAAGCGGGCTTAAAAATGCGTTTCGCAAATGTATTACCATATATTTTTCGTAATAATCTCATGTCGACCAAGTTAGTTCTCCTTTCATGCCCTGATTTACCCAACTTTCACCTCTATATAACAAATTAATAAGTACATTTATTATTTAAAAGCCGTGTCTAATTACGCATTTGTGATACACATTACACATTAGACAACACAGTTTTATTTAGTTGTTTTCGTTCATTTGTACTGTTTGCTTTCGCGAAATCATACGTTTTTGTAATTTAAAATACGATCGAAAAGATACTAAAGATAAAGATCCGATTAGGTACAGTAAATACCTTATCGGATCCCATAATGTGATTTAGTCTTTTGTTTTGGTATTTGGTAATCTGCACGATAGGTTTGATCGTATCTTTTCGATCGTATTTTAAATTACAAAAACGTATGATTTCGCGAAAGCAAACAGTACAAATGAACGAAAACGACTAAATAAAACTGTGTTGTCTAAGGTGTAATGTGTATCACTATAGGGGCAAGTTAAAAATGATCTAAGTAGAAAGACCTATTTACTAAATAATAATTATTTACGGCTAAAACTCATGTATAAATCGGTATAGGTTCCGACTAGTTTCGGACCTATATGAGGTCCTTCCTCAGGGCGATTGCGACGCTGTTGCCGCGACAGCGACTAGACGCGAAAGAAGACTAGAGTTCGCGTCTAGTCGCTGTCGCGGCAACAGCGTCGCAATCGCCCTGAGGAAGGACCTCATATAGGTCCGAAACTAGTCGGAACCTATACCGATTTATACGTGAGTTTTAGCCGTAAATAATTATTATTTAGTAAATAATGTCTCACGGAAGTTTAAATAATTTTAGAAAGACCTATTTTATAAAAATACTCTTAATGTATTTGAAAATAAAGTTCAATTTGCTATATACACAATAACGTTCATTAGTCCAAATCACTTTCGTGTGTTGCCGACTGTAACATTAAAACTTTCTGGACATGGATGCTTGGTTTTGAGCGTAATATTCTTTGATAGCGAATTAAAAGTAAATACATGTACTAAATTCTACTGTGCATTTTATCATACTAGATTAACGCCTCATTTGCTTCAAATCTACTAAAAAGTAGAAATCTACTAAAAGTGGTTACGCTGATTTCTACAAACACTGGCTAAAATTCAAAGTTGCCATTTTTTGTTTTCAATTACCAATTAACGCTCAGGAAAAAACACGTTTTTAAAATGATCGATAACATAAACATACATAAAAAACATGCCACAGCCTATTTATTTTTTTACTGTAGTATTTGATTAATTATTACGTTAATTAATAATTTTATATATAAATTATGTTTTTGTAAATAACAAAAAACTGCCACTTAAAAGTAACTGGCAATTGATATGGTCTCACTAGTAGCTTTATCGGTAAAGCCACATACTCTTTGGATAAAGCAGAAATCGCATTGTTACTGCGCCACCTAAGGCGTTTTAAGTTACAATGTTTCCATTTTAGAACTTAGCTATGATTATTAGATGGTGCTTAATTTAATAAAAAAATTAAAAATTGCCGATAGTTCCGAAGTAGGAACGGCATGGTAGGAACGGCATGCACAGAACAATATAACTAACGCATGCACAAATTATAAAGTATTTTGTGGTATTTTGTACTAGTAGTCGCATGAACAAAATGTCTATAAAAATTGAGGAAGACATTGATTGCAATTCTTTCCAAATTACATCAGAATTAGTATTGAAAACAGATGTAATTGAAGTGGAGATGGATAAGGATTACGAATACGAAGAAGGTACGGTGACACTGGAAATTAAAACGGAATTAGAAAATGTAAAAAAAGGTACGTCTCTATTCGTTTGATTAGCGTTTTATTTTGAAATAGACACAAGGGTCACGTTCACAGCTTTAAAGTTAGCCCTTTAAGTGATATAGTTAATCATGTCTCCTGGCTAAGAGTAACCTAGATTGCTGATTCATTTTGATACTTCAGCTTGGTGCTGCAGCTTAGTATCAGCTTCTTCATTGTGATGTCATAGTAATCTGATTCTAATAATTTTGAGATACAAAGACATCGCTCTGCACATTCAAACTTAATTTATCACAAGAATGGTGTGATAAATGGTTCAGTTTTTGTAGACGAATGTCGTGTTGGACCGAGCGCCATTTTGCTTAATGGACTGCATGATTTCTTGCGTGATAGTAAATATAAAAATAAATACGTGTTATATAAATCTTAATAACTAAACCCTAAACATCCAATATACAAAAATATAGATCTTCAATAAACCTTTATCACCCAAATAATGTATGTCTCTGTGGGGCAATCTGCCCTGCCACTACTAGGTGTTATATTAAATTGTGTCAGTTTTTAAATTCATCCATTACAATCACAAATTATTTAACATGTGAATATTTGCTTTTTGTAATATTAGTTGGACATATAAGGGGCCATCCATTAATTATGTCACACGTTAAGGAGGTGGGAGGGGGTCAACGAAGTGTGACATTATGTAACAAGGGGTGGGGAGGGGTCCCAAATTTTGGGACATCACATTTTTAAAAAAATATAATATTTTATATGTAAATATTACATTACTTTTCAAAAGCCACCCGTATAGATAAAAATAATTGAATGAGATCATTATGCCAATGTAAATTAGTTAAATATGTGATGTCACACTAGGTGGGATTTGTGAGTCCCCACAAATGTTACAAGCTGTGACAAGGACGGGGAGGGGTCAAAAAATTATGAAATTCGTGTGATGTAATTTATGGATATCCCCTAATATACTTTGCTTAAAAAACATACCTTGTTAATAGAGTGTCTAAAGTACTCCCTAACTGAAATCTCCAAAATGACAAAGTGAAGATTTTTCTTTAATATTTAGACAACTTTGCAATAAGAAAGTAAACAAGCAGATGGGTCTCCTGATGGAAAGAGTAAACCAACGCCTATAGACACCAAAGATGTTAATAGTGCGTTGCTATCTTGTGGCGAGGTCTAATGCCACATGCATAAGTTTACCGGCTACCTTACCCTCCAAACCGGAACACGACAGTTTCTATCACTGACACATTGTGGCAGGAATAGGTAAGGCGATGGTACCAGACTCAGTCAAGCCGATGTAGAACTCTACCCCCTAGTAGTCACGATAGTAGTGACACCAATAGCCACACGGTCGCCTTTTACGACCTGCCTGGAACGACAGTTGGCCTATTCTTTAAAGAAGCCCGGGATCAACAACTTGTTTAGACAACTTCACAGTTGTAACTGTGATTGAAATAGGCATAAGAACTGCAGTTGGCCTATTCTTTAAAGGAGCCCTGATCAACAACTTGTTTAGACAACTTCACAGTTGTAACTGTGATTGAAATAGGCATAAGTTTAGTTAGTATCGGAAAATATTGCGTAATATATTTCTTATAATGCAAATCTTTTTCAGAATGGAGTATGGCTAGTGAACCTGGTCCCAGTTATCAGACAAGTGTTGTCAAGAGTGAAGATATTGAACTGACACCAGACCCAAATATATCAGGTATTGGTTATGTGCAATTAAAAAACAACGTTTATTTAAAAATAAAACTTGTTAACCCATTCATTGTGGCCCGTTTTTTTTGTTTCTTTACAGATGCAGTGGACGCCGATCGGCGCCAAGTTCTTAGTGAGTTTATTTTCATCATGAATTAGTTTTAAGAATTTCTACAAAATAGAAGTTAATTTTTACAATACCTACGAAATGCTGAGTACCATTTCTGTGAAATCATCTTTTCCTTAATTCAAATATTAATAATAAATTGCGGAAGACGACGATCGGCGTATATCAGAAATCAACAACATTGCTATTTGTGTTGCTTTTATATTTTTATATGCATACAGTTTTAAGGGTTTATGTGCATAATTTAAACAATATGGTTAAGTATATTTATGCATTGACCTGTAAGCTTATAGCGTAACTTACCTTTATATCACCATCAGTTTTATTTGTTCGATGAGTGAGAATTTTTTTTATAATTGCTAAAAAACAACAACTTTTTTCACAATCTGGCCTTAAAGCACTCATTTGGCACAAAATATGTTGCACCTTCGCTAAGACAACATATACATACATTTTAAGAATTGTAAATTTTTTTACCAAAGTTTATATAGATATTTTTTTATGTAGGTAATTATGAACCTAGAAATCGGAACTTAATGGAAATCTTTGTTATGGGAATTTCACGAGCAATGAAAACGCCGATAGGCGTCTAAAAATTTCCTTATTATGTGCGGCGGACGCCGATTGGCGCTCATTTAAAAATGACTGCCGTATCTGAGAAGAAATCGTAGTTTTGAACAGCGCAATGTATAATATAGATATATATATATATATATATATATATATATATATATATATATATAATATAAAAGTTTCTTTTTCAGAATGGAGTATGGCTAGTGAACCAGGTCCCAGCTATCAGACAAGTGTTGTCAAGAGTGAAGACCCAAATATATCAGGTATTGGTTCCGTGCAATTATTTAAAAATAAAACTTGTTAAATCAAATAAACTATGTGAAAAGTCTTAAACACAAAGTGGTTTCTTTGTGCAGAAATTGCATAAATAATTAATTAGTTTTTAGTCTTAAATAGCATGTAAATACATTACTCTCATTTCTGCATTACATTAGCTGTTATGAGACATTGCACATCCTTCTGGCAGTAATTGATTCTTACTAATCGTTGTCATAGTTCTGTCCGTTCACAGTTAGTAATGAAAACTCTGCCCGATCATAGATATTAATTGGTAGCTTGTTACGATCATACATGTGTATTTATTGATATAGACCATCCCCTTGGCTCCCTGAATACACAATAGATGGAGCCCAGGATCGATTCCCGGCAGGGGCAAACATTTGTGTTATGAACATAGATATTTGTATTTCTAAGTTTGTGTGTATTATGTTACAGTATTTACATGTGTATTTCTAAGTCTTATTGTTGTTGGCTAACGCACATGTCACAAACAAATGTCACAAACGTCCATTCATCCATCCAAACTTTCGCATTCACAATATTAATATAGATTTGTTGTCATTTTTAAAATAGTTGCTTAGGTTAAGGGCAAATTATTTAATTGTTGTACTAAACTGGAGCTTTTTATAATATGATTTATTATGATTAACAATTTCTATGGACTAAAGAAATTGTATACAATTTTCCAGCCCGAGTGTAAACTTTCTTCTGGAAATCAATAAACTCATTGTTTTTTCATTAACTAGAGCATGAGATGTATAGATAGTACGTTTTTTGCAGGTCAGTATGTGAAATTCCAAGAGATAGAAGAAAGCACTGATCAAGCAGTAGATGTAAAGACTAAAGTGGCATCTTCTAAGACACCTGTCGTTGTATTAACGAGACTTAGACATTCTCAAGTAAATTACGAGAAAAACGGGGGTGCGTTATGCTGGTGTGGTATTTGTAAGAAAGCTTTTGGCCATAAGGTTACTTTAAAGAGACACTTAGAAACTCACAGTAATAAGTCATTTGTGTGTAATGTCTGCAGTAAGGGTTTCACAACCTCAAAGAGTTTGCGTCGTCATAACTTAATTCACACTGGAGAGAAACCATTCACATGTGAATTTTGTAACATATCGTTTAGACAGAAGGGCAACTTGAAGATCCATTTAAATAAACACAGTAACATAAAACCTTTTGTGTGTAATGTCTGCAGAAAGGGTTTCACAACCTCAAGTAATTTGCGGCGTCATGAGTTAATTTGCACTGGAGAGGAACCATTTACTTGTGAGTTTTGTAAAAAATCGTTCAGACATAAGTGCCACTTGAAGTCACATTTAAATAAACACGGTAACATAAAACCCTATGTGTGTAATGTCTGCAGTAAGGGTTTCACAACCTCAAGTAATTTGCATTGTCATGAGTTAATTCACACTGGAGAGAAACCATTCACATGTGAATTTTGTAACATATCATTTAGACAGAAGGGCACCTTAAAAAGCCATTTATATATACACAGTAACATAAAACCTTTTGTGTGTAATGTCTGCAGTAAGGGTTTCACAAGCTCATTTAGTTTGCGTTGTCATAACTTAATTCACACTGGAAAGAAACCATTTACATGTGAATTTTGTAACATATCGTTTACACAGAAGGGCACCTTGAAGATCCATTTAAATAAACACAGTAACATAAATCCCTATGTGTGCAATGTCTGCAGTAAGGGTTTCACAACCTCATTTAGTTTGCGTTGTCATAACTTAATTCACACTGGAAAGAAACCATTTACATGTGAATTTTGTAACATATCGTTTAGACAGAAGGGCAACTTGAAAAACCATTTAAATAAACACAGTAACATAAATCCCTTTGTGTGTAATGTCTGCAGAAAGGGTTTCACAACCTCAAGTGATTTGCGGCGTCATGAGTTAATTTACACTGGAGAGGAACCATTCACATGTGAATTTTGTAAAAAATCGTTCAGACATAAGTGCCACTTGAAGTCACATTTAAATAAACACGGTAACATAAAACCCTATGTGTGTAATGTCTGCAGTAAGGGTTTCACAACCTCAAGTAATTTGCATTTTCATGAGTTAATTCACACTGGAGAGAAACCATTCACATGTGAATTTTGTAACATATCATTTAGACAGAAGGGCACCTTAAAAAGCCATTTATATATACACAGTAACATAAAACCTTTTGTGTGTAATGTCTGCAGTAAGGGTTTCACAAGCTCAAGTAATTTGCATTGTCATGAGTTAATTCACACTGGAGAGAAACCATTCACATGTGAATTTTGTAACATATCGTTTAGACAGAAGGGCACCTTGAAAAGCCATTTATATACACACAGTAACATATAAACCTTTTGTGTGTAATGTCTGCAGTAAGCGTTTCACAAAATCAAGTAATTTGCGTTGTCATGAATTAATTCACACTGGAGAGAAACCATTCACATGTGAATTTTGTAACATATCGTTTAGACATCAGGGCTTCTTGAAAAGCCATTTATATATATGTCGCAGTGAAATTGTCAGTACCGTTAGATTATAATTTACCTAAGTGATATTATAATTTAACTGCTAACCTAACCTAACCAAATTATAAAATCCCTAGGTAGATTATAATCTAACGGCTATTGACAATTTCACTGCGACATATACACAGTAACATAAAACCTTTTGTGTGTAATGTCTGCAGTAAGGGTTTCAACCATTGTCATGAGTTAATTCAGATGGGAGAGAAACCATTTGCTTGTGAGTTTTGTAAAAAATCGTTCAGATATAAGAAAAACTTGAAAAGCCATTTAAATATACACAGTGACATAAAACCGTATTTGTGTAATATCTGCAGTAAGGGTTTCAACCATTGTCATGAGTTAATTCACACGGGAGAGAAACCATTTGCTTGTGAGTTTTGTAAAAAATCGTTCAGATATAAGAAAAACTTGAAAAGCCATTTAAATATACAGTGACATAAAACCGTATGTGTGTAATGTCTGCAGTAAGGGTTTCACATCCTCAAGTGATTTGCGACGTCATGAGTTAATTCACACTGGATAAAAACTGATGACTTGTAAGTTCTGATGTCGTACCATGATTCAATAAAGTATTTTTGGACTCGCTACAGTTAGCTGGATACCATCGAATAGTTTTAGGCGGTCATGTTGGTACACGATTAATAATGTGTCTAACTTCAAACCGAATAAAGCTATGTCAGTGCTACGCTTACATCTCGACTACTTTATGCACACCTTTGAAACGAACTCAACATGCTCCTTTGTTTCACACCGACTCTCCATTCACATTATACAGCAAAACATTATCCAGCAAATTCTACAATAAATAGACTTAAAACCACTTAGGGGCCATCCATAAATTACGTCACACGAACTTCATGATTTTTTGGCCCCTCCCCGTCCTTGTCACAGCTGGTCATATTTGTGAGACCCTCCTACCTGGTGTGATGTCACATATTTTAAAATTTTACATTGAAATGATAATTTCATTCCAACAGTTTTTATCTATACAGGAGACTTTTTAAATTTAGTGCTGTGATACTTAGATATGTCGCAGTGAAATTGTCAATACCGTTAGATTATAATCTACCTAAGTGATATTATAATTTAATTGCTAACCTAACCTAACCAAATTATAAAATCCCTAGGTAGAATCTAACGGCTATTGACAATTTCACTGCGACAGATATAAAATATTATATTTCGAAGAAACGTGATGTCACAAAACTTGGAACCCCTTCCCACCCCTTGTCACACAATGTCAAACTTCGTTGACCCCCTACCTCCCCCTTAACGTGTGACGTAATTCGGCTGTACTGACCCATTTTGCATGTCAAAAAGTGTATTTAAGCAATACGTTATAAAATTCTTTAACGATAACTTGTAAACAAGTGACATGCACTTGCAAACACATACTCTCTCTCTCACACACACAAACACGAACGTAGATTGATATAAGTATGAGTTCGTATATCCTTTAATTATTCATCATGTGTCCTTTAAACGGATATTTAATTAATATTAAATACACTCTCCCTTTATACATATATTTTCTTCGAGTGTATTGTACATACTAATAGTTATTAATTACTTTATCTTACACTATTTAAATCATCCTTTGTTTTTGAAAACTACAAAGTTAGCTGTGATTTAATACAAATAGATGTATACATAATATAAATCCATATTTGGCCATAGCCTATGGTTATAGGTTTAGTACTATTTTTTGAATTGTATTTATTAAGCGCTATGGATTTTGTATCATAAATAAATAAATTCTTTTTCAGTAATCCTGGACATTTTTCTTTAATTTCTTCACGCATACGACGCAATAGAATGGAATAGTTTGCTAAGTTTATTGTTGGGCCTTTTGAAAGATAGTCCACCGACCACCATTATAATTCAATAAGCAATCCAAGTAACTGATGTCATTTCTTCCCAGGCGATAAATTTGCTATTGCTTTCTTTGGAGTCGGTTTGTCAGATTTTATCCACTGCTTGTACTGCTATTTGGCCTCTGGCGTATGGTGGAACTCAGGTTTTGTCCATAGTAATAAAACGGCTCCAAATGTCTTGCGGGTCAGCTTCAAACATCTTCAAACAATCGCGACAATTGTGAGACGAATTCGTTTTAACTCAATTGAAAGCAATCTAGGCACCCATCTAGCCGACACCTTAGAAGTTTATATTAATAAATGAATATGAATATTGTTGTAAATGCAAGTGATACACGTTCATTCATTCAGTTTTAGTACCGGAAACGGAAACTGGAAACAAAATATACATAGGTTTAGTTTATAGGAAAATATATTTCTTATAACGTAAAAGTTTTTTTTGATCAGAATGGAGTATGGCCACCGACCACACAACCCATGGATGAGTATGGCTAACATTGACATGTATAATATGACCACTGGACAGGTTATCCCATACAAATGACAGCTAATTTTATATGTCCGACTATTCCTTTTCCGAGAACCTTTTCCGACTATTTTCATGATGACAACAGTATGTACGTATGTTTTTCCCCGTGTTGGTTCCGGGCTCCTTTGAAGAATAGACCAACTGCCGTTCTGCCAGGCAAGTCGTAAAAGGCGACCGATTGACTATGCGAGTCACTACCATCGTGGCTACTAGGTGGTAGAGTTCTGCATTGTCTCACCCGGATCAGGTACCACCGCCTTACAATTTACATATTCCTGCCGCAATAGCGTCAATGCTTGTCGCTGTCGTGTTCCAGTTTGGAGGGTAAGGTAGCCGGTAAACTTATGCATGTGGCATTAGACCTCGCCACAAGATAGCAACGTACCATTACCATCTTTGAGGCGATGGTTGACTCTTTCCATCAGGAGACCCATCTGCTTGTTTGCTATCTTATGATATAAAAAAAAGTATGTGTGTGTGTGTAAACATCTCATAACTTTTAAAGGGCTTGACCGATCGAAACGCGGTTGGTGGCATTTGATTGGATTCTACTCAACTATGACTTCCTGAAAATTTGACCAAATCGGCCTAAGAGATTTTGAGAAATTTTGAAAAAACAAAAAAAATTTGACGAAACAGTATTTTTATAATATAACTTCCAGATTAATTATACCATATATAATATAACTTCCAGATTAATAATACCGATTGAGTACAAAAACTAATCAGCTCTATTCCTTAAAAAAACTATGTCGAATGCATATTGCATACATTTTTCAACCAATCATTTTTTGGTATTCTACGACATTTGTGTACTAAAAAAACTACGTCGAATGCCGTTCCTAAAATCAGAATTAGACATGGGCGTTTTCGTATTTATTTGCAAACGGATATTTAATCGATATTCAATTTTTATATCGATATCGAAAATCGATTTCAGATATCGATATGTCTAGACAAGTGGCATAAACGCTAGGAGAATAAATTACACGAATTGATCTACCCCAAAGTAAGCAAATTATTTGCTTGGTTGTTAGTCAATGATACTAATACATATAATTACGTATATAAATACAGTTACATTCATAATAAACACCCAAACCCAGAAATACAAACATCTATGCTCATCACACAAATGTTTGTCCCTGTCGGGAATCGAACCCGAACCCCATCGATTCTTAGTAAGGTTCACTTACCACTCAAACGGTGGGGCGATTAACCTATCTTCGGCTAATCGTGGGTGCACTGATTGTACCTCTGCCTACCGCTTCGTGCATACGGGTGTAAAGATAGTCTTAATCAACTATACGTTTAAATCTCATCAAACCCGGTTCCTTTGCATGGCAGGCAGAGTAAAATGAAGGTCTATAGACTTTCCAGTTCACTGCGATTCACTGGTTTGTCGCTTGGCGGGACGAGTGGTGATCAACTTCAACGCATTTTACTGACTTGATTTCGACTATCGATTATTTTTAGCAATAAAAGGGAACAAAGGCTTTATGTGTTTCAAAGCACGGGAGGAGTAATTTTTTTAGCAAACTTACTTAATAATTTTAAGCTATTGCATAGCTTCTATCGCGGGCCTTGAGCGTTGAGACTGAATCAAGAAATTCCGTAACAAAAAAACCTAACACCCCCCACTCCAACCGGCACAGCGGTGATACTTTTTAGTTTTTCCATCTATCGATAAATACCAGAACTTTTAATGACTTTTTGAATTATCACGCTTGTCTCTTTAGTTCACAACCCGTATTGGAAAATCACCGTAATCAGTTGTTTGCGAGAAAGTATATAGGAGTATAGGTATTTATCATCTACGTACAAAAGTGAATATACTCTATATTTATTATTTATAATAATATTTTAATTAATTATAAATCAACAATACTGCAGATATTTTTTTTTTAATTATTCACTTTATATTTTTTTAAAAATGCTATGCAATAGCTTTACCACGGCAGCCTACGAGTGCCACACGACTTTTTTGAAATATCACGCTTGTCTCTATAGTTGGTTGTATTGGAAAACTACTGTAATCAGCTGTTTGTGAGAAAGTATATAGGTGTATAGGTATTTATCATCTACGTACAACAGTGAATATCTGTACTCGTATAATTTGTGTACAAACTGTTTTAAATTTGAATAAACAAAGAAAAAAAATACTGCATAAATAAAATAAATATATAATTGTAATTGCATAAGTTGATAAAAAATGCTATGCAATAGCTTTACCGCGGCAGCCTCCGAGTGCCACTTGTCTTTTTTAAATAACTTTCAGACTAATACACCGATTCACTTAAAAATCTTATCAGCTTCTTTTCTTTTAATAACTGCGTCAATACCGTTAATTGGATCAAAACTGGATAATTGCCAACCAATTATCAGGATTTATCATGACGAAAATTTTTGAAAAAAATGTTTTTTGACTTTTCTTCGAAATTTTTCAACCCTTCGATTATTTACCTAAAGCAATATTTCAGATCTCAAAAATTGAGTTGAATGCCATTCGAAAGATCAACTTCGATCATCGTTTCTAAAATATACTGCTTTTCAAAAATAAATATATTGTAATTTTAATAAAATATATGTTTCAAATGAAAAATTATATGCTTATAGTTTTTACTCTTTTGAGCTCAAAATACCTTAATTTAGCGGGAAGTTTCAAAGATGGCCTGTAGGGTCAACCGCTTACACATTTTTTCCTCCAAACCTTGCAAACTAGTACACGACAATGACAAACATTGACGCTGTTACGGCAGGTAGGCAATAGGAAAGGCGGTGGTACCAAATTCCCAGATGAGACGTTGAGAAATTCTACCACCTAGTAATCACGATGGTAGCGACACGTATAGCCAATCATTCGCGTTTCACGACCTGACTGGCAGAACGATAGTTGGTCTATTCTTCCAAGGAGCTCAGACCAACACGGCTAATTGTTCTGCATATGGGGTTCTAAGCCCCACTCATTGTTTGGCAGCCATTTTGGTTTTATGTTAGGTTCATATAGTCCAAAACCGAAAAACTTGTATTAATTTTAGTGCTAAGAAGTATCAATAAACCTAATTAAGTATACAATTATTTCAGACCCAAAGTTTTACAAAGCAGTTAAAATAGCTGACACAAATGATAAAGTGTCCGAAGAAAAAAGGAAGGGAAATGGAAAAAGCGCAACTATTAATGCAAAATAATTCGAGCACGAATTCTTCTGTATTAATGCACCAGTCGCAAAAGCAATGTGGGGTCAAAAGGTTGCTAAGCGAAAATATCTGGGGGGAAAATAAATTTCATTTAAGTAAGTAAATTTAAATTGTATGTGTGCACTAGTAAACGTAATTGTAAACTTAAATTGCATGCGGCAAGACTAATCGCGTTAAGTGCAAAAATAGAACCGTCACAGGAATAATTAAAGTAGTTTCTGAGCTTTTTTACCATTTTGTTATACTAACAAAAAAATTGTTTGACATATTGTAGTAACTTACTAGTACGCCTTGTTATTTGACTGTAACACCACGGTAGTTACTTTTTTATTCTGACTAATAATATGAATTTTTGCCATCTACTTATATAACCCACTTTTCAGACCCAAGTGCAACAGACAAGTCAGCTACGTATCTACAGGATAAAGCAAAGATAAACAAAGAACAACAAATCAACCGGTTTACAGATTTTTTGATAAATTGGAATTCGTAAACAGCTTGATGAACATAACAAATTGATGAAACCATTGGCTTACTTTAGGCCAAGGTTGTCAAAGAAAAATAGAAAAATGAGTCATTTACTTTCAATACACAAAATCATAACAAAATTCCCGAAGAGATTTTACAGTTTTATAAAATTATATTTCTGGAATATTTGATGTTTTCTTTAATTTACTCATAGTCTACCTCCATGCCAAATTTCATCAAAATATGTTAAGTCGATATTGCGTAAAAGCAAAAAAAAAAGTTCGAATTTACAGTGGAAACCCGATTCGCGCGAATTCAGAGGATTCGCGATTATCCGGACAGACTACAAACAAATAATGTTTTGTTAGCACACCCACCATAAGTAGGACCCATAAAACACTTTTATGAGCTCATCTCGTGCAAAACCACTTCAAATCTTGAAAGTAACCTGCGAATATATCTTTAGTACCGGCAAAAATATATTCGGTGAGTCTTAAAGCCACTAGCACAAGTTTAAGCTACCTTAACCTCCAACTAAGAATACGATAGTGACAATCATTGATGCATTTGCGTCAAGAATAGGTAAACCTATCATCCTTATCCATCATCAAAGGCGGAAACTTATCATCAACAGGTTTTCTCATCCAAGGATAAGGCGACATCTTTAACGGGCTCTATCACCTAGTAGTCACTATGATTTTTTCTGTATCATGAGATAGCAAAGAAGCAATCTTTCCTGATGGAAAAAGACAACTATCACCTATAGACACCAAAGATGTTAATGGTGCATCTCTATCCTTGCGGCGGAGTCTTAATGTCACATGCATAAGTTTACCGGTTATCTTATCCTCCAAATCGGAACATGACAGTGACAGGCACTATTGTGACGGAAATAGGTATGGTGGTGATACCAGACCCGGGCGAGACAATGCAGAACTCTGTGTATTCACTACTGCAATAACACTATGGATCTATTGTTTGCCTTTTTCGAACTAACTTGGCAGAATCAGATCTACTTTTCAAAGGGGCTTAAACTAGACAGTAAAAAGGTAAAGTAAAAATTGTGTCGTTTTTATTTTATAATTATATAAATAAATAATTCATTTATTACTCGTGAAAGCTTCTAATATACATATATATATATATATATATATATATATATATATATATATATATATATATATATATATATATATATATATATATATATATATATATATATATATATATATATATATATATACCTCACCGTTATATATGTAAAAATAAAAGTCTCATTTGCTCATACACAGTGCACATACTACAAGGCTATTGGGTGAGGCCAGACTCTTCCTAGATTATACAATACATATTAAGATATAGATATTACGCACGCACTATAATTATTAACCAAATGACCAATCACAAGCTGAAGTCACGTAATTATTAGCTTCATCACTTTTACGCCAGTAAAAATTAAATGGTAAGACAGAGACAAAGCAAATAAAAAGCTATCGATATGTCATATCGCTCGTGATGTGAAGTTTGCGTTTTGTTCGTTATTCAATATTCGTATATCGATCTCGTGTTGTGTTGTTACATTGCGCTTTGAATAAACCATAACTATTAACTTGATGAAGTTTTTGTGAAATCGGTTATGTAAATTTAGATATCGATATGGTATGATAATAAACACGTATCCGATATAAGTTACGTTTTGATATATCGAAACTATGCCTTACTCTTGTCGTTGTCTTGCTCAGAACGTTTTCCCCCCTCTGTTAAGGAAGAAACAAATGTCAACTTTATGAGTGACGAAATAAAGTACATTTTTATTTTTTAAATATTGCTTCGTAAAACTCCAGTTATTGTATATACAAGTTCCTTGGACCAGGTTCGTTAGCCGTCATTGACATGTATAATATTACCACTGGACTGGCTGCTGTCACAGAATTTTTGTGCCTGTTTGAATATCGCCATTTTGGCGCTGTAGACAAATGTGAGCGTCCGTGGAACTAAAATTAGTGATGCCCTCTTGTCGACAGCTTGGATAAGTTTATCGATCGTTCAATATTTACAACCAGGTGGGCTGTGGTTCACGTAAATACTTTTTTAATTATTGTATTATTAACTTGCGCAAATGTAAAAAAATAATAGGAATACTATGAAATATAGTGATTGCAGAGGAAGATTCATATGTACAAAATATTTTAGTATTTGGTATAGTTGAGAAATTGACTCCTGCGAAGCAGGGACGGCTCGCTAGTAATATTATACAGTAGAAACTCGATTCACCGGACTAATTGATAATGCATCCATATACTTGAAAGTCCGGATAACTGAATATATCTATGTATATAAAAATCAATCCCTATTTTCCTTGGTCACGACATCACGCCTGGATGGCTGTACAAATTTCGATTTTTTATTGTGTTTGTAATTGTAAGGAGAAGGTTCTTATAAAAGAAAATATTTAGAAAATTGCGCGGAAAATTAGAAAATTTAAGAATACTTAATCACCATATAAAGTTTAATGCCATTTTGGCTGCGTGGAAGGACAATCCCGTAGACATATAAATTACGTGTCACGTTGTTTGTCCGCTATGGATTCCTAATATGTAAGGCAAAACAACGTTTGCCGGCTCAGCTTGTTATGTATAAAGAAAAGTAATTGCACATAATATTAACGCGCTAACAATAAGGTCTAGTTTCTATTTATTTCGTTACAACAAAGAGTCCATAAGTTAGCAGCTTTCCGCCGGCTACTCGATATCAGGGAGAAATTCATTCTTTAAACTGGACTTACGTTGAATAGATTTAAGGTTGAATTTATATTGTAGGTATAAAAATTGTATTGAATGAATTTTGATTTATATTTTTAGACAGTTTTGTTCTGAGTTGCACTTGACGATACTTAACGATAATTCTTTACCTTTTTTTAGTTCTAAAGTTTTTATTTAGGTACTTATTGTAAATAAATAAATAAATATAAAACTTTTAGTGAGTATTACTTTAACTTTTAGAGTGTGTATAAAACTTTTAAATTAATATCAGTCTATAAGCAGATTACATTTGTGTTAGTGTAAATAAATAAAAGATATCAGATAGGGTAAGTTCACCTGTTCTGTTAATTATTAGTATGCATATTATAATTACTAATTTGCGTCAACATTATTATGATTGTAGAAAAACGTACAGATGTCGATAATCACTAATCACACTAGGACGCAAACTATGCCTATAGTGAATATTATATATCAGATTGCGTCCGTCTGTTAACTAAATACAAATAATAGCGTAAATATTATATATTATATTCAAGTCTGCCTCGTGGTCTAGTGGATAGCCTTCGGCTAAGATCATGAGGGCCCGGATTCTATCTTCAGGTCGCTCAAAATTATAATTGAGGTTTTTTCAAGGTTTATCTCGAAAATCCAAAATCTCAGTAGCAACACGGAGTCTGGCGGGTGGTGTATTACTTACTCCTCCCGTGCTTTGAAACACATAAAGCCTTTGGTCCCTTTTATGGCTAAAAATAATCGATAGTCGAAATCAAGTCGGTAAAATGCGTTGAAGTTGATCACCACTCGTCCCGCCAAGCGACAAACCAGTGAATCGCAGTGATCTGGAAAGACCTTCATTTTACTCTGCCTGCCATGCAAAGGAACCGGGCATGATGAGATTTAAACGTATAGTTGATTAAGACTATCTTTACACCCGTATGCACGAAGCGGTAGGCAGAGGTACAATCAGTGCACCCACGATTAGCCGAAGATAGGTTAATCGCCCCACCGTTCGAGTGGTAAGTGAACCTAACTAAGAATCGATGGGGTTCGGGTTCGATTCCCGACAGGGACAAACATTTATGTGATGAGCATAGATGTTTGTATTTCTGGGTTTGGGTGTTTATTATGAATGTAACTGTATTTATATACGTAATTATATGTATTAGTATCATTGACTAACAACCAAGCAAATAATTTGCTTACTTTGGGGTAGATCTATTCGTGTAATTTATTCTCCTAGCGTTTATGCCACTTGTCTAGACATCGATATCTGAAATCGATTTTCGATATCGATATGAAAATTGAATATCGATTAAATATCCGTTTGCAAATAAATACGAAAACGCCCATGTCTAACAAGAGTGGATGTTGTCCCTTTCTTGGAATTGCCAGTGTAAACACAACTATCTGATGGTAGATTTTTATATATTCGGTAATCGTTAAATCCGTTATATTCATACACGTCGATAAATACATTAGAATAAAATATATTGTAATTAACATAGTGAGTTCTAAAATGTGCTTACTTTAATTATTACGTAATTACTTATGCAATGTAAAAACTGTTTCTCAAATTAGTAGAATTACTTAGTAGTAATTTGCAAACTACGCATGGCCGCACTTATAATGTCGATTGGCGCTTTATTTAGTAAAAAGAGACACACTCCACCCAAGTCGTGATACTCTTCGGAACGATTTTGGAGCGCGTGTGAACATTCCGGGTAGAATGTGACTTCCTTGAGTCCAACCCATCTCTATACTATAGATTACACATACTGTTATCAGAGGAACTCTCAGACACGAACGTCGATAGTAATTACTGTAATAAAGAAAGCTATTTGCTTTAAACTATTCCTTTGTATAAAACAGTGAGCATTTTAATTTGGTTATTATATGTAGGTAATAAAGATGATTGTATATTAACTTATTTATATTTAAAGTACATGAAATAAAATGTTTTGTATTTGTACAATGGTAACATTTAAGATAGCAGTAGTCAATCAAAATCTTTATATTTTTTATGTAACTATTCCTAGATATATATATATATATATATATATATATATATATATATATATATATATATATATATATATATATATATATATATTGTTTAATTGATTTAAAAAACGTATAATATTATTCCACTTAATTTAATATTTGCCACTCCAAAAGACACACAAGGGATGTTCAAAACTAAAACGGCCCGTGTTCTTTCGTCAAGATATAAAATATGTCTTCCTTCTTTACAATATTTTTAATAATGTTTAGGTCTATCCATCTCCACGATGTAATATTTGGTTGTTCGATGAGAAGTTTCCTTTTTGATCCACATTTCTTAAATTTAAAACCTAGACCATGTAATAATAGCCTTAAATATTCCCTGCCGCATTGTAAAATATTTTCTTCTTTAAGTACAGCATTCAAAGTATTCAGGGTTGGTATTTTTTTAAATTGTGTAAAACTGAGTGATTTTCTTCTTATCACTCCTTTTGTGAAATCGTCTCTTTCGACTCTTTTTCTGCAAACCTGTTTTGGTTTACTCGGTGATTTAAATCTTTCGTTGTCTTTTAATAATTTTTTTGTTGTATAATTTTAGATACAGACTTTTCCGATAGTCCTTTAACTTCTGCTACAATTTTTTGTTTAACGTTATATTTTATTAATATTCAGCAAAATTGGGGTCGAGTTTTTTTTCTAAAATATTCGTATACGTTAAAAGCCATTTGCTTGCACTGTGTAATGATTTTATGTCCGAAGACATTTTGATTCATCTTGAGAATGTGATTTCATGTATTAATCTCACAAAGCGTCCGCAACTGTCAGCACATTTGATCGCTAACCGCGTAATGAGCAAACTGAGTCAAGACAAGTCAGTTACTTACTTCATGACTAAAACTTAATCATGAAGTAAGTAACTGAAAACATTATTCATATACTGGCATACTCCTTTCTTGCGAACAGTTTTGGGTAGAATAAGTAAATTTTCTAGCAGTGCAGCTGTCTACACATGAACAAAAAATAAAATAAATTGGTTTCAGTATAGATTTTACGCTCTCAATCGTCGGCACTTGGTGAAATTCCATTATTATTTGTTGAAACTGCTTTACAATACACTTATACTTTTATTCCACTATAAGTATCCACGAAATTGTTTAAAATAATCGACCGGTTTCGCTTTTTAAAGCATCTTCAGGACGTAATATTGTTTACTGAATAAAAGTATAAGTGTATTGTAAAGCAGTTTCAACAAAAAAAATTGGTTTCAGTAAATAACTGTTATGTAGGTTTGCCGTTTGTAATCTCTGCCAGCACGT
The DNA here is from genome assembly GCA_036924255.1 of Apodemia mormo. Lineage (NCBI taxonomy): Eukaryota > Metazoa > Arthropoda > Insecta > Lepidoptera > Riodinidae > Apodemia > Apodemia mormo. The sequence continues at coordinate 9,197,538 of JAUPFN010000028.1, forward strand.
ATTTTCACAGATGCATTTAATAAAAAAGGACCGATGAAAAAAATGTATAGAAAAAATTTATGAACAATTTTAAAAACCAAGCCAAATGTCAAAGATGAAAGAGGTTGTGTTAATTTCATCCTTCGAAAAGAATGTTACACTTACAATACAAATTAAATACACATTATAGATTGCAATGTAGCAATTATTGAAGAAGATTAGTAAAATAAGTTAAAAAAATCAATATTTTATAGGTGCATTTGCCACGTGTAGGTCAGTATCAAAGAGTATGTAACGTGGTCAGTATAATATTTCATTTTTTTTGGGGTGCCTTGGTATTTTCGTAAATTTTAATCTGGTCACACTGGTGCATACAAATAAAATAGGTATTTTACATTTTAATTCTTTGCTTTTAAAACTAACTTTTTTTTTTTTTTTTTTTCTTCTTTTTGGCATGGGCGTTAAGCAACTGCCATGATCAAGTAAAACGAGGAAACATATTTTAGACAATAAACTAGGATTTGGAATTTGGATTGACAGGAAAATAGAGGATCAGAAAGTAATCAAAATAACATAGATACTAAAATTATAAATTATTTACAACAATAATATTTAAATAAATATATACAGAGATAATACTTAGTTATTTGTATAATATTTACAAGTGGGTTAATATTAATTTGGTATTAGATACTAAATGTATCTAACTACGCTTAAATATTAATATTATTTTCTTGAATGAATAATGAAAGAATATTATACATACAAGGGTTTAATAACAGGGTTAGAATGGATGTAGGTAAAGGAATGTCATTAGAATATAGATTGTTATATAATGATGAATGATTGTATTTAGGACAAGCAAAAAAGATATGATTGAGATCTCCAATATCAGTGCCACACTCACAAACATTGCTATCTTTGATGTGTAGCTTGAAGAGGTGTTCAGGAGAATTAGTGTGACCAAGCCTCATTCTGGTGATAACAGATGTTGACAACTTATTTAATTTCACTACAGAAAACCAAGGTTTAGAAGGTATCAATGGTTGTAATTGGGAATAGGTTTTGCCTTTCACCAATGTACCACTATCCCAGACACTTTGCCATGACTGCTTAAGATGGAGTTTAGGGAGAGCAGCTAGATCATGGCAATAATTAATGTAGGGGTATAAATCACCACACTGAACTGCCTCTTTAGCACACCGATCAGCTCGCTCATTTCCAGTGATATTACAATGGCTTGGAACCCAGGCAAAGTAAATAATATGATTATATTTATAAGTACATTTGTATAAAAGATTTCTTAAGTCTAAAATAATAGGAGGAATAAATTTGGATTTTAAAGGGAACTTTTGCAAACAATGTAGAGCACTCAGTGAATCAGTCAGAATCATACACTTGGGTAGTTTCATAATGTGTATGTATTCTACAGCTTTATAAAGTCCATAACATTCACCTGTAAATACAGATGCTTCCGGTGGAAATTTGATTTTTTGAACAATATTGTACTGTTTATGGTATACACCTATTCCAACATTACTATTATTTTTGGATGCATCAGTAAAAATCAAATGAAAATCTTGCCATTTTTCATTGATAATATTGTTAAAATATTGATTGGCATACAAAGATTGTTTATCTATACCTAAATTTACTACAACAGGCTGAAGAGTTAATGATTCATAATTGTGTTTATATAAGGGATTTATAGGGGATGTAAAAGTAAAAGGCTTAAGGCTGTGATATTTCATATAGCTGTATACAAGGGCTGGGATTGTTTTGTGTTTCCAATACTTATCTGACATTAAATCACTAAGACTAGAGAGCTTTGTAAGCAGAGGGTGATTTTGTGATTCCAAAGTGCGAAGGAAAAACCTGTCAGATAGATATTTACGTCGTAAATGTAATGGAGGTTCAGCACATTCTACTTGTAGGGCAGAAACAGGGCTGGATTTCATTGCTCCTAGAACAATTCGTAATGCTTTAATTTGAACAGAGTCAATTTTCTTTAGACCAATCTTACTACATGGTTCTAGTAAAAACATTCCATAATCCAATAAACTTCTTATTAATGCATTATACATAAGTTTTAATGTAGATGGGTGTGCACCCCACCAAACCCCAGAAACACATCTCATTAAATTGATATTACGTTCACACTTTGCTGCTATATACTCACAATGATCTAGTCCTTGGAGTTTATTATCTAGTATTATACCTAAGAATTTTGTTTTCGATTTAACAGGAATTGAACTATTTTTGTAAGTAATATTTATAGGGGGTGGAAATTTTGTGCGAGAAAATAAAACTATGGAACTTTTAGAAACAGAAATATCAAGACCATTGTTATTAAGCCAAGTCTGTAGGGATAGAATAGACATGGAAAGATTATCACAAGCCATCTGTATAGATTTGTCAGTTGAGTATAAAAGGAGGTCATCAGCATACTGAAGAACATTTACATTGCTAGTTGCTACAGTTTCTATATCATATGAGTATATGTTGTAAAGGATTGGACTTAAAACAGAACCTTGTGGAAGACCTTTATATTGTTGTCTTTTTAAATTATTAGGGTCATTTGCTAAATTAATAGTTCTATTGTATACAATATTCATAATAACATTAATTAAATAAAATGGTATGTTTAATTTCACTAGCTTATTTTTCAGAATTGATAGAATTACATTATCATATGCTGAGGATATATCTAAAAAAGCTGCTAAAACAGATTTGTTATGAGTGAAAGCTAATCTAATATCAGTTATAAGTAAGCTAATATTATCTATGGTGCTCTTTCCTCTCCTAAAACCATACTGACTTTGACTTAATAAATTTCTGCTTTCAATAAACCATTCTAAGCGAAGTTTGACAAGGTGCTCTAGAATTTTCAACATAACTGATGAAAGCACAATGGGTCTGTATGAAAAAGGGTCAGAAGGGTTTTTATCAGGTTTAAGGATAGGGATAACAGAATGTGACTTCCATGTCTGAGGTATATTACCTGTAGAAACAAGGGAGTTCATAACCTTTAATAAGTATGATAGAGATTTATCAGTCATGTTATTTAAAAATGAGTAGTTAATATTATCCCATCCAGGAGTAGAGTCTTTAACATTTTGAAGGATACCTTTAAGCTCAAATAACGTAAAAGGGGAAAAATTGTCTGAAGAAGAAGTAGAAGGAAGAGAAAGGATACATTCTGGTACTGTAGGTGGAGCAAGATGATCTATCAGCTGATTTATTAACAATGGACACATTTCATTATTATTAGAAACCTTATATGCAGATCTAAATTTTCTTATGTTTAACCATACACTTGAAGGTTTTGTTTGGGGTGATAAGGAAGAGCAGAATTTCTTCCAACCTTCAGCTTTTTTCTTTTTTAATAATCGACGAGTAGTTTTTATAATATTAGTGAGAATATTAAAATTTTCTGTAGTTGTATACTGACAATAAAATTTTTCAGCAGCTTTCCTTTCCTTAATAGCGTCTGAGCACTCTTTGTCCCACCAAGGTGGCGTATTTATTTTCTTAGTTAATTGTTTTTTAATGGGAAAAGTGTTTTCAGCTGATTTTATAATTAATTGAGTAAAGGCTTCTGCACAAGAAGAGTCATTATATGAGGAAATGTTAGGCAAAACATTAACACCAACTTCCATCAAATTATTAAACTTGTGCCAATCCGGGTTATGCAAATTATATTTGAAATATGATGTAGATTTAGGTGAAGTTTTATGATATGCAGAAGGGAAATTTATTATTATGGGGAAGTGATCACTTCCAAACGTAAATGGGAGTGTGTACCATGTCAAAGAAGGTGCTAAATTGGGACTGCAAATGGACAGGTCTATAGCGCTTTTGCCTTCGGAGGGTTTTGTGCGACGAGTGGGAGAACCGTTGTTTAAAATACATAAATTTAATTCTTCAATGACTTTCAAAAGTTCTTCACCATAATAATTACTGGAGGAACAACCCCAGGCTTGATGATGAGAATTAAAATCACCTAACACAATAAAGGGTTTAGGTAGTATGGCTAATAGGTTATTAAGTTCTGTCAAAATATTCAAATTTGGATGTGGAATATAAAGTGACACGAAACAAATATTATTTACATTAACAGCTAATATAGACATATTTACAGTATGTACAGGAAGATTAACAATGGAAAAATTATATCCTTTTTTGATCATGATGGCTACACCTCCATAACCATCAGATCTATCTTCTCGGATACTAGTGTATCCAGAGAATTTAAAAGTACAACTTGGTCTTAACCAAGTTTCTGAAAGAGCCACTAAAAATGGCTCATATTTATTTAATAAGTGAATTAATTCACTTTTCTTGTTGGTGATGCTCTGCGAGTTCCATTGAAGAATTTTGGCTTGACTGTCCATGATCACCATTAAATTTAGAATAATTAATTAAACTTTCTGTCATTAAAGCAGCGTTGGACGGTGTTATTACTTCGGACTGAGATAAAAATTTAATAAAAGATATAATCATGCCTATTGAGGCTGATTCTTGATTATTGTTATTATTTTTTGTCAACAAAGTACCATTTTCTCTAGAATTAGTGGAATTATATTCATTAATAACTGAATTTTGGAAATCATAGTCATAACTCTTACTGACTTTTGTATGGGGTTTAGGTTTCTGAAATATTGTTTTTTTGTATGACCTATGGGATTGTTCTTGCGAATCTAAGTTTTTTTTCAAAAGTGGATGAAGAGCGGTTTTAATAGGTGTTGAGATGGCATCAGCATATGATTTGGAGACCGGGGGATAATTTTTTGATGCCTCGGCATAAGAGACACAGTTTTGAGCCATAAACATTTTAATGTTTTTTTGTCTTAAATGTTCTGGGCATGATTTGCTAGTGGCAAAGTGAGATCCCTTACATAAACAACAATTAACATTGAAATCAGCCTCGCTAGTACAAGAGTCTCCACAATGATCCTTTCCACATTTAAAGCATCTTGGGTTGGATCTGCAAGTTATTTTAGTATGACCGTACCTACAGCATTTATAGCATTGTATAGTAGGGTAAATGTATAAATCTACTGGGAGAGCATTATAACAAACGTAGACACGTTTCGGTAAAGTCTGTCCATCAAAAGTTACGACAACTGTCTCTGTTGGTTTCCAGGTAGTGTTATCATTAATAGTTATTTTACGGTTTATTCTTCTAACCTTTATTATTTTTCCACAACCAATGGGAACCTTAACATTATTAGCAATTTCCTCAGGTGACCAGTCTGAGGGAACACCTCTAATTACGCCTACTCGTGAAACGTTAAATGATGGGATAAAAGCTTTGAAGTTTTTATTTGAGAGATTAGGGTCATTAATAAAGTGGTTTGCGTCATTGTGGTCCGAAAATGATAGAGATAATCGGTTGCGTCCAATTTTCTTGAGGCTACCATCAATTATATTTTTAAAAGTATTATTTTTAAGGAATCGCCCAAACGAGACTGGATGTAGAGTAACATTATCAGTCGGAGATGTAATAACTCTTTGGACATGAATAACGTAAGGTCCAAGGTCTGTAGATTCATACTGTGTGCGGTAGTTAATATAATCTTTAGGTTTTTGGGGTTCCTTACTATTAGTTAGGGGGTTTGACAAATCTTTCATTGTAACATTATCATTTACATTATTATCACCAGTAATAAATGAGGCGCCCGAAGCATTATTTATATCTGAGATTTCAGAAACAGAGTGAGAACACTGACAGTCAGTAGATTTCAATTCATTGTTGCGCTTTTTGCGCCGTTTATTGCAGTGTTTGCATATTTTATTAGATGTATGAGATCTTTTCCTATTAGTTGTTTGAGTTGAAGAAAGCGAAGTATCTGTATCGACACTACTCTCATCTATAGTAACATAGTGCGCTACCTGGAGAGGTCCACCTCCAGGATCGTCAGGGGGTTTGTTCATTTTAAAAAGTGAAAAGGAGACTTACCTACTTTAAACTGATAGTAAAACTAATGATATTTACATAAAATTAAATATTTACACAAATAAAACTAATATCGATCCTCTGTTTCGCTAAATAATAATATAAAAAGTCGCAGAACCAAAAATGACGTCCGCCAAATTTTATGTTTCCCGCGCTTTTTTTTCTAAAACTAACTTTTAAACTGGGTTTATTGTCACTCTACGTAGTACTCTAATTGGTCTGTGGTTTATTGTTTAATTTTTGTGGCAAGAATCTAAAGCATTATTCAGTAATTATAAAGCTTCTTAATTTTTATTTCAAATATAACATAGAGGACTATTCAAAAATTGCTAATTTTAACTAACCTCAATGTGCAGCAACAAAATGTCAACAAAAATCGAGGAAGACATTGATTCCTATTCTTTCCAAAGTACATCAGAATTAATATTGGAGACAGATATAATTAAAGTGGAGATGGATAAGGATTACGAATACGAAGAAGATATGGAGTCACTGGAAATTAAAACGGAAGTAGAAAATGTCCAAAAAGGTGCGTTGCTATTCGTTTGATTAACGTTATTATATATATTTGGATAAAATTTGGTACAAATGTAGCTTGAGACCCAAGAAAGGACATAGGATAGTTCTTATCCCGGAAATCCCACGGGAACGGGAACTATGCGGGTTTATATTTTAGAATTTTTTTCACGTGAACGAAGTTGCGGGCACAGCTAGTCCTAAATAATTACTAATTCTTTGAAGTTTGAATGCAATTTGCTTTGCATATAAAACAGACTCGAATTTGGTTTATTATTTAATTTTTGTGTCAAGAATCTAAAGCCTTATTTAGTAATTATAAAGCTTCTTAAATCCTATTTAAAATATAACATAGAGGACTATTCAAAAAGTTAATATTGTTGCAAATTTTAACTAATCTCAAAGTGCAGTAACAAAATGTCTACAAAAATCGAGGAAGACATTGATTCCTATTCTTTCCAAAGTACATCAGAATTAATATTGGAGACAGCTATAATTAAAGTGGAGATGGATAAGGATTACGAATACGAAGAAGATATGGAGTCACTGGAAATTAAAACGGAATTAGAAAATGTCCAAAAAGGTGTGTCGCAATTCGTTTGATTAACGTTATATTTTTAAATAGACACAAGGGACACTTTCACAGCATATAAGTCACCCCTTTAAAAGTACTGTCAGTGGTCATGTCTCCTGGCTAAAAGTAAACTAGAGTGTCTCAGTCAATATTAAATCCGTGGTGGTGAGAAATTAGGTAAATACACTGGCGTGTTTGTAAGAATTGATCTCTGGCATCAAAAAACCTTTTTGTGCTCAACAAGGAGAAATGGTAATACATGCATGCAATTATCTTGTTACTTTAAAAGAACTGAATTTGACCTCAAGAAGTGATGGTCTCTTTTGGACATAAGCTTAGAACCAGCTTCTTAATTTTGATTGTCGTCACAGTTTTTGTGATTCTGTTAATTGTCAGATACAAAGATGTTGGATAACTGGGCATTATTAAAACCAAATTGATCACCTGGAGTGGTTCAGTTTTTGTTGATGAATTATTTTGTCATCATATATTGTGTGAAATATCTACAAATTCTTAGGGTCAATATTAAAATTTTCCACTCACCTCCCCCACCTTCACTACTCATGCACTTATACGCTAAATACACTATCCCTTGTGATTCTCAAAATGGCATCAGCTTTCATAAATATGAGCTGAGACATTATAAATATGCTACAAGTGCAGCTGCAATTGTTGCAGATCTCAATGAGCAGTAGTAGTCACAAACAGGTGAACCTTCTGCCTATATCTCTTATATTCTATGAAAAATAAGTAATTAGCTCACAAATAATCATTTGGTCGGCATAACAAATGTAATTGGATAAGGCATACATATTACATAAACACTACAATAAGAAAGTTATCAGCATTATGGGTGTGACAATATTATATAAAAAAACATAGCCAAGGCCATGTTGGACCACACACCTTTTGCATAATAGAACACCCTCCATCTTGCCTGGAAGTAAATTTAAATTATGTATTACAAATAAACTCAATTAAAGCATCAAATAAGCGAAACCGGTTGGATGTGAACAGTAAATATATATGTGAACAGGAAGTACAAGTGAATTTATTTGTAATACATAATTTAAAATGCAGTTTCACGGAGTGCCGACCATGGAAAGTATCCAATTTAGTAAATTTAAATATAAATATATTATATTAATGTTTTAATATAGGTCTTCAAAAATACCCAAATAATGTAGGTATGTCTCTGCAGGGCACTGTGCAAGTACTGTGTATTATATTAAATTATTGAAGTTTTAAAGTGTGTCCATTACAATCACAAATGGTTTAACAAGGAATTCTTTTCTTTTTCATATTATTTGTTGGACTTACAATATTCTATAGTGATGAAGTCATAGTAACAAAGAGAAGATCTTCTTTGGTGTTTGGAAAACTTTACAGCTGTAATTGTAATCTAATAGGCATAAGTTTACTTTGTAGGGTCCAGTGCACTGTGGTACCCAATTACTTTATATTGTCTTAAGTTCCGGGTACTATACTACCCAGTAGAGGAGCGTTCGAAAAATGCAATATTAAAAATTGATGTCTTTCCTATACATTATCTGTGGTTTTTAATTAAGATAAAGAAATTTAGATGGCATCTAACACAAAATATTCAGACTTTCCTCTCTATTTTTAAATTCTTAAAATAAATCATTGTCATTCATACAAACATGCCGACGACTATTGCTGTAATTACATTTTATATTTATTTGGTTGATTTTAAAACGTAATTGTTATAATAATATTAATATATTATCATAATAATTATGTTAATTTTTTATTTTATATAGGTTTATCAACCAAAGTCAAAAAAATAATTATTCATAACATATTTTTTCAACCAATTGGATAAAAAATACTGCTATCCTAAGTTTAATCTTATTTTAGATTATGAAAATATTTGTTATTTATTTTCTTTATAAAAACGTTTTTACCGAGGAATGTAATCTGGTTTTTAATTTGACCGCCCCGTTGGTCGAGTGGTTAGAGACCCTGACTACACAATCAATGGGGTCCGGGTTCGATTCCCGGCAGGGACAGCACAGATGTTTGTATTTCTGGGTTTGGGTGTTTATTAAATATATTAGAGTATATATGTATTTCTATGTATTAGTATCGTTGACTGGCATCCATACTACAAGCATATAATTTGCTTACTTTGGGGTTAGATCAATTTGTGTAATTTGTCCAGTGATATTTATTTTATTTATTTATTATTAATTGTGCTAAATATCGGCTACGCTCGAATGTTTGAGGCATTTGAATACTAGCAACATGGACGTTCAAGTGAGTAGGAAAATATATTTCTTATAATGTAACAGTTATTTTTCAGAATGGAGTATGACCAGCCAACCTGGTCCCAGCTATGAGCCAAGTGTTGTCAAGAGTGAAGATACTGAACTGACACCAGACCCAAATATATCAGGTATTGGTTTTGTGCAATTCAAATAACAATGTTTATATAAAAATAAAACATATTAAATTAAATGAATTGTGGGAAAAGTCTAATCAAAGTGATTTCTTTGTGCAGAAATGGTATAAATAATTAGTTGTTAGTTTTAAATAACATGTAAATACCTTAATAAAGGATAAAGGAAACTGCTTCTCTTTATCTTTCTCTTGTCAAAGGTAAATACATGATTCTAAGTATTATTGTTGTCGACTAACACACATGTCACAAACAAATAGCTTGCTTACTTTGTGGTTAGATCAAATTATGAATCATCAAAATTTATGTTATACTAGCTGCAGCCTGCAGTCAATTGTAGAAGTTTTTGGCGAATCCCGCTGGAACGTCTAATTTTTCCGAGATAAGTAGCCTATGTGTATTCTAGGTCATAATCTACCTGTGTGCCAGATTTCATTCAAATATGTTTTTTTGCGTGATTGAGTAACAAACATCCATGCATCCATCCAAACATCCAAACTTTTGCATTTACAATATTGATATAGATTTGTTTCCATTTTTAAAATATTTACTTAATTTTAAGGGCAAGTTATTTCATTCTTGTACTAATCTGGAGTTTCTTATAATATGATTGTATTTAAAAAATGTAGAAAATTGTTCCAGTTGATCTAGTATTTGTCACTTTAAAAGACACGCAAAAGATGTTAAAACTCAATATTGCTTGTGTTCTTAGATGTTGAACTTATAAAGCAAAATATCCTCTTCTCAAAAATTCAATCACCTTAGGGTTAAAGTGTTTAAAATATGCAATTTCTCTGTATCAATTGAAGTAGTAAATTTAAATTTCGCCTGTCTTAAGAACTACGTGCTGCATCAACTGTATCTATAAATAAATTCTTATTTATGGACTACAGACATTTTATACAATCTTTCAAACCTCTTACCGCCCGGCCACAGCTACCCGCGGCGCGACCTGCGACGTGAAATGCGGCGCGGTGAGTCGCGCGACCATCTGAGTATGCGACACCTTGATTTGTCGTGCTCCGAGCTGTTGTCACACCTCGATACTAGCTAGTACCAGGGTCGGATTTTTGGAACGAAGTTCCTTACGGCAGGCTTGGAGGGGATAGGGATTTTGCTGCGCGACCGAACTGAAAAAAATGTGATAGTAAAACCGTAAGAAAAATGCGTGGAATAAAAGCGTTAAATGAGACGTGCGCAGGCGCGACAGTCGCGTACACAAGCGAGTAGTGACGTTTAGCCGAAGGAAGTTCGTTCCTACCTGGTGTCCCGCGACACCACATCATTTTTTTTGTTTAATACTATTTTTACTATGTTCTTTTGAAGCGTAGTATATATTATCGTAACGTTAGTATTGTACGCAAAAATACTATTAATGTTGATACTTACATATATTACCTTATCATTGATCCCTCCATACAAGATTTTTGAAATCATATTTCTTTAGGCACGTAATATTTCTTTAGGTAGCGAGTGAAATGTTAAGATGCACGCGCATTACCGTAACGTAAAAGTTACAGGTTGTCCGCTTATTAAGTCCCGAAATCCTTGACTATCCTTTTCCAGTCCTTTTATTATTTTAATGTAATTAAGTATTTGCATGCAATTAAACTCTATCAGAAATCAGAAATCAGAAGTACTTTATTCAATAAAACTTTTTACAAGTTATTTTGACACGTCAACATATTTTTAAAAGCTACTACCGGATCCGAAACGCGGCCACTATTTTTAATGACGCCAAAGAAGTATAAATTCTCACCCGCGTATATAAATACACGCACCCATTTTTTTAACGTATGGCAACGTAGACATTATCCGTGCAATTTTTAGTAACTATCATCGTTTTTGATGTAGTGGGCTGTAGAAAGAATGTATTTTTTATTAATATGAGTGAGATGAATGTATAGGAACAAATTTTGTTTAACGCAAGCCAACATTAAATTGAGAAAATGCTGTGAAGTTTTTAGATTAAGTTTAAGTTTCGGTGTATATACTAAATTAATTTTAATATTATTCTAAGTATAATATTAAAATAATATGTCAATAACCAATTATTTATATTATTTTTAAATTATCAATAAATCAGCATACTAACTCTAAATTACAATTTAAAAAACCGACACTTTTTTATCGTCAGCCCACCATTTTACTTCAGTTCCATAATAATTTTAAGCGAAAAACGTAAAAAGAGCTGATGATCTTCGAAAGAGGATCCTGCAGCATAAAGTTAAAGGTAACCTTGACTTGTGGTTCCTTACTCAATGAGCTTGAGCTGTTTTATTCTCAGAGCTTATTTTTATAGAGCTTATTGTCAGAGCTCCCGAGGTCTCCAACTCCGCCATGTAATTCTATCAAACCATGTCAATCTTCTAGCAATAAAGGCTATATCACCCCAATTTCAAGTGTCCACTTTCCAGTTCCATCGTTATATTTTAAAAAACATCCAGCATCTACGTGTTTGCCAAAACAAATCGAAGTAGCCTACATTCAGTGGCTTTTAACTGATCAAGCTTAGAAGGTCACATGGACTTCCATCCGCTCTATCATCAGATACTGGAAGCTATCCTATTCCACATTCCTTAAAATAAAAAATCAAATGAGTCCAAAATTGATCATGTTGCTCAATTTTAATTAAAAGTTTTGATAACCTTCTTCCTGTTTCATCATAAGACCCTATAAATCATTTAGCACCAGGGTATTTGTCTAAACAGAACAACTGAGTCCAATCTAAATGGGTTTTTCTTGTTTAGTTTATAATTTACCATGGCCACCTTCGAGTTTGATAGTTAAATCCTAAATCATGATGAGCATCAGATCCTAGAAATCATCCAGCATCAAAATGTTTGTCAGTACAAGACAATTGAGCGCTAACTCAATAAACTTACCTTGTTGAGTTTAGAAATTTATTATCTAAGCATTTTGCATCTGGATGTGAGAAGTTTCTATATTACTTTTTTCGGCTCCATCTTCAGAGTCTCGTAATAATGAAAAATATGTTATTGCAACGAAACGAACGACTCGAAACTCTACTGTCTTAACACTTTCTATTTACAATAACACTCTAGCGGCTTTATGTTCCATTTCTCGTCATTATGAGTACTAATTAAACTTAGTACTTATAGCAACAAAACCAATGACCCAAAACTTGGTTGCCTGGTCAAAACTCTACATCTGAGAGTTCTAGTCCCTATACCAGGCTACATCATGATATTAGTTGGATAATACCATAATATTGCATTGTCATTGAAATTACAAAAGTTTGCCAAGTTTCAGTACAAATAAATATCAGGAAGTCGATAAATATGGTTTGCAATATTTAGAAAATATTTTATTTACATACAAATATTGCTAGTTAAATAAAAGCTGATATCTTCGAATGAAGATATTGTAGCATCAGGTCTAGGTCACCATGTTATTGCAATATAATGGAAGTAATAAAATACAAAATTTATCATCGATAAAGCCTTTACAAGTTGCTAAATTCCTTTCATCAAGTTGAAAAGAGATGGTGAGTTTTCAACGACTGCACAGATTCTATTGAATCATAGCTAAAAACCATCTCGCAAAATAGGGGTTTCAAGTAAAAAAAATCGCAACTAAATCGGACCATCCGCCAGGGTGCTACGATGCATGTACAGATACACAGACACACCTCTGAAACTTACAACAATCCTCGTTTTTGCGTCGGGCGCTAAAAATAGTAGTAAAAATTTTAATCAAATAAAGTAAGTATCTATATAATTTTCATTGGTAATAATTTTGTGTTATTCTGATTCCAACCCTGGCTTACCAGTGAATAAAACAAAAATACTCTTTTGTTTTATTCGCTCATCACACCGCGCGGCCGGTCGCGCGTTTTTCCGCACCGCAAGTCGCGTCGCCGGTAGCTGTGGCATACTTCATACAGTTTCCTACATTTGTTTTCGCTCGCCGCGCCGCAATTCGCGTCGCCGGTCGCGCCGCGCGAGCTGTGGCCGGGCCGTTAGAGTGTAAAATTTCTTCTGGACATTAATAAACTCATTGTTCTTTCATTAACTAAGAGCATATGATGTATAGATAGTATGTTTTTTTGTAGGTCAGTATGGGAGGTTCCAAGACTTAAAAGAAAGCACTGATCAAGCAGTAAGGACTAAAGTGGCATATTCTAAGACACCTGTTGGTGTATTTACGAGACTTGGACATTCTCAAGTAAATGATGAAAAAAATGTGGGTGCGTTATACTGGTGTGGTACTTGTGGGGAAGCTTTTGGTCAAAAGGCTACTTTAAAGAAACATTTAAATACTCACAGTGATAACAAGTCATTTGTGTGTAATGTCTGCAGTAAGGGTTTCACACGGTTAGATAGTTTGCGTAGTCATGTGTTAATTCACACTGGAGAGAAACCATACACGTGTGAGATTTGTAAAAAATTGTTTAGACATAAGAGCAGCTTGAAGAGCCATTTAAATATACACAGTAACATAAAACCCTATGTGTGTAATGTCTGCAGTAAGGGTTTCACAGCCTCAGGTGCTTTGCATCGTCATGAGTTAATTCACACTGGAGAGAAACCATTCACTTGTAAGTTTTGTAAAAAATCATTCAGTTGTAAGGCCAGGTTCAAGATACATTTAAATATACACAGTAACATCAAACCCTACGTGTGTAATGTCTGCAATAAGAGTTTCACACAGTTAAATAACTTGCATCGTCATGAGTTAATACACACTGGAGAGAAACCATTCACTTGTAAGTTTTGTAAAAAATCTTTCAGACAAAAGTGCACCTTGAAGCTACATTTATATATACACAGTAACACTAAACCCTACGTGTGTAATGTCTGCAGTAAGAGTTTCACAAAGTTAAATAACTTGCGTTGTCATGAGTTAATTCATAATGGAGTGAAACCATTTAATTGAGTTTTGTAAAAAATTCTTCAGAGACAAGCGCAGCTTGAAGAGCCATTTAAATACACACACTAACATTAAACAATATGTGTGTAATGTATCCAGTAATGGTTTCATAACCTTAAGTGATTTGGCGTCATGAGTTAATTCACACTGGAAAAAAACCGATTAATTGTAAATTCTGTAATAAAACGTTTAGACAAACAGACAATTCGAAGTACCATTTAATTATACACAATGCAATAAAGCATTATATGTGTAATGTTTGCATAGGAATTACACTCGTTTAGGTAATTTTCGTCTATACAAATAGATTCACACTGAAGGAAAACTTTTTGCTTGCGATGTCCGCAGAAAAACATCTAAAAACAAAGGCAATTAAAATCATTCTAAAAAAAAGTATCTTCACGCCCATATCCCCGAAGGGGTTGGCAGAGGTACAACAAGTGCACCCACGATTAGCCGAAGATACTTGGTCCTACAATGTGATAGGTGGCAAGCCTATCGCCAACCGGGCACTTTCCAATCCCGGGCAACTTTGTGTTTCTCAGAAAACTGAAAAAACACTTTTTTTTTTTAAATTGCCCGACCCGGGAATCGAACCCGAGACCTCATGTGGTCAACTCCAAAGCTGGACCATTAGACCACAGAGGCGATTGATAAAATCATTCTAATATACACAAAACCTTTTTTGGGCAGTTAATGTAAAGGTGCTTACATTGAATCATTATTGAGGAGAAATCGCATGCTTTTCAAGTTATATCAAAACTGCTGTCGCTTAATGTAATAAGACAAAAAATATTCTCAATCACACTTTAAAACTTCTTAACTGATTGTTTGGTGATCATCAACTCGAACAAGCCAACAAGTAAACGTTACCATGACTACGTATACAGAAATGTTATACCTCCAAGATGTATATATTAGGTGCAACTTATGAAATTTAATTCGAAGCAAATCAATGATTTAATTTTTGTACGCCGCCGTTGCCCTCAAAGTTTTTTTTTTATATCATAAGACAGCAAACAAGCAGATGGTTCTCCTGATGAAAAGAGTCAACCATCGCCTACCAAGGGCGTTAATGGTGCGTTGCTATCTTATGGCGAGGTCTAATGCCACATGCATAAGTTTACAGGCTACCTTATCCTCCAAACTGGAGCACGTCAGTGATAAGCACTGACGCTATTGCGGCAGGAATAGGTAAGGCGGTGGTACCAGACCCGGGCGAGACAATGCAGAACTCTACCACCTAGTAGTCACAATGGTAGTGACTCGATAGCCAATCGAATGCCTGTAACAACCTGCCTGGCAAAACGGCAGTTGGTCTTTTCTTCAAAGGATCCCAGAACCAACACGGGGAAAAAAAGAAATCGGGGACAGAGTATAAAAACAGTAATTTTTAACTGAGCCCACGGCTTCATCTGTGTGGAAAAATATCTGAAATAAAAGTAGCTTAAATCGATATACACAAATGCTTCCACCATGCCAAGCATTTTTTAAATGGTGATGACAAAAAAGTGTATAAAAAAAATTAATAACACTCTAGATTGTACTCACTTATAGCAGGATCTAGAAAGACTTGAACGTTATTACACACTTAATTGTATCAGTGTAAATGTGTCCAAATGTTATTGCATTATATTTTCTAGAAAAAAGAACACTCGTGTTTATGAATATCACATTAATAATACCATTATTACAAAAAATCGTTTAGACAAAAACATAGGTGTGTTCTCAGACTGTAAAATGACCTTTACGAAGCGTGTTGATGCTGTTACAGATATAGAGAATATAAAAATCTAGGGTTTGTTACGTGCATTGGTAGTAACTATAGATATTTCATCTATAAAATATTGTACTATTGTTATGTGCGAAGCATTTTGGAATACTGTTCTACTGTATGGAATCTTCTTAATTACCTTAATTATGGTTGCGCGTTCCATCCACTAGACTACAATAGACCTTGTGTTACACACAATGTTCTCACACTTGAAGCGAGAAGACACGTACTAGATATGATGTTTATGTCTGAATCATATCCGTGGATCCGTAGACAGTGCTACGCTTACATCTCGACTACTTTATGCACACCTTTGAAACGAACTCACCATGCTCCTTTGTTTCACACCGACTCTCCATTCACATTATACAGCAAAACATTATCCAGCAAATTCTACAATAAATAGACTTAAAACCACTTAGGGGCCATCCATAAATTACGTCACACGAATTTCATGATTTTTTGGCCCCTCCCCATCCTTGTCACAGCTGGTCATATTTGTGAGACCCTCCTACCTGGTGTGATGTCACATATTTTAAAATTTTGCATTGAAATGATAATTTCATTCAAACAGTTTTTATCTATACAGGAGACTTTTTAAATTTAGTGCTGTAATACTTAGATATAAAATATTATATTTCGAAGAATTGTGATGTCACAAAACTTGGAACCCCTTCCCACCCCTTGTCACACAATGTCAAACTTCGTTAACCCCCTCCCTCCACCTTAACGTGTGACGGAATTTATGGATGGTCCCTTACAACAACAAATTCGGCTGTACTGGCCCATTTTGCATATCAAAAAGTGTATTTAAGCAATACGTTATAAAATTCTTTAACGATAACTTGTAAACAAGTGACATGCACTTGCAAACACATACTCTCTCTCTGTCACACACACAAACACGAACGTAGATTGATATCGTATATCATCATATCGTATGAGTTCGTATACCAGGGCTCGCTTCAATGTCGAAATTTAGAAATTGGAACCCAAAAAATTGATAATTAAAAAAAAAATTGTTTTTGTCACGCAAAACATTCTGTAAACTCAAGGGCTTTATTGTTTTCTACTGATAGTGGAGTAGTATCATTTTGAATCAAAACTAAACTAAATTATTTGGGTCTTCATCAACTCAAAACTTTCTTTTGCTTATTTAATATTTAAAATAGCTATGTAATACGGAAAATATATTAATAAATTTATTATATCGAAAACAGCGATAACTTGAATTCAGAGAACGGACCATAAAATGTATTAATAATGCGCAAAATAAATTGGTTTTTTCCTGTTAATTGATAACTAAAGTAGTCAAATAGGGATGGCCGATATACATCGATGTTTAGACTATCGATGTTTTTTCCGGGAAACATCATTTTTTTTGGTCGATTTTTTTTGGAATCGAAACATCGATGGTCGATGTAGAATAATGAACCATCGACATCGAAATAAATTTCTACTAGAAATTTTTATGCGCGCGCTAAAAATTAAAAAAAAATCTAAAAATACCAAAAAAAAAATCGGAAAAATTACAGTTACAAATATGGGAAAAAAATCTATTAAACACAATTGTTAATGACTTGCAAGTGCATTTTCATAGCTGGAATATGATCTTAGAATTGAAAAATTGACAAAATTTTTAAAAAATAGCATGTAAAGAGAAGCTACAAAATAACCGTATTTTCGAATTTCAGATTGTCGTTCGATTGTATCGAATTTTTTTAATCTTTAAATGATTTACGCAGTGTTTAATAGATTTTTTTCTCTTATTTATAACTTTAATTTTCCCGATTTTTCAATTTTCCCGAATTTTCAAAGAAAGTATTTTTTAAGTAATTTACAAATTTGATTCTAAAATTGAGACATATAATTTTTACAAACTTTTTATTAGCTTCACCTATATGTATGTTTGTATGTTTGTACGTTTGTACTTTTGTATGTTTGTATGTTTGATAAAATTATTCCATTTTTTAATTTGCAAAATATGATTTTTGTTATTTTATATAATTTTCATCTATAGTCGATAAGGTAAGAAACTTAATTTTAATTTTTTATAATTATTCCTACAGTCGATAAGACATGACTTGATGTTAATTTTAATTTCCAATAATTATCTTTAGCCGATTTCTCCAATATTGACAAATTTTTGAATACTAAGGAGAATTTTAATTTTACAAAACAAATAATAGTTTTAAAAAACTAAAAAATCACGCTTTTATGAATAAACCAAACTAAAAAGTAAAAAATAAATAATAGTTTAAAAAAACTAAAAGCACGCTTTTTATAGAAAATCAAAGCAAAAAATAGAAAATAAATTTTAATAAATTTAAATTAAGAATAGTGTTGAAAATTTCAATAAATATAAATTAATAATAGTGTGAATAAAAAAAAATATTTTATTTTAAAAAAAGCGTGGGGTGCTTTTTAAGATATTATCAAAATGATAATCACTCTACTCATATCTGTCAATAAAATATTTATAACAAATAATAAAATATTTGTCGCGATTCTCAAGATCGATTTTTTTTTGGAATCGTACATCCCTAGTTTGAGGTTTGTTATCGAATGTTATTGGGTTTTAGGCTAATTAACGGAAGTTATAGGCAAATTATAAAGACCGATATACCTCCTGATAACACTAACTTGACGTCAAACGAAATTTCCTACTTTGAGTTATAATTAAAATATTTGTTAGGTAATTCTGATAATCTCGTTATCGAATTTCTGGGATTTCCGGTGGCTAACAAAGAAAAATAGGACAAGCGATTCAAAAATACTGAAAATATATAGTGTATAAATATGTAATACTGTCAAGATGTTTATGACTAATTTTTGATACGCTGAAAAAATAGTTTTTTTAGATTTGTAGTTATAGGTAACTAATAGGTAATCGCTCGCTTTGTCAACTCTTTCCGTCAAGTTTGCTTCAAATTGCGGATGTAGATTGACAGTAAGTTATAGGTAAGGTGGCTATCAGGGTACGATGTTATTTATAAACAAACGTGTCCTGACATAAGTCACGTAAGCCAAATTTGAAGAAATCTATTGAAGTATATGTTATTAAATCTAACGAATCTTGTCCGAAAAGAGCATTTGACTGTAATTCGTCAGCCTATAAAGTATCTACGCATTAAAATATTTCCACAAAATTACGATGAAAAATCTGAACAATAGTGGAATCAATGTACACAATATATAAAGATATGCAGTCTTTTGGGTTTTTTATTTTATTAATTGCAATTATTAATCACAAGTGCGCAACTAACTGTTAGTATAGAATTATATATATTTTCATGCTTATGATATATTTGACCAATCACGTTACAAATATTTTATATTTTTCATCTAAATTATACTTATGGATTTTTTTAATTCAAAGAACCAGATTTCTTTTTTAATGTTTATTATTATATTTTTATCTCTTAGCATACAAAATATATTTGTTCAAAATTTTAATTCTAATTTTAAAAAGCTATATACTTCAAAATCTATTCATCAATCCTTCTACAACAATACATTTGTAATAAACCATCTGTTTACTATCTAAATTCACTCTTATCAGAACCACACAACCCCCATGAAAAAAAAATATATAAAAAATATATTTTAAAATATAAAAATTATATATTTTAAATATATGAAAAATACATGAAAAATATATAAATTATATATCAAAATATAAAGTCCATAAATTTCCAGATCGCTACTATTACTGTATATCCTTTAATTATACATCATGTGTCCTTTAAACGGATATTTAATTAATATTAAATACACTCTCCCTTTATACATATATTTTCTTTGAGTGTATTGTACATACTAATAGTTATTAATTACTTTTATCTTACACTATTTAAATCATCCTTTGTTTTTGAAAACTACAAAGTTAGCTGTGATTTAATACAATTAGATATATACATAATATCCATACTAATATTATAAATGCGAAAGTAACTCTGTCTGTCTGTCTGTCTGTTACGCTTTCACGCTTAAACCACTGGACCGATTTTCATAAAATTTGGCATAAACATAGATAAGACGTTGAGAACGGACATAGGCTACTTTTTATCGCGGGAAAATATCTCATTCCTACGGAAAATAAAATTAATCGGAAGAAAGCATAGCGTAAAGCGTAATGTAGTGCACATTTACTTAGATGTCGCTGCACGAAAATACATCGCGTTAACGTATTGAAATACCTATACACGTAATGAAATCGTTGACTTAATCTTGATATTTCTTATTTGTTTGTATGTTTGTTTATTGATTAAACGCACTAATTTCTGGAACAAGTTGGATTGAAAAAAAATTCTTTGTGTGTGATGTGATAGCAGAATAAATAAATAAATAAAATAAATATTCACGGGACAAATTACACTTACTGTTCTAACCCCAAAGTAAGCAAATTATTTGCTTGTGTTATGGGTGTCAGTCAGCGATACTAATACATAGAAATACATGTATAAATACTTTTACATACATAATAAACACCCAAACCCGGAAATACAAACATTTATGCTCGTCACACAAATGCTTGTCCCCGTCGGGGATCGAACCCGAGCCCCGTTGATTGCGTAGTCAGGGTCTCTAACCACTCGACCAACGGGGCGGTCTAATAAGCAGAGCTATATTCATTAGGATTTAGGAAGGTTATAGGCTATCAAGCATTACGCTATTATGTTACATATTCTTGGTTTAGTTAAAATATCGATATTCGTAAACTAAGTCGGAAGAAAATCGCTATCCAACTGCTGTATCCACGTGCACTGGCGTAATGGATAAGTATACGTAAGTACAATGTACTACAAAAATATTGATTTTAAGTAGATTTACAAAAAAGTCTGCGACACTATATATCTATCTCTTATAACAACAACACAATAAGGAATTTTAAGTCGAAAAATTGTTGAAAATTAATAGATGAATTTTGAGCATAGGATTATTATGCGCAGGTGTACGCAGGCATATTGATCCTTACTAACGAAAAGTACCTACTCCATCAACACGAAAATCTTAGGAAGATAAACTGTGGCTTAAGTTTAAGAAAAGTTGTAAAATGAAAATAATTCAACAACAGTAGGTATTTATTTATTAACACCGCCGAACGAGAACCGAACATTGCCGAGAAGAGCTGTGAATGAATGAAAGAACTGTGAATGCGTTGGCTTTACTATACTTTTTAAGGTTCCATATTCAAAATTTAAAACGGGACCCTATTACTAAGACACCACTGTCTGTCCCTGCGTTTGTCTGTCTACAAGGAAGTTATATTCTACCCGGAATGCTTACACGCGCTTCAAAATCGTTCCGAAGAGTACCACGACATGAGTGGAGTGTGTCTCTTTCTACTAAATAAAGCGCCAATCGCCATATATAAGTGCGGCCATGCGTAGTTTGCAAATTACTACTAAGTAATTCTACTAATTTGAGAAACAGTTTTTGCATTGCATAAGTAATTACGTAATAATTAAAATAGGCACATTTTAGAACTCACTGTGTTAATTACAATACATTTTATGCTAATTTATTTATCAACGTGTATGAATAAAAAGTATTTAATGATTACTGAATATGTAAAAATCTACCATCTGGATAGTTTTATTTATACTGGCAATTGCAAGAAAGGGACAACATCCACTCATGTCGTTGTCTTGCTCAGAACGTTTTTCCCCTCTGTTAAGTGAGAAACAAATGTCAACTTTATGAGTAACGAAATAAAGTACATTTTTATTTTTCAAATATTGCTTTGTAACAATTCCAGTTATAGTATATAAGTTCCTTGTCTGTCTATCTGTCCATCACCAGGCTGTATCTTATGAACCATGATAGACAGTTCAAATTTTCACAAATGATGTATTTATGTTGCCGCTATAATAACTAAAACTAAAACAGAATAAAATAAATATTTAAGGGTGACCCCCATACAACAAACGTGTTTTTTTTGCTTTTTTTCGATCTTAATAATGACAACTGGTAGACGTTTGAAATATCCACAGAATACTTATTAAATAATCACTTTAAAAATAAGTAATTAAAATAAATATTTAAGGAGGCTCCCATACAACAAACGTGATTGTTTGCCATTTTTTTATAGATGATGATACGGAACCGTCCGTGCGCGAGTTCGACTCGCACCTAGCCGGTTTTTTTAAGGTACATGAGTGGAAGTATACAGGTACCTCTAACTAGAGGTGGGTCGTTTCGCGATTTTGCCGTATCAAAATGAAACTATTTATCGCCACGCGATAGCGGTTTCTGAAACTATTTATTTTGAAAACTATGTTATTTTGAAAATTTTGTGCAATTCAAATTACAATGATTATTTAAAAATAAAACTTGATAAATCGAATGAACTGTGCGAAAAGTCTTAAACATATAAAGTGTTTTCTTTGTGCGGAAGTGGCATAAAAAGTTAATTGTATGGTCTTAAATAGAATTTAAATACATTACTCACATTCCTGCATTACATTAACTGTTGTGAGACATTGCAGCACATCCTTCTGACAGTAATTGATTCTTACTAGTCATAGTTCTGTCCGTTCACAGTTAGTAATGTAAACTCTGTCCAATCATCAAAAGTATTAATTGGTAGCTTTTTACGATCATACATCTGTATTTATTGTTGTTGATAGATATGGCTCCCTGAATACACAATAGATGGAGTCCAGGATCGATTCTCAACAGAGACAAACATTTGAGTGATAAACATAGATGTTCGTATTTCTAGGTTTGTGTGTATTAATATGTTAAAGTATTTATATGTGTATTTCTAAGTATTATTGTTGTTGACTAACACACGTACCACAAACAAACAGTTTGCTTACTTAGATCAAATTGTGAATCATCAAAAGTTGTGTTATACTAGCTGCAGCGTGCTGGATTATTGAAATTTTTGGCGAATCCCGCATGATGGTCTTATTTTCTGGGATAAAAAGTATTCTAGGTCATCATCTACCTTTGTGCCAGATTTCATTCAAATACGTTCAGTAGGTTTTGCGTGATTGAGTAGGAGAGACCGCACACATGCTACTTTTAGCATCGGCGATCGGCGATTGAGTCGCATTTAGTAGCTGAATGCAGCGACTGATCGCCCAACACACTCTTGCAACCAAGGATTTATAACGATATAATTTCGATATTTTTGCTGTTTCGTGATTGGTTCCCTGCGTTTCATGCTGTTTCGTAATTGGTTCCCCAACTAGCGCTAGAACACAACGTCAATATCATATACCATAACCAATCACAACGGCGCAAATATATCGAAATCATAACGTTTTAAATCCTTGCTTGCAACTCACAAGTTATAATCGAGTTACTACATAGTTGCCGCGACTGATCGCTACACCCCGCACATATGCGAATGCCGCGAGCAGCGTGCTGCTTCCGCGGAATGAAAGTTTGTGTTGTACTTTATACCTACTAAGCTACACTCTTTCTATAAACTTAATATAAATAATACCATATGAAGAATATTTTTTTGTTAAGAACTAAATAATTTTTAATACCTTCCTATTATTAAAAATTAAACTAGCAAAAAGCAGAGCTTTATAAGGGCTCGCAAAGTTATACTACCTAGTAATATTGTTAGGAAAGTATTTTATGAGAATTACATATTTTAATGTATGGACCTTATTTATAATTATCTAACCAAAAAAAGCCAGCGTATTTTTACCTAAACATTATATTTCCATCAAAGGCGTCGTCAGGCTTTGGTCTAGAAGGGCGCAGGAAAATAAAACCAAAATAAAAAAACATGTTTCGAAGACAATTTTTTTTAGAACTTACAAGAAAAATTCTTTAAGATTTTCTTGATTTATTAAAAACACGATTTTTATTATTATCAATGTTATTGTAGATATTATCTGTTTAACAGAACAAATATAAAGGTTACCTGCTAAAATTTAACACCATATTTTCTGGTCTACTTATAATTAGTTCGGTCTACCTATAATATGTAGCAACTCAAGATCCATCTCGCGCCACCAAATCATCGCCGCTCTTAAAGCCTAATATTGATAGAAATCAATTTTCATTTATGGTAGCTTTCTTGCAAAAGAGTTTTCAAGGAAAATGGGTATTAAAAATGAAAGTTAATCTTATAAAGAAAAACACATTTTTAACATTTTGCTAAGATAAGATCGATTTTCGAAATTTTTTATTTTTATTTAATGAACCTTCAACATTTTTAGGATTAATATTGGACTTACCGCAGGCACGAAGAATTGGCGGTAGAAACTCAGCGAATAATTTTTTCGAATTTTTCTCTCAGAGCAACGCTCGGGGTTCGATTCCCGAGTCAGACAAATCAAAAATGTGTTTTTTTTTCAATTTTCTAATAAAAACAACGATGCCCGGGATTGGAAAAATGTCCGGTTGGTGATAGGCTGGTTACCTATCACGTTGTGGGACTAAGACGTATCTTCGGCTAATCGTGGATGCACACGTTGTACCTCTGCCTACCTCTTCGGGGATACGGGCATGACCATACCTTTTTTTAGCTTTTTACCCTCGAGCTAAGATTGAAAATTGATCTCAATACAATATTAATCAATTAATACACTTGTACTGTTTCACAATACATAATCATTATGTGAAAAATCTGTAAACGGTTGACCTTGCAGGCCATCCCTGAAACTTCCCGCTAAATTAAGGTATTTTAAGCTCAAAAGAGTAAAAACTATAAGCATAGATTTTTTTCAGTTCTAAGAAATATTGAAATATCTCAATTAGCTATTGAGATATTTCAATATTTCTTCACTTTTTCTTCTTCTTCACATTCTTAGTCACAAAAAACAGCAAGAAAACACGAATGAACCAACGAAACAATCATACATGCAGTTTATTTTGATAAAAATGGCAGTACATTGATTTTTGAAAAACTGTATATTTCGGAAAAGATGATCAAATTGATCAAATTTCAAATGGTCAATTTCAAATGACATTCAACTCAATTTAACTATTGCTTTAGCTGAATAATCGGTAGGTTCAAAAATTTCGAAGCAATGTCAAAAAACATTTTTCAAAAATTTTCGTCATTGATAGATACCAAACAAAGTGACTGATTTTTATCCAATTAACGGTACTAGACGTAGTTTTTAAATGAGAAAAGCTGATAAGATTTTGAGGTCAATCGGTATATTAGCCTGAAAGTTATTTAATAAACATTAAGTAAGTTTGCTAAAAACAATGTAATTTTAATATTTGAAAAGCTGTACTTTTGAAAATAAGGTTCGATTTTAATTTTTAAAACGGCATTTGACGTAATTTTTTTAGTACTATAATATTGTAGAATAAAATGATTGATTGAAATATTTCGAAGTTATGTCGACAGACTTTTTTCAAAATTTTTGTCAACGATTACTTCCAAACAGATAAACCGATTTGATGCAATTTATGCATTAGACATAATTTTTTTGAGAATATAGCTGATTAGTTTTTGTACTCAATCAGTACATTAATCTGGAAGTTATATTAAAAAAATCTGTTTCACCAAAATTTCTTTTTGGGTTTTTTCAAAATTTTGTCAAAATTCCTCGGGCCATTTGGTTCAAATTTTCAGGCAGTCTAAGTTGAGTGGAATCCAATCGAATGCCATCAACTGCATTTCGATCGGTCCAGCCGTTCAAAAGTAATGAGATGTTTACAGACAGATATACATACACACACACGAACACACACACACACACACACACACACACACATACATACATACAGACACTGACGTCATCGCGAAAATAATCGAAAAAGGTTCCTAGGACCTCAAAACGCGGACATCTGGTAAAAATTCGATTTTTGAAAATCGGAGCAAAATCAGTAACTTCTTTATCCACATACGTAGCAGGAAGTTCAAAAGTACAAGTGTATTAATAGATTAATATTGTATTAAAATGGAGTGAATGAAAATGAATTAAATCTACCACGCCAAAGAAACATTTTAACTCTTTAGCGTTTTAACTCGTTACTTTCATAATAGATGGCGTTAGTAGTAATAAAATTCTAATACATGTATTTTTTTTAATGTTTATAAAATGGTACTTTAATGGTAGACCATATCTAGACATAAATTTAAACTACCACGTCAAAGCTCAAACCTCGAAGTACGATATTTTTTCAATAACAGATACCACAAAAGTGCATACAAAGTGGCCTAGTGTAGGGCTCGCTTCGTTCGCCCTGAAAATTATTTCGATGCTGGTTGGAAGAAATTTTGCAAAACCCAAAATACAAACTTTACGAACGAAGTATAAAAAGGAAAAAAAATAAGAAAAATTTATACCTTTTTTAGTTATAGATTGAAATTAATATCGAGTAGTAATATCGTCACCTTATTTGGAGTAATAAAACCACTTTAAAGGGTTCTGGTATTACCATTTCCGAATTTCTAACTATACCTCGTCATCGTCTATTTATGGAGGCTCGTAAACACTTCGGCATTAGTAATTGCTGGTCTAGCGATGGCAAAATCATCATTTTGCTCCCAGACAAAAATCGTCGCAGAATTGAAACACAGTCGGATCTTCAGAAGGTTATTACTCAGTTTCCTGCGCTTGAGAAGCCTCAAGAAATTTATAAGGTCCCTGAACAAGCTCCTGTAATGACTACAAGGCAAAGACGCAGATAATTGTATCACAGTAGTGTTGTTTTCTGTCCTCGAATTCATTCACACAGAAACAGGGTAGCACCACGTTCATTGCGTTAATTTTAACTTTATTTCCACAGTACCTACTCATTAGCTTTGAGATAGTCACACTTTTACAATTACCTTTAATTTGGTAACTGTTATTTTTATTATTTTAATATTGTTCAAAATATGACACATAACTTTGATTAATATGTCATACTGTATGAAATACGTATGAAGTGACAGAACAGATGACTACATTTATTGTTGACGTTTGACAGTTGACTCATCAATTTATCTAGATACATGTATATTTGCCACTCTCATGATGGTGTTTAAAAAAGATCTGTTAAAAATATTCTTAATTCATATAGGAACATACTCAGATATTCTTTCGTGATAATATGTATATATAATATAATATACTACATATTTTATTTTATTCTCTCTTCTTTATGTGTCTATAATCATGTGTTTTTTTTTTACAATTGTTTTTCTTTAATTATTAGGTAGTAATTATGGCTTTTATTGTATAATTTAATTAATATTGTTGCAGATAATTTTACATTGTTTTTTCTCCTTGCGATTACAGTAATTTAAGATAATAACACTATTTACGCCGTGACAATATGATTACAATGCTATAGTACCTCGTGGTGTCTGTCTTATATATTTTTCCGAACTTTATACTTTTCTATATATATATATATATATATATATATATATATATATATATATATATATATATATATATATATATATATATATATATATATATATATATATATTAGTGATGGGCCGAATGTGGTTTGAACCGAATTCGAACTTCGGCCGAACATTCGGTGAAAATACAAAAATTCGGCCGAATTTCGGCCGAACTTCGGTTTAATTTTGGGGCGCTTTCTTAAAAGTGACACGTCGTGACTTTTTTACGAATTTGCTTAAAATGTAATTATTTTATCTAGCTATTTACCTATTTTACTATTTACTACTAGCTATTATATTGTCCGCGGCTTCGCTCGTGTAAAGTAAGAGAAAAAATTATCCTATGTCACTCCATCCCTTCAACTATCTCCACTTAAAAAATCACGTCAATTCGTCGCTCCGTTTTGCCGTGAAAGACGGACAAACAGACAGATACATTTTCCCGCTACGTATGGAACATTTTCTGACTATTTTCGCGATGACGTCAGTATGTCTGTATATATGTATGTATGTGTGTGTGTGACCCCTCGTTTACACCAAAAAACATGTTTTATACTTGTTTTATACACAACTTGTAGAATACTTGTCAAAACATAATCATTTGTTTTATACATGTATTGCAACTGTCTCAAACATATTTTCGTTCACACTGTGTAGCCAACAAGTCTTTATACAAGTATAAAACACACTCGCGTTTACACTTGTGTCTAAGACATGTTTTTGATTTGTCGGATACATTGACAGCGTTCTCATCTACGAAGACCTGTCGTGTTTTATACAAGTATTGTTAATTTTATTGAAATTTCTGTATACAACTAGTTGCAAACATGTTTTATACTTTATCCATGCTTGATGGATAATGTTTTATACTTTTACAAAACATACCGCTCCTTTCATCCTTTAGTACCTATCTAATTGCATATTTTCCTAAATTTATATCATTTCGTAATATTATGTTAATTATTTTGTAATCTTTTTATTATTGTAATATGTTTATTATTTTGAATTTCATTTTTTGAATGCGAAGAAAACTAAAGTTCTAGTATTTGAAAGAGAAGCAACCAGAACGGATGTAAGAGTTTTGGTCGATGATGTAGTGTTAGAACAAGTGGAGATGACTGTGTATATCTTGGATGTGCTTTTAGCAGGGATGGAAGGTACATCGGTGATGTCGAAAGAAGAGTGTGTGCAGGGAACAGAGCGAATGGAGCGTTAGGGAGATTACTTAAAAGCACAGTTTTAAGTCAGGGTGCCGTCTAGCCCTGCATAATTATATGCTTATCCCAACGCTATTATTGTGTGAGAGTTGGGTATATCAGAAAGGGCATGAAAGTCGAATCAACGCGGTTGAGGTAAGATCGCTGACGAAGAATATGTGGCGTGACCCTCGCGGACCGGGTTCGTAACGTGAAAATGGGAGAGAAGTTAGGCTTGAAAGAAAGTCTCGGTGTAAAGATGAGAAAGGGCATTCTCCGTTGGTTCGGATATGTAGAAATAATGGTAGACGGAAGGTTAACAAAGCAGATATTATACAACGCGAATGTGGAAGGATGTAGGTACTGGGTAGAGCCAAGACTGACATATTATGATCAGATTGTTCTAGTACTGTCCGAAGGAGTCAAGAGTTTCCGCAACCGGCGTGTGTATATGAAGAGAGTAATGAATGTGGAGGAAGCGAGACTAGCCTGCAAGGATCATGATGAATGGCACTCGGTTCTCTCTGCCTACCCCGTAAGGCATCTAGCATGAAGATATGCACGTACTTTTATTGTATAATACAGTGTACACTGCACCCATGAACAAAAAATTCCTCAGTATCTTCACTTTCCATTGTGAATGTTGTGTTAAACAGCAGTTAATTGGGCACCCAGGACTTAATAAAACTACAGAATGGCCGATTGATATGTTCCAGTTATAAAAGAACTAAAATAAGTATATTATGTGAGATCATGAACAAGAGGCAGGCAACTAGAAGTTCACAAATAATTTATCCAACAATTTTTGTATTACCTACCTACAACAAGTTTCATACAAATTTTGTCTACATGTTTTATACAAGTTTTGTATAAAACAAGTTTAATACAAGTTTTGTCTACATGTTTTATACAAGTTTTGTATACGACAAGTTTCATACAAGTTTTGTGCACAACAAGTTTCATACAAGTTTTGTATACAACAAGTTTTATACAAGTTTTGTAAATGTATTCCAATGTGAACAAGAAACGAAAACATTGCATAAAACTTGTCAAATACATGTATCATACCTTGGTGTAAACGGGGGGTGAGAGAGAGTGTGTATGGTTGTATGTATGTGTGTATGTAAACATTTTATAACTTTTGAACGGCTTGACCGATCGAAACGCGGTTAATGGCATTGAATTAGATTCTGCTCAACTTGGCTTCCAACAATTTTAACCAATTCGGATTAGAATATTTTGATAAATTTTGAAAAAATCGCAAAAAATTTGACGAAACATATTTTTTTAATATAACTTCCAGATTAATGTATCGATTGAGTATAAAATTTTATCAGCTCTTTTTGTTAATAAACTGCGTCTAATTCACAAATTGTATCATAATCGGTTAATCCATTCGGAAGTTATCATTGACGAAAAAATCTGGAAAAAGTGTTTTTTCGACATAAATTCAAATTTTTTTCAAATACTGTTTCAAAGATCAACATTAAATCAAGTTTTCAAAAGTTACGGCTTTTCAAATATTAATATTTTGTTGCTTACAGCAAACTTAGCATGTTTAAAACGACTTTCAGACTAATATACCGATTGACTTAACAGTCTAATCAGCTTTTCTTTCTATAAATTGCAAATCAAAGTCAAAAAGTCAAATAAGCAAATTGCATCAAAATCGGTTGATTTATTTGGGATTTAGTAATATCGAAAATTCAAAAAAAAACTTTTTTGATATTGCTTCGACATTTCTGAGTCTGTAAATTACGTAGATGGGTGATTCTTCAATGTTGAGGATAATACGGTTCCAGGCAGTTTTCTCTTTACTGTTATAACTACGATGAAGAAAAACAATGTTTTCCTATTCCATTATTACTTTTTTAACTATCAACAAGTAAAAGAAAAACATTTCTTATAATTAATTAACAAAAAAACGCAAAAATCTACTGAAAACGTCATTATTTCGCGTGTCCAGATCACCTGTTCTTGGCTATTTGGTCTTCTAAAATATTCAAATACCACTTAATAAAATTATTTATAGTAAAAAATTGTATTTAAAGGTCTATTGTTTCTGTTTCTTAACAATTTAAAGTATTAACTTAATTCTAAAATAGTAAAACACTCTTTCAAAAGTTTGTCACAAAAAAAGCGTCATTGTAAAAACAGGAATAGTTTTCAAATTTTTTTCACGATGTTTGCAATTTTGGGGCATATTTCGTGCCTACCGGATGCCCCTCGGTACTCTTCGGTTAGGCCACACACTTTGAACGGATTGGACAGGTCATATTTCTCTCAAGGTAAGCTTGAATATGGTTCTTCGAAATTTGTCATCTTTATAATCATTCTCCTTATTCACTTTATCGTGGTAAATAATATGTTCATTGATTTTATTCATGGCTTTATTTATGTATCGAACTGCAAATAACTCCCCATAGATATTTATTAGCTGTATCTAATCTTTTAAGACAAATTTCGAGATGTTTTCTGGAATTCGTCATTATTGCTGACATCATTATCCTGAAAATGACTGTTGAGAATAATGATGTATGGGTTAGAATAATGATTTGCGGATTTTGAACAATGACAAACGTTGAGAATAATGACGTCAATACAATTATTAGCATATATAACCATTAAAATAAAGTAAGCTGGTACATCAATTGATTAATTTTTTTCGTAATATCTCTGCAGTTGTTTTGGGAAAAAAATCAGCATGCCTAGAAGTAAGGAATCCTATGAGAATCGTAAAGTCCAATATAAAATGTGTCAGAAACGGAGGTATCAACAAATGATTATTGATCTAGAACTGCTAGCCTTAGAACAAGTGAGAAGGCGACAGAATATAAAAAAAGAAAGAAAAGCGTAAACTGACGAGTATTGCTGCACCGCGCGATTTTTGATTGCTAGGTTACGTCTAGTTATATAAGAACATATATAAAATAAGACTCGCTCATATCGAACAACGTTCATTTCAGCGGTCATTTGGGAGGAGAGGCTAACTTAGCCCCCAATAAGCTTGGTGTACTCAGCAGAGTAAAGCTTTATCCCAGTCCATCGCCTCCAACTTTACAAGACCCAAATTCGACCTCACATGGAGTACTGCTCCCACCTTTGGGCCGGAGCGCCTCAGTACTAGCTTCTTCCTCTTGATTGCATTCAACGTAGAGCGGTTCGAATCGTCGACGACCAGGCTATTTCTAATTGGCTTGACTCTTTGGCGTTGCGCAGAGATGTAGGTTCGCTCTGCATCTTTTACCGCAATCATAATGGGGAGTGTTGCGACGATTGTTCGGATTAATTCCTGCTGTTAAATTCCACTATCGGACATCGCGTCAAAATTTAAAGTTCCATCCTCACCACCTCGATGCCTGGAAAACCACAACAGTGCGCCTTTGTCGGCACTGTTTGCCTCGCACTACTCCTTTATGGAATCAATTACGACTTGGGGACCTTCAAGAAACGAGCTTACTCATTTTTAAAAAGCCGACAACGCATCTGCAAGACCCCTGGTATTGCAGATGTACAAAGGTACTGCTTTTACCATCAGGTGCAGTACCTTTGCTCATTGGCCCCCTCTACTATAAAATAAAACAATGGAAAGATTAATTAAGAAACTAAAAGACCAGCCGAAGCGAATCTTTCAGAATTGCCAACCCTTTAGGAGTAATTGCCCTTGCCAAACACATTAAATATATCTCTTCCTATGCCATCGGCAACGACAATATCAGTTAGCGCATGGTGGCTTCACTGTTCCCCGTCCTAACATATATTATCAATTTTTCCTTTTTTTCTGGCACTTTTCCTTAAGCCTAGAAGACAGCTCACGTCATTCCTTTTTCTAAAGTCTTTGCTCCTACTAATTTCTCTAAATATCGCCCTATACCAATTCTTCCATATTTGTCCAAGATTTTGGACACGCAGTTTAGCCTTTACCTGCAGGATAGTAATTTGTTCAATCCGTATCAATCTGGTTTCCGTTCGGGGCACAGTACTGTTACTGCTATTGTTAAAGTCACTGATGACATAAGACATGCTATTGGTAATAAACAACCTACTTTATTGGTTTTCTTTGACTTCAGTAACGATTTTATCTCTGTGGACTTTGATGTGCTGCTTGGTACTCTTCGTTCGCTGAATCTTTCCCCTCAGTCTGTATCCTGGTTTGACTCATATCTCCGAGATCGTTCTCAATGTGTTCATTTCGAGGATTCTTTCTCAGGTTTTAGTAAATTAACAGTTGGTATTTCACAAGGGGGTGTTCTAGCTCCACTCATATTTTTCGTGTTTATCAACATAACATCCAATGCCATGTCCTCCAGTTTTCATTCGTCATCATCATATGCGGATGCGGATCATATGCGGATGATCTGCAATCGTATCGTTCTTTCTCTGCTCCGGATGTTCTTGAGGCAATCAGCGCTATATATGAGGATCTGTCGCGTATTCACTCATGAGCGGAGTCATCTGGTTTATTAGTAAATCCCAAAAGTTACAGTTTTTAATTATAGGCAGTGCAAATGCTAATGTTCCTGATCTCGTATATAGCAGCAGTGTTATACTGTATAGCAAATCAGCTAAAAATTTAGGTCAAATTATAAGTGAAGATTTCCCTTGGAATGCTTATATATCAGAAGTATGCAAAAAAGTTCATTCCACCTTTCATGCTATCAAACGTTTGCAAAGATTTCTTCCTTTTAAGACTAGAGTTATTTTAGTGCAAACATAAATCTTTCCTTTATTAGATTATGCTGATATTTGCTATCTTGATATCACAGAAGAAGGCCTGAATAAACTCGAGCGTTTACAGAATGTAGGAATTCGCTTTGTTTTTAGTTTTAGAAGATTTAACCAGGTTTCCAATTTCAGAACATAACTCACGTAGCTTCCTATTCGGGAGCGCAGAAACGCTCAGCAGGAACGCTCCGCAGGAACGCAGACGAGCTTTTCATCGATATTACAATCAAATCTAGTTGTTTTGATTGTAATATCGATGAAAAGTATATCCATAGGTATAATAGAAACCATATCCCAAATAATAACTGTAAGTACATTGAGAATATTAATCCAAATCCTGTCGTTTCATTATCTAGGACACATAAAGAAGAGAGCCGCGATCCAAATCTCAGAAAAACAAATATCCTTTCTTCCTATTTAACCAGTGTTATACTCTTAACAATGTTAAGTGTTATCTATTTCGATTTTATTTCTTTGAGCTGATAGTTATTAGTTAATATAATGTGATGCAGGATATAACAATTGAAAAATAATAAAAATATTGTTATATTTTAATTATATACAAGAAGTTATATTTCTGTTCATCAATATGTAATTTTTTGATTAACATTATATTGTTAAATTATATTAATTACACAAGAATTTATGTTTGTGTTTATCAATGCGTGATTTTACGACTAAATATAATTATGTTGATTCTTAATATTTTGTTTTATTTCAATGATAAGTGCAATAAAACAGGTGTAAAATCATTATCCTCAACAAAAGTCATTTATCCTAATTAAATCGTCATTATCATCAAAAAGTTGTCATTGTCCTCAGCAAGCATATTTAAAATTTTCGAATATCTCCCTAAATATTAATAATACAAAGATGCCTCTTACACCGATATCAAAGATTTGAATCAAGTAACAGTTCTAGTACTGATCACTTGTTGTGCCACGAGGTTTTTATTTTTTTCACCAAATCATTGAAAATATATTACGATCGAAGAATGACCCAGATATGAAAACATTTTAGAGGTCAAAAATTGCGTTGAATGCCATTCGAAAGACCAAAATCAATCATCGTTTTTAAAATATATAGCATTTCAAAAAATTTGAAATTACTGTCATTTATAACGACTTCTACGTACTAACGAATATTTGTAACAATTTTATGATTTTTGAACTCTGAAAAAATCTGTAATGTGCTAAGATATAGATAAAGATCTAGCACAAAGTTTCAGGGATGACCTGCCGGGTCAACCGTTTTACATATTTTTTGAACTCTTCGAACTCAAAAATCTATGCTAAATTTTTTTCACTTTTGTTTTTATGTTTTTTTATTTAGCGGAATATTTCAGGGATGGCCTGCTAGATAAACTGTTTTACGGATTTTTTTTCGAAAGTATAGTATAGCCTATGTTACTCGGGGATAATTTAATATCTTTCTAATGGTGAAAGATTTTTTCAAATTGGTTTAGTAGTTTTTGAGTTTAGATGATACAATATATAAAAATATAGAATACAAATTTTTCCTCTTTATAACATTAGCATAGATTTCAAGCAAATTAGTGCAAGAAGATACTTTCTTCTAGTGCCGAATGTTCGGCATTTAAACCGAATTCCGGCCGAATGTCGAAGTTCGGTTCAAGCTGCCGAAATTCGGTTAAACCGAATGTGAAACGAATTTCGGCCCATCCCTAATATATATATATATATATATATATATATATATATATATATATATATATATATATATATATATATATATATATATATATATATATTGATGTTTTGATGTTTTTAATTTGTAAACTTGGGGGTTTCTTCCACTAAAGTTCTATAAGGATTATAAATAGGTGTGCCTTATTACTATTACTTAAAATAAGAATAAACATTTAGGTATTACATATATTTTTAAATTATCAGGGCGAGCGAAGCGAGCCCTACACTAAGCCACTTTCTATGCACTTTTGTGGTACATTTTACTGGAAAAATATCGCACATTTAAGTTTGAGCTTTGACGTGGTAGTTTAAATTCATGTCGAGATATGTTCTAAAAATAAAATACTATTTTATAAACATTAAAAAAAAAATACATGTTGTATTAGAATTTTATTACTACTAACGCCATCTATTACAAAACTAACGAATTAAAATGCTACAAAGCTACACTAGGCGACAATCTATGCCCTTTTGTGGTACATTTTACTGAAAAAATATCGCACTTTTAGGTTTGAGCGTTGGCGTGGTAGTTTTAATTCATTTTTATTCACTCCATTTTAATACAATATTAATCTATGAATACACTTGTACTTTTTAACTTCCTGCTACGTATGTAGATAAGGAAGTTACTGATTTAGTAAGTAAGTGTTTTCTTGCTGTTTTTTGTGACTTAACAATTGAGACATTTCAATATTTCTTAGAACTGAAAAAATCTATGCTTATAATTTTTACTCTTTTGAGCCTAAAATACCATAATTTAGCGGGAAGTTGCAGGAATGGCCTGCAAGGTCAACCGTTTACAGATTTTTCACAATATGATTACTGTGAAACAGTACAAGTGTATTTTTTTTTTATAGAAGAGGGGGCAAACGGACAGGAGGCTCACCTGATGGTAAGTGATTACCGCCGCCCATAGACAACTACACTACCAGAGGTCTTGTAATTGCGTTGCCGGCCTTTTAAGAATGAGTAAGCTCTTTTCTTGAAGGTCCCTAAGTCGTATCCATTTGGAAAAATGTCTGCCGATAGCTGGTTCCACAAAGGAGTGGTGCGGAGCAAAAAGTGCCTCGAAAATCGCACGGTTGTGGATTTCCAGACATCGAGATGGTAAGGATGGAACTTCGAATTTTGTCGCGATGTCCGATGGTGAAATTCGGCAGCAGGAATTAATCCAAACAGTTCCTCGGAACATTCCCCATGGTAGAGCCGATAAAAGATGCAGAGTGATGCCACATTTCTACGTAACGCCAAAGAATCAAGCCGATTTGAAAGAGTCTCGTCCTCGACAATTCGAGCCGCTCTACGTTGAATTCGATCAAAAGGAAGGAGCTGGTACTGAGGAGCTCCCGCCCAAAAATTTGAGCAGTACTCCATATGAGGCCGGATTTGCGCCTTATAAAGTAAAAAGCGATGGGCCGGTATGAAGTACTGCCTGACCCTACTGAGAACTCCCAGCTTTTTAGAGGCTAATTTAGCCTTGCCTTCCAAGTGACCGCGGAACTGAACGTCACTCGTAATGTCGACTCCAAGTATTCCAATACTGGCTCTGGCTTTCAGGGAAGTATTTTCAAAACGAGGTGATACGACAAAGGGTGATTTTTTAGCGGTAAACGCGCAAACTTGTGTCTTAATTATATAGCTCCTTTAACTGTCAATGAAAATATTAATATACAGGAAAATGATGAGACAAATTCAGATTTATCTTCACCATTTTCCTTAGATGAATTAAAAAATATATTAAATAACACTAAAGATACTGCTGCAGGTAATGATGGAATAGTTTATTCATTTATAAGCCACCTGGGAAATAGTTCTTTGTCATATTATTTAAATATCACAAATTCTATAATAAATTCTGGAAAAATACCACCATCGTGGAAAACGCAAATAATATTACCAATCTTAAAACCAAACAAAGATCCTTTTGAAGCATCATCCTATCGTCCTATCGCCTTATCATCAGTTCTGATCAAAATAATTGAACATCTCATTAAAAATCGTCTAGAGTGGTATTTAGAAAGTAATAAATTTTTGGCCAATAGTCGGTACGGTTTTAGGAAAGGTAAGAGTACGACAGATAATCTAAGTCTTCTAACTACAGATATTAGAATATCTTTTTTTTTATCTTTTACATTAAATAAATCATTACTATCAGTTTTTCTTGATTTAACTTCAGCATATGATAGCGTCTTACTTCCGGTGTCACAAGAAAAGCTATCTAAATTAAAAATCCCAAGTAAATATATTAAATTCATCATAAACTTATTATATAATAGACCAATCAATCTTATAGTCGATGATGTAGTACATACACGACTCCTATCTAAAGGATTACCACAGGTATCCGTGCTAAGTCCCCTTCTATACAATGTTTACACCCATGAAATTGAACACTTGTGCAGCACAGACATATTCGATGCGAATATTTAATGTAAATAGATATTAAGGCAAGATAAATTGTATTTCGTTTAGTTCGTAAGTTTTTTGTAATAAATAATGTTCGTTTTCGTCTTTTATTCGCCCTAAGACCTACATACAGCTTTGTACAGAAATAATAAAGTTTTATGTAGTTAAGTTGTTTGCCTAAAGGCATATTACGATCAAAAGGGGTTCCACGCAGTCGACAAATTATGAGTCGACTTTTGCGAGATTGTATTTATATGCGGCAATCCAAAATTACGAAAACCCCGAAAAGTGCAAAATTCTTTATGAAAACATGTTTATCGATTGTAAATAGTATGTACGATGTAAGTATAAGCCTTAGGCATATGTTTACGCACTTTTCGGGTATATAAAGATAGTTAACAGGATAGTACGACCTGAAAAGGCGTACAACTCTGTAATTGTAAGAGTTTCCGAGGTCCTGTAAGAACGTATAATGTATATAACACTCTTGTTTGTTATTGTATAAGTTTATTTGTGTTAGATCCTTATATATAAATAAGAAATAACACATTGTAATTAGATTTCGGTAGGTCTTAGGGCATTACGTACTTTGTTTTGCATATATTTGTAAAAAGGTAGTACCGTTGCACTAGCTAAAGGGCCACACTAGGTAATTAGAGGTAGGAGAAGCTACCTAAGATAAAATTATTAAGATTAGATTAAGAAAAGTAGGATTTTAACAAATCCCAGACATTGTGGCGCCATTTGTCTTTGTCGATTTACGCCGCCCGTCTGGCCGCGCGCTATAAATATCGGAGAGCGCGGCCATACAATTAGTTCCGTTCCGATCAAGTTACAGTTTCGTTACGACTCAATAAGCTCCCCAGACAAGTTCCTGGGCTTTAGTATCTATTCATAGGGTACCGGCTTTAGAGTAGGGCAGTGTTAGGGCAAGTACTGGCTCTCTCTCCCTTAAAATAGGAAACATTTGCAACGGTGCTAGCTTTATTGATAAATTCTACTTCGTTACAATAAAGCACCTTTGCAAGGAATAGTTGTGGTCTCGATTATTTCTCCGACACATCCGGCTCAACCAAAAAGCACTGTGGCTGGTGGGGCGTCGAAGAAGAACCAGATATACAGTCCGCTGGCTCCCCCGGCTGTAGTGCACAACTTTCTAGATAAAAATGTAAATATTTTACAATATGCCGATGACCTTGTATTATACACAATTGACCAAAACATTGATAATGCTAGTATGCTAATGAATTCAACCCTGAATAAATTACAGAAATGGCTAGACATAAATGGGCTTCAAATTTCTCCATCTAAAAGTACTACCGTACTATTTACAATACAACGATCTCCACCCAGACCATCAATACTTTTTGGCAATAAACTTATACCTTATAAAGATGACACGTAATTCCTAGGTGTATTAATTGATTCAAAACTCTGGAATCTTACATTGCAACTATATAGCGAATAAATGTGAAAAACTAACAAACATAATAAGATGCTTAGCAGGTATATGGTGGGGCGCTCATCCTTTTTATCTAAAACTTATTTATAAAGCAATTATAAGAAGCATTCTTGACTATGGATCATTCACACTCGAACCTTGTAATAAATCTGGCCTTAAAAAACTTGACAAAATACAGTCAAAATGCTTGAGAATTATGTGTGGCGCGATGAAATCTAGCCCAATCAATGCGTTACAAATTGAGTGTGTTGATCCACCCTTACATTTA
Source organism: Apodemia mormo (assembly GCA_036924255.1). Classification (NCBI taxonomy): domain Eukaryota; kingdom Metazoa; phylum Arthropoda; class Insecta; order Lepidoptera; family Riodinidae; genus Apodemia; species Apodemia mormo. The sequence goes on from JAUPFN010000028.1 coordinate 9,236,744, forward strand.
AGACGCCAATTTATTTCTGATCAATACGTTTTTCGCTGTGTGCAATTCTTAAATCATCCTCTTATGGAAAAACTACAATTTTTATCCGAGCTTATTGATATGTCCCCATACTGGGCACATAAACCTATCGCATGCATTATAATTAGCTATAGAAAATATTTATCACTCTCAGCTCCTATTTTTCGTTCATCTGTTCTACCTATATTCACTTGCAACTATGAAGCACTTTTTATAAAAACGCAAATTATTTTTAATCTAGCTATTCAAAAACGTGATCAAAATGCTAATGTTCTTTTCAACTCCATTATTAATGAAAAATTTTCAAATTTCGACCTTATTTTTTGTGATGCATCTAAACATAACAACAATAACCATGTTAGTGTAGGTATTTTCCATTTACAATACAAAATCACACAAAAAGTAAAACTTCCACCTGAAGCTACCATATTTTCGGGGGAATGCCTTGGAGTATTTAAAGCTGTAGAATATGTATTACTATTTAAACTGTCGAAAGCAATAATTTTCACAGATTCACTAAGTACTTTACAAGCACTTGACAACTTATCACTCAAAAAAATGCAACACCCGTTGATTTACGATATTAAGAAGTTTCTAAGCAGGTGTCATGAAAGACAATATGACGTATATTTATGCTGGATACCTGGTCATAGTGGTATTTAGGGCAATTGACTGACGAACTTGCAAATGATGCAATTCTAAATGGCGACGTTTTTCCTTACTTGATTTATAGCCTCGATTTAAAATCATTTTCAAGACAATCACTCTTTGCATCCTGGCAAGAGACATGGAATCACAATAGCAAACAAAAGGGCTCTTATTACTTTAGTATTCAACCAACAATACCACAAAAACCTTGGTTTTTTACTATTAAATTTGATAGAAAAAGTTCTAGCATAATAACAAGATTAAGACTAGGACACACAAGTACTCCTTATCATGTCGCTAAATTGAAAATTTTAGAACATCCAAATTGCGCATGTGAAGAGGATGTGGCGGATGCTAACCACATTTTCTTCTCGTGCACTAAATTTGATCATTCCTCATTATTTGAATCTATAATTGCATTAAAAATTCCGCTGCCTGTATCTATACCTTTTCTTTTATTTTATAAAAGTTATAAAATTTATAAATTAGTATCTATCTTTGTTTTAAATAACAATATATCAATCTAATTGTTACTGTAATATAGTGTATATATTATTTAAAAATTGTATATAATTAATTTGATTTTAATATATATTTGTTAATATTGATCTAACTTCATTGAATAGTATATAAAAAAATCGTCTTTAGGTTTTTCTTATTTACAAAAAGTTTTCCCGTCTGTTTTGTCATTGGCATTGATGTTCACAAACGTTTGCCATTAAAGAAAGAAAAAAAAATCAATAATTCTTTGCTCTAAAAGACCTTCGAATTGGGTTTATTAGTAGGCTTGGGCCTAACCGGTCACTACAGAGAGCGCTCAATTTAGTTCATAATCCAAGGATGAACTAGTTCATTCTATTAGTTCATTAGTTCTTTTTTTTTGAAATAATTTATTAAGAACAATAAATAAAGAAAAAATATAGTTATGATTATTGTAAGTTTTGTTTATTACTATTTAAAAAATACAAAGTATTACATGAAAATTTTACACGTCCATTTATGTAATATGAGATTTTTTATTTAAATAAAAACGAAAAAATAAAATGATTTATATTAATAATAATTAGTCATAATTAACGTGATATATAATAATAATAATCAATTATTTGTAACAATAAATGGGAATAGAAGAGATTTTTTTAATTTTAATTAAACTTACCGTAAAATAAGACATAAATGGTATTAGTATTCTGTTTGATAATCAGCCAGCAATACTTCAGTTGACAATGAAGAATGTTACCAGGTATGCCAAATCGCTTGCAATTTTGTCTCAGTAAAGCCTGTATGTATACAAATACACTAGTTTTTGTTGTAGTAAAAAATACCTAGTAGTTTTGATTTTATAGGCATTCAAAGTTTCGAAAAATATCAAGTCTCGCTAACAGCCACGTGACCGCTTGTGACGTCATGACACAACGCGCCGCGCCTCTTAGTATCAAATCAAGTCTCCAGCGATTATAGTATAGTAAGGTGTAATAGCTTGCGCAGTATTTTGTTGTTTTCGTCAGCGTATTACTTTAATAGTCTATTAATAGTAAATATTATCCGATTAATAAAATGAATGAAGAATTCGAAAAAGGGCAATCGGATATTTCACCTAAAATAGATGGATTAATGGTTTCGCATTATTTATCAACAAATAGTGATTAAATAAATAAATAAATAAATATTCACGGGACAAATTACACTTACTGATCTAACCCCAAAGTAAGCAAATATTTGCTTGTGTTATGGGTGTTAGTCAACGATACTAATACATAGAAATACATATATAAATAGCAGAATATATGTAGTAAACACCCAAACCCGGAAATACAAACATTTATGCTCATCACACAAATGCTTGTCCCCGTCGGGGATCGAACCCGAACCCCGTTGATTGCGTAGTCGCTAATTTGCGTTGCGTTGGCGCCGAAATGCGAGGAAGAAAAATGCAAAGGTAAGAAAACTTTCCTTGCTACTACTTATGCTTAATAGTTTATCTGTTCTAAATTATTTTATCAAAACAAAATACCCAACTAATGTCATAATGAAAGAATGCAACTCAAATAATAGAAGGACCTACCTACCATTAAATTTTTACGTTAAAGACTACAAATATGTATTAGTTTTGTAGCTAAATGTAGGTACGTAGGACGTAGGTATATGTACGTGTATAGGTACCTACCGTTCTTCTTAATTTAAATAAATACCTCGGGAACTCCATCCTTTCATACGCTTGCGTAGCGTTTGCCCATCTCCCCCGTACGGACTTGCATCCGTTGCAAGTGGTACAAAATAAATTCCTGCGTATTGCCACGGGAGCACCGTGGTATATGCGCAACGTAGACCTTCATAACGATCTTGAATTGCCGAGCTTAGCAAAGCATTTCAAAGACATCTCCGAAAGATACTTCGATCGTGCCATCTCGCATCCGAACCCACTGGTGGTAGCCGCGGCCGACTACATCCCAGACCCTAATCCCGATCCCAAACTACGTAGGCCCCGCCACGTTCTTACCGATCCCGATGACCCGACAACTCTGGCCAACGGTTTACATAACACTACACACCTACATTCGCGACACCGTCGCCGCCGGCGGCGACGAGGACCCCTGTTTCGCCCTTCGGCGAACCGAGCCCAAGGGCAAGGTTCGGCGGATGGACAAAACAATGCCACTAGCCCTCTCAACCCAAATCACGACCCCACCCTAAGCCGAGGTTCGGTCTCACAGGAGACACCCTTAGGGCGGAGGGCGTACAGCCCTACACCTTTAAATTCTGGCTGAGCACTCTGCTCGCCCCCGCGACCGGTGAAGCTGTAACAGCCCATAAAGCTAACAGCAATTGAGACATTCCGAAAAAAAAAACCTCGGGAACTGTACATTTTCCCAGAATTAAAAGGAGCCGTGAGTTATTCCAGACTTCGTCCAGATCCGTTCAGTAGGCACAACTCATGATTTCCTAGTATTTGGATTGGACATTTTTTTTGGAAAACTATTGAGGTGTAATTTCGACGGCACGGGCGCGCGACCGCGAGCGCCGGCCGCCGAGCGAACTAGACTGAGCGTGTTGTGAGATGACGTCACAGTGTCAACGGCAGCCAGCGTCGTGCGGTTCAACTTATTTTACTTCTAAATCGGAAACTAATTGACGTATCGAAGTAATTCTTTCACTAGTATTTTTTATTTTTCACAGAGAATATGAAGTGCTAATAATCAAAATTAGTTAACATTCTTCATTGTTATGATTTCATATGATTTGATAAAATTTCAAGCATGGGAATTTGAAGTTGTTTAGTATCAAGGCGCGCACTGTAAAAGTAAATAACTCGGTTGGTCACATAGTGCCATTGTCTAGTAAAGTGGACGCTAACAGAAATATAAAAAGAACTAAGAGCGGGATTTTCAATGAACTAGTTCGCATAGTTCACCTAAAGGAGCGCTCTTCCCACCTAGGTCGCTCGCGAAATACCCAAGACTATTTATTAGTCAATTTTTGTGTCAAGTGGTGTCAAGAATCTAAAGCTAAGGCTTTATAATTACCGAATAATATTCAGTAACTATAAAGCGTCTTAATTCTTATTTAAAATATAACATAGAGGACTATTCAAGGAGCTAACATCGTTGCAAATTTTAACTAACCTCAAAGTTTAGTAACAAAATGTCTACAAAAATTGAGGAACACATCGATTGCTATTCTTTCCATAGTACATCAGAATTAATGTTGAAGACAGATGAAATTAAAGTGGAGATAGATAAGAATAACGAATACGAAGAAGATATGGAGTCATTAGAAATTAAAACGGAATTAGAAAATGTCAAAAATGGTACGTCACAGTTTGTGCGATGACACGATAAATGCAGATGTGACCTCTCCATTTGTCGAATATGTCTCATTGCACGAATCTTTGTGACGATGAGCGCAAGTGCGACTTCAGCATAAAAAATAGACAAGGGACACATTCACAGCACAAGTCATCCCTTTTAGAAATTAGCTATTTCGCCGTCATATATTGTGTCAAGTCGCTGCAAATGCTTAGTGTCAAAATAAACTTAACTTTTCCACTCACCTCCCCTCTCTAACTACTCATCCACTTACACGCTATCCCTCTTGATTTTACGAATGGATATGAGTTAAAGGCTTTCATTAATTTGAGCTGAGACATTGTAAATGTGCTACAAGTGTAGCTGCAATTACTGCAGATCTCAATGTCTATTAGCAGTATAAGTTTAGTATATGTGGCAAATAAAACAATTCTTATTCAATGAACAGTAGTAGTCACAAACAAGTGAACCTTCTGCTTATCTCTCTCATATTGTATGAAAAATAAATAATAGCTCATAAATAACCATTTGGTCGGCATAACATATATTATTGGACAAGGCATACATATTGCATAAACACCACAAAAAGGAACTTATCAGCATTATGGGTTTGTCACACCCATATTACATGAAAAGACAGCCAAGGCCATGTTGGACCATGCCTCTTTTGCAAAATAGATCACCCTCCATCTTGCCTGGTAGTAAAATTAAAAATAAATATACAATATCAATACAATAGTATAGGTCTTCAATAAACAGTAAATACCCGAATAATGTGTGTCTCTCTAGGGCACTCTGCCACTACTGTGTATTATATTAAATTGTTACAGCCTTAGAGCTCTTCCATTACAATCACAAATGATTTAACAAGCAAATGTTTTCTTTTTCATATTATTAGTTTGACATATATTATGCTATGCTGATGAAGTCATCTCATTAATAATGTGTCTGAATACTCCCCAACGGAAAACTCCAAAATAACAAAGAGAAGATTTTCTTTGGTGTTTGAAAAACTTTACAGCTGTAACTGTAAACAAAATAAGCGTAATTTGTTATATTGTAGGAAAATATATTTCTTATATGTTTTTTTTCAGAATGGAGTATGGCTAGTGAACCAGGTCCCAGCTATCAACCAAGTGTTGTCAAGAGTGAAGATACTGAACTGACACCAGACACAAATATAACAGGTATTGGTTCTGTGCAATTCAAATTACAATCATGTAAAAACAAAAATGGTTAATTGAATTGTGCAAAAAGTGTTAAAAATATAAAGTTTTTTTTTGTGCAGAAATGGCATAAATAATTAATTAGTTTTAAGTCTTAAATACAGTATTGACATTTCTGCATTACATTAACTGTTGTGGGACATTGCAACACTTCCTTCTGACAGTAATTGATTCTTACCAATCATTGTAATAGTTCTATCCATTCACAATTTTTAACCTTCAAGCGGGCTCGCGGTCATTTGTAACGAGAGTGGGCACGTGTAACTGAAAAGACAACCTGTGGGATGAATAAGAGAAATAAAGCACTAATTATCCAATAATCATTTATTTCTTTGTACGCAGATATATTATTATCTTTGAAGTCTAATTTGTCACAAGTAATTGAAATAATGAAAAAGAAACCATTATTAAATCTAGTAGCATAACTCAAACATTCTTTGGATCAAAACAAAATTAGGAACACAAAACCATTTTACATGCCTCAGAATAATTTATATACCAAGTTAAGAAATAAAAATTGTTAAATAGGAATAAAAAACAATTGACTTTGATTTCATTTTCATCAGAATCAGTTTCTTCCTTCAAATAATCTTCGTCTTCTCTTATTGCAATTTGTGATAACTGTATACTACTCATTTTATAAAAAAAAAACAACAAAACTCCAAGCTTAATTAGATAATATTGTGTGACAGCCAAAGAACTATTACAAGCACATAATGAAGGTACATCACGTTTAGCATAACTTTCTCGACGACAGGCGCGTGTAGCGAGTGAGGAAAGCACACCAAGCAACGGTATAGTCTTTATTTTACTCCCAATGACATAGCGACAGGCTACTAGAAATAGGAAATGTATGTAATGACTAATAATAATAATATGAACGAAAAATGTGTTAAACGCGGTCGATTCGACTATGTGCACCCGCTTGAAATTTAATGAAAATCATGTCTGATCATAAGACATTTCTTAGTAGCTTGTTACGATTATACATGTTTATTACTGATATTGATAAGCCATCCCCTAGAGCCCCCAATGAATGGGGGTCAGGCTTGTAGGGACAAATATTTGAGTGATCAACATGGATGTTTTTATTTCTGGCTCAGGGTATATGAGTCACTGACTTGTCAGATCAGGCCAATAAAAACAGAGAAAATATCTTTTTTGGCCTAAATTGAATACTAAACTCATATCATAACTTTTTTTTGAGATATACATATTAATTTTAAGCCTGCCTGCCTTGCGGTATAGGAGTAGCCTATTCAGCTCAGAACATGAGGTCCCGGGTTTGATACCCGGGTGGGGCAAAAATGTTATTGAGGTTTTTTTAGAACCTGAAAATCATTGTTAGTGACATTTCACATTCGAAATCATTGCGATTTTTTTCTTAATTTCATCGAATGATAATGATTTAAAAGTAGCAATCATTTCCATGCCTAATTAGAAGACCCATCTGCTTGTTTGCTATAAATATGATATAAAAAATGACGCTATTGAGGCAGGAACAGCTAATGCGGTGGTACCAAATACCTGGGTGTACTCTAATAATATAGAAATAAAACAACAAGCATTGTTTTACTTCTATATTATTATTTTTCATAGTGGTCGCAAACTGACAAAAGTGGTCGTAAACTAGTGTTTTGGCTCTTTTTGAACATTTTGAATATTTTTTCAAAATTTATTAGTGTAAGTGAATTGAGTTATTACATATTCCATAACTTAACTATACTAACGACTAATTTGCATAAAAAATATTTAGGTTTTGTATAGATATCACATATTTTGACATATCTAAAGTGGGCAACTCCACTAAGTGGTCGTCAACTGGCACAATGACCCTAACTTTTGCCAGAGGACTTTAAAAAGGTGACATCCTTTCTAAAAGTCCTCTGGCAAAAGTAGGGTCATTGCGTATGTAAAATAACAAAAAAGGAACTAGCTTTAAACTATTCTTTAGTATAAAACAAAGCATTTTTATTTGACACCTTTATATTTATGTAAACTTATTAATGTTTAATGTAAACTTTGTTTACATAAACATTAATAAGTTTAGTTTAAAGTTTTGTTCAATGGTAACACTTAAATATAATAACACAGTCAATTAAATTAAAGTCTCAATATCTTTTTATAATTATTTGAAGCGATATCACAGAATGCATAATAGTACAAGTACAGAAGAGACACTCCGGAAAGTCGTTTAAAGAAATAGGAACTCTTGCTACGATACAATTAAGTTGAATTAACTTATTCTTTGTCTCAAAGATACTCTATCGCCTATAGACACCAAAGATGTTAATGATGTGTTACTATCTGTGCAACGGGATGGCAAAGCTATATACCTACATAGTCTACTGCCCAACTTTAACCTCCAAACCGGAACATGACAAATGACAAGCGTTGACGCTATAGTGGCAGGAATATGTAAAGCACTGGTATCATATACCCAGGTGAGATGATGCATAACTCTTCCACATAGTTGTCACAGTGGCAGTAACACTTACAGCCAATTGGTCGCCTTTTACAACTTGCCCGGCATAGCGGCAGTTGCTGTATTCTTTAAAGAAACTGACCAACACGGAGAAAATGAATTTTGTTAAATATAATTTGTGGCTCATTTCAAGTTGCAATACTGTGGCGTGATAAATCTACGGAATAATTACCTATAGTACTTAAAACCTACTTAAAAAAATTACGATTAATTAATTTGAAAAATGTTGATTATTATTCCAGTAGATCTAGTATTTGTCGCACCAAAAGACACAGAAAAGATGTCAAAACTCAAAATCTGCTGTGTTCTTGTGTGTTCACTATATCAACTATATCTACAATGAAATTTCGTGGTTTTTATATACGGACTATAGACATATTATACAATCCTTCAAACCTCTTAGAGTGTAACATTTCTTTTGGAAATTAATAAACTCATTGTTTTTTCATTAACGGAGCATGAGATGTATAGATAGTATTGTTACGTACTCGGGTTCGCAATTGTAAGAAAACACCACTTATATTAAATCCGTGTATTTACACAACACAACACAACGTAATACTAAAATACACTTTACACCCTAGTCACTCGCTATACTATCACTGAACTTAGAACACTACACAATAAAACACTTCTCGCTTCGCACTTGGTCACTTGATGTATCGCTCTCGATCGCTTGATGAAAAACTGCCTTGTGTTTGTCAACAGCTCTGTATTTATAGGCAGGGGAAAGTCCTAGCTCGATCCAGAAAAATCTAAATGTATCGGGAAACAATGAATCACTTCTTATCGTAAACATGTTATGAGTCATAAATCCTAGTACACGCTACTTTCAACCTTATGCTATATACCACAAAGTCCATTATGGCATAGCCCCTGTCAACTATTTGTTTGTCAATAGGAGTAGCTATCTCTTTCTTTTATTTCTAGATAATTAGCGCGCGCGCGCTCCAACTCTACACGCTTCTAGATTATTCGTACCACTACCCCCCTCTTAGTTATGTTCGCCCCGAACATCATTACTTCCATTATAGATGGCTAATCGATCAACATGAACAATCTTCATGGTCCCTCTTGGTTGCTTCTGCACTCGGTAGGTTACATCATTGATCCGTGTGATTGCTTTGTATGGCCCATCCCAACGTCGCTGTAACTTAGGTGATTTTCCTTTTCGTCGAACCGGATTATGTAACCAAACAAGAGTTCCTTCCTGAAAACCTCGATGATTGGCGTTTCGGTCGTATCTGGTCTTCATCCGCTGACTTGATTCCAATGCGTTTTCACTTATTAACGAGTGTATATCGCGTAACCTCTCACGAATGTCTTCAACATGCTCCGGTATACTTAATTGGGTCTCTGCATTCGGTGGCGGGCCTCCAGTCATTAAGTCTGCTGGTATACGTAACTGTCTGCCGAAGTTGGCATAGGCTGGCGTCACTTTTATGCTTTCGTGTTCCGCTGTTCGGTAAGCCAATAAGAACAGAGGTATGTATTTATCCCAGTCCTTTTGGTGATCTTCTACCAGCTTGGCTAAGTGTCTTTCCAAAGTTTGGTTAAATCGTTCGACCATTCCATCAGGTTGCGGGTGATAAGGTGTAGTTCTTGTTTTGTACACTCCTAATAATTTACACATTTCCTGGAATACATTAGATTCAAAGATTCTGCCTTGGTCTGAATGAATCTCCAGCGGAACGCCAAATCTGCATATCACCTCATTGACTAATTTCTCAGCAACCGTCGTGGCTTCCTGATTAGGGATTGCGAACACCTCCGGCCATTTCGAGAAGTAATCCATCACGACCATAAAATACTTGTTTCCGTTATCTGTCTTAGGAAATGGCCCAGCCACGTCAATCGCTATCCTTTCCCAGGGGGCTCCCACGTTGTATAGTCTAAGGTTGCCTCGGCTTCTAACCTGCGGACCTTTCACTGCTGAGCATGACGTACATTTTCGGCACCAATTCTCGACATCTTCTCGGCAATTCAACCAGTAAAAACGCTCTCGTACCTTTACCAATGTTCGTCGTACTCCAAGATGTCCCCCAGAAACCCCATCATGCAACTCACGTAGTACGTCCTTGATAAGTTTTCTTGGCACGACCAACTGTAGACTATGTTCTCTTCCTGAAGGCTTTTCCCATTTGCGGAATAGTAAACCGTTTTGCAACACAAGACTTTCCCACTGCGCCCAATAACTTTTCGTAATGGCGCTGAAGGGAGCCAGCTCTTGCCATTCCGGTTTTCCCATGTCTAGTTTCATCCAATCTATTAGAGGCCGCAAATATCTATCTTCATACTGGGCCTTACGCTTCTCATCAGTTTTCCACCTGTCATCCGTAGGCTCAGCTCGCAATACTTGAACACTTTCCTTCGTCTCCATCCTTACACAATGTTTACAATCTTCCGTACAAGGTCGTCGTGATAATGCATCTGCATTCGAGTGAGACCTTCCACTGCGGTGTTCTATGTTAAAGTCAAACTCTTGCAATTGCTCAATCCAGCGAGCCACTTGGCCTTCCGGGTCTTTGAATTGTAACAACCACTTCAAAGCAGCATGGTCGGTACGCAGCTTGAAGGGTCGCCCAATCAGATACTTCTTGAAGTGTCGAAGAGTCTTCACTACTGCCAATAGTTCTCTTCTTGTAACATAATAGTTTCGTTCTGGCCGCGATAATGATTTGCTGAAGTAAGCTATCACAACTTCTTGATCGCCTTGCTTCTGTGATAAGATACCACCAATGGCAGTGTTACTCGCGTCTGTGTCTACGATGAACTGCCCTTTCCGATCAGGATAGCCCAAAATTGGTGATTCACACAACCGCTTTTTAAGTTCATCGAAAGCTTGTTGACACATGTCATTCCAATCGAAACTCTTCTTTTCTTCAGTGAGTCGATGCAACGGTTTTGCTATTTCAGCAAATCCCTTCACAAAACGTCTGTAGTAAGAGCATAGCCCTAAAAATGCGCGAACTTCGGTCTTGTCTCTGGGTGTTGGCCACTTATGTACTGCACTAACCTTTTCAGGATCTGTCTGTACGCCGTTTTGTGATATCACATGACCCAGATAGTTGACTTCCTTCCGAAATAATTGACACTTCTTTGGGTTCAACTTTAGCCCTGCAGCCTGTATTTTATTAAAAATCCTTTCCAGTTGGTGCAGATGATGCTTAAAATCTTTTCCTATGACTATTACGTCATCTAAATACACTAAGCAGGCATCGCCTACAAGTCCTGCTAGAACACATTCCATTAATCTTTCAAAAGTCGCCGGTGCATTGCATAATCTAAACGGCATCACTTTAAATTGCCATAATCCTTGTCCTGTGGAGAATGCTGTCTTCTCTTTGTCATTAGGGCTAAGTTCAACCTGCCAGTACCCAGATTTTAAATCTAAAGTTGAGAACCAAGACATGCCTGCCAGAGTGTCCAAAGTGTCATCTATTCGTGGCAATGGGTAGCTGTCTTTTTTGGTGACTTCATTGAGCCGACGATAGTCGATGCAGAAACGTGTAGACCCATCTTTCTTCTTTACTAACACTACAGGAGAGCACCATGGACTAGAAGATTGCTCTATACCTCCGTTCCTTCTCATTTCATCTATCATCTCCTGTACCTCCTTTTCTTTGGCTATTGGGACACGTCTAGCTTTCTGCTTTATTGGCTGCGCGTTTCCAGTTTCAATCTTATGTTTGACTATAGATGTTTTGCCTATATCTCTATCAGTCTTAGAGAAAATGTTGGCATAACGTGAAAGTAGATCCTTAGCCTGCTGCCGTTGTGTCGCGGTCAGGTAGCTGCACTTGTTCACCAAATCCTTGAGTTCCTGTGGTACGTCTCTTGATGCTGTACTTCCTGTCGATGTCAGTTTCCTTAACGTCATAACTTCATCACTTTGTCCTACAACATCGCCTGCTTTAAGCACCACATCACTGTCACTCAAGTTGACTACCTGCACTGCTGCCAAGCCGTTGTCACAAACCAAACTCCGGCCTGTAACACAGTGTGGAATTGCACCGTTGTCCTCAATTAACACACTCCTATTACCCCGGCCGTTGTGATTGGTCGGTAACTTCACGCGTACCAATGTCTTCGATCTTGAAGGCAAGATGGTTCTTCTAGCCACTGTTACCTTTCCTTTTGATCCCCCATCCATGAAAATTTCTTCTAGCCCACATACAAAAACTGTCTTGCAATCAATCTTGCAGGCATTCTTTTTCATGAAGTCTAAACCAAGTACACAGTCATCCATAATATCAGCCACTACGACGTCATGAATGTAATACTCGTCGCCTATTTGCATCACTACAGATGCTTTACCGAAGACGGGTATTGGCTGACCTGTGTCAGACAGAAGCTTGCTTTTCCCAAAATTCCTCAATCTCAGGTTGCCATTGTCAGCTACTTCTGGTCGCACCACAGTTTGTGTAGCTCCAGTGTCCAGCGTTAAGCTGCAGTTCTTGCCATTAATCAGTCCCTTAATGGATAAACTGTTGCCGTCGCACATCTGGAATATGGCAACTTTTGGGGCTGTTTTTAGATCAGCCAGCACCCGCCCCTTGATCTTGGCTGTTACTCGTTTCCCTGGGCTGGATTAACAGGCTGGTTGACCTGCCTGTTCTCTTCAGCTACTGTTCCTGCCTCTCCGTCGCCAATTCACTGCTCTTGTAGACTTGCTGGGACAGTTAATCCGAATGTGCCCATGTTTACCGCAGGCATAGCACATGGGGCCCAATCTTCTAGGTTCCACTTCCTTTGATTGAGCCACAACTTCTCTAACCTCGCGTACCTTATGTGCTCGAGGTTCGTGGCGAACAGCTTCAACCTCCAGTGCATGAGCTAAAGCCTCCTTCATCGTCGCATGATGCTGAAGGCGAACAGCAGCACGCACTTCCAGGTCTCTAATTCCATCAATAAACGCCTGGACGATGGTGTTATTCACTGTGTGAGCGTCGGCTGAAGGATACGCCTTCTTCACAAGCTTCTCAATTTCCACGGCCCATTGTTGAAGTCCCTCCCCGCTCCTCTGTACACGGTCCTTTAATTGGGCACGGAATACATGCTCCAAGTGACGCTCACCGTAGCGAGCTTCCAATGCCTCCATCAAATCAGCGAACTGATACTGTTTAGGCATTGCATCCAACACGGAGAGCGCCTGTCCTCGTAACGCCGTACTCAGAGCCGTTAGGCAATGTTCATCTGTCCATCCACTGGCCTTCGCTGCTATTTCAAATTGAGTCTGGTACGCACTCCATGACGTAAGACCGTCATAAGTGGGTACCTTTACCCGAGGACCTACCTGATGAGAACAACTTTTAATGGCAACACCTGATTTAACACCAGTGATCTTCATTTTCGTAAATTCCTTCTTAAGTTGGTCCATATTCACACTTATTTTATCGCAGTTCGCCTCCAACTGGTCAACCCTCTTCTCAACACTCTTCATGTCGCGCTTGACGAGGCCCACGTCGCTTTTTAACTGGTCTTGCTGTGCCAAGATAACAGTCAATTTATCGTCAAAACCAGATAAATGTTCTTTGAGCTGTTGCTGTTGCTCGTGTAGATGTTCCCGTAGCTTTTCTTGTTGTTGTTCCTGTAGCTTTAGTTGTCGCTCTTCCTGTAACTGTTGATGTTGCTGAAGTTGTTCCCGTAGCTTTTCTTATTGTTGTTCCTGTAGCTTTAGTTGTTGTTGTTTCTGAAGGTGTTGATGCTGCTGCAGTTGTTGAATAGCTGCCAGGATGACAGAAAGATCGGTAGGGGCTGTGCTTGATGACAATGACGTGCTGGCAACACTAGCGGGTTTCTCACCTGCACGCGTCTCGGTGTCCTCTGACGCCTTCTGTGTCTCAGCTTGAGACCTGGTGGTAACACCTTCCTTCGGAATAAGTGGCATTTTTTTAACACAATTTCACTTCCGACACCAGTTGTTACGTACTCGGGTTCGCAATTGTAAGAAAACACCACTTATATTAAATCCGTGTATTTACACAACACAACACAACGTAATACTAAAATACACTTTACACCCTAGTCACTCGCTATACTATCACTGAACTTAGAACACTACACAATCGCACTTCGCACTTGGTCACTTGATGTATCGCTCTCGATCGCTTGATGAAAAACTGCCTTGTGTTTGTCAACAGTCAACAGGGAAACAATGAATCACTTCTTATCGTAAACATGTTATGAGTCATAAATCCTAGTACACGCTACTTTCAACCTTATGCCATAACCCACAAAGTCCATTATGGCATAGCCCCGGTCAACTATTTGTTTGTCAATAGGAGTAGCTATCTCTTTCTTTTATTTCTAGATAATTAGCGCGCGCGCGCTCCAACTCTACACGCTTCTAGATTATTCGTAACAGTATGTTATTTTGCAGGTCAGTATGGGAGGTTCCAAGAGTTAGAAGAAAGCACTGATCAAGCAGTAGATGTAAGGACTAAAGTGGCATATTCCAAGACACCTGTCGTTGTATTTACGAGACTTAGACATTCTCAAGTAAATGATAAGAAAAGTAAAGAAGCGCTACACTGGTGTGGTGTTTGCGGGAAAGCTTTTGGTCAAAAGGCTACTTTAAACAGACACTTGCAAACTCACAGTGATAACAAGTCATTTGTGTGTAATGTCTGCAGTAAGAGTTTCACACGGCTCAATCATTTGCGCCGTCATGAATTAATTCACACTAGAAAGAAAATGTTTACTTGTGAGTTTTGTAAAAAATTGTTCAGACGTAAGAGCAGTTTGAAGATACATTTAAATATACACAGTAACATAAAACTCTATGTGTGTAATATTTGCAGTAAGGGTTTCACACAGATAAGTAGTTTGCGTCAACATGAGTTAATTCATACTGGTAAAAAACCATTCACTTGTGAGTTTTGTAAAATATCGTTCAGTCAAAAGGGCAACTTGAAGACCCATTTAAATATACACAATAACATAAAACCCTATGTGTGTAATGTCTGCAGTAAGGGTTTCATACAGATAAGTGATTTGCGTCGTCATGAGTTAATTCACACTGGAGAGAAACCATTCACTTGTGAGTTTTGTAAAATGTCGTTCAGACATAGTAACAGCTTGAAGTTACATTTAAATGTACACAGTAACATAGAACCCTATGTGTGTAATGTCTGCAGTAAGGGTTTCAAACAGATAAGTAGTCTGCGTTGTCATGAGTTAATTCACACTGGTGAAAAACCATTTACTTGTGAGTTTTGTAAAAAAATGTTCAGATGTAAAAGCAACTTAAAGAGCCATTTAAATACACACAGTAACCTAAAACCCTACGTGTGTAATGTCTGCAGCAAGGGTTTCACACGGCTAAATCATTTGCGCTGCCATGAGTTAATTCACACTGGAGAAAAACCATTTCCTTGTGAGTTTTGTAAAAAATTGTTCAGACGTAAGGACAGCTTGAAGAGCCATTTAAATACACACAGTAACATAGAACCCTATGTGTGTAATCTCTGCAGTAAGGGTTTCAAACAGATAAGTAGTCTGCGTTTTCATGAGTTAATTCACACTGGAGAAAAACCATTTACTTGTGAGTTTTGTAAAAAAATGTTCAGATGTAAAAGCAACTTAAAGAGCCATTTAAATACACACAGTAACCTAAAACCCTACGTGTGTAATGTCTGCAGCAAGGGTTTCACACGGCTAAATAATTTGCGCTGCCATGAGTTAATTCACACTGGAGAAAAACCATTTACTTGTGAGTTTTGTAAAAAATTGTTCAGACGTAAGGACAGCTTGAAGAGCCATTTAAATACACACAGTAACCTATAACCCTATGTGTGTAACGTTTGCAGCGAGGGTTTCACAACCTCAACTAATTTGCGTTGTCATGAGTTAATTGCATAAAGCATAAAGCAATCAGTATTTCTCACCCACACTTTAAAACTTCTCAACTGATTGGTTTGTGATCATCAGCTCAAATAAGCTAACAAGTCAACTTTACCATAACTACGTACAAAAATATAATGCCTCCTTATGTATGTCTTTTTATTTATTTTATTTAATCATTATGATATCCTTTTGAACGCCAGGCTATGAATGTATTCCCGTACCTATTTTTTTTTTTTTTCGGAATGTCACAATTGCTGTTAGCCTTATGGGCTGTTACAGCTTCACCGGTCGCGGGGGCAAGCAGAGTGCTCAGCCAGAATTTAAAGGTGTAGGGCTGTACGCCCTCTGCCCTAAGGGTGTCTCCTGTGAGACCGAACCTCCGCTTAGGGTGGGGTCGTGATTTGCGATGAGAGGGCTAGTGGCATTGTTTTGTCCGTCCGCCGAACCTTGCCCTTGGGCTCGGTTCGCCGAAGGGCGAAACAGGGGTCCTCGTCGCCGCCGGCGGCGACGGTGTCGCGAATGTAGGTGTGTAGTGTTATCGTGTAAACGGTTGGCCAGAGTTATCGGGTCATCGGGATCGGTAAGAATTCCCGTACCCTGTGCGCCAAGGCATAAAATATACAAAAATACCTACGAAAAAAATAGGTAGTACTGCCAAGAGTCGATATATTAGTAACACTCGACGATTTGTTTTTGTTATATTTATAAGCAAAAATACGCAATAAATGACTACTTTTAATCTGTGGTGTTTTATTTTATCTTGTGCCATTTTCCACTCTTTGTATACCTATATGAAATTAGCACACAACATAAATAAAAACATCTATACATATAATAAAATCGTAGGAAAGTCAAAACTGTATATTGAATTATTTTTTTTGGCGGTAGCCAGCACTACCGTCAGCTACCACCATCAAATGTCTATACACGACGGTTATCCCTTACTAACCGCGTGGGTTATCTCTTAATGACCATGTCGGTCGTCCTAAATGCCTAACCACGATGGTTATCTCTTACTATCCACGATGGCGACTTTGGCAGTCGTCTCAAGTTTCTAACCACGATGGTTATCTCTTTTATCTATTAAAATTCCTAACCCTCTTTCCACATGTTTCAGCCATAACGGTTACTACATTCAATAGTTTCTATAGTGCGCACGGAACTAGTTGGCCGCGCCTTACGTATTACGTATTACGTATGGCGCGGCCAACTAGTTCCGCGCGCACTATAACCATGATGGTTAACAACATATAAATTCTCACCATATATTTCAACCATAATGATTATATTTAATAATCTTTAACCATGATGGTTAACAATATATTTTAGTAGACTTAAGATACTTACGATTTTCCTGGTACCTTACCGTCACCGCACAACCTTAAATTACCTCGAAGGAAGACCACCGTACCTCACAACCTTAAATTACCAACAAGAAGAAACAAACACAACAAGAGGAAGTCGAACTACGGGGAAGATTTGGAATCAAAACTTTAACGCACTTTATTCTATCACACAAAGAAAAAAACGGTGGCGGCGGACACCGTATCACTTTTACTAGCACTTCACTTTATTCACTGAAGAGGCGCAGCCGTACCAGCCCGCAGATGCATTGGCCAGGACCAGGTGAAGCCACGGCAGGACGAATGACAAGACTCCCAACTGCAGCCAACTCGTGAACCAACCCGGGCAAGTCGTAAGATGACAAGTGATCACTGATTCTGAGCAGCCCTTAAAAGGACTATCGATGATGAAGACCCGATCACCATGCCGTTCCTAAAAGAACGCAACACGGCAACCGTTGACACCAGGCGAACGATCTAGAAGGAGCGTTCGGTCGTAACGAAATAGGTCCGCGCCCAACGCCACCGCCGCGTGAGCGCAGACTGAATGACATCAGTAAGTATGAGTTTTTCTTTTCGCATTCGATCGTGAGCGCGTTTGGAGCAGGGATTTAAAACGTTATCAAATAACATAACAAATTTTTCGATACATAACGTTATTATTGTAGCGATACCTCAGTAACAAAATTATTTTAGAACACTATGTGTATCGCTACCAAAATAACAGAACGAAATTATGAGCGGTAAATAACGTTATAAATATTGATATTTATGCGACGTTGCCGCGTTTCATGCTGTTTCGTGATTGGTCGATGGATCGCCAACTACCATGACTGCGAGTTGGCAACAAGGTACCTACGCAAATTTACAAGTTTGATGTAATGAGACATCGCGATTTACGATTTACGAGACACGCATTAAAAATATTTACAAGCGGTACGCATGGTTTTCAAATAATTATTTTTAAAGGATTCCAACCTACATATTTAAAATTAGAAAACAATTCTAACTTTTAATACATATTATTATACCTACATAAGACAATGTATCTTTATGAAACATGTTTTTTTTTCCCGTGAGTTTTTTTGTAATAAGAAATGTTACTAGGTATCTCAGAGTTTTCTTTAAAATGCAAATTATTAACGTAATTACCCGGTGTTGGTTCCGGGCTCCTTTGTAGAATAGACGAACTGCCGTACTCCCAGGCAGGTCGTAAAAGGCGAGCGATTGGCTATGCCAGTCACTATTACCGTGGCAGAATTCTGGATTGTCTCACCCGGGTCTGATACCACCGCCATACCTATTCCTACCGCAATAGCGTCAGTGCTTGTCACTGTTGTCTTCCCATTTAGAGGGTAAGGCAGCCGGTAAATTTATGTGTGTGGCATTAGACCTCGCCACAAGATAGCAACGCACCATTAACACATTTGGTGTCTATAGGCGATGGTTGACTCTTTCCATCAGGAGACCCATCTGCTTGTTTGCTATCTAATGACATAAAAAAAGTTCTAAAGTAAATACGCGCAAGCGAAGCCGTGGGTATCAGCTAGTCTCGCTATGAAAGGTAGGTACTTTCCTGTTTATAATTACGAAACTTAATATAAATGTAATACTAATTATTTGAAAATTTGAGAAACAGTATTTTAAATATAATAGGACCAAAAACTGGTACATTCAACAAAATCTTTCAAACTCTGATGAAAACCTCTAATTTTAAATCTAACTTGTCTCATTTGTGAAATACAAGAAACAACAAGGGGAGCACAAATGAGTGAATCATAATACCATATACCATAACGAAAATTTTTAGATATAACAGAACGTAATGAATAACGTTATTAAATAGTAACAAATTCTGTATCATTATTGGATAGCGCTATGCTTGAAAATATCGTTATGTCTTGCCGTGAGCAATAACGATATCACATAATACCGGTATTTCAATCCTTGGTTTGGAGTTTACTAGAAATTTGTATGTGATTTGTACAGCGCCATCTAGTGGTAAACGTGAGAAACCAGATGGCGCTGTTCAAATCTCATACAAATTCGTAGTAAACTCGAAACGCGCTGACGATCAAATGGGCTCACTGAATTTGGCCCCACTTTTTTTGATTTTCAGATTTTTCATATTTTTAATTATTTTTTCGTCGTTCGTTCTTTAATGTTCGATTGTAAAAATTGTTTGTTCGTCTTTTATTTATTTATAATTAATTAAACAAATGATCACCCTTAAGTTGGCCCCCCTTACTAGATATCTTTATTTTTATCACTTAGATTAATTAATTTTGATTAATTATCGTTTGTTCGACGACTATTGGTGATTGTTCGATCATAAAAACAATTAAATTCCCAATTATTATTTATTTTATATCTAATATGCAAACCATTACCTCACGCCTACATTGCGCATGCGCCAGCGGTCTAATGGCGACTGAACGATGCGTAGTGCATGTCATGTAAAAAAATGACATTATAAATAATGCTCTATGCTAGTATGAGGCAAGTGTATTTTTTTAATTGAGATGATTCATGATAAGTCCACTAACTTTATGACTAAAATATTTTTTTTGTATCTTTAACAAAGACCACAATATTAAATTATAAATAATGTAAATAACACCTTTTGATCAGTTATTCTGAAAAAAGCACCTTTTGTTCTGAAATGATAACAAATAGCACCTTCTGATCTGAACCAAAAATAAATAGCGCCTTTTGATCAGTAATGTTTAGAGTACAAGTTTGGTCTAGGACAAAAAATAAAAGAAAAATAGAAAGATGAAAGTAAATTTTATATTCTAATTTGACTAATGTCATGTTCTAAACAGTCACAAGACTCATCACCCTTGTGGAAAAATTTCTCGGATAAAAGTAGGTAAATAACTTACAAAGTGAAAGTAACAGTTTATGAATGTTTATTTTTATTTAAAAAGTCGAAAAAAGTCTTACAAAGACGGAAAAACTCGGAGTAATTCCAAAATTTCGGACTCTTCCAGAAGAGTTATTCAGTGTTAATAAATCTTGCAACGTTTATGGGTACTAAAAGAAATATATTAAAAGTTATTAATACTACGAAAGTGTAATAAAGGGGAAAAAATATAACTAATACTTACCCGGTTTTCCGTTTAAGAATTTGAAACTTTCTTCTTTGTTTAAAAAAAGGTTACCGTTACTGTCGATCAATATTATAAACTTTGTTTCTTCAATTTTTGATAATTATTATTAAAATCTATTATATCACAACGTTATTTGCCAATTTTTATTTTATTGTACTTTTATTACATAAATATATTTATAAATTAAGTAAAAATTAAAACAGATGATCTAATTAGCTTTTGACAGGTTGAGTCAGTGTTGCCAGAAAAAAAGTCAATCTTTCGTCCTTAAAGCCTCCTCTACACTACTCCTATGTCCGGGGTAAACTCAAAAAGTACTACATGGATTTATTTCAAATTTTGCATGACTATTACTAACAGGTCGGGTCAACATATAGGCTACATATTATCAAGCTGTCACCTACGGGGGAGGTGCTGTGCGGAGTAAACGAAGTCCGCGCGGACGAAGTCTTGGGCAACAGCCAGTATAATTATGGCGAGCGAAGCGAGCCCTACACTAGGCGACTTTCTATGCACTTTTGTGGTACATTTTCCTGAAAAAGTATCCCACTTTAAGGTTTGGGCTTTGACGTGGTAGTTTAAATTCATGTCTAGATATATTATCTACCATTAAAATGCTATTTCATAAACATTAAAAAAATAGAAAATACATTTTGTATTAGAATTTTATTACTGCTAACGCCATCTATTATAAAAATAAATAAATAATAATAATAAATAAATATTCACGGGACAAACTACACTTACTGATCTAACCCCAAAGTAAGCAAATATTTGCTTGTGTTATGGGTGTTAGTCAACGATACTAATACATAGAAATACATAATATATAAATACCAGAATATATATAATAAACACCTAAACCCAGAAATACAAACATTTACGCTCATCACACAAATGCTTGTCCCCTTCGGGGATCGAACCCGAGCCCCGTTGATTGCGTAGTCAGGGTCGCTAACCACTCGACCAACGGGAGGGTCAAATAACGAGTAAAAATGCTACAAAGCTACACTAGGCGACGATCTGTGCCCTTTAGTGGTACATTTTACTAAAAAAATATCGCACTTTTAGGTTTAAGCTTTGGCGTGGTAGTTTTATTTTGTTTAATTCATTTTCATTCACTCCAGTTTAATACAATATTAATCTATTAAAACACTTGTACTTTTTAACTTCCCACTACGTATGTAGATAGGAAGGTTACTGATTTTGCTCCGATTTTCAAAAATGGAGTTTTCACCATATGTCCGCGTTTTGTGGGCTTAGGAACCATTTTCGACTATTTTCGCGATGACGTCAGTATGTCTGTATGTATGTGTGTGTGTGAGTGTGTGTGTGTGAGTGTGTGTGTGTGTCAACAACTCATAAGTTTTGAACGCCTGGACCGATTGAAACGCGGTTGGTGGCATTCGATTGGATTCCGCTCAACTTATACTTCCTGAAATTTTGTACCAAATGGGCCTAAGAGATTTTGAGAAATTTTGAAAATACCCTAAACAAATTGTGACGAAACAATTTTTTTTTAATAACTTCCAGATTAATGTACCGATTGAGTACAAAAACTATTCCTCAAAAAAATACATCTAATGCATAAATTGCCTCAAAATCAGTTTATTCGTTTGGAAGTAATCGTTGACGAAAATTTTGAAAAAAGTGTTTTTTCGACATAACTTCGAAATATTTCAACCAATTATTTTTTGGTATTCTACGATATTTTAATACTATAAAAATTACGTCGAATGCCCTTTTAAAAATCAAAACCGAACCTTATTTTCAAAGGTTACAACTTTTCAAATATTAAAATTACGTTTTCTTTAGCAAAGTTACTTAATATTTTGGAAATAACTTTCAGGCTAATATACCGATTGACTTCAAAATCTTATCATCGTTTCTCCTTTAAAAACTGCGCCAAGTACCGTTAATTGGATAAAAATCGGTAAATTTGTTTGGGATCTATCATAGACGAAAATGTTTTTTTGACATTGCTTCGAAATTTTTTAACCTACCGATTTTTTAGCTAAAGCAATATTTAAATTGAGTTGAATGTCATTTGAAAGATCAAATCGATCATCGTTTCCAAAATATACAGCTTTTCAAAAATCAATACGTGCCAAGAAAACTTATCAAGGACGTACTACGTGCGTCTTCCCGGTTGAAATTTGGATGTTTTTTGATTTCAATGGCTTCTTTCATTAGCCGTGGAATGTAATATGGCGTTCTGTCGAAAATACGCGTGGCCTATGAAATTCCATCCAGTGATTACGGCCCGACTACAGCTGTAGATGTTTAGCAATCGCCGACTTATTAACGTCGTTATTCTTGACTGCTTTGATATGCTACTAGGCCTCTGACACATGCTCTTAGTACCTCTATACACTACTCGGCCGACTTCAGTACGCGTCAAGACGCCGTTGTGAACGCACGTGTGTTTAATAGATTTTTTCGTTGATGTGCGTGTGAGACTCTATTATGAGCGGCATACAGTGGTCACAGGAGCAAACTATGTTGTTCCTTGAAACACTTCAAGCAGAGCCTTTTATTTGGGACCCCAGTGGGAAAGGTCATAAGGACAAGAAAAAAGTAAATGATGCTTGGGTGCGTATTTGGGACGTTTTGGAAATACCAGTTGAAGAATTGAAGAAAAAAAAGGATTCACTTTTTGCGACATACAGGGGCTACTACAGAAAAATGGAAGCTTCCTTAAAAAGTGGTGCCGGCGCAGATGATGTTTATCGTCCAGTTTGGTTCGCCTTTGATTTCATGAACAGCTTTTTGGGGTCCGTGTATAAATGTAAACAAACAATAACCACGGTAAGTTTTTTATTATCAATAACTTGTTTTATTATTACTAAAGTACAGATTACAGTAAGGTCGATTCGCCAGTTTGCGTCCATTTAGTGCAGTTGCTTGCTTTAAGGAGAACATAATAATGTCTCTGCATTAGTTTTAATATAAAAAGTATGTAGTTAATGTGGTAACGAACAGGCGAAATGACCCTACATTCGTTGTGTTTATTTATAAACATTGAAAATAATTTGTAAAGTAATCCCTTATCTGAACGGCAGATAATGGTGATCTGCGTGGTACTTGTGTAATATCTCTCAAAGCACAGTTATTATCAAAGTCTGCCCGCCAAGACCCGGGTTGAATTAAAACTCCATTATCATCATACATATCTACAGTACCAGGAGGCATATATATAAGGGATGATTTATTACTTTTTCTGAGAAAGTTATGCAATAAGAGACATGTCATTGTAATAATTGGGATATTATGAATATCCAAATCAATTGGCTTTCTGAATATTCTAAACCTGGATGCTAAAATACCAAACACATTCTCAACTACTACTCGAGATTTTGACAAGCGCATATTGAAAATCCTTTTCGGTGAATTGATATCATGGTTGCCAGGATATGGTTTCATTATATTATTATGTAAAGCAAATGCTCCATCTGTCAAAAAAACGTAGGGAATTTCGACATGATCCGTTCCGGATAATGGACTTGGCTTAGGAAGATTAAGCCCGTTAGATGCAATTTTTTGCCATAACGAAGAATTTTTAAGTACACCTCCATCACTGATCCTACCTTGACTACCAATGTCAGCACACATAATGTTATAGTTACTGTCGACTATAGCTAAAAGTACTAAACTAAACGTCTTTTTATAATTAAAGTACTCAGAACCAGAGTTAACCGGACATTGTATAACAATATGCTTTCCATCCATTGCGCCAAGGGCATGTGGAAAATTCTCCTTGAATCCGTTTTCAACTTCCAACCACTGCTGCTCATTGCACGGCATCTGTAAATAAAAAGTATATTATATAAAAAATATTATCATCAAATAATATGTAAAAAGACACGGTCAATTTCATTAAAAGCTGACACTCAAATTGTATATAAATAATTAAAAAGCCGATTAATTGTAGCACTCATGTATTTTTCATAAAATACAGAGACATACACTCACACTCCTACATACACATACAGTACTCCTGCATATACGCGCACTCAAATGCATATAGTATACAGAACCCATATACACTCACAAATTTGGATTGGATTAAATAAAGATTTATTATTAAATAGGTCGTGATATATACATTTAAACCTTTGCTATTTTTATTTCAGGATCATGGAACTGATTCGATTCAGGAAGAATCAACCAACGCTTCAGAGGATGTACCAATTGCTTCTCCAACTCCAAAAGAACCAGAGCCCCCAAAAAATAGACACACCATCCGACGGCGTGACAACCCACCGGAATTGCAAGTTGCCAGTAGGCAGATGACAGAAGCCTTCAATAACTTAAATAAAGTGATAAATAATCCTTCAAAGGATAGCAGCGCAGTTGAGGACGAGTGCGACGTATTCGGCAAACTAATTGCCAAAAAACTGAAGAGGTTACCTGAACATGAAAGGGACGATATAATGTTCGATATACATGCTCTATTTCGGAAATCACGTTTTGAAAGATCTCCATCAGGTGAATCGTTTCGTACTTCTACACCTAAGTCTACGCCATATTATAGTCCGTTAACTACATCACTATCTTCTAGAAAGCGTCCTTTATCTGCGAATAATGCAGTTCATTATAATGTTACAACATTATCTCCTAGACCACACTCATCGTTTTCAGAGCCACCTGATACATATATAACATTATCTAATGAGTCCAGTGAATGTCAACCGACATACTTCCAACAACCAAGCGAAATCACTGCTCATCAACGCTCTTCAAAGATACGTGTTATAAGTGATGAAATTATTGCACCAGACACCCAAAGTCAATCAGTTTATCAACGCTATAAGCAGCCTCAATCAGATCAATCTAACGATGTTCAATATATTTTGCATATACCAGAGACCCAAACTCAATCTGATTGTCCAGAAGATAATACACATCAGAGTGATTTAATATATCAGGCATATAATGACTCGTAATGTATGAAATTATTCTTATTCTTATTCTCACTGATATTTTTGTAATTGTACATACCTAAACTTTTAATAAACATATGTCATAAATATTAAAATTTTACCTTTATTTCATCCTTGAGTTCCTCGTTCAAAGCTTCACAGACTTCGACTACAATTTTTGAAATCAACTGGCTTGAAATTTTAAATAAATAGTGCATAGATCTATAGCTGTCACCACTTGCCAAAAACCTCAAGGTGATTGATAATCGAATCTTAGCAGGTATAGCTTCTCTTAAATGAGTGTCTCGTTTAGCGATTAAGGGTTCGACTTTAGAAAGTAATAAATTAAAATCGTCCAATGACATTCGGTGAAAATTTTCAAATTCTCCTGATGGTTCTTGTATGAGTTCAAGAAATTGTTGTTCCATAGTACGTCTGTACAAAAAAATACAGTTAATTAACTTGCCATGTAATGTACTTTAACTTATTAGAAATCCTAATTATTTAAATAAATATTACCTACCTAGTTCTGTTCCGATGCATTGCGATCATCCACCATCTTCTTTTTCTTCTTTTCTTTTTAGTCTTCTTCGTGAGATAAGTATGCACGTAGTTATAATACGCTAGAGAGCACATTGCTACGGCAGCTGCTACTTGAGCGTCCATTATAATAAACGTCCGCAGGGTACCGGTAACGCTACACGAATGCGCTCCTCGCGAAGTTGAACGAGTGTGTAGTGTAGCACCGCGGACTTCAGTCAACTTCGGCCGAGTACTTCGCCGAGGAACTTCGCGAGTAGTGTAGAGGAGGCTTTAAGGACGAAAGATTGACTTTTTCTCTGGCAACACTGACTCAACCTGTCAAAAGCTAATTAGATCATCTGTTTTAATTTTTACTTAATTTATAAATATATTTATGTAATAAAAGTACAATAAAATAAAAATTGGCAAATAACGTTGTGATATAATAGATTTTAATAATAATTATCAAAAATTGAAGAAACAAAGTTTATAATATTGATCAACAGTAACGGTAACCTTTTTTTAAACAAAGAAGAAAGTTTCAAATTCTTAAACGGAAAACCGGGTAAGTATTAGTTATATTTTTTTCCCCTTTATTACACTTTCGTAGTATTAATAACTTTTAATATATTTCTTTTAGTACACATAAACGTTGCAAGATTTATTAACACTGAATAACTCTTCTGGAAGAGTCCGAAATTTTGGAATTACTCCGAGTTTTTCCGACTTTGTAAGACTTTTTTCGACTTTTTAAATAAAAATAAACATTCATAAACTGTTACTTTCACTTTGTAAGTTATTTACCTACTTTTATCCGAGAAATTTTTTCCACAAGGGCATGTTGGTGATCTTCATTGCTAGCACCGGTTATCGTTGTTTGATCATCAAGAATAATGTTCCTAAAGAATAACAACTCCAGTAACTCAGCCCAGTCATCTAATTGCTTCACAAGTAAAATATTTACTTCTTTATTTTTACGTCTCCACATCCATATTTTATTAGGAATTTCAAGATTTTTTTCATGAATTTGCTGATATTTATACGATTAAAGCAGGATTAGTAAAACACACACACACACACACAGTTGCACGAGAGGCGCGTAAAATGTAACTTTGACTTAAACAATAATTTGACACTGAAATTTTCATTGAAAAATATTATGATTTTTTGTTTAGAAACTTCAAATATCTTTTTTTCTGGCCTGGATTCGCGTCCTTTAAGAAACAGAAGAACTGGCACTTCGTTTGTTTCGTAGCAAGTAAATAGTTCTTTTTGTACCAAACTATAAATAATTAACGAAATTACTATGAAACATAACCCTTTTTGATTAGTATTGTGATTGGTGTTTACCAACCAGTTAGAACCTATTACAATTAGCACCTTTTGATCAGAACCGTACAATAAGGTAGAAGTTTAAAGCGGAAATAGGCACTTTTGACCAAAAATAAACACAGTGCATAATAAGATCTTGGATAGCAAGTGAAATTCATAATAAAAACGTATAAACAAATCCGATACGTAGATAGCTCCTTTTGAACAGACGCTCCTCAATTAGAGTACTATGTAACTTTATGTAAAGAAACTATTAAGCACACTATTAAGTACCTACTAAAAGCTTATAAAAAGAAATACTTGAGTATATATGTATTGTTTTCGGTTTTACGAAAGTTTTGAGTGGTGAAATTTAGATAAAAAAGACAAGACATTTAATTTACGCGCCTAAAATGTTCAGATATCTATCAGCGTCACGTTCAGAATCAAGTAAATTTTTATACTTTTGAGGCTAGTTATTTATTAAGGTGAACTTACATTTTTATTACTTAGTATTTCAGTTACGTGAATATAGCCAATAAATTATAGTTAAAAAAATTTAAATATCCAACAAAGTCATGTTTTCACCTTAATAAACAGAAAACCGACAAACTACAAAAATATACGATTCAAATTTCTAAACTGATGTTATAAAACGCAATGATATTATAGCAGGCCATAGATAAGCATAACCGTTCACCTTGACGCAAAAAATGTTCACCTTTTTAGCCCTCGTAGTATGATTTCTAGCAGGCCAAAAGCAGGCCTGCTTTTGAACTAACTGGGAATTGAGCGTTTTTTTAAAAGTTGATGGTAACCCCCCAGGAGTCTATTGCTAGCGGCCGTGCCGTTCTGCCGCTATGAGCGCTTAGTGGTACCGACGGCACCACCACCGCTACATTTTTAAAAGAATACTTGCGGCGTGATCTACAATCAATAACGAAGCCAAAAATATAGTAGTGTTGTCTGTTTGTCTGTCTGTTTGTCTATCTGTTTGTCTGTTTGTCTGTCTGTTTATCTGTTTGTCTGTCTGTTTATCTGTTTGTCTGTCTGTTTATCTGTTTGTCTGTCTGTTTATCTGTTTGTCTGTCTGTTTATCTGTCTGTCTGTTTATCTGTTTGTCTGTCTGTTTATCTGTTTGTCTGTCTGTTTATCTGTTTGTCTGTCTGTTTATCTGTTTGTCTGTCTGTTTATCTGTTTGTCTGTCTGTTTATCTGTTTGTCTGTCTATCTGTTTGTCTGTCTGTTTATCTGTTTGTCTGTCTGTTTATCTGTTTGTCTGTCTGTTTATCTGTTTGTCTGTCTGTTTATCTGTTTGTCTGTCTGTTTATCTGTTTGTCTGTCTGTTTATCTGTTTGTCTGTCTGTTTATCTGTTTGTCTGTCTGTTTATCTGTTTGTCTGTCTGTTTATCTGTTTGTCTGTCTGTTTATCTGTTTGTCTGTCTGTTTATCTGTTTGTCTGTCTGTTTATATGTTTGTCTGTCTGTTTATCTGTTTGTCTGTATGTATGTCCTGGGTAAACTCAAAAAGTACTGCATGGATTTACTTCAAATTTTGCATGAATGTTACTAACAGGTCGGGTCAACATATAGGCTACATATTATCACGCTGTCACCTACAGGGGAGGAGCTGTGCGGAGTAAACGAAGTCCGCGCGGACGAAGTCGCAGGCAACAGGTCCTTTGGATGTTTATTTACGCGATGACTTGGAAGGCAAAAAAAGGCTAAATTAGCCTAAAGCATATGGAGTATGGTTTTCATTTGTAGGCGGGGGTTTCTCAGCACCAGCACCACTAGCGGTTTAAATCGTCGATGGCAGGACAATTTCAAATTCGGCGTTGCGTAGAGACGTGGCATCACTCTGCATCGTTTTTCGGCTCTATGATGGGGAATATTCTGAGGAAATGCTTGAATTAACTCCTGCCACCGGATTTCACCATCGGCCATCACAACGAATTTAAAATTTCGTCTTAACCATCTCGATGTCTGGAAATCGACAACTGAGCTATTCTCGAGAAACCTATTGCCCCGCACTACTCCTATGTGGAACCAGTTATCGACAGGTATTTTCGAGGAAAAGAGCTTACTAAGCCTTAAAAGGCAAGACCGCTGATAATGTAGTTTATAGACGGCGGTAATTACGTACTATCAGGTAAGCCTCCTGTCTGTTTGACCCTAAAGACCATCCCTGAAACTTCCCACTAAATTGTGATATTTAAGTTCAAAGAAGCAAAAATCAACGGCATTGGACACAGTTTTTCAATGAAACATTGATTAGATTTTGTACTAAATTTGTACACTAATCTGGCAGTTATTAAAAAAATATCGTTTCGCTAAAAAATTTGCTAAGGTTTTTTCAAAATTTCTTAAATTGTCTTAGACCAAATCTATTTAGATTTTCAGAAAGTCTAAGTTAAGCGGAACCCAATTGAATGCCAACAACCACGTTACGATCGTTCAAAAGTTATTAGATGTTCACATACACATATACACACACAAAAACATAATATATTGACGTCATCGTGAAAACAGTTGGAAAAGGTTCCTAGGACCTCAAAACGTGTAGATCTGGTGAAAACTCGATTTTCTGAAATTAGGGTCAAGATCAGTCGCTTCCTTACTTACATAAGTAGCGGGAAGTTAAAAATCTTTACGTGGAATTCTAGATTGAGTCAAAGATGTAACAGGGCTTATTCTATTAAAAAAATGCATTAGCAGAACAAAGTTGGTATGCCAATGATGCTTGACAGGCGGGGCGCGAGGCGCCGTGACATTTAATAGTAAGAAGAAAGTAATAGTTTACAAAAAATAAAAACATGCTTTTACAGAAAATCGAACGAATTTATTCGAAGTCGATAGCTTATTTGAAAAATAGCTGCTGGTAAAGAAAATAAATTCGTTAATTCTGAAGATCCTGGTAAGGCAGGACTAACTATTTATATTATTGCATTGGATGTCTGGATAAGTGTCTCCAAAGATTAAGTGCAATTAATGTGGGAATGTGCATTAATTCCATCTGAAGTTCAAACATTTGTCACAATTATAAATTATGATCGTAAGAGGCTTGCAATCGAATGCGAAAAATACTAAAGTATGTATGTATAAATGTATTTCAAAGGGAAGCTATCAAAACGGATGTAAGAGATCTGGTCGATGATGTAGTGCTGGAACAATTGGATGAGTTTGTATTTCTTGGATGTGCTGAGCAGGGATGGAAGATACACTGCTGATGTCAAAAAAAAGAGTGTGTGGGCATAGAACAGAGTGAATAAAGCGTTAGGGAGATAACTTAAAAGCATAGTATTAAGTCATTGCACTGCATAATTATGCGCTAATCACAACGCTATTAGTAGCAGACGTTGAGTACGTCAGAAAGGACATGAAAGTAGAATCAACGAACTCTGGTGGTCTCTACGAAAAATATGTGGCGTAAGACTTGTAGACAGGGTTCGTCATGTTGAAGTGAGAAAGAGTTTAGGCCTCAAAGAAAGTGTCAGTGCAAAGATGAGAAAGGGCATGTTCCGTTGGTTTGGACACGTAGAAAGAATGCTAGATGAAAGGTTAACAAAACAGATATACAATACGAACATGAAAAGATGAAGGCACCGGGGAAGATCAAGACCAACATACCACGATCAGATTGATTGAGTGTTGTGCAAAGGTAATGTCAAAAGCTTTCACAACCAGCATGTTTGTATGAAGAGAGTAATGAATGTGGAGGAAGCGAGACAAGTCTGCAAGGATCGTGATGTATGGCACTCGGTGGTGTACTACTTAGCTCGTATGGGAACTGGTGTGAAAATATGTATGTCTGCATTGTCATCGGTCATTGATAAGACTGCAAAGTTTCAAATTAATCCGACATTTTAAAGACGTCAAAATCATGTTCAAAGTTTCCGTTACATGCTCTCCCTGTAAGAGAACTAGCGTGAAGATATATATGAATGTATGCATTGTCATCGGTCATTGATATGACTCAAATTTCAAAATAATCCGACGTTTTAAAGTACGTCAAAACTATGTTCTAAGTTTTCGTTACATACTCTACCTCGTAAAGAAACTGAATGGCGGGTTCCATTAGTATTTAGTAAATTGAAATTATTGTTATTGTTTAGTTAATCAAGTAAAACATCGCTAATGATGCTGTAAATTGCGAAACCGGTTAAGTGTATTATTAATAAAGTGTGAACTACAAGTATAAGTGAAAGTGATAGTGCCGACGTTAAAAAATATACAATTCATTAAAAACAGACTGTAGTAAACAAATATAAACATTTTGGATGACTAAGTTGTTTTATTTCATATTATGAAATAATTGAAACATTTTAAACATCATAATTTGGATAGTTTAAAATGTTCTATTAATTTTAATTAAAAAAATAGAGGGATAACTAGGTACCATAGAGCTTTCATGTAATGAAGGTAGTTTCATGTAAATTGCCGTTGGTGGCGTTTTAGTCATAAGAGTTCAGGAAAAATACTAAAGTCAGTCATTATTATATATACTTCAAGGAAGTTATATTCTACCCGGAATGCTTACACGTACTTCAAAATCGTTCCGAAGAGTACCACGACATGACTGGAGTGTGTCTCTTTCTACTAAATAAAGCGCCAATCGCCATATATAAGTGTGGCCATGCGTAGTTTGCAAATTACTACTAAGTAATTCAACTAATTTGAGAAACAGTTTTTACATTGCATACGTAATTACGTAATAATTAAAATAAGCACATTTTAGAACTCACTATGTTAATTACAATACATTCAATGCTAATTTATTTATCGACGTGTATGAATAAAAAGAATTTAACCTTTACCGAACATATAAAAATCTACCATTTATATAGTTTTATTTACACTGGCAATTGCAAGAAAGGGACAAAATCCACTCTTGTCGTTGTCTTGCTCAGAACGTTTTTCCCCACAGTTAAGAAAGAAACAAATGTCAACTTCATGTGTTACAGAATAAAGTACATTTTTGTTTTTCAAATATTGCTTCGTAGTAATTCCAGTTATCGTATATAAGTTCCTTGATATACTTACAATATTAGTCTATGGTCGTGGTATAGGTAGTAGGTACCATCACAGATTACTTATGTATAAACGGCATGCATGGTAGGAACGGCATGCACAGAACCATAGATAAATACGTAGGAACGGCATGCACAGAACCATAGATAAATATGTGTATTACTATAGGTATATAGGTATCAAGGAAGTTACATTCTACCCGGAATGCTTACACGCGCTTCAAAATCGTTCCGAAGAGTACCACGACATGAGTGGAGTGTGTCTCTTTCTACTAAATAAAGCGCCAATCGCCATATATAAGTGTGGCCATGCGTAGTTTGCAAATTACTACTAAGTAATTCTACTAATTTGAAAAACAGTTTTTGCATTGCATAAGTAATTACGTAATAATTAAAATAAGCACATTTTAGAACTCACTGTGTTAATTACAATACATTTTTTGCTAATGTATTTATGGACGTGTATGAATAAAAGGGATTTAACGATTACCGAATATATAAAAATCTACCATCAGGATAGTTTTATTTACACTGGCAATTGCAAGAAAGGGACAACATCCACTCTTGTCGTTGTCTTGCTCAGAACGGTTTTCCCTTCTGTTAAGTAAGAAACAAATGCCAACTTTATCTATAACGAAATAAAGTACATTTTTATTTTTCAAATATTGCTTTGTAACAATTCCAGTTATCATATATAAGTTCCTTGATAGGTATATAGGTGCACAGAACAATATAACTAACGCATGCACAAATTATAAAGTATTTTGTGGTATTTTGTACTAGTAGTCGCATGAACAAAATGTCTATAAAAATTGAGGAAGACATTGATTGCAATTCTTTCCAAATTACATCAGAATTAGTATTGAAAACAGATGTAATTGAAGTGGAGATGGATAAGGATTACGAATACGAAGAAGGTACGGTGACACTGGAAATTAAAACGGAATTAGAAAATGTAAAAAAAGGTACGTCTCTATTCGTTTGATTAGCGTTTTATTTTGAATTAGACACAAGGATCACGTTCACAGCTTTAAAGTTAGCCCTTTAAGTGATATAGTTAATGATGTCTCCTGGCTAAGAGTAACCTAGATTGCTGATTCATTTTGATACTTCAGCTTGGTGCTGCAGCTTAGTATCAGCTTCTTCATTGTGATGTCATAGTCATCTGATTCTAATAATTTTGAGATACAAAGACAGATCGCTCTGCACATTCAAACTTAATTTATCACAAGAATGGTGTGATAAATGGTTCAGTTTTTGTAGACGAATGTCGTGTTGGACCGAGCGCCATTTTGCTTAATGGACTGCATGATTTCTTGCGTGATAGTAAATATAAAAATAAATACGTGTTATATAAATCTTGATAACCAAACCCTAAACATCCAATATACAAAAATATAGATCTTCAATAAACCTTTATCACCCAAATAATGTATGTCTCTGTGGGGCAATCTGCCCTGCCACTACTAGGT
The DNA here is from genome assembly GCA_036924255.1 of Apodemia mormo. Taxonomy (NCBI): domain Eukaryota; kingdom Metazoa; phylum Arthropoda; class Insecta; order Lepidoptera; family Riodinidae; genus Apodemia; species Apodemia mormo. The sequence continues at coordinate 9,270,486 of JAUPFN010000028.1, forward strand.
GTTATATTAAATTGTGTCAGTTTTTAAATTCATCCATTACAATCACAAATTATTTAACATGTGAATATTTGCTTTTTGTAATATTAGTTGGACATATAAGGGGCCATCCATTAATTATGTCACACATTAAGGAGGTGGGAGGGGGTCAACGAAGTGTGACATTGTGTAACAAGGGGTGGGGAGGGGTCCCAAATTTTGGGACATCACATTTTTAAAAAAATATAATATTTTATATGTAAATATTACATTACTTTTCAAAAGCCACCCGTATAGATAAAAATAATTGAATGAGATCATTATGCCAATGTAAATTAGTTAAATATGTGATGTCACACTAGGTGGGATTTGTGAGTCCCCACAAATGTTACAAGCTGTGACAAAGACGGGGAGGGGTCAAAAAATTATGAAATTCGTGTGATGTAATTTATGGATATCCCCTAATATACTTTGCTTAAAAAACATACCTTGTTAATAGAGTGTCTAAAGTACTCCCTAACTGAAAACTCCAAAATGACAAAGTGAAGATTTTTCTTTAATATTTAGACAACTTTGCAATAAGAAAGCAAACAAGCAGATGGGTCTCCTGATGGAAAGAGTAAACCAACGCCTATATACACCAAAGATGTTAATAGTGCGTTGCTATCTTGTGGCGAGGTCTAATGCCACATGCATAAGTTTACCGGCTACCTTACCCTCCAAACCGGAACACGACAGTGTCTATCACTGACACATTGTGGCAGGAATAGGTAAGGCGATGGTACCAGACTCGGTCAAGCCGATGTAGAACTCTACCCCCTAGTAGTCACGATAGTAGTGACACCAATAGCCACACGGTCGCCTTTTACGACCTGCCTGGAACGACAGTTGGCCTATTCTTTAAAGAAGCCCGGGATCAACAACTTGTTTAGACAACTTCACAGTTGTAACTGTGATTGAAATAGGCATAAGAACTGCAGTTGGCCTATTCTTTAAAGGAGCCCTGATCAACAACTTGTTTAGACAACTTCACAGTTGTAACTGTGATTGAAATAGGCATAAGTTTAGTTAGTATCGGAAAATATTGCGTAATATATTTCTTATAATGCAAATCTTTTTCAGAATGGAGTATGGCTAGTGAACCTGGTCCCAGTTATGAGACAAGTGTTGTCAAGAGTGAAGATATTGAACTGACACCAGACCCAAATATATCAGGTATTGGTTATGTGCAATTAAAAAACAACGTTTATTTAAAAATAAAACTTGTTATCCCATTCATTGTGGCCCGTTTTTTTTGTTTCTTTACAGATGCAGTGGACGCCGATCGGCGCCAAGTTCTTAGTGAGTTTATTTTCATCATGAATTAGTTTTAAGAATTTCTACAAAATAGAAGTTAATTTTTACAATACCTACGAAATGCTGAGTACCATTTCCGTGAAATCATCTTTTCCTTAATTCAAATATTTATAATAAATTGCGGAAGACGACGATCGGCGTATATCAGAAATTAACAACATTGCTATTTGTGTTGCTTTTATATTTTTATATGCATACAGTTTTAAGGGTTTATGTGCATAATTTAAACAATATGGTTAAGTATATTTATGCATTGACCTGTAAGCTTATAGCGTAACTTACCTTTATATCACCATCAGTTTTATTTGTTCGATGAGTGAGAATTTTTTTTATAATTGCTAAAAAACAACAACTTTTTTCACAATCTGGCCTTAAAGCACTCATTTGGCACAAAATATGTTGCACCTTCGCTAAGACAACATATACATACATTTTAAGAATTGTAAATTTTTTTACCAAAGTTTATATAGATATTTTTTTATGTAGGTAATTATGAACCTAGAAATCGGAACTTAATGGAAATCTTTGTTATGGGAATTTCACGAGCAATTAAAACGCCGATAGGCGTCTAAAAATTTCCTTATTATGTGCGGCGGACGCCGATTGGCGCTCATTTAAAAATGACTGCCGTATCTGAGAAGAAATCGTAGTTTTGAACAGCGCAATGTATGGGTTAATATAGATACATATATATATATATATATATATATATATATATATATATATATATATATATATATATATATATATATATATATATATATATATATATATATATATATATATATAATATAAAAGTTTCTTTTTCAGAATGGAGTATGGCTAGTGAACCAGGTCCCAGCTATCAGACAAGTGTTGTCAAGAGTGAAGATCCAAATATATCAGGTATTGGTTCCGTGCAATTATTTAAAAATAAAACTTGTTAAATCAAATAAACTATGTGAAAAGTCTTAAACACAAAGTGGTTTCTTTGTGCAGAAATTGCATAAATAATTAATTAGTTTTTAGTCTTAAATAGCATGTAAATACATTACTCTCATTTCTGCATTACATTAGCTGTTATGAGACATTGCACATCCTTCTGGCAGTAATTGATTCTTACTAATCGTTGTCATAGTTCTGTCCGTTCACAGTTAGTAATGAAAACTCTGCCCGATCATAGATATTAATTGGTAGCTTGTTACGATCATACATGTGTATTTATTGATATAGACCATCCCCTTGGCTCCCTGAATACACAATAGATGGAGCCCAGGATCGATTCCCGGCAGGGGCAAACATTTGTGTTATGAACATAGATATTTGTATTTCTAAGTTTGTGTGTATTATGTTACAGTATTTACATGTGTATTTCTAAGTCTTATTGTTGTTGGGTAACGCACATGTCACAAACAATTGTCACGTCCATTCATCCATCCAAACTTTCGCATTCACAATATTAATATAGATTTGTTGTCATTTTTAAAATAGTTGCTTAGGTTAAGGGCAAATTATTTAATTGTTGTACTAAACTGGAGCTTTTTATAATATGATTTATTATGATTAACAATTTCTATGGACTAAAGAAATTGTATACAATTTTCCAGCCCGAGTGTAAACTTTCTTCTGGAAATCAATAAACTCATTGTTTTTTCATTAACTAGAGCACGAGATGTATAGATAGTACGTTTTTTGCAGGTCAGTATGTGAAATTCCAAGAGATAGAAGAAAGCACTGATCAAGCAGTAGATGTAAGGACTAAAGTGGCATCTTCTAAGACACCTGTCGTTGTATTAACGAGACTTAGACATTCTCAAGTAAATTACGAGAAAAACGGGGGTGCGTTATGCTGGTGTGGTATTTGTAAGAAAGCTTTTGGCCATAAGGTTACTTTAAAGAGACACTTAGAAACTCACAGTAATAAGTCATTTGTGTGTAATGTCTGCAGTAAGGGTTTCACAACCTCAAAGAGTTTGCGTCGTCATAACTTAATTCACACTGGAGAGAAACCATTCACATGTGAATTTTGTAACATATCGTATAGACAGAAGGGCAACTTGAAGTCACATTTAAATAAACACGGTAACATAAAACCCTATGTGTGTAATGTCTGCAGTAAGGGTTTTACAACCTCAGGTAATTTGCATTGTCATGAGTTAATTCACACTGGAGAGAAACCATTCACATGTGAATTTTGTAACATATCGTTTAGACAGAAGAGCACCTTAAAAAGCCATTTATATATACACAGTAACATAAAACCTTTTGTGTGTAATGTCTGCAGTAAGGGTTTCACAAGCTCAAGTAATTTGCATTGTCATGAGTTAATTCACACTGGAGAGAAACCATTCACATGTGAATTTTGTAACATATCGTTTAGACAGAAGGGCACCTTAAAAAGCCATTTATATACACACAGTAACATATAAACCTTTTGTGTGTAATGTCTGCAGTAAGCGTTTCACAAAATCAAGTAATTTGCGTTGTCATGAATTAATTCACACTGGAGAGAAACCATTCACATGTGAATTTTGTAACATATCGTTTAGACATCAGGGCTTCTTGAAAAGCCATTTATATATATGTCGCAGTGAAATTGTCAGTACCGTTAGATTATAATTTACCTAAGTGATATTATAATTTAACTGCTAACCTAACCTAACCAAATTATAAAATCCCTAGGTAGATTATAATCTAACGGCTATTGACAATTTCACTGCGACATATACACAGTAACATAAAACCTTTTGTGTGTAATGTCTGCAGTAAGGGTTTCACAACCTCAAGTAATTTGCGTTGTCATGAGTTAGTTCACACTGAAGAGAAACCATTTACTTGTGAGTTTTGTAAAAAATCTTTCAGATATAAGAAAAACTTGAAGAGCCATTTAAATATACACAGTGACATAAAACCCTATGTGTGTAATGTCTGCAGTAAGGGTTTCAACCATTGTCATGAGTTAATTCACACGGGAGAGAAACCATTTGCTTGTGAGTTTTGTAAAAAATCGTTCAGATATAAGAAAAACTTGAAAAGCCATTTAAATATACACAGTGACATAAAACCGTATGTGTGTAATGTCTGCAGTAAGGGTTTCAACCATTGTCATGAGTTAATTCACACGGGAGAGAAACCATTTGCTTGTGAGTTTTTGTAAAAAATCGTTCAGATATAAGAAAAACTTGAAAAGCCATTTAAATATACAGTGACAAAACCGTATGTGTGTAATGTCTGCAGTAAGGGTTTCACATCCTCAAGTGATTTGCGACGTCATGAGTTAATTCACACTGGATAAAAACTGATGACTTGTAAGTTCTGATGTCGTACCATGATTCAATAAAGTATTTTTGGACTCGCTACAGTTAGCTGGATACCATCGAATAGTTTTAGGCGGTCATGTTGGTACACGATTAATAATGTGTTTAACTTCAAACCGAATAAAGCTATGTCAGTGCTACGCTTACATCTCGACTACTTTATGCACACCTTTGAAACGAACTCAACATGCTCCTTTGTTTCACACCGACTCTCCATTCACATTATGCAGCAAAACATTATCCAGCAAATTCTACAATAAATAGACTTAAAACCACTTAGGGGCCATCCATAAATTACGTCACACGAACTTCATGATTTTTTGGCCCCTCCCCGTCCTTGTAACAGCTGGTCATATTTGTGAGACCCTCCTACCTGGTGTGATGTCACATATTTTAAAATTTTACATTGAAATGATAATTTCATTCCAACAGTTTTTATCTATACAGGAGACTTTAAATTTAGTGCTGTGATACTTAGATATGTCGCAGTGAAATTGTCAATACCGTTAGATTATAATCTACCTAAGTGATATTATAATTTAATTGCTAACCTAACCTAACCAAATTATAAAATCCCTAGGTAGAATCTAACGGCTATTGACAATTTCACTGCGACAGATATAAAATATTATATTTCGAAGAAACGTGATGTCACAAAACTTGGAACCCCTTCCCACCCCTTGTCACACAATGTCAAACTTCTTTGACCCCCTACCTCCCCCTTAACGTGTGACGTAATTCGGCTGTACTGACCCATTTTGCATGTCAAAAAGTGTATTTAAGCAATACGTTATAAAATTCTTTGACGATAACTTGTAAACAAGTGACATGCACTTGCAAACACATTCTCTCTGTCACACACACAAACACGAACATAGATTGATATAAGTATGAGTTCGTATATCCTTTAATTATTCATCATGTGTCCTTTAAACGGATATTTAATTAATATTAAATACACTCTCCCTTTATACATATATTTTCTTCGAGTGTATTGTACATACTAATAGTTATTAATTACTTTTATCTTACACTATTTAAATCATCCTTTGTTTTTGAAAACTACAAAGTTAGCTGTGATTTAATACAAATAGATGTATACATAATATAAATCCATATTTGGCCATAGCCTATGGTTATAGGTTTAGTACTATTTTTTGAATTGTATTTATTAAGCGCTATGGATTTTGTATCATAAATAAATAAATTCTTTTTCAGTAATCCTGGACATTTTTCTTTAATTTCTTCACGCATACGACGCAATAGAATGGAATAGTTTGCTAAGTTTATTGTTGGGCCTTTTGAAAGATAGTCCACCGACCACCATTATATTCAATAAGCAATCCAAGTAACTGATGTCATTTCTTCCCAGGCGATAAATTTGCTATTGCTTTCTTTGGAGTTGGTTTATCAGATTTTATCCACTGCTTGTACTGCTATTTGGCCTCTGGTGTATAGTGGAACTCAGGTTTTGTCCATAGTAACAAAATGTCTCCAAATGTCTTGCGGGTCAGCTTCAAACATCTCCAAACAATCGCGAAAATTGTGAGTCGAATATATTTTAACTCCATTGAAAGCAATCTAGGCACCCATCTAGCCGACACCTTAGAAGTTTATATGAATGAATAAATGAATATGAATATTGTTGTAAATGCAACTGATACACGTTCATTCATTCGTTATAGCACCGGAACCGGAAACTGTAAACAAAATATACATAGGTTTAGTTTATAGGAAAATATATTTTTTATAACGTAAAAGTTTTTTTTGGTTCTGAATGGAGTATGGCCACCGACCACACAACCCATGGATGAGTATGGCTAACATTGACATGTATAATATTACCACTCGACAGGTTATCCCATACCAATGACAGCTAATTTTATATGTCAATTTGAAACGCTATCGGCGGGGGTACCGAGAACTAATTTTGACGTATGTTGCATATGGTTGCCGCGGTAATTTAAATTGATAAAAACAGTAGCTTATTTTTTAAATTTGTGGACGTTATAGTGAATTTTTAAGTTCATATTTTGTATATTCTGGAATTTAAAAAGGAGGAAATGTGCAGTTTGTAATCTATGATACCAAAAGGGGAGCAAAACGACGTTTCACAGGTATGTGCATTTAGTCGCTGTTTTTAATAAAAATTGAGTGAAATTGTATTTTAAGCATCTGATTTTAATATATATTAGCGAGAACGATATAGATTTTTGGCAGAATTTATAATATTTATTTAATATTGTTTTGCTTAGAACTGGCTAGTGATATCAAGAGGTCATATCGATAATTTCAATATCGATATTCTATTTTAGGTCTTTAATGGTCCACGCGGTTTTATTTATACATGCTTGCATATTTAAGTCACTTTATGCCACCTTATTTCCTTCACATATTAATTCAGTTTATTTTTGTAGATTTCCAGTAGATTCAACGCTTAGAAACATATGGCTTTACAATATGAAAGCAGCAAATTGGACTCCAAAAGAGTCAGATACTCTATGTTCAAAACATTTTGATAACAAATGTTTTATCGAACATTACAATAGAACAACATTGAAGTTGGGTAGTGTGCCAACAATATTTGAAGGATTATGTGAAGGTGAGTAGTACATTTTGTTTGGTTTTCATCTAATCTAACATGCAATGTATATGTAGCGGCGGCGTTACCACTGTAGCGGAGGTGTATTGCGTGGTGTGTGCCGTCGATACCGCTAGGCAATCATAGCGGCAGGACGACACGGCCGCTAGCAATAGACTCCTGTAAGTATTATCAGAAGGTCTCACCAGTTTTGCAGGCGATGCAGGGCGTCTGGAGACTCGGCAGAGGTTTTGCGGCAGCTGGCTCGATTATACTTTTGGAGAAATGAAACACTAGTTCACGTTTGATGAAAAATTACAAAGTGTGTTTATTTGATCTCTTTGCCCTATATTTATACAATATTCAAAATGCCTAACGGTTAAATTAAAGAGAGAAAGCCTACGCATTTACAATATTTCAAGTTAAATAATTTGTTGCTAGAACCGAAATTGTTTTTTAAACGGCTTGCCTGGCGCTAAAAATCGAGGCGAAATCTTTCATGCGACGGTCGACGTAAGCGAGCGGTGCGCGCGGGGAGTGCGCTCCACCCAGCGCGCGGGCTCGCGCCGTAGCGCGGCGTCTGATGTCATCAGTCTGCGCTCACGCAGCGGCGGCGTTGGACGCAGACCTATTTCGTTGCGGCCGGACGCTCCTTCTGGATCGTTCGCTTGGTTTAACGGTTGCCGTGTTGCGTTCTTATAGGAACGGCATGGTGATCGGGTCTTCGTCATCATTAGTCCTTTTCAGGGCTGCACGGTATTAGTGGTCACTTGTCAGTAGGACGTCTCACCGGGTTGGTTCACGAAGAGCCTGGCTGCTGGGCATTTCGTCAATCGCCTTGCCCTGGCTGCTGGTCCTGGCCGATGCATCTGCGGGCTGGTACGGCTGCGCCTCTTCAGTGAATTAAGTGATTAAAGTGCTCTTAAGGTGAAACGGTGTCCGCCGCCATCGTTTCTTTGTTCAGTGATAATTAAAGTGCGTGTTGTTGGTGTTTGATTGTGATTCTTCCCGTAGCTAGTTTTCCTCTGTTGTGTTTGTTTCTTCTTGTTGTGAGGTAAAGGTAACAAGGTTCATAGGTTCAGGTTCATGGGTAACTGGTGGTGCAAGGAGGTACGGTACCAGGAGAATCGGAAAGGCGTAAGTATCGTAAGTATGCAAAAATATAACTTATTTAGCCATCATGGTTAGAGATTAATAAAATAACCATTATGGTTGAAATCTAAGTGTGAGGTTCTATGTGTTATTAACCATCATGGTTAGAAGCTATTGGATGCAATAACTATTATGGTTAAAACGTATGAAAGGGAAGTAAGGAAGGTTAGGGATTTAAATGGACAAAGAGATAATTATCGTGTTTAGGCTTTGAGACGGCTTCCAAAGTCGCTAGAGGGTAACCATCGTAGGTAGAAAGAGATAACCATCGTAGGTAGACGCTTAGAATGACCGACAAGGTCGTAAAGAGATAACCCACGCGGTTAGAGAGAGATAACCGTCGTGGTTAGACATTTAGGATGACCGACATGGTCATAGAGAGATAACCCACGCGGTTAGAGAGAGATGACCGTCGTGGTTAGACATTTGGTGGTAGCTGACGGTAGTGCTGGCTACCGCCAAAGTACTGCCGGCCCAGTGAAGCGTACTGGTGGCTTAACCAATCTTCCAGACCTGGTCCGTTTCTCAGGTGGTACCAGAGCTGGTGGTGATGGTGGTTCGCTAGACGGCATCGGAGTGTTATTGTTTGTGCAAGTCGTTTGCAAGCTATCGGTTGCTTCGTTTAATACGAAGGCTGGTTTTAAGCGATCAATTGAAATGCATTGCGAGCGCCTTTCAGGCAATAATATTCTGTAGCATTTGTCGTTTCGCTCTAATACTTTGTACGGCCCTTCGTATGACGGTAGTAGGGGTTTCTTGACACCGTCATTTCGGATGAATACATAATCGCTTGATTGCAACTCTTTGTGAATGAATGTTGAGAGGCAGTTTGAGTGCGAACTTGCTTCTTGTGGTTTGACTGCATTAATTATTTCGCGTAGTCTGTTTACGTAGTCGATATCCGTTTCTAGCCCCGTCTTAGGTTTTGTGTTGAAATAATCGCTGGGTAGCCGTAGGTTCATACCGTAAGTTAATTCGGCGGCGCTTACACCTGTGTCAGTGCGTGGCGATGCGCGTAGGCCGAACATAACTGTAGATAATTGATCTATCCACGATGTAGATTGTGATAGGCGTGCTTTCAGTGCGTTTTTTAGTGTTCGGTGCCATCTTTCTAGGATGCCGTTACTCTGTGGGTGTCTTGGTGTTGTGTGAATCCGTTTTATTCCCATTGTTTGTAATAATTTGTTGAATAGCTGTGCTTCGAACTGTCTGCCTTGGTCTGTCGTGATGGTTGAGGTGCATCCGAATCTGCATATCCAGTTTTCATAAACTATTTTTGCTACTGACTCGGCTGTGATGTTATCTGTAGGCAGGGATTTAAAACGTTATCAAATAACAGAACAAATTTTTCGATACATAACGTTATTATTATAGCGATACCTCAGTAACAAAATTATTTTAGAACACTATGTGTATCGCTACCAAAATAACAGAACGAAATTATGAGCGGTATGTAACGTTATAAATATTGATATTTATGCGACGTTGCCGCGTTTCATGCTGTTTCGTGATTGGTCGATGGTTCACCAACTACCATGACTGCGAGTTAGCAACAAGGTACCTACACAAATTTACAAGTTTGATGTAATGAGACATCGCGATTTACGATTTACGAGACACGCATTAAAAATATTCACAAGCGGTACGCATGGTTTTCAAATAATTTTTTTAAAGGATTCCAACCTACATATAATTAGAAATCAATTCTAACTTTTAATATATATTATTATACCTACATAAGGCAATGTATCTTTATGAAACATGTTTTTTTCTCCCGTGGGTTTTATGTAATAAGAAATGTTACTAGGTATCTTAGAGTTTTCTTTAAAATGCTAATTATTAACGGCTCCTTTGTAGAATAGACGAACTGCCGTACTCCCAGGCAGGTCGTAAAAGGAGAGCGATTGGCTATGCGAGTCACTATTGTCTCACCCGGGTCTGATACCACCGCCTTACCTATTCCTGCCGCAATAGCGTCAGTACTTGTCACTGTTGTCTTCCCGTTTAGAGGGTAAGGCAGCCGGTAAATTTATGTTTGTGGCATTAGACCTCGCCACAAGATAGCAACGCACCATTAACATCTTTGGTGTATATAGGCGATGTTGACTCTTTACATCAGGAGACTTATCTCCTTGTTTGCTATCTTAAGATATAAAAAAATAAAAAAATATATTTTTTTAAACAAATGTGTTAATTATTAACTAGCTTTCGCCTACGGCTTCGCCCGCGTAGTATTAGTAGTAAGTAGCACACCTATGTCCTTCCCCAGAATTAAGGCTATCCATTTGAAATATCATCACAAACAGCTTTGCAGATTCACCATGACCATGAATCATACATTTACAAAGAAAAACAAATAGACGGACACACATTAGACGTCACTTTAATTTTCATTATGTAAGGTGAGAATTCTGTAAGGTTAGTATGCATATTATTGAATTTATTGAAGAGCGTGGCTTATAGCAGCAGCAAAATATAAAAATCTGTAAAATATAATTCCTGAAATTTTCCGCTAAATTATTTAAGCATAGATTTTTGTTTGTCTTTTATTTTAATTTTTGAATTAAAGCTGTTAAGCACCATGATCCATTTTTTGAACTGTAAAATGTTTTCTTAGTCACAAAATTTATTAATTAAAAAATATCGATGTAGGGTCACTGCGTCGGTAACGCGACCGCCTCCAGTGTGCGACCACTTGAGGGGCTAGGTTTCTTTAATTAAAGATAATAGCATTTTGACGTAAATACGTCTTTGAATTTGCCTTCGTAGAGGCGACAGTTCAAAAAACTGATGATAACAAAATTGGGATACAGTTTGATGTTATAGCTACATAACTATCACCAACATCCAAAATATAGAAAAACCTTAAAAACAACAAAGAAAAATATCGACACGCGGGATTTGAACCTGCGACCATCTCGCTAAAGCCGGGACGCTCTTCCACTGAGCTAGTGTCGACAGGCTCGAGGCGGCGAAATTCTTCTTTGATATATGATCGAATACGTCGATTGTACTGATCGCTAGGTATACATACTTATAACTAGTTATATGACTTCATCGTTACAGATGAAATTCACATTTATAATTTTGATCAGTACTTTCGTATTTCTAAATATTTTTGTGTTATAGCACTCACCCCGTGCTTGGGAAACTGGAAAAACCTTAAAAACAACAAAACCGGCTAGGAGTGCATTAAAGATGCACACTAGTAGGTATATAGAAGAGGGAGGTGTTTAACTACCATATTTGTGATTTTATCCGGCCCCGGGGCCTTTTTATTGTGAAGGTTTTTGTATTCTTCGGTTGTCGTAAGTAATAGGGGGTCACCTTACGGTGGTAGCGCCACCCTACACTCTACTTCGCTATCCAAATGATGGACGGACGTGGTCTAGGTTTGTAGGCGGGTTTGATGGGGAACATTGTGATTGGAACGATGAATGAAAAATGTGACCATCGCAAGATATTACCCGTGACGTCGTCGTATTCACGTAAAAGATGCACGGCTGTGTCCTCAACACAGCCACAACCCGTTTTTTTTTTCAGGAGAAAACAATGAATAGTAAGCATTAAATATTCATTGAATACTTATGTAACAAGAAAATCATAAATTTAAATCTATCGGGCTTAACCCAAATCTAGAAAATAGTGCCTGAGTTCGGGTGATGACTCAATGGTATGTTTATGTGTCACGTAATGCTGCAAAAATGCCACGCCGGGCGGCGAACAAAGTTACCTTTTGATACCTTACACTAATATTACACTTAAACAAGAATCGTTATTACTTCAATTATAGAGCAATGTTTGTTCGAAAGTTGTAGTCATATCATTTTTTAGCCTATATTTTTTTTAAATCCAGTGGTCGCAAACTGAAGTACGTATATGTGTCAGAATGCGATCATTCGGGCACTTTCTTACTTAGATATTTATATATTAGATATGTAAATATCTAAGTAAGAAAGTGCCCGAATGATCGCATTCTGACACATAAGGCTACATAATATTTTGCTTGTTATAATCTCAATGATGCTTTTATGATTGTATAATTTAGAATCTGATGTTGTAGAAGCATAAAGATGCATCTCATCAGTTTACGACCAAATGTAATAGTACCAAAAACTGGTACATTCAACAAAATCTTTCAAACTCTGATGAAAACCTCTAATTTTAAATATAACTTGTCCCATATGTGAAATACAAGAAACAACAAGCGGGGCATAAATGAGTGAATCATAATACCATATACCATAACGAAAATTTTTGGATATAATAGAACGTAATGAATAACGTTTTTAAATAGTAACAAATTCAGTATCATTATTGGATAGCGCTATGCTTGAAAATATCGTTATGTCTTGCCTTGAGCAATAACGATATCACATAATACCGGTATTTCAATCCTTGTCTGTAGGTATGGCTTCAGTCCATCTGGTCACACGGTCTATCATCGTAACGAGGTATCTGTATCCTTCTTGCGTGGTAGGCAGAGGTCCGACGATATCTACATGAAGGTGTTGAAATCTGTCCGTCGGTGGAAAGGTTCCGGTGGGAGAACGTGTGTGTCGCTGTACTTTGCATTGTTGACACTTAATACATTGCTTTGCCCATAGGTTGATGTCTGTGTTCATATTTGGCCAGAAATAGCGTTGTGTTATTAGTTTTCTTGTTGTTCTTATACCCGGATGGCTTAAGTTGTGTACTTGAAAAAATATTTCTTCCCTGAATTGTTGCGGGATGTAAGGTCGTATGTTTGACGTAGACATCTCGCAAAATAGCTGTCTTTGCGTGTTGGGAATGTTAAGTTTTTTTATTTTTAGGTTTTCTTGTGCTGCTAATTGTTGAATTGTGGTTAATTCGTTGTTTTGTGCGTCTGCGATTTTCTCGTAATCGATTGTAGGTATAGTGTTGATTTCGTCGATTGGAGATCGGCTGAGCGAGTCTGCGACGACATTTAGGGTTCCGTTGATGTGTCGGATATCTGTTGTGAATTCGCTTATGAACATTAGCTGTCTTGCGCGTCTTGGCGTTTCCGACGGTGATGATTTCTTCATCAGTGCGTATGTAAGTGGTTTGTGGTCTGTATAAATTGTTACGTGTTTTCCTTCGAATAGCTTGCGGAAGTGCTTGATAGACATGTAGATAGCTAACAATTCTCTGTCGAATGTGCTGTATCTGCGTTGTGTTGGTGAAAATTTTTTTGAAAAATAGGCTAGCGGTTGCCATCCTTGCTTTGTTTGTTGTTGCAGTACGGATCCTGCTGCTAGGTCGGAAGCGTCTGTAAAAATAGCTAGTGGTGCTTCGTGCGATGGGTGAGCTAATAGTGCGGCGTTTTGAATAGCCTTTTTGCTTTCTTCGAAAGCGTTGATTGCCTCTTCGTTCCAGGTGATCTTTGTTTTGTCTTTTTTCTTGCAATTGTGTAGAAATGCGTGTAGAGGTGCTTGTATCATTGCTGCATTCGGTATGTGATCGCGGTAGAAATTGATCATGCCGAGAAATCTGCGTAGTTCTTGCACGTTTGTGGGCTTTGGGAACTTCGTGATGGCGATGACCTTTTCTGGTAAGGGTAGGATTCCGTCCTTACTTACTATATGGCCTAGAAATTTGACTTTTTCTTGTCCAAACACACATTTTGATGGATTGATAGTTATGCCATTTTCTTCGAATCTTTTTAGTAGGGTGCGGAGATGTTGACGGTGCTGGTCTTCATCAGCGCTAGCAATTAAAACGTCATCAACAAAACAGAAGGTGAAGGGTAGCCCCTGGAGTACCTGGTGCATGAATCTTTGAAAAGTCATGCCCCCATTCTTCAGGCCGGGGCATATTCGTGGAAATTCGTATAATCCCATGGGTGTGATGATCGCTGTCTTCTGTATATCACTTTTGCGCACCATGACCTGTTGGTATGCTCTATTTAGGTCTAAAGTGGTGAATATGGTCTTGCCGTGAAGCTGGTTAGTGAAGTCTTTCAGCCTAGGGATTGGGTAACGGTCAGGCGTTGTGATGGCATTGAGTCTGCGATAGTCACCGACTAATCTTATTCCTCCTGTCTTCTTTTTCACTATGTGCAACGGTGATGACCATGGGCTCTTGCTTGGTCGGCATAGGCCTTGATCCATCATGTTTTCGAGTTCAGCTTTGACTTCCTTGTATAGGTGAGGTGGAATAGGTCTTGCGCGGCAATGCAGTGGTGGGCCTGATGTTTCAATGTAGTGCTCGACGTTTGTGTTCGGCGATAGCTTCATTGCTGTCAGTCTGGTGATGCCGGGAAATTCTGCTAGTATCTTGTGATATTCGTTATCATTGTTAATAGTTGAAATTGTAGGTAAATTTGATTGTGTGACGTAAGAACTTGTTGCGAGTTTCGTTGTTTGGTCGATAAGCTTCCTGTTTTTTATGTCGACTATAAGGTTGTGGTGGTTGAGGAAATCTGCCCCGATTATAGGCTTGCTGACCTTTGCAACGATGAATTTCCAGGTGTATGGTCTTCGCAGGTTTAGATCCAGAGTTACTGTTCGTTCGCCGTATGTGGGAATTACGGTGTTGTTTGCTGCGTATAAATTGAATTTTGTAGGTTCCAGTTTTGTCCCTTTTGGTGGTGGTAAAACTGATATGTTCGCACCTGTATCGACTAGGAATTGTAGTGCGGTCTTTCTGTCTTTAACGAATAAGCGGTGTGACTGACCTTCTGCTCTTGATCCCGCTGCATCAAGTGCTTCTGTTAGTTTTCCGGCTTCGTGTTAAAATTGCAAGGTTTCCTACAGTTTCTGGCTGCGGCACCAAAACGACGATGATATATGCATAACGACGTGGCTGATGAGCTAGGAGATCTGCCGGCGCTGTAATTCCGTTTTTTAAAATAATGTCGTCGGAACGGTGATCTTCCCCTATTGAAATATGGTCTGTTCTGCGGTGTTTGAGCTTGTGCTTTTAGTTCTGCGACTTCCAGTGATAGTTTCCTGACCTCTTCTATTAGCATTCGGGTTGCGTCCTGTTGCGGCTTCCCTACCGTTATTTCTGCTACTTGCGATGCTTGAGTTTCCATCACGGTGTCTGCCAGAAGGGCTAGTTCGTCTAGAGTTGTCTGTGTCTTAAATGTGTCGCTTACCGCTAGAATAGATTTCACGTTGGCAGGAAGGTGGTTCATCCACATCAGTCTTAAGGTGTTGTCAGGTACCTTGTCGCGTGCCAGCGTCCTCATGCGTCGTAATAGCTGCGAAGGTTTCTGGTCGCCGAGTTCCATGTCGGACAGAAGCTTCTGGAACTGCTGGTTGTCAGATTCTTCGTATACGGTAATTAGTCTGTCCTTGAGGGTCTTGTAATAGTCTTTTTCAGGTGGATTATAGAGAATGTCTGTGATTTGTTCGATATCTGCCTTGTCCAGCTGCCGTATCACCATCTGCGCGAGTTTGTCCTGGCTTTTCCTTAGGTCGCTTGTGGCGGCTTCGAATGATAAAAACCATAATCGTGGTCTGTCACGCCAAAAGGGTGGTATTCGCATTGTTAGTGAAATTGCTTCGATTTCCTTGCTGTCTTCGCTCATTTTCTCTTGATTTTTCTTTATTTTCGTTTCCTGACTGCTTATCTTGCGTTTCCTGTTCAGTCGTGGGTCACCACTGTAGCGGCGGCGTTACCACTGTAGCGGAGGTGTATTGCGTGGTGTGTGCCGTCGATACCGCTAGGCAATCATAGCGGCAGGACGACACGGCCGCTAGCAATAGACTCCTGTAAGTATTATCAGAAGGTCTCACCAGTTTTGCAGGCGATGCAGGGCGTCTGGAGACTCGGCAGAGGTTTTGCGGCAGCTGGCTCGATTATACTTTTGGAGAAATGAAACACTAGTTCACGTTTGATGAAAAATTACAAAGTGTGTTTATTTGATCTCTTTGCCCTATATTTATACAATATTCAAAATGCCTAACGGTTAAATTAAAGAGAGAAAGCCTACGCATTTACAATATTTCAAGTTAAATAATTTGTTGCTAGAACCGAAATTGTTTTTTAAACGGCTTGCCTGGCGCTAAAAATCGAGGCGAAATCTTTCATGCGACGGTCGACGTAAGCGAGCGGTGCGCGCGGGGAGTGCGCTCCACCCAGCGCGCGGGCTCGCGCCGTAGCGCGGCGTCTGATGTCATCAGTCTGCGCTCACGCAGCGGCGGCGTTGGACGCAGACCTATTTCGTTGCGGCCGGACGCTCCTTCTGGATCGTTCGCTTGGTTTAACGGTTGCCGTGTTGCGTTCTTATAGGAACGGCATGGTGATCGGGTCTTCGTCATCATTAGTCCTTTTCAGGGCTGCACGGTATTAGTGGTCACTTGTCAGTAGGACGTCTCACCGGGTTGGTTCACGAAGAGCCTGGCTGCTGGGCATTTCGTCAATCGCCTTGCCCTGGCTGCTGGTCCTGGCCGATGCATCTGCGGGCTGGTACGGCTGCGCCTCTTCAGTGAATTAAGTGATTAAAGTGCTCTTAAGGTGAAACGGTGTCTGCCGCCATCGTTTCTTTGTTCAGTGATAATTAAAGTGCGTGTTGTTGGTGTTTGATTGTGATTCTTCCCGTAGCTAGTTTTCCTCTGTTGTGTTTGTTTCTTCTTGTTGTGAGGTAAAGGTAACAAGGTTCATAGGTTCAGGTTCATGGGTAACTGGTGGTGCAAGGAGGTACGGTACCAGGAGAATCGGAAAGGCGTAAGTATCGTAAGTATGCAAAAATATAACTTATTTAGCCATCATGGTTAGAGATTAATAAAATAACCATTATGGTTGAAATCTAAGTGTGAGGTTCCATGTGTTATTAACCATCATGGTTAGAAGCTATTGGATGCAATAACTATTATGGTTAAAACGTATGAAAGGGAAGTAAGGAAGGTTAGGGATTTAAATGGACAAAGAGATAATTATCGTGTTTAGGCTTTGAGACGGCTTCCAAAGTCGCTAGAGGGTAACCATCGTAGGTAGAAAGAGATAACCATCGTAGGTAGACGCTTAGAATGACCGACAAGGTCGTAAAGAGATAACCCACGCGGTTAGAGAGAGATAACCGTCGTGCTTAGACATTTAGGATGACCGACATGGTCATAGAGAGATAACCCACGCGGTTAGAGAGAGATGACCGTCGTGGTTAGACATTTGGTGGTAGCTGACGGTAGTGCTGGCTACCGCCAAATATACTTGTATGTAATTACGCTGATAATTTAGCAACTGGACCAGTGCAGTTTTGAACAATATAACATGCTAATAAATATACATCATGTCCGGTTTCGGATTGGATTTTTAACTTCCCGCTACGTATATAGATAAGGAAGATACTGATTTTGCCCCGATTTTTTAAAATCGAGTTTTCACCAGATCTCCACGTTTTCAGGTCCTAGGAACCTTTTCTGACTATTTTCACGATGACAACAGTATGTCTGTATGTATGTGTATTTTTTCCCGTGTTGGTTCTGGGCTCCTTTGAAGAATAGACCAACTGCCGTTCTGCCAGGCAGGTCGTAAAAGGCGACCGATTGGCTATGCGAGTCACTACCATCGTGGCTACTAGGTGGTAGAGTTCTGCATTGTCTCGCCCGGGTCAGGTACCACCGCCTTACCTATTCCTGCCGCAATAGCGTCAGTGCTTGTCGCTGTCGTGTTCCGGTTTGGAGGGTAAGGTCGCCACAAGATAGCAACGCACCATTACCATCTCCTTGTTTGCTATCTTATGATATATATAAAAAAAGTATGTGTATGTGTGTGTGTGTGTGTGTGTGGTGTAAACATCTCATAACTTTTAAAGGGCTGGACCGATCGAAACGCGGTTGGTGGCATTCGATTGAATTCTACTCAACTTAGACTTCCTGAAAACTTGACCAAATCGGCCTAAGAGATTTTGAGAAATTTTGAAAAACCTCAAAAATAATTTTGGCGAAACAGTATTTTTATAATATAACTTCCAGATTAATGTACCTGTAGCGTTTGTGATTGTTTTGAGCCGCTACTGAGGCGCCGCTGGTCATTATCGCTGAAGGGTCATAGTGATGGAACCAGTGGGCCAGCTTCTTGTCAGGTGACGTCATAACTGTGGAGGTCGATGACGTCACACAAGTAGAAGTAAGGGGGGGGGGGGGGGAAGGAAGATCTTCCCAGCCAGGCAAGGTGTACTGCATGGGGACCGAAGTCCATTTGATAAACGTTGAAACTTGTATATAGTGTTACAAGATAAATCTGGGGGGAAAATAAATTTCATTTAAGTAAGTAAATTTAAATTGTATGTGTGCGCTAGTAAACGTTTTTTACGTTACTATACTATTTACGATATAAAATATATATGTAAAAATAAAAGTCGCATTTGCTCATACACAGTGCACATACTACAAGGATATTGGGCGAGGCCAGACTCTTCCTAGATTAGACAATACATATTAATATTATGTGCAATTACTTTTCTTTATACATAATATATTCAGTTATCCGGACTTTCAAGTATATGGATGCCTTATCAATTAGTCCGGTGAATCGAGTTTCTACTTTGTAATATTACTAGCGACCCGTCCCTGCTTCCCAGGAGTCAATTTCTCAACTATACCAAATACTAGAATATTTTGTACATATAAATCTTCCTCTGCAGTCACTATATTTCATAGTATTCCTATTAATTTTGTACATTTGCTAAAGTTAATAATACAATAATTAAAAAAGTATTTACATGAACCAATGCCCACCTGGTTGTAAATATTGAACGATCGATAAACTTATCCAAGCTGTCGACAAGAGGGCATCACTAATTTTAGTTCCGCGGACGCTCACATCTGTCTACAGCGCCAAAATGGCGATATTCAAATAGGCACAAAAATTCTGTGACAGCAGCCAGTCCAGTGGTAATATTATAAACGTCAATGAATGATCCGCATAAAAGAAGAGATAGCTGCTTTTATGGGATAACACTAGATATTTGTCACACAAACAACATGTCATAATGGACCTTCTTGCTCATGACATAAGGTTAAAATTGGCGTGTACTATAACTTGTTTACAATTACATCCAGGTATACGGTACCACTGCCATTCCTGCCGCAATAGCGTCAATGCTTGTCATTGTCGTGTTCCGATTGGAAAGATAAAGTTGCCGGTAAAACCTTGCCGGACCCCTGTGATGGTCCAGACCACAAAATACTTTATAAATAGGCTATAGAGACCTCAGCTAATCTCGTTTAAAGGCGCCATCTCGTGGGTAAAGACAGAACTATACTCACGGTATTCACATACAGCCCTTTTGTATCTTTTTTTATTTTAAACTAGTAATATTTTTCCGCGTAAATGCCTTTTTATCACCGCAAGGCGATAGAGAATAGGTGTTGGGGTTAGCCTGTCTTACCTTGGATGCTCCCGCAGATCGTCAATATGACCTGGGCATTGTATTTGAGTAGTTTTTTACTCTAGGGGTATTACTACAGATTATAACTAAATAGTAACTTCGTAACGACGTGGTATTACGACGAACTGTGGATTGATCCTTGCAGTTGAATTTCATCATCGGACATCGCGGCAAAATTCAAAGTTCCATCATCACCTCGATATCTGAAAATCCACAATCGTACGATTCTCTAGACACTTTTTACCACGCACTATTCTTAAAATCGATTACCGCCCTTGTGGAAAAATTTCTCGGATAAAAGTAGGTAAATAACTTACAAAGTGAAAGTAACAGTTTATGAATGTTTATTTTTATTTAAAAAGTCGAAAAAAGTCTTACAAAGTCGGAAAAACTCGGAGTAATTCCAAAATTTCGGACTCTTCCAGAAGAGTTATTCAGTGTTAATAAATCTTGCAACGTTTATGGGTACTAAAAGAAATATATTAAAAGTTATTAATACTACGAAAGTGTAATAAAGGGGAAAAAAATATAACTAATACTTACCCGGTTTTCCGTTTAAGAATTTGAAACTTTCTTCTTTGTTTAAAAAAAGGTTACCGTTACTGTCGATCAATATTATAAACTTTGTTTCTTCAATTTTTGATAATTATTATTAAAATCTATTATATCACAACGTAATTTGCCAATTTTTATTTTATTGTACTTTTATTACATAAATATATTTATAAATTAAGTAAAAATTAAAACAGATGATCTAATTAGCTTTTGACAGGTTGAGTCAGTGTTGCCAGAGAAAAAGTCAATCTTTCGTCCTTAAAGCCTCCTCTACACTACTATGTCCGAGGTAAACTTAAAAAGTACTACATGGATTTATTTCAAATTTTGCATGACTATTACTAACAGGTCGGGTCAACATATAGGCTACATATTATCAAGCTGTCACCTACGGGGGAGGTGCTGTGCGGAGTAAACGAAGTCCGCGCGGACGAAGTCTTGGGCAACAGCCAGTATAATTATGGCGAGCGAAGCGAGCCCTACACTAGGCGACTTTCTATGCACTTTTGTGGTACATTTTCCTGAAAAAGTATCCCACTTTAAGGTTTGGGCTTTGACGTGGTGGTTTAAATTCATGTCTAGATATATTATCTACCATTAAAATGCTATTTCATAAACATTAAAAAAATAGAAAATACATTTTGTATTAGAATTTTATTACTGCTAACGCCATCTATTATAAAAATAAATAAATAATAATAATAAATAAATATTCACGGGACAAACTACACTTACTGATCTAACCCCAAAGTAAGCAAATATTTGCTTGTGTTATGGGTGTTAGTCAACGATACTAATACATAGAAATACATAATATATAAATACCAGAATATATATAATAAACACCTAAACCCAGAAATACAAACATTTACGCTCATCACACAAATGCTTGTCCCCGTCGGGGATCGAACCCGAGCCCCGTTGATTGCGTAGTCAGGGTCGCTAACCACTCGACCAACGGGAGGGTCAAATAACGAGTAAAAATGCTACAAAGCTACACTAGGCGACGATCTGTGCCCTTTAGTGGTACATTTTACTAAAAAAATATCGCACTTTTAGGTTTAAGCTTTGGCGTGGTAGTTTTATTTTGTTTAATTCATTTTCATTCACTCCAGTTTAATACAATATTAATCTATTAAAACACTTGTACTTTTTAACTTCCCACTACGTATGTAGATAGGAAGGTTACTGATTTTGCTCCGATTTTCAAAAATGGAGTTTTCACTATATGTCCGCGTTTTGTGGGCTTAGGAACCATTTTCGACTATTTTCGCGATGACGTCAGTATGTCTGTATGTATGTGTGTGTGTGAGTGTGTGTGTGTGAGTGTGTGTGTGTGAGTGTGTGTGTGTGTCAACAACTCATAAGTTTTGAACGCCTGGACCGATTGAAACGCGGTTGGTGGCATTCGATTGGATTCCGCTCAACTTATACTTCCTGAAATTTTGTACCAAATGGGCCTAAGAGATTTTGAGAAATTTTGAAAATACCCTAAACAAATTGTGACGAAACAATTTTTTTTTTAATAACTTCCAGATTAATGTACCGATTGAGTACAAAAACTATTCCTCAAAAAAATACATCTAATGCATAAATTGCCTCAGAATCAGTTTATTCGTTTGGAAGTAATCGTTGACGAAAATTTTGAAAAAAGTGTTTTTTCGACATAACTTCGAAATATTTCAACCAATTATTTTTTGGTATTCTACGATATTTTAATACTATAAAAATTACGTCGAATGCCCTTTTAAAAATCAAAACCGAACCTTATTTTCAAAGGTTACAACTTTTCAAATATTAAAATTACGTTTTCTTTAGCAAAGTTACTTAATATTTTGGAAATAACTTTCAGGCTAATATACCGATTGACTTCAAAATCTTATCATCGTTTCTCCTTTAAAAACTGCGCCAAGTACCGTTAATTGGATAAAAATCGGTAAATTTGTTTGGGATCTATCATAGACGAAAATGTTTTTTTGACATTGCTTCGAAATTTTTGAACCTACCGATTTTTTAGCTAAAGCAATATTTAAATTGAGTTGAATGCCATTTGAAAGATCAAATCGATCATCGTTTCCAAAATATACAGCTTTTCAAAAATCAATACGTGCCAAGAAAACTTATCAAGGACGTACTACGTGCGTCTTCCCGGTTGAAATTTGGATGTTTTTTGATTTCAATGGCTTCTTTCACTAGCCGTGGAATGTAATATGGCGTTCTGTCGAAAATACGCGTGGCCTATGAAATTCCATCTAGTGATTACGGCCCGACTACAGCTGTAGATGTTTAGCAATCGCCGACTTATTAACGTCGTTATTCTTGACTGCTTTGATATGCTACTAGGCCTCTGACACATGCTCTTAGTACCTCTATACACTACTCGGCCGACTTCAGTACGCGTCAAGACGCCGTTGTGAACGCACGTGTGTTTAATAGATTTTTTCGTTGATGTGCGTGTGAGACTCTATTATGAGCGGCATACAGTGGTCACAGGAGCAAACTATGTTGTTCCTTAAAACACTTCAAGCAGAGCCTTTTATTTGGGACCCCAGTGGGAAAGGTCATAAGGACAAGAAAAAAGTAAATGATGCTTGGGTGCGTATTCGGGTCGTTTTGGAAATACCAGTTGAAGAATTGAAGAAAAAAAAGGATTCACTTTTTGCGACATACAGGGGCTACTACAGAAAAATGGAAGCTTCCTTAAAAAGTGGTGCCGGCGCAGATGATGTTTATCGTCCAGTTTGGTTCGCCTTTGATTTCATGAACAGCTTTTTGGGGTCCGTGTATAAATGTAAACAAACAATAACCACGGTAAGTTTTTTATTATCAATAACTTGTTTTATTATTACTAAAGTACAGATTACAGTAAGGTCGATTCGCCAGTTTGCGTCCATTTAGTGCAGTTGCTTGCTTTAAGGAGAACATAATAATGTCTCTGCATTAGTTTTAATATAAAAAGTATGTAGTTAATGTGGTAACGAACAGGCGAAATGACCCTACATTCGTTGTGTTTATTTATAAACATTGAAAATAATTTGTAAAGTAATCCCTTATCTGAACGGCAGATAATGGTGATCTGCGTGGTACTTGTGTAATATCTCTCAAAGCACAGTTATTATCAAAGTCTGCCCGCCAAGACCCGGGTTGAATTAAAACTCCATTATCATCATACATATCTACAGTACCAGGAGGCATATATATAAGGGATGATTTATTACTTTTTCTGAGAAAGTTATGCAATAAGAGACATGTCATTGTAATAATTGGGATATTATGAATATCCAAATCAATTGGCTTTCTGAATATTCTAAACCTGGATGCTAAAATACCAAACACATTCTCAACTACTACTCGAGATTTTGACAAGCGCATATTGAAAATCCTTTTCGGTGAATTGATATCATGGTTGCCAGGATATGGTTTCATTATATTATTATGTAAAGCAAATGCTCCATCTGTCAAAAAAACGTAGGGAATTTCGACATGATCCGTTCCAGATAATGGACTTGGCTTAGGAAGATTAAGCCCGTTAGATGCAATTTTTTGCCATAACGAAGAATTTTTAAGTACACCTCCATCACTGATCCTACCTTGACTACCAATGTCAGCATACATAATGTTATAGTTACTGTCAACTAAAGCTAAAAGTACTAAACTAAACGTCTTTTTATAATTAAAGTACTCAGAACCAGAGTTAACCGGACATTGTATAACAATATGCTTTCCATCCATTGCGCCAAGGGCATGTGGAAAATTTTCCTTGAATCCGTTTTCAACTTCCAACCACTGCTGCTCATTGCACGGCATCTGTAAATAAAAAGTATATTATATAAAAAATATTATCATCAAATAATATGTAAAAAGACACGGTCAATTTCATTAAAAGCTGACACTCAAATTGTATATAAATAATTAAAAAGCCGATTAATTGTAGCACTCATGTATTTTTCATAAAATACAGAGACATACACTCACACTCCTACATACACATACAGTACTCCTGCATATACGCGCACTCAAATGCATATAGTATACAGAACCCATATACACTCACAAATTTGGATTGGATTAAATAAAGATTTATTATTAAATAGGTCGTGATATATACATTTAAACCTTTGCTATTTTTATTTCAGGATCATGGAACTGATTCGATTCAGGAAGAATCAACCAACGCTTCAGAGGATGTACCAATTGCTTCTCCAACTCCAAAAGAACCAGAGCCCCCAAAAAATAGACACACCATCCGACGGCGTGACAACCCACCGGAATTGCAAGTTGCCAGTAGGCAGATGACAGAAGCCTTCAATAACTTAAATAAAGTGATAAATAATCCTTCAAAGGATAGCAGCGCAGTTGAGGACGAGTGCGACGTATTCGGCAAACTAATTGCCAAAAAACTGAAGAGGTTACCTGAACATGAAAGGGACGATATAATGTTCGATATACATGCTCTATTTCGGAAATCACGTTTTGAAAGATCTCCATCAGGTGAATCGTTTCGTACTTCTACACCTAAGTCTACGCCATATTATAGTCCGTTAAAGCGTCCTTTATCTGCGAATAATGCAGTTCATTATAATGTCACAACATTATCTCCAAACCACACTCATCGTTTTCAGAGCCACCTGATACATATATAACATTATCTAATGAGTCCAGTGAATGTCAACCGACATACTTCCAACAACCAAGCGAAATCACTGCTCATCAACGCTCTTCAAAGATACGTGTTATAAGTGATGAAATTATTGCACCAGACACCCAAAGTCAATCAGTTTATCAACGCTATAAGCAGCCTCAATCAGATCAATCTAACGATGTTCAATATATTTTGCATATACCAGAGACCCAAACTCAATCTGATTGTCCAGAAGATAATACACATCAGAGTGATTTAATATATCAGGCATATAATGACTCGTAATGTATGAAATTATTCTTATTCTTATTCTCACTGATATTTTTGTAATTGTACATACCTAAACTTTTAATAAATATATGTCATAAATATTAAAATTTTACCTTTATTTCATCCTTGAGTTCCTCGTTCAAAGCTTCACAGACTTCGACTACAATTTTTGAAATCAACTGGCTTGAAATTTTAAATAAATAGTGCATAGATCTATAGCTGTCACCACTTGCCAAAAACCTCAAGGTGATTGATATTCAAATCTTAGCAGGTATAGCTTCTCTTAAATGAGTGTCTCGTTTAGCGATTAAGGGTTCGACTTTAGAAAGTAATAAATTAAAATCGTCCAATGACATTCGGTGGAAATTTTCAAATTCTCCTGATGGTTCTTGTATGAGTTCAAGAAATTGTTGTTCCATAGTACGTCTGTAAAAAAAAATACAGTTAATTAACTTGCCATGTAATGTACTTTAACTTATTAGAAATCCTAATTATTTAAATAAATATTACCTACCTAGTTCTGTTCCGATGCATTGCGATCATCCACCATCTTCTTTTTCTTCTTTTCTTTTTAGTCGTCTTCGTGAGATAAGTATGCACGTAGTTATAATACGCTAGAGAGCTGCTACTTGAGCGTCCATTATAATAAACGTCCGCAGGGTACCGGTAACGCTACACGAATGCGCTCCTCGCGAAGTTGAACGAGTGTGTAGTGTAGCACCGCGGACTTCAGTCAACTTCGGCCGAGTACTTCGCCGAGGAACTTCGCGAGTAGTGTAGAGGAGGCTTTAAGGACGAAAGATTGACTTTTTCTCTGGCAACACTGACTCAACCTGTCAAAAGCTAATTAGATCATCTGTTTTAATTTTTACTTAATTTATATTTATGTAATAAAAGTACAATAAAATAAAAATTGGCAAATAACGTTGTGATATAATAGATTTTAATAATAATTATCAAAAATTGAAGAAACAAAGTTTATAATATTGATCGACAGTAACGGTAACCTTTTTTTAAACAAAGAAGAAAGTTTCAAATTCTTAAACGGAAAACCGGGTAAGTATTAGTTATATTTTTTTCCCCTTTATTACACTTTCGTAGTATTAATAACTTTTAATATATTTCTTTTAGTACTCATAAACGTTGCAAGATTTATTAACACTGAATAACTCTTCTGGAAGAGTCCGAAATTTTGGAATTACTCCGAGTTTTTCCGACTTTGTAAGACTTTTTTCGACTTTTTAAATAAAAATAAATATTCATAAACTGTTACTTTCACTTTGTAAGTTATTTACCTACTTTTATCCGAGAAATTTTTTCCACAAGGGCGGTGGGAGTGTTTCCGAACGGATACGAATTAGGCACCTTCAAGAAAAGAGCAGATTTCTTCTTAAAAAGCCGGCAACGCAGCTGCAAGGCCTATGGTGCTGTGGCTGTCCATGGGCGGTGGTAATCACTTACCATCAGATGAGCCCCCTGCTCGTTTTTCTATAAAAAATTTTTTGTGTCAAATCCAGTGGTAGTCAAATCCGGTTGTGCTATTGTTCTTGTGATTCTGGGTTCCCTCCTTCTTCACATCATCTCGTGCAATCAGCCCCGACAGGTGAAACCCCGTTGGGGGAGGCCTAACAGGGAAATCTGCGAACGAGATGACGGTTTACAGGAAAGACCCAGGAGCACTGGAGATCAAGTCTCGCGGGTATGGCTTTGCGTCCGGAGGGCGCGATGTCTTGGATTTCTGTATGTTCTAAGGTCTTCGTTCTCTCGAACATACTGGTTGACAGCTGGGTAATGAAGTTTTGGAGGCTCTTGACTCTCAGTTCCCTCTAGATAACGCTGTGGCGGACAAAGCGAGGGACGTTGGCGATTCTGCGTAGACTATGTTTTGCTGCTGCTGCATGATGGTTCTGTTGCCTGGCTTAAAGTAGTTGTATCAGACCGGGGCTGTGTATATGAGTCACTAGTAATATGTCTGTATTTTCCGCCTATATATTATATCTATATATTAACACGTAAAGGAAAAACTGTGGACCCCTTTTTAAGGCAATTAAGTGAACAGTGGAGTATAAAATTTAGCACAGTTCAAGTTTACATTGCGGAGGGCTGCAGAAACCTAATATTGTTTTAAATAATTAGCATTAGAAGTACATTAAATCAATAAAAATAAACATTACACACACTATATTCATGTGACATACATGATAATATTGGTACTTTGGCGGTAGCCAGCACTACCGTCAGCTACCACCATCAAATGTCTAACCACGACGGTTATCTCTTACTAAACGCGTGGGTTGTCTCTTTATGACCATGTCGGTCGTCCTAAGTGTCTAACCACGATGGTTATCTCTTACTATCCACGATGGTTACCCTCTAGCGACTTTGACAGTCGTCTCAAAGTCTAACCACGATGGTTATCTCTTTTATCCACTAAAATTCCTAACCTCCTATCCATATGTTTTAACCATAACGGTTACTACATTCAATAGCTTCTAACCATGATGGTTAACAACACATAAAATCTCACACTTATATTTCAACCATAATGGTTATTTTTAATAATCTTTAACCATGATGGTTAACAATATATTTTTGGTATACTTACGATACTTACGATTTTCCTGGTACCTTATCGCCTTGCACAACCTTAAAATACCTTTAATTAACCTTTAACCTCACAAACTTTAATTACCAACAAGAAGAGACAAACACAACAAAGGAAGACTAACTACGGGGAAGATTTGGAATCAAAACACTAGAGATAAAGGAGAGAGATGGCTGCTCCTATTGACAAACTAATAGTTGACGTGGGCTATGCCATAATGGACTTTGTGGGATATGGCCTAAGGTTGAAAGTAGCGTGTACTAGGATTTATGACTTATAACATGTTTACGATAAGAAGTGATTCATTGTTTCCCGATACATTTAGATTTTTCTGGATCCAGCTAGGACTTTACCCTGCCCATAAATAGAGAGGTGTTGACAAACACAAATCAGTTTTTATCAAGCGATCGAGAGCGATACATCAAGTGACCAGTGCGAAGCGAAAAGTGTTTTATTGTGGAGTGTTCTAAGTTCAGTGATAGTACAGCGAGTGACTAGGGTGTAAAGTGTATTTTAGTATTACGTTGTGTTGTGTTGTGTAAATACATGGATTTAATATAAGTGGTGTTTTCTTACAATTACGAACCCGAGTACGTAACAATATATATCATATACTTTACACATATAGGTATTATTTTTTTACGGGTAAAGTCAGTTGTCAAACTTAAAATATCTTATATACAGTCTATGGTCGAATTTCGGCCAGGGGCAACCGCTAATTATATTTAATCGCCTTGTGATCTTCTATCTAACTACGTAGAAAAAATAGACAAAAAATACAGAAAATGTACAGTTGGTTGTCTGGTTTTGGATTGATGGTCTCTTTACCACGTAGTCATCGAGAGAACTAAAACGCTTTATTTCACTTTTACTCATTGTTATCCAAAGACTTCTATGTACTAACAAACGACCTCTATTTACTAACGTAGTATTTTTTTTCGGAATGTCTGAATCAATGCTGGCCTTAAGAAGCAGTTCACACTTTAGACTAACTTTTGACGAGAAAATCAAAATTTTCCAACTCCTAGTTTTTCATATTATTAGGTACTTTTATGCAATTAAATAGTACCTTCAGATAGTTTATCTTTTAAATATTGCCTCAATGAAACAGATTTTTTAATCATCAATTGTATTTCTTATAATAAATGTTCTCCGAAATCAAGTTTCGATAATTACGCAAGGAAGTTACTTTTCCAAAAGATATTGCTACTGCTATAATCAACAAACTTAATTAGAAAAAATCCTAGATTATTAGAAACATCCAACAATTGAGCCTCAATGGCATACTTTTCTCCTTAAAAATCTATAACTATATTTAATTAATTAAGCAAATATGCCTATTTCAACGAAAATTAACTGGTTTTTTTGTTATCAAATAATGACATTTTCCTAAAGAAATTGGCATATAATAAAAACTACATTCTATTTTTATGCAAAAATGTCACTTAAATAATATTCATTTATTTATTATTTCAAAAATAAATAAAAGAGAATACTATAAAATAGTATAAAATCCGCTACGTCCGTGTGCGAAAATTAGTACCGCGTAGTAATAATTAAAATATTAAAAGTATCAATACTTTTTTCATTTTACCAGGACTAGGTGCACTATATGGACGACGACGCCCAGCTCTCGCATCGATTAGAAAATACCTAAATTTCAGTTGAGCGATTTTGTGAAATGGCTCATAAAGGCCTTCACAGCTTCACCGGGTGCGTATATAACGTAGCACATTAATCTCTTTGGTACTAACGTACTAGACAAGACGTGCACTACGCCACTTATGTTCCACTAAAGTACAGGTGACGAACTTTTGGTCGCGAATATATATTATGCTCTATTTATATGCTGCTTAATATTGACTTTGGTTAGATGATTTATTAGAGAATAATCCTGTTTTCGGAATTTCATATGATCAAGTAAAGTACATTCTATCATGACGATGTGATCATATGAAATTCCGAAAACAGGCTGTAAAAATCTCTAAAACAATTAATTTGTTAATACTATTTCTAATCATCCACATGATTTTTATATGGTGATATTTAGTTTAAAAAAAAATAATATACTAAATTTTGGTTTTCAGTCCTATATTTATTTATCCGAAGGTAAAACGTTTCCCAGTGGTTTCAGAACATACCGCGCGCGCGCCGCTACAGGCCCGTAAACTCGGAACCGCTATGCCCCTGCATTTTAAATCTGTAATATCTTCGAAAATATTCATTTAAATTACATGCTATAAACGGCTATATTGATCTATATTAAATCAACAATATATTTAAGGTATTTAATTGGATAAGGATTAGTGATGTATTGCTTAAAATTGCTTCGAAAAAAAGCCATTATTTCTCGTAAAAAGTAAATGACAAAAAAAATGCTATTGTGGGTTATCCATAAGAGATAGACATATACCCTCGTGGAGTTTTCTGTAGACCTTTTCAAGGTGTACAAATACTTACTACATTAATTTGATAATTCTCGTAGGGTTTAGCCTGCGTTTGCAATTTAAGCGGAAAAAAAATATAATTAATTACGACATGACATCAGATAACTCAAAAATTGCAGTATTTCTCTACAATACATTGAATGTTATTATACATATAAACCTTAATCTTTAATCACTCTATCTATTAAAAAAACTGCAATGGTAATTTGCCTGACTCTAACTTAGTTACGCGCAGTCTTCAATTCAAATATTTTCAATGGCAATGCCCATCTTTTTTATGGATGATGATTCGGTTTGGATTAAAATATTTTTTAAAATGTATTTAAATTTTAAATATTTATTTTAATTCGAAATCTATTTTCCAAGGAATCTACCTGGTTTATTCCATCGTAATGTAAATTTTTAATCTAAATTACATTTCAATATATCTGTTAGAAAATTTTAAGTCTATTTAAATACAGCTATTTCAAATTAAAATAATTATAAAGCCAAGTTTAGGAAATCCTGCAGTTCTTTTTTCTGATATGAAACATTAAAATACATAACTCATAATTTATCTTATAACATATTTCAAGTCTGAAAATGGACTTTGAGATTTCTGGGAATCTGGCAAAAGTATGAAAATACAGAAACACACATGCAAATGTCATACACGCACACACACGTGATCACTTCCCATCAGGTGAGCCTCTTGTCCCCTATTTCATAAAATAAACACACATAAAAAGATATTATATTATATTACCGTGTCCTAAACAAAGATAGATGTCTAAAGCAGACAAAGTTGCACCGAAAATCTACACAATACAAATAAATAAAATTAAAATGTCTGATTTAATATTAAAATAACCTTTTTTTACTAAACGCATATGTTTAGACATGACACACATAGGGTTTCTCTCCAGTGTGAATTAACTCATGATGAGGGTTTTATGTTACTGTGTCTATTTAAATGGCTCTTCAAGTTGCCCTTCAGTGTGAAAGATTTTTTACAAAACTCACAAGCAAATGGTTTCTCTCCAGTGTGAATTAACTCATGACAACGCAAATTACTTGACTTTGTGAAACCCTTATTGCAGACATTACACACATAGGGTTTTATGTTACTGTGTTTATTTAAATGGCTCTTCAAGCTGCTCTTATGTCTAAACGACATGTTACAACATTCACATGTGAACGGTTTCACTCCAGTGTGAATTAACTCATGGTGACGCAAATTCCTTGAGGTTGTGAAACCCTTACTGCAGACATTACACACATAGGGTTTTATGTTACTGTGTGTATTTAAATGGCTCTTCAAGGTGCCCTTCCGCCTGAAAGATTTTTTACAAAACTCACAAGCAAATGGTTTCTCTCCAGTGTGAATTGACGCATGACAACGCAAATTACCTGAGGTTTTGAAACCCTTACTGCAGACATTACACATATAGGGTTTTATGTTACTGTGTTTATTTAAATGTGACTTCAAGTGGTTCTTATATCTGAACGATTTTTTACAAAACCCACATGTGAATGGTTTCTTTCCAGTGTGAATTAACTCATGACAACGCAAATCACTTGGGTTTCTGAAACCCTTACTGCAGACATGACACACATAGGGTTTTATATTACTGTGTATATTTAAATGGATCTTCAAGATGCCCTTCAACCTGAAAGATTTTTTACAAAACTCACAAGCAAATGGTTTCTTTCCAGTGTGAATTAACTCATGATAACGTAAATTACTTGAGCTTGTGAAACCCTTACTGCAGACATTACACACATAGGATTTTATGTTACTGTGTTTATTTAAATGGCTTTTCAAGTTGCCCATCTCTCTGAACGATATGTTACAAAATTCACATGTGAATGCTTTCTCTCCAGTGTGAATTACCTCATGACGACGCAAACTCATTGAGGTTGTGAAACCCTTACTGCAGACATTACACACAAATGACTTATTACTGTGAGTTTCTAAGTGTCTCTTTAAAGTAACCTTATGGCCAAAAGCTTTCTTACAAATACCACACCAGCATAACGCACTCCCGTTTTTCCCGTAATTTACTTGAGAATGTCTAAGTCTCGTTAATACAACAACAGGTGTCTTGGAAGTTGCCACATTAGTCCTTACATATACTGCTTGATCAGTGCTTTCTTCTATCTCTTGGAACTTCCCATACTGACCTGCAAAAAATGTACTATCTATACATCTCATGCTCTAGTTAATGAAAAAACAATGAGTTTATTAATTTCCAGAAGAAAGTTTACACTCGGGCTGGGCCGCGATATTTTCCTAAAATCAAAACGCATAGCTAAATATAATATACCTAATAGAAAAAGAAATTGGTATATAAGTTACGCTGTTTTTGAGTACTTTTACCAAATAAGTACCTATTTTTAACCGACTTAAAAAAAGGAGGAGGTTCTCAATTCGTCCGGTATATATTTTTTTTATGTATGTACACCGATTTCGCCAAGGATTCTGAGCCGATTTACGTGATCCTTTTTTTGTTTGATGCGGAATAGTTTCGAATTGGTCCCATAAAAATTTGATTCAGGTAGGTCCAGCAGTTTTTATTTTATGAGCATTTTTTTATTTATTTTACCTATGTCGATTTCTTAAATCAAATTTCGCAAATAAATTTGATCCACTTCCGGGTTACCGATTGAGCTGAAATTTTGGCTTACGATGATTTTATAAAGTTACGCTCAGTCATTGAAAGAAGTCTTTGTGACGTGTGGCTGAGCAGACTCGGTTGCTGCACGGTTTCGTATCACTTCTAATCTATGAACTCTCTGCTCGGCGGACTCCTTAGCTAAATGCTGCTTAATGAGACCTATTCTGTGAGACTTCTGCTCGGCAGATTCGTTCGCTAGACGCTCATTAATGAGACCAAGTCTATTAGCTCTCTGCTCAAAATACTCATTCGCAAGGTTCTCTTGGATGTTACCGAGTCTAGAATTATACTGTTCAAAAGTTTCTTGATGTTAGTGTGATTTCAAATATGCTTTCATGGCCAACAAACGTTTTTCAGGATCTTTAAGCCTCACAAGAACGTGATATTGTGTTTCGAAGAGCATTTTTACGGAGAGAGATCTATATTCGTTAAGGCGCGCAGCATCTGTTGTAGGTCTACCCATAAATAGTTGACAATACAACAATACACTAAAAAGTATTAAATAAAAAAAACTACGTTAAAAAAACCGACTTCAAAACAAAAAGTAAAGAATAATAAAGATTTAATATTAATTAAATATTACCTATTATTTATATGCTATTTACTATATATTAATAGGTTTGAAGGCGGTGCCAAGCCTTAAACAAATAATAATATTTTAATCACTTAAATGAATACAAGCAAATTAATACAATGAAATGCCTACTTTAAAGTTTAAGATTCGTAAATAAAACCTAATAAAGAGCAATTAAATGTTAATATTATAAGCAGATTCAATCAATACGAAGAATAATGAAAAAAATAATTACGAAAATGTATTCAACAGAATTCCTAAACTAAATGGTCATGTGAATTTATGTAAAATTATCAATTAAGCTAAAACGCATCTAAATTTTTAATTTAAAATTTACACCATATAATGGTAGAATATGTTGGAAGCTTAATTAATTTTAAATTCTCGTAACACATTCTTGCAAATAAATATTTTCTTTCTTTCAAAAATTTTATATATGCAAGACGTCTGTCAACGACGTCTGCCCGCGCGTGCGTGCTGGATTGGCTTTGCATCGACTTCAAACCTATTAGTAAATAGCGCATATAAATAATAGGTAGTATTTAATTAATATTAAATCTTTGTTATTTTTAATTTTTTGTTTTGAAGTCAGTTTTATCAACGTAGTTAATTTTATTTTGAATATAGATACCTACCCCACCATCAGCAAATAGGTGTATATGAAATTAAGTAAATGGGTATATAGGTAGGAACTTTTTTTTTTTTATGTCATAAGATAGCAAACAAGCAGATGGGTCTCCTGATGGAAAGAGTCAACCATCGCCTATAGACACCAAAGATGTTAATGGTGCGTTGCTATCCCGTGGCGAGGTCTAATGCCACATGCATAAGTTTACCGGCTACCTTACCCTCCAAACCGGAACACGACAGCGACAAGCACTGACGCTATTGCGGCAGGAATAGGTAAGGCGGTGGTACCAGACCCGGGCGAGACAATGCAGAACTCTACCACCTAGTAGCCACGATGGTAGTGACTCGATAGCCAATCGGTCGCCTTTTACGACCTGCCTGGCAGAACGGCAGTTGGCCTATTCTACAAAGGAGGCCGGGACCAATAGTTCATTAAAATGTTTTAATATCTAAACTATAAGGAGTAGTTCAATAAATAAATAAATATCGATAAAGTACGATACTTTTCCCAGCATTTATATTAGGTCAATTCTGTGGTTTCGGAATGCCAATGTCGGCTTATCCCGTATTCATTTAAAATTTTGTTAATTCGACTACTTTTTGAGATGATGTAAATTGTTTTAAAATAAAACAAGCCTATGTGAAAAATAAAGTTATTAATATTATATTTATATTTACATCGTATGCTCATGGTCACATCTCTATTTTTTCACAGTGTTGTTTATAATAAATCATGGTGGCACGGTTTTTTGTTTCGTACTGTGGCTGTGAAAAGGTTAATATTAGGTAAATTCTGTGGTTTCGGGACACCAATGTCGGCTTATCTCGACAACGCGTGACGTCATAAGGGAACTAGAGTTGCGCCACTGCTATTATAAAATTTTCAATTGAGTACGAACTCTGGTAATATTTGGGTGTAATTTTTAAGCTATTTCATTTAAAATTTTGTTAATTCAACTACTTTTTGAGATGATGTAAATTGTTTTAAAATAAAACAAGCCTATCTGAAAAATAAAGTTATTAATATTATATTTATATTTACATCGTATGCTCATGGTCACATCTCTATTTTTTCAGTGTTGTTTATAATAAATCATGGTGGCACGGTTTTTTGTTTCGTACTGTAGCTGAGAAAAGGTTAAAGTAAGACTAGCTAAAATAAATGGAGACATGATTGTGGAGAAATTCGGCTATTGAAAAAGAAATGATAAAGGAGAAAAGTTTATTCGGCTATGGAAAAAGAAATGATAAAAGAGAAAGTTCATAGAATTTGCTTTTGAACATAAATTATCGGTTAAACTTATTTCATGATAAGACATAATCACAAATAGACGTTTCTTTCAGTAAATTGAAAAACAATTAATGAAGTAGATATCATTTTGTCAAAAAGACCCTCAAAACTATGGAAGGTAGAAGTATTGCACGGTTTATGGTTTGGATCTGATCACAGACTAGTTATAGCCACATATCTTTCATAAAACAAAAAAATCCTGGGAGCGGTTTAAATCTTCCCTCACATTTAAAACAGAAGAAGAAAAAATACCATTCAATAAAAGCTCTGAAAACAACGTACAAAAATTAGAGAATTTAAACAATTACAGGATGTACTGATTTTATTTATATAAATACTCACAAAGTTTATAACAGAATCAATAACAAGACGTTCAGAACTTTTAAAAACTATAAAAAATTAAAGGAAAGAAGAAAGAGTTAATCAAAATATTTAAAACCACCAACAAAGCCATAGAAAAAGTCTATAAATTATAGAAAACAGATAATAGAAACAAACCTAAAGCAATATAAGAGCACAAAAAGAGCATACAACCTGGCACACATAACAACTGAATACACAATTTAGAAACAAAAACCACAAACACATACATAATCAATCTAAACTAGAAAAAACGATAAACACGCTAAGTGAACAAAATGAAAAGTAGGTCTTCTGATGAATTAAGAAAAAACAAACGGCTTCACACACACAATAAAACTTGATAGAAAAACATTTCAGTAATTACATAAATAAATACATGTACTTGAAGAAAAGAAATATTGTTTGAATGCTTAATAAATATGAGTTGGGAAAGATATTGGTCATTTAAAGATACAATGAAAGGAGACTATCCGCTACAATTAAAGAAAAGAGTAATGGATACGTGCCTTTTACCGACTTGTGGCTGCCAGACAAGGAGGAGAAAAAAATAGTAAGCTGTTGCATGTAGAAAACTATGGCAAGAAGTCTACTTAAAATATGAAAAATACCAAGTACGAAGTGAATTAATATAATAAAGGACAAAACGAATCAACTTCCTATACCATAGTCTTAGATTAAAATGGCAATGGGCTGGCCTCATAGCACCATACGACAAGTGTTGGACAATAATAGTGACAAAATAGAAAGAATGTAGCGGAAAAGGGTGAATAGGGCGACCCATGAAACAATGGAGCGTCAATACTGTAGCAATAGCAGGAAAAGAGTGGATAAGACGAGCTAAAAGGCAGAGAAATCTGAAAAATAAGGGAGGAGGCATCATAATTTTCTATTGTTAAATAAAATGTACGGGCAAGTGTTAGGAAATAATAAAGGCTTTATTATTATTACTGCCAGAAGGATGTGCTGTAATGTCTCACAACAGTTGATATAATACAGAAATTAAGACTTTATAAGACTAACAACTAATTATTTATGCCATTTCCACGAAAACAAGGCACTTTATATGATTACTTTTCCCACAACTCATATAATGTAACATGTTTTATTTTTAAATAAACATAAACATTGTAATATGAATTGCACAAAACCAATACCTGATATATTTGGGTCTGGTGTAAGTTCAGTATCTTCACTCTTGACAACACTTGGTTGATAGCTGGGACCAGGTTCACTAGCCATGCTCCATTCTGAAAAAACTTTTACATTATAAGAAATATACTTTCATATAAAATAAACTTACTCCTTATTTTGTTTACAGTTACCACAGTAAAGTATTCCAAACACCAAAAAAAATCTTCTGTTATTTTGGAGTTTTTAGTTTGAGAGTATTTCAGACACATTATTAACGAGATGACTTTATCTGCATAGAGTAACATATGCCCAACTAATAATATGAAAAAGAAAATATTTGCTTGTTAAATGATTTGTGATTGTAATGGATGAACTCTAAAACTGTAGCAATTTAATATAACACTGTATTTACTGTATGGACGTACCTTCTGTAACATCTAATTCCGTTTTAATTTCCAGTGACTTCATATCTTCTTCGTATTCGTAATCCTTATCCATCTCCACTTTAATGACATCTGTCTCCAATATTAATTCTGATGTACTTTGGAAAGAATAACCATCAAAGTCTTCCTCAAATTGTGTAGACATTTTGTTACTGCACATTGAGGTTAGTTAAAATTTGTAACAATATAAACTTTTCTACATCCTCTATATTATATTTTAATTAGGAATGAAGAAGCTGTATAATTATTAATGTTTTGGCATCTCCACACAAAAATTTAATGTAAACTGTAAAGGGTAAACCTAATTTTATATAGATAGTAGGTACCAGCGTATACAATACTACGTAGTCGTAAGATAAGTACATAGAACTCCAAAGGTAAACTAAACACAAACTAAATCCTAAGCAAAGAGTATGTAACGTATTTAATCCTAAGCATGGTTTCGATATATCAAAACGTAATTTATATGGGATACATTGGATACGTGTTTATTACCATACCATATCGATATATAAATATACATAACCGATTTCACAAAAACTTCATCAAGTTAATAGTTATGGTTTATCCAAAGCGCAATGCAACTAGTCTTGGGTAGTTCGCGAGCGACCTAGGTGGGAAGAGCGCTCTTTTAGGTGAACTATGCGAACTAGTTCATTGAAAATCCCGCTCTTAGTTCTTTTTATATTTCTGTTAGCGTCCACTTTACTAGACAGTGGCACTATGTGACCAACCGAGTTATTTACTTTTACTGTGCGCGCCTTGATATTTCGATAATCGATATCGATACTAAACAACTTCAAATTTCCATGGTTGAAATTTTATCAAATCATATGAAATCATAACAATCGTCAACTGAAGTATTGCTGGCTAATTATCAAACAGAATACTAATACCATTTGTGTCTTATTTTACGGTAAGTTTAATTAAAATTAAAAAAAAAACTCTTCTAATCCCATTTATAGTTACAAATACTTGATTATTATTATTATATATCACGTTAATTATGACTAATTATTAATATAAATCATTTTATTTTTTCGTTTTTATTTCGATAAAAGATTTTATGTGCCATAACAAAAAAGTCAACTTTAATTGTAAAAATTCATACTTTTTAAGTAATCTAATATAATTACACATTATACTAGGAACTAGCCTAGCTGTTGACTAATCATAAATATAAATTATTTTATTTTTCATTGTTTAAATAAAAAATCTCATATTACATAAATGGACGTGTAAAATTTTCACGTAATACTTTGTATTTTTTAAACAACAATAAACAAAATTTACAATAAAATCATAACTATATATTTTTTTAATTTATTGTTCTTAATAAATTATTTCAAAAAAAGAACTAATGAACTAATAGAACGAACTAGTTCATCACTGGATTATGAACTAAATTGAGCGCTCTCTGTAGTGACCGGTTAGGCCCAAGCCTAAATGCAACAACACAATCGAGATCGATATACGAATATTGAATAACGAATAAAACGCAAACTTCACATCACGAGCGATATGACATATCGATAGCTTTTATTCGTTTGTCTCTATCTTACCATTTAATTTTTTACTGGCGTAAAAGTGATGAAGCGAATATTACGTGACTTCAGCTTGTGATTGGTCCTTTGGTTAACAATTATAGTGCGTGCGTAATATCTATATCTTAACGCGCTAACAATAAGGTCTAGTTTCTATTTATTTCGTTACAACAAAGAGTCCATAAGTTAGCAGCTTTCCGCCAGCTACTCGATATCAGGAGAAATTCATTCTTTAAACTGGACTTACGTTGAATAGATTTAAGGTTGAATTTATGTTGTAGGTATAAAAATTGTATTGAATGAATTTTGATTTATATTTTTAGACAGTTTTGTTCTGAGTTGCACTTGACCTTGGTGACACGTGGCCTACTTAACAATAATTCTTTGCCTTTTTTTAGTTCTTAAGTTTTTATTTAGGTACTTATTGTAAATAAATAAATAAATATAAAACTTTTAGTGAGTATTACTTTAACTTTCAGAGTGTGTATAAAACTTTTAAATTACTATCAGTCTATAGACTGATTGCATTTGTGTTAGTGTAAATAAATAAAAGATATCAGATAGGGTAAGTTCGCCTGTTCTGTTAATTATTAGTATGCATATTATAATTACTAATTTGCGTCAACATTATTATGATTGTAGAAAAACGTACAGACGTCGATAATCACTAATCACACTAGGACGCAAACTATGCCTATAGTGCATATTATATATCAGATTGCGTCCGTCTGTTAACTAAATACAAATAATAGCGTAAATATTATATATTATATTCAAGTCTGCCTCGTGGTCTAGTAGATAGCCTTCGGCTAAGATCACGAGGGCCCGAATTTTATCTTCAGGTCGCTCAAAATTATAATTGAGGTTTTTTCAAGGGTTTTTCTTGAAAATCCAAAATCTCAGTAGCAACACGGAGTCTGGCGGGTGGTGTGTTACTTACTCCTCCCGTGCTTTGAAACACATAAAGCCTTTGGTCCCTTTTATTGCTAGAAATAATTGATAGTCGAAATCAAGTCGGTAAAATGCGTTGAAGTTGATCACCACCCGTCCCGCCAAACGACAAACCGGTGAATCGCAGTGAACTGGAAAGTCTATAGACCTTCATTTTACTCTGCCTGCCATGCAAAGGAACCGGGCATGATGAGATTCAAATGTATAGTTGATTAAGACTATCTTTACACCCGTATGCACGAAGCGGTAGGCAGAGGTACAATCAGTGCACCCACGACTAGCCGAAGATAGGTTAATCGCCGAGATTAGGTTAATTCGAGTGGTAAGCGAACCTAACTAAGAATTGATGGGGTTCGGGTTCGATTCCCGACAGGGACAAACATTTGTGTGATGAGCATAGATGTTTGTATTTCTGGGTTTGGGTGTTTATTATGAACGTAACTGTATTTATATACGTAATTATATGTATTAGTATCATTGACTAACAACCAAGCAATAATTTGCTTACTTTGGGGTAGATCAATTCGTGTAATTTATTCTCCTAGCGTTTATGCCGATATTTTTTTTTGGCATGGGAGTTTATGCCACTTGTCTAGACATATCGATATCTGAAAACGATTTTCGATATCGATATGAAAATTAAATATCGATTAAATATCCGTTTGCAAATAAATACAAATACGCCCATGTCTACTAAATCCTAGACATGTGTTTTTTTGCCAAACTGCTTTTACCAGAGACAAAAATTTTATAATTACTGAATAATGTTTTAGATTCTTGACAGAAAAATAAATAATAAACCCAATTCGAAAGTTTGTTTCGACCTTACTATTTTAATGAAGCTGTACTCTTTGGAAGCTGTATTTAAAAAACAAAACAGTTTTTGTCAGATTACAGAACGACTGTTCGTTCTGTAATCTGACAAAAACTGTTTTGTTCGTTCTGTAATCTGACAAAAACTGTTTTGCTTTTTAAATACAGCTTCCAAAGAGTACAGCTTCATTAAAAATAGTAAGGTCGAAACAAACTTTCGAATTGGATTTATTATTTATTTTTCTGTCAAGAATCTAAAACATTATTCAGTAATTATAAATCTTCTTAATTCCTATTTAAAATATAACATAGAGGGCTATTCAAAAAGTTGATATCGTTGCTAATTTTAACTAACCTCAATGTGCAGTAACAAAATGTCTACAAAAATTGAGGAAGACATTGATTGCTATTCTTTCCAAAGTACATCAGAATTAATATTGGAGACAGATGTAATTAAAGTGGAGATGGATAAGGATTACGAATACGAAGAAGATATGGAGTCACTGGAAATTAAAACGGAATTAGAAGATGTCCAACAAGGTGCGTCGCAATTCGTTTGATTAACGTTTTATTTTGAAATAGACACAAGGGACACTTTCACAGCATACCTATAGGTAAGTCGCCCCTTTAAAAGTACTGTCAGTGGTCATGTCTCCTGGCTAAGAGTAAACTAGAGTGTCTCAGTCAATATTAAATCTGTGGTGGTGAGAAATTAGGTAATACACTGTGGCGTTTGTAAGAAATGACCTCTGGCATCGAAAACCTTTTTGTGCTCTACAAGGTGAAATGGTAATACATGCATGCAATCATTTTGGTACTCTAAAAGAACTAAATTTGTTCTTAAGAAGTGTTAGTCTCTTTTGAACTTTAGCTACCTAATTTGGATTGTTGTCACAGTTATAGGAGATACAAAGATGTTGGTTATCTGGATATTCAAACCAAAGTTCATCAACATGGAGTAGTTCAGTTTTTGTAGATGGATTAATCTGCAATCATATATTGTGTCAAATCTCTACAAATGCTTAAGGTCAAAATTAACTAACTTTCCCCACCCTCACTGCTCATCCACTTTTACACTAAATACGCTATCCCTTTTGATTTTATCCCCTTTGAATGGCATCTTTAATGGCTTTCAGTGTTCAAGTTTAATTCTAGGTAAGAAATTAACTTGAAGAAGAAGTGAAACAAATTGATGAACGATTTATAAAGCTAGACTCTAGCTTTATAAATCGTTCATCAATTTGTTTCACTACTTTTTTAGTTACTGTTTCCATTATTGTTATAGTCTGTTGTAGACTATAACTTGATTTTTTTCCAATTAAAGTTGCATTTGTTTAACCATTATTCAGAAGAAAGTTTTGTGCTTTTAATTTTGGTGTATTGATAAGTAATTCTGCTGAAGTAAGTTTTAATTGGATATGTGTAAACCTGATATTTAGCAGTTTTTAAAAATTTGAGATGGTAGCACTATTTGTCGGATTTATTGTGTGCAGTTGTCTAACTTGATTAGAAATTGTCTATCGTATGGATTGGGAACAAACTTCACTCTACACTTATTGTATTGGTTAAATTTATATAATTATTCACAAGCTTAGAAATATTTTATTTTCCTACGAGATGTCTTCACATGTTTGCAGACTTTCATCACAGGATTTGAAACTGAATATTATTGTAAATGCAAGTGATACACATCCATTCAGTCGCAGCACTGAAATCGGAAACTGTAAACAAAATAGACATAGGTTTAGTTTATAGGAAAACTAGCAACCTGCCCGTGGTTTCAGCCGCGTAGATTTTGTTCCCGTGGGAATAACGGAAAGGTTTATATTCAAAAACCTTACTTAAGAATCAATCTATCTATTAAAAAAACCGCATCAAAATCCGTTGCGTAGTTTTAAAGATTTAAGCATATATAAGGACAGACAAAGAAAGTGACTTTGTTTTATACTATGTAGTGATATATTTCTTATAATGTAAGTTTTTTATTTCAGAATGGAGTATGGCTAGAGAACCTGGTCCCAGCTATCAGACAAGTGTTGTCAAGAGTGAAGATATTGAACTGAAGCCAGACTCAAATATATCAGGTATTGGTTCTGTGCAACTAAAATTACCATGTTTATTCCTACTAATATTATAAGTATAGTATAAGTTTGTTTGTTATGCTTTCACACAAAAACTACTTAACTAATTATCATAAAACTTTGTACAATGTAATTTGCATTGTTTATTTAAAATAAAACTTGTTAAATCAAATTAATTATGTGAAAAATCTTAAACATATAAAGTGGTTTCCTTGTGCGGAAGTGACATAAATGGGTCATTGTCATAACCGCATAAAATTCTGTTATTGGTGGAAAACCAGAGTATAGATATTAATTAGAAAACATAATTGAATCTTATAGTAAAGTAATAAATTCTAATTTTACTTCATGACATAAATAATTGAAATTAAAAAAATAAACTATTTACAAAACAATTTCGACCAAAAAGTCCACTTCGGTGACTGTTACCAATCTCTCTCTTCGCACAAATGCTGCCATAAAATATGTATATATATATATATATATATATATATATATATATATATATATATATATATATATCTGTGTATGTTGTCTTACAGCGTTATTATCTTAAAGTAGAT
The DNA here is from genome assembly GCA_036924255.1 of Apodemia mormo. Lineage (NCBI taxonomy): Eukaryota > Metazoa > Arthropoda > Insecta > Lepidoptera > Riodinidae > Apodemia > Apodemia mormo. Next base: position 9,313,748 of record JAUPFN010000028.1, read on the forward strand.
ATTTTAATTACTGCAATTACTATTGACCAAAAAATAATAAAATAACACACTTACTACGTATTGAAATAGTGTTACAAAAAGAAACGTCCATTTGGTGGACTTCTTTTATCCATACTAGTTATAAAAAAATCTACAAACTTTTGTGAACAAAATGTCATTGATGAATGCTTCCGCCGCATGCCAATAAAGTTACTGTTGATCTTTGAAAAATAAGTAGCAGTGTCAAAGTTGAGCCATCTTTTCGGTTCCTTCTGTATTTTAGTAAGTAATACCTTATTAATTCACATATTTAGTTTATTGTTTAGACTCATACGTAATTAAACATTCTATAACCAGAAAAAAATATCAACAAATTAAAAGAAAAATAAAATTACGCGAGCAATAGAAGTTAAGCATGAGAGAAGCAAGAGTAAACTAGACCCAAAAGCATTAGATGTAAAGAGGAAGCACGATAGAGAGTACTAATATAGGCAGGAATCTGAGGAAAAAACTGTTACTATAAATTACTTATCAGATCTTAAGCAAAGACAGTTACGTAACAAATGGAGAAAGAACGCAAGGTTACCTAAGGTTATATATTGAAATTACAAAAGGAAAGCTGCACAATTTACAGATCAGAAATGACAAATTAAGGCTGGGAAAAAAAAATTAATATTCTGAGGGCGGCAAAATTGCGCTCGTAGACTGTCCAGAGCAAACACAAACAGGGCATGAAAGCCGTGGCACTCCCTACCATGCTTACAGCGGATTTCTGTAATATCAAAAGCCTTCATTCTGACCTGAATGCCGTCCACTACCATCTCGAGACGGCGAAGCCAGCTTTGCTCTTCTTGACCGCGACACAGATATCTTCTCCGGCTGATACTTCCTACCTATCCTACCCGGGGTACAAACTGGAACATTCCTTTGTACTGCGGGCTCGTGTGTGTGCATACGTCAGAGAAGATATTTGTTACCGGCACCTCGGCAGGCTTGAAGGTCAGGACCTATCCATCCTCTGGTTACGCATAGCCTGAGACGACCATCCACGCAGCTCGTAGCATATGCAGCATACAGGTCCCATAGCGGGAATACTGAAGTTGACCGGCTCGTTGAGCATTTGCAAACGACCGTAGATTCCATGTTAGAGCAGACCCCCTCCACTTGGCGCGTCGGACCACTGCCTGATCCGGAGCGAAGTGCCAGTCAAGCGCCCATCACGGCCTCTCTTTGCGGGCTGTCGTCACATTTGGCACTATAGGTCAGCAGATTGGGACGGAATGCGGTCTTTGTTTATTTATTTAATACTTTATTGTACACAATTAAAAGAGAAGTTGTACATAGAGACTTATTAAAAACAGACTGTACAATGGGCGAGCTTATCCCCAATAAAAGAGATTTCTTCCAGCTGACCCGAACAAGAGTAAACACAATAGTTATTGAAATATTAAAATAGTGTACAATAATCATAAAACTAGATACATATGAATATAACAGTCTTGATACATTAAATTTAGCCACATAATATTTAAAATGAACAGCAATCGATGGAAAGAAAAAATAAAAAAAATAAAAAATACTGTGTAGACCCAGCAAGAAAAAGTTCTCTTAGACTCTTTTCTAGAAGGTGATCCAGGTGGATGCTGGAAAGAAAACCCATCACGCAGGTAGCTTGGTGCATTAGGATTAAACAGGTATTAAAAAGAAGACAAAGAATATGAGTGTTCCTACGCAGCCGTATTGGAAGCCATTTAAGTTGAGCTCTAAAGTTAGCGACATGGTCATACTGCCGTAAACGAAAAATAAATCTAATACAGAGATTCTTTGCATCCTACCCATGGGGGCGGTTGTGTTTCTCGCTAGATGATTCGAATGCTGTCGCTGACTCTGTTGCTGATGTGGTGCTACAGGGCTTTTCATGGAACTTTTCATTCAGTCTTCTGTGGTGCCCATCGGTGGCAAGTCTCAGCCTTGGTTTGGTCGCCACAGCAAAGCGGCTTTATGCCTAAAGCAGGAATGCTACCGAGCTTGGGCTGCTGCGTCGGCATCCTGTGATTTAAAAACTAGCTCATTACGAAAGGAGTACAATTCGTCCTCGAGGTTCTTCAGAAGAGCTATCGCCAAGGCAAAAGCGAAACACATTGTCAGAATTGGCGAGAAATTAGTTCGCCTTCCTTCGGGAACTCGTGCGTTCTGGTCTCTCGCCAAGGCTGTCTTAGGGAATTTCTCCCAGCCTTCATTTCCATCTTTGCACAGAAACGATGACTCTCTGGTCCATACCGCAAAGGAAAAAGCCGATCTTCTGGGCTCGTTCTTTGCGGCCAACTCGACTCTGGATGACCGAGGGAACATATCGCCTACCATCCCGCGGTGTGATAGTTCCATGCCAGAACCACAATTTCGGCAGTCATCTGTGCGTAAAGCACTACTTTCCTTGGACATCTATAAGTCGAGTGGGCCTGATGGCATACCTCCGATTGTGCTTAAAGTATGTGCTCCAGAATTGGCGCCAGTATTGACGCACCTATTCCGGCTCTCTTATTCACTCGGCGTGGTACCGAATTCATGAAAGACAGCTTTAGTGCATCCCATCCCTAAAAGGGATATCGCCGTCAAACTATCGGCCAAAACCGATAACCTCGTTGTTCTCCAAAATCATGGAGACACTTATAAACTGTCAGCTCCTAAAGTATTTAGAAGAGCACCAGCTGATTAGTAGGGTGGATCGAAAAAAAATTTTTTTATTTTTTTTCTTAGCATGGGGGTAGAATTTGTAGCTTATAAAAAAAGAATGTTTTTCAAAAAAAAAAAAATTTTTTTTCGCAACATTTAGAGATAGCCCACTCGTTTTTTAATAAATTAATGGATCAAATGGACTTATTCTAGCGAAAAAATTTTTTTTCCGTCAAAAATCGTGGAAAACATGAAAAAATAATTGCATATGATTTTTTTTTCACTTACCTTTTACTTTAATACAGATAAAAGGGCTGCTTAATTCTTTATTTTTCGCTTAAGTTACAAAAATAATAGGAAAAAATTTTTTTTGACTTCTTATTTCCATTTGGCTTTCAAAAAGACATTCCACAGATTCTAAAACATCGTTTAAATATTTTAAAATTTTTTAGTCCATTTGATCCATTATTTTATTAAAAAACGAGTGGGCTATCTCCAAATGTTGCGAAAAAAATTTTTTTTTTTTTTTGAAAAATTTTCTTTTTTTATAAGCTACAAATTCTACCCCCATGCTAAGAAAAAAAAATTTTTCGATCCACCCTACTGATTAGTGACCGTCAGTACGGTTTCCGTCGTGGCCGCTCAGCTGGTGATCTTCTAGTATACCTGACGCATCGTTGGGCGGAGGCAGTTGAGTCCAAGGGGGAAACATTGGCAGTCAGTTTAGAGATAGCGAAGGCCTTCGATCGGGTATGGCATAAAGCGCTTCTTTCGAAGCTGCCTTCCGACGGGCTTCCCGAGAAATTATGCAAGTGGATCACCAGTTTTTTGCCTGATCGGAGCATCAAGGTCGTAGTCGACAGTGCATGCTCCGACCTCAAACCTGTCAATGCTGGTGTTCCCCAAGGCTGCGTGCTATCACCGACACTGTTCCTTCTGCATATCAGTGATATGTTGCGAATTAGTAACATAAATTGCTACGCGGACGATAGTACTGGTGATGCTACATACTCCGGCCGTAGCGGTATTTCTCGGGAACACGTCGAAGAGGGCCGGAACAAGCTATCATCATCATCAGATATGTCATATCGCTCGTTATGTGAAGTTTGCGTTTTGTTCGTTATTCAATATTCGTACTTCGATCTCGTGTTGTTGCGTTGCCCCTTGGATAAACCATAACTATTAACTTGATGAAGTTCTTGTGAAATCGGGTATGTATATTTAAATATCGATATGGTATGATAATAGATACGTATCCGATATAAGTTACGTTTTGATATATCGAAACCATGCCTATTACAAGGTACATACATCAAAATAACACTTTTTACGATTTTAGTCTATCTGTCTAGTGTCTGTTTGTTCCGGCCAATCTCTGGAACGACTGGACCGATTTTGACGGGACTTTCACTGCTAGATAGCTGATGGAATAAGGAGTAACTTAGGCTACTTTAAAAAAAACTCCCACGCGGGCACAGCTAGTTTGATAATATATCTGTAGGAATAGAATATTCGTAACATATTAAGTCACCACTCGTGGTAAAGCTAAAATCCCGACATGGGATTTAGCTTAGTTTACAATTTTGACTGAAATGTCGGTCTATTACATTAGGCATCGCAATTTATGAACGACTAGCAGTGCCCGCGACTATGGACGCGTGGTAAAATATATATTCTATATAAATGTTATAAATGCGAAAGATTGGAAAGATTAAGTTTAACCCTAAAGTAAGCAAATTATTTGCTTGTGTTATGGGTGTAAATCAACAATACTAACACATAGAAATATATATATAAATGCTTTTACATACATAATAAACACCCAAACCCGGAAATACAAACACTTATGCTCATCACACAAATGTTTGTCTCCGTCAGGGATCGAACCCGAGCCCCGTCGATTGCGTAGTCAGGGTCGCTAACCACTCGACCAACGGGCGGTTGAGTCAAGATGGATGGATGTTTGGAACTCTATCACGAAAAAACTGCTAAACAGATCCGAATGAAATTTAGCACACAGGTAGTTGATGACCTGGAAATGGAATAGCACATAGGATACTTTTTATCCTGGAAAAATTAGGTGATCCCGCGGGATTCGCCAACAACTTTTATAATGCAGCGGGCTGCGCGCTGCAGCTAGTTAACCTATTTTATATTAATTATTACATTAATACCTATTATAATTGCGAAAGTTTGGATGTGTGGATGGATGGATGGATGTTTGTTACTCAATCACGCAAAAACTACTAAACGGATTTGAATGAAATTTGGCACACAGGTAGATGACGACCTTGAATAACACACGCTATTTTTTATCCCGGACAATTAGGACCGAATGAGTAATGTTCAGCCAGGTACTATTTATAGTATGAATCAATAAAAGGTCTCTTATTAGTCTGAATTATGGTGATGGACAACTTCAGAACCTTACATTGCGCGTGGCCACGCACGCACACGCACTTCACCAATTTTTAAAATAGTTATTTAAGGGCAAGTTACTTAATTATTGTACTAAACTGGAGCTTTTTATAATGTCATTATATTTTTATAATTCAAAGTGAGCCTTAGTATGATTAACCATTTCTATGGACTAAAGACATTTTATACAATTTTCCAACCCCAGTGTAAATATTCTTCTGGAAATTAATAAACTCATTGTTTTTTCATTACCTAGAGCATGAGCTATATAGATAGTACGTTTCTTGCAGGTCAGTATGGGAGGTCCCAAGAGATAGAAGAAAGCACTGATCAAGCAGTAGATGTAAGGACTAAAGTGGCATCTTCCAAGACACCTGTCGTTGTATTAACGAGACTTAGACATTCTCAAGTAAATTATGAGAAAAATGAGGGTGCGTTACACTGGTGTGGTATTTGTGGCGAAGCTTTTGGTCAAAAGGCTACTTTAAAGAGACACTTGAAAACTCACAGTGATAACAAGTCATTTGTGTGTAATGTCTGCAATAAGGGTTTCTCAACCTCAAGTCATTTGCGTTGTCATGAGTTAATTCACACTGGAGAGAAACCATTTACATGTGAGTTTTGTAAAAAATCTTTCAGACAGAAGGGCAGCTTGAAGATCCATTTAAATATACACAGTAACATAAAACCCTATGTGTGTAATGTCTGCAGTAAGGGTTTCAGACAGTTAGTTAATTTGCATTGTCATGAGTTAATTCACACGGGAGAGAAACCATTTGCTTGTGAGTTTTGTAAAAAATTGTTCAGATATAAGAAAAACTTAAAGAGCCATTTAAATATACACAGTGGCATAAAACCCTATGTGTGTAATGTCTGCAGTAAGGGTTTCACAACTGCAAGTAATTTGTGTCGTCATGAGTTAACTCACACTGGAGAGAAACCATTCACTTGTGAGTTTTGTAAAAAGGCGTTCAGATATAAGAGCAACTTGAAGATACATTTACATACACACAGTAACATAAAACCCTATGTGTGTAATGTCTGCAGTAAGGGTTTCACAACCTCAAGTGATTTGCGCCGTCATGAGTTAATTCACACTGGAGAGAAACCATTTGTTTGTGAGTTTTGTAAAAAATCATTCAGAGAGAAGAGAACATTGAAGAGCCATTTATATATACACAGTAACATAAATCCCCATGTGTGTAATATCTGCAGTAAGGGTTTCACAACCCCAAGGGATTTGCGGCGTCATGAGTTAATTCACATTGGAGAGAAACCGATTACTTGTAAATTCTGTAACAAAACGTTTAGACAAAAAGACAATTTGAAGTACCATTTAATTATACACAATGCAATAAAACATTGTGTGTAATGTTTGCATAGGAATTACACAAATTTAAGTAATTTTATGAGCGGTGTAAGAAAAGGTTCTCACACATAGAGGAGAAAATGGCATACTTTTCAAATTATATCAGAACCGTTGTCGCTAAACGCATACACATAAAGCAATCGGTATTCTCACCCACACTTTAAAACTTCTTAACTGATTGGTTGGTGATCATCAACTGGAATAAGCTAACAAGTCAACTTTATCATGACTATGTATACAGAAATATAGTACCTCCAAGATATGTATGTCTTTTTATTTATTTTATTTAATCATTATGGCATTTTAATTCGAAACGAATCAATCATTACATCTCATTATGCCGCCGTTGCACTTCAAGAGTATAATAATAGTAATTACGTAAAGTGAGCCATCTTGGATGAATTTTCGGTACAACTTTGCCCACTATTTAGACATCTGTGTTTACGCCACGGTAATTAAAACTTGTCTATGTGTGTGTGCTCACACGACTATTGCATGTGTTTCCGTATTTTCATTACTTTTGTGCAAACGCTAGGAATCCCAAAGTCCATTTTTAAATCTGAAATATATTAAATGATTAATCATGTTATTAAATTTTTTTTTATATTTCAAATCAGAAAAATGGCCTTGAGGATTTCTTAAACTTTTCTTTATTTTTTAATGTGAATAGCTGTATTTAAATATACTTAACACACTCTAACAGATATAATAATAATAACTGCTTTATTTAGCCATTTTTTGCCAGCAACTTCTTCTGTATTATCCGCCCATCTCTTATGGAGTCCACCAACACTTTTTATACCTCATCTGTCCTATGCCAGGTTGTCACTTTGTAGTTCCATCTTTCGTCCTTAAGAGCATGTGTCAGGCCAAGCAGCATATCAAAGCAGTCAAGAATAATGACGTTAATAATTCGGCGATTGCTGAACATCTACTGGAGTCGGGCCCTAATCACTGGATTGAATTACATAGGCCACGCGTGTTATCGACAGAACGCCATTAAATTCCACGGCTAGTGAAAGAAGCTATTGAAATCAAAAAACATCCGAATTTCAACCGGGAAGACGTGTTTAAATTGTCGGGATCGTGGAATCCCGTGAACAGTGCAATAAAAAACAAAACACAATCGATATGTCAAAATAAACCTAGTGATGTGGTGAGTGTGTATTGTCAAAGTGACTTTCGTGCGAGCTCAAGTGGTACGGGCAAACAAATAAGGAAAAGCGTGAACAGGCTTGTCTGCTCATAATAGTTCAACTACCCGCGATATTTCAGTTCCCCGTGATCATGGCGCTTGCAACAGCGCCGAAATATCGGGTAAATAATACATCACATAATCGCGGTAAGATCCCATTAATTATTAAAAATTCAGTTCAAAAAAGCTGCGAAAGCTTAAAAGTATACACTCCTCTTGTGTGTTCTCTTCTTCTTTTTTTCTCTTTTCCGTCTCTCACTGGAAACGGGTTTTGGGGGCATTTGCCGGGGCAGTAAGAGTTGTCACCATTTGGGTTGGTTGTGATGTTGATGGTCTTTCTTTGGGAAGAGGGGCTTCTACCCCTGACGGTAGCTCTCCATCTCTTGGTGGTTTCTAGGTGGTGATTGCCACCGTTCCCGCCTTTTTATTTCGGGCTTCTTTTCGGGAAATGGCGCATTGTGTATAATTAGCGGTGTGCGGCCCACCGCAGTTGGCACATGCTGGTGGCTCTTCTTTTGGTCTAGGGCACTCATTTGCCCGATGTTCTTTCCCGCAGCGCACACACTTCTGGCGCACACAATTGTGAGAGGAATGGCGGAAGAGCTGGCACCGGTGGCACTGAGCCGGGCCTTTTCCAAGCTATGCCTCTATTTTCACTCCCGGCATGTAGAGCAACTCGTCTATGGTGTATATTCCCAGGAGCGTGTCCGTTTTCCTTTTTAGTATGGCTAAAAAGATGCAGCCCGGGCGGCCTGATTGCCTTTATTGGTCGCACATATTCAACTTCATGCCCGTAATTTTCTAGTTCCCTAGCTATCTCGTCAGTGTCTATCGGCCGGAAGTCCCCTAATCGCGACCTTGATACTGCACTCGCATAGTAGCGAGTAGCAGAACAGAGGCGCTCGGTTCGTGCCAGCTCGATAAGGTACTTCTGTACCGCACGGTATTCCGTTTCCTCTTTCGGCGTGAAACGCACACATCGGCCGATTTGTAGGTGGCGGTATTTGCAGAGGTCATACCGCGGGAGATGGCCGTGAAGCGGCCACGTATGCAAATGATGCGTTAGGGGAAGGGGGATAGGGGAATACCGGTACGCATTGTTGCTTTGATTCGTCCTCTTCAGATCCATCAGGTGTGCGTTTCCTTCTCATCGGCGTTGTGCAAGGTGGCAGTAAGATCGGTGCCACCTCAGCACGCTGTATCTATGCTGTCTCCTCTGGGGCTGCGGCTTTGGGGGTGGCATTTCTATCTTCCAGATGTTATCATATATAGCCATCGCTTTCAGAACGTCTTCATGTAAGAATTTGGCCTTTGCTAATCTAGCCACAATTATGTTGTTCTGCCTCTAGCTGTGACTTTGGTGAGCGTTTGGGTATTGTAGCAGGAATACATGGCGGTGGCATCATTTCCGTGACTTCGTCTAAGTGGTGGTCGTCGGTAGAGCTTTCGCGGCGCGGCCTGGTCGCGCTGTCGGGGTGCGATACGGTCGCAATGTCGCGGCGCGGCTCGCTTGCGCTATCGCGGTGCGTCTCGGTTGCGCTGTCGCCGTGCGTCCCATTCGCGCTAATGCGGCGCGTTTCGGTCGCGTCGCGGCGCGGGTCTATCTCGCCTGCGCGGTGCAGCTCGCGGTGCAGCATCGGCGCGGGGCGGTTTGGTTGCGGAGTTGTGGCGCGAGTTGGTCGCGCTATCGCTGTGCGGGACAGTCGCGCGTTCAATCCGCGAGGCTGTCTCGACGCGAGCAGCGGACGTGTAGCTTTGTGCTAAAGATTCTCGGCACGTATCGCTGCTCGCGGAGGATTTGCGTCACGAGCATAAATCGTGCGAGGTCACGGGCGTGATATGTACTCGCGCGCGCATCTTCCAAATGACCTGCGGTCTGGCGGAAAATCTTTTGGTGGGCTCCGTGTTAGAGCTGAAGTTGGTGGTGTCAACGCGGCTTGCGCCGCCTTTTCTGTAATTGTCGCTACGGCTGGTCCAGCTAGGGCCAGCTCGCTGGGTGCATGCGCCATCTTTGGTGATCGGCAGCTGGTGGTTGTTGCAGCCTTCTGTGAGGAACTGTTCAAGGAGGCTGCGTATTTGGGTGGTAAAACGCACGGTGCGGGTGTGATCGATTTCCCCGGCTGGACCTCATCCCAGCCGGACGTTTCAGAAATGTCCGATTCGGAGTCGGACTGAGATAGGCCGCGAGTTGGGTTTTGGGAATCCGACATTTTCTTTTTTGAATTAATTTTCCAACTACCTGCATTAGGTCGGAGCGCCTCGCGTCTGTCCCGGCGACTGTCGGACCGCCGCCGGGCACCTCACGAGCAGGGCCTTCTCAGCGGTACTTTCCCAGCTACTTTTCAATGACAGTAGTGGGAAAACGTTTTAAAATTACTGTACGGAGCGAGCGATTTACGTACATAATATAATTACACTTAGAAGAAATCCATATGTAGACGGCGCTTGCTGCGCGAAGAATTTGCATAAATCTACCGCAAGAGGGCATTCTTTTTCCGTTCCGTATTAATTTACTTTTTGAAGCAAACTGCAAAAATGAAAGAGAAAAATAAAATTTTATTAAAATCGATTATTTTTTAACATGATGAGGATGTTAAGAAATAATCGATTTTAATAAAAATCGATTACTTTTTTCTTATTATCGATTTTAATAGGTAATAGATTTACAAAATCACAATCGATTTTTATTAAATCAATTATTGAAATTACTCATTTTAATCGATTTTTTAACTGCGTGACGGATAAATAAATTCAAAACTCATTACATAAACAAATCTAGTAAAAGACAGGTAAATCTGTGTGTATTTAGTCAGGAAAACACGAAACAGTATTTTTGAGACCATAAGATGATCGTTTATTTTTTACACTTATTATTTACTCCACCGCGTTTTTAGGTATACCTCTAGATAAAATTACAATACTGTAAGAATTAAATACTTAAGTTATTTCCACCGCACTATTACATATATAGAATTTTTAGGTGGAGAAATTCTGCTGAAATAAAAGCTATTTTGTTTTGCCGAAAAAGCTGTTAGACGAACTAATAATCTTTACCCGAGGGTTTACGTTTACATGAGAGAAAAATTCAAAAAAAATAATATTGTTGAGAACTTAAAATATTATGTCCACAGTAAAAATATTTCTAGTTTGGTCAAGTGGTAATGTACACTCACTAAATACGAGGAACGAAAACAATCTTATTGAGCATACATCTCGTCTACATAGAATAAGTTACTTACTACAGTTAAATTGCCGGATGGTATAAATGATCTATTATGTACCAGTAAACAAAATAAAAGGGTATTGTAAAATCTTCAATTGTTAAGAAGACAAGAATGTCTGCAATTAATTATTATTGCTTCACAAACCAAATTCTATACTTTAAACGAGTAATTCATATATTATTTAATTGTTTTTCCAAAACAGCTCTATTGATTTTGATGAAATGTTGTAATTTGATAGTCTTTTACTAAAGTATTTGACCGTACTATGAAAAATTATATAATAATTATATAAGACAAGATAATCTCGCTAAGTTTTTTCCGTCGAATCAACTCAGTGTAGGGCCGCATTTCGATTTGATTGTAATTCTATGAATGTCAACCAGCCAAAAATACGTATAAAAGTTAATTTGAATAAATTAAAGATCGGTTTCAATCTTGAATAACTAAAACACCTACTCTCGCATGGAAATGATCGTGATGTATTAATTTATTTACACCTACCTACCAATTTTTCGCATTTGAAATTTAAATTACATTTCCTGCAAAAACTTCAAGTTTCAAGTCGATGTATTGAAAGCAGGGATAACAAAAATTAAGGTTGGGCACACCAACCACGCTAGTGTGCGTGGCTAGATTACTATAAGTACACAGGTGACACTCGTTGACATTTCACACAAGCAGATTTTTCTGAGGATATTTTTAATTGTCAGTTGCTTTGGAATACTCTCTCTGGAGGTATATACTCAAAGATAACATCATTAATCTATCTTCATCCACAGACACATGATTTAATAATGAACAAAACACAGAGGAACACGTGTGCACATTGTACGTGCCATCGCATACTGTCGTCCCGATGCGCCCCACCCTTGTGTGCGATATTTCATATAAAATCTATATAAAGGCAGATATTTACGAGGCGTCCCGGCCCGTTGCAGTCCCTTCCAGTGTGCTTGATTCTTAAAAGCGAAATAACTCAGCTTCATCGTGTATGGAAAGATCGTGATCGCGTATGAAACACATCTCGGAAAACATAGTCAAAACTATATTTTCCGAGATATGTTAGTCTTTGTGTTAGTTACAATATATTTAGTCACGGTTCGGCAACATAGGAAGCCAAGGTAAACTAATTGTGATCATATTGATGCTTTTGAGATGTGGTGTTGAGGTAAAATGCTCCAAATTCCATGCTTTCCGTACATACGAATCTATCTTCTTCAAGAAGTGAATTTCAAAACCAGACTCTAGACTCCAGGGCTTGTTTGCGAAATATAAGAGTTCTCTGGTCTTAAGGTATAAATAATGTTAAACAACTGATTGTTACCGGCAAGTGGATAGGAGGCCGAGCGGTCGCAGCCCTTAGACTTGAAGCTTAAAGCTTAGACTTGATCAGAACGTCTCATCAGACGTTCGGGTCAAGTCTAAGGTTTGAAAATCTGATAGCTGGAAATCAAGTCGCACATGCACTCCATGGCGTTACGGACAGATGCAGATGAAGAAACATATAAGACAAATTGATCTTTCCTCAGGGGGGACCACACCCTCAGTAATGAGAAAAAGAAAGCGAGGCGAATTATTTTATTTTATTTTCATTGTGATAAAACGTTTAATGGTACTGAAAATGTCTTCTTCTTCTTTACTCTGAAAGCTTAAAGAGACATTTAGTTTGTTTTTTTAGTTTTAATACTACGAAGTTACCGTTTTGATTATTTTTTGTACTTATCATTTTGATTTTGATTACTGTTAACATTGATCTTTTTTGTTTTTGATTGAGTTTTATTATTAGTATATAGAAAAACATGCAGTTTTTTGAATTTAATTAAAATGAGATTTTTCATAACAATCGATTACTCCTTCCTGTTAAAATCGATTTTTGACAAATCGATTTATACTGAATAAAGATGATCGATTTTTAAATAATTGTTTCTTTTCTTTCAATTTGCATCCCTATTGTACTCTACATAATTATAGGTACCTACCTAATAGGTAGGTAGGTACCTACTTTTTGGTGTACTCTATGGTATACTCTGACAAGAGTAGGTAGGTATGTAATTTATTGAGCAGCCAATACACGCCAGGGTTTTCCTGTACAAGTAAACCGGAGCATGTATTTTACGTAGCCTGCACAGACAACTCGAAAAATGTGAAACTTTGATATTTTTGCCTGTGGATATATCTGTGCAGTTTCATGATGCAAGCGAAACTGAACGTGTGTGGCGGTCACCTGCGCTGGCGTCAATTGTCCGGCGATTGCTGTTTGCTAGAGTGAAAAATACTACACAGGTACAGTATGGCATCTCGTGGTAAGCGCAATTCAGTCATAACAATGTCCAAATCGAAGGATTGAGGGCAAGGCAAGGATATATTTGTAGGTCTCATTATTTTGTCTCCTTAATATAATTATGAAAATGGATGCCACAAATGGATGAGATGACGAGCATGAATAGCCGTTTAGGTATTTGAAATACAACTTAGCTGAGCCACCACTATTGCCTATTTATGACCCGTCAGTACAAATTCAACTGCTTTTGGGATGGGAGTAAACTAGGCAACGATGGTATATTGCTACAGAGATTGCTTGATTTAAAGCCTTGCCATCTAGTGGTTTTCTTTAATGTTCAACATCTTATAAGAATAATATATACGAGTATATATAAATACATTTTTATTTGCAAGCGTTGGCAGATATTTATTTTAAAAAAAAAACCACCGTACATAGTATATGTGCTGGGTCTACTGTTGTCTCTCGTATAACAAGATGGTACGGCAACTTGTTACAAATGTCTGTGTGGTACAGGATGTCAACCGGAAGTAAAGATATATCACGTAAACTCCTAGACACCCAGTGTAATAACTACAGTAGGTAAACGTTGTAGTTGGAACAATCTCTCCACCACTAATGTCATTAAAATCTGAAAATTTGGCTATTGGCCCCATTTCGAATTTCATAGAATTTGTGAAACCTCATATCCTTCAGATTTGACAGATAACAGATAGAAATAAATTTTAGTAGTTTATTATATAACAAATAGCATAATAAATAATTATATTAGAGACAACGAGATAACATTAAAGAGATGAAGCTGTATAGGAAGGGAAAACTTCGTTGGATGAAATAAGAAATAAAAGTATTTTCGGAAATGCTGGCTCCATTCAATTTAAAAAAATTAGGAACAATATTTCTCTGTAGTAAATGGAGCCAAAATTTTAAGTATCTCTATCACTAGCAGTATGTCGATGGAAACTTCTTGACGTACAATAACGGACATAAAAAAAGGAAAAATCTGCTTCCCAAGTAAGGACTTTACATTTGTTTTTTTATTGATTTCTGCAACACACATCGACCAATTACAAAATTGTTGTAACACATATATGTGAAGGTACCGTGGCTAGTCTACAATTTAATCTCTTGCTATCCCACTATTTTAAAATTCGGTGTGGTGCAAAGCCAAAGTAACGATGAAAGGCATTCGGATTCTTCGGATTTATTCTATTAATTAATGCAAAATATTTGCGAGATATCGTTTTCTAATTTTCTTCTGATATGAAAAAGATTAGAGAATGGCTAAATTTTATGACACCAACTATTACTAGGTAAGATGTTTTAGACAATTGTGATTGATGTATCAGAGTAAACACACGGGACTTCACAATTGAAATAGGGCTTTTCTCCTCGTTATAGCGAAAGAAGTGGAAAAAAAATAATCATGAAAACTATTTTCAACTAATATGGCAAAAATAGGAGGGAATTCTATATACGTTACATAGATCTCTTTCAAGTGTTAATAGATGATGCCAAGTTAAAGCCTAACATGTTATTATAAATTTGGTGAAAACGATTGTTTATTTCAATGGTAAAATAAAGTTAGCATTTAATAATTTTCTCTGAATTCATATTAAGTAAATAAGTAATCAATATAAGATATAATGAATGGCTTTTAACAATGAAAGGTGAATACAAAAATTTTTGAAAATGTGACATGTTCGTGATTCGGGAGGATTACGATTAATGTGATAAAACTTAAAATATGCAATGGTTATTGTCGTAAGACCCAGCAGTATTATGGGGGGTGGTTTATTTAATGTATATAATTGATATGTATGATACTATGGTTTTGGTTGTGAGACAGGAAGACTCGCGCCACTATCATAGACGGAGGAATTACATAATATACTTTGTAGTTCGGGAGAGTCACAATAGTATATTATGATGAATGGAAAAAAAATTGGAATATATTTATTATTTAATTTATTTGGGAAAAATAAGTTTATAATGTAAAGTGGATACATGTATTACGTAGTTATGAGGCCCTCAGCCTCAGCCGGGAGGGTTTAAAATATTGTGATTGTATAACAGGAGAATAAGAGACACGGGTGAAATATTTTGTAGAGTATAGAATACTCATATTAAAAATAAACATATGATAGAATTTATATATTTATTTTTATTATAATATTGACTTAACAGTTATGTATATTCAAGAATCTGCCAAATTTATCAAAGGAGATTCTGATCTATATTGGACTATGTCTGGATTGTTTGAGTTGTTCATTTGATGAGCATTAAAGTTTATTTTAAAATTCTTTTACATCAAGAAATACCAGTAAAATGTCAGAGCAAATTAAAAAAAAAGAAGAAAGTTTCCATTTGAACTTAATTACTCTTACATGGTTTTCCGAGTCTGTTGTGACATAAAATTGTTACTAGAGAATACGAGGACCTTGAATTATAAAAAGGGACTATTTATTTTATTAATAAATTAAAATGTTTGGCATAGTATAGATTTTTTTTATTGGCTTCATTTTCACGTTATTTTATCACATTGTTAAATAATATTTTTTGTACATGTATTAAAAAATATTTTTCAATTTAATTAACAATTAATAACGTATCACAGTTACATATTACCGCTATAAATCATATTGTTATTAACCTATTAATAATATATGTAATTAAAATATCCGAAGCGTAAGTTTTTAGAGTTGAAATTTAATTAAAATATTTGGTTATAAAATTATATACTTGTTAAATTAAATTTATGAAAGAAAAAAAATTCATTGTTTTAAATTTAAGTGTAGATAGATTTTAATTCTATATTGATTTAATTATGTGTACACCTGTTGCATGTAGATTTCCACGAGGCAATATTTATAAACAATTATAATATATAATAGCTAAATGTACCATGTACTTAGTACATTGAATGATTACGGAAATTACTATGAATAGGAAATGTTATAATACATTCTAACAAAATTGTAACGCAAAGATGATAAAGACATACAACAACGCTCTACCTAAAAGTAAATATTTAGAGATAAAAATTCATTAAAAATATTTGCAAGTGTTAATCGAGTATTCTTTTATTCATGCAAAGAATATTCCTCATGTAAAAAGGGAAACAGAAAAGGAATTGAAAAAAAAGAACTATATGTATATAGTATTAAAACATTATAATTACTAATAACTCCGTTAAG
Organism: Apodemia mormo; assembly: GCA_036924255.1. NCBI lineage: Eukaryota > Metazoa > Arthropoda > Insecta > Lepidoptera > Riodinidae > Apodemia > Apodemia mormo. The sequence continues at coordinate 9,330,084 of JAUPFN010000028.1, forward strand.
TAGATATCAATAGGTAATATTGTATTAAACATTGTAAGCAACAATAAAAATTTAAAAAAAATGGAATGGACGTGTAGATATATTGTAGATATTTTTTTAATTATTGATCAATCGTAATTGTTGATTATTTAACTGCTATAATTTATTAGGTTTTTATGTATGGTTTTAGTCACTGGTAATGAACACGCTTTAAAACATTGTGATTACCATTCTTGTAAATAGCTCTGCTAATTAGATATCCATTGTATTGTATTAAAGTCAATATTTGCTTTAGGCAGATAAAAAATAATAATGTTGAGCCAAGTGGTAGACACATTTAAAGATATTTTTAACTTGCATTTATTATAGTTCAATTGTTATCATTCATTATTTAATTTTTATGATGTATTAGGTTTATATGTATGGTTTTAGGGTTAAAAAAAAAGTATCTTCACGCCCATATCCCCGAAGGGGTAGGCAGAGGTACAAGTGCACCCACGATTAGCCGAAGATACTTAGTCCACAAATGTGATAGGTGGCAAGCCTATCGCCAACCGGGCACTTTCCAATCCCGGGCAACTTTGTGTTTCTCAGAAAACTGAAAAAACACATTTCTTATGTGCCCGACCCGGGAATCGAACCCGGGACTTCATGTGGTCGACGCCAACGCTGGACCACTAGACCACAGAGGTTTTAGGGTTAAGTGGCTAATAATTATTGGTACTTACCTATATAAATTTGTATAAAATTGTTGCATTGAAAAGTTACAATTAGCATTCCTGTAAATAGCTCTGCTGACTGTAAAAACGTAAGTGTATATATATTTAAAGATATTTTTCGCTTTACATTAAAGTTCAATCGGAATTATTGACTAATTATTTGTTATAAGTAATATATTACGCCTATGTGTGGATTTAGTTGCTAGTAATTATTTATATACAAATGTATGTAAAATTACTGTATTAAAATTGTAATTAGTATACTAGCAAATAGCTCTGCTAGGCTGCTATCCATTGTAATGTAAGTAAACATTAAGTAAGTAAGCAAATATTGAAAAAAAAAATGATTTAAGTGTACATATTTAAAAGTATTTTTCTTTTACATTGTAGTTCCATTTAATTATTGATCAATTGTAATTACTGATTATTAGTTAAATATATTAGGCTTACATGTATGTTTTTAGTCACTGGTAATTATTAGTAAACAAATAACATAAAATAGCATGCCATCAATGTATGGCGGAATATTGTAATTTTTTTTATTAACATTGTACGATCTGTAACAATTAAAATATTTCATGTAACATAAGAAAATAGATGTAAAATGAAAAAAATACTAAAGAGGCCAAGTGTTAGGTTTAAGTAAGAGAGTGTGCATGAGGACATGCACGAGGTCAGGGTGGTCGAGTGTTAGGTTTTATTTAATAGAGCAAAATTTTGCCCGAAATTATATTTAATAGGCAAAATTATTGTTTTAAACTGGTATCCCTAAACGTGGGGATGACAGTTATAACTTGTTAAAGATATGGCAGATTGATGACGACGCTCGAAAGAGCAAGTCGTACCGAACAGTTGGCCTCCAGTAAACTGTAAAAGTAAGAGTATTGAGATCATTCTTGAGCGTGCATAAGTAATTTAAGGTAATGTAATTTGTTAAGTTATATTTCGTTAAAATAAGGTTGTTCCACGAAATAAAGAAAACAACGGAATTGGCAAGTACAAACATTTATATCAGGACCGCGATCGCCACACTCACACATAAAATAAGCATTATTGCATATAAACTACTAAGGCAAACATTATTTCATTGGTCGTTTTCATTTTAAACAACAGTAATCCGAAACACACAAACAGAACATTTAAAAATATACCAAACTGCGTTACAATAAATTTTATTTTGCTACAAAAAAGAGTATTTACGTCCTTTTGTAGTCTATTCAAAATAGACTCATCTATTTGTACAATAGTGAAACTTAAGATCGTAATAGTTTCGCTATTCTACAATAGATGGCAGCATTGATTTTTCCGTAGTTTTCAGTTATCATATTTGAATAGAGAACTTTCTAGAACGATATACGTAATGACTGTCATTACGTATATCTTTCTAGAAAAATTAGGTCAACCTAAAATAAACGTTATATATAAGGTATACGGCTGATTTTAGCTTGACTTTCTATTATATCATTAGAGATTATATTAAATCAGGAATTTAATTAAAATAAAATGAAAATTGTACTTTCGAATGATATGAAATATCTCCATTTTTAATCATCTGTATTCTACTATCATTTCTGCATTCAAGGATGGCACAATACGGCATAATTCAGTGTATAATAGATTTTCGCACGACGACTATCTCCTAATGATATGGTAAGTATCACTAAGGCAATTTAGAGTAAAAGCGCATAATAGTGACGCACGCGGCACGCCCACTCTTCACTTCTCCTTGTTTTCTTTATTTCGTGGGTTGTTCGTTGTTAGTGATAATAGCAATGTGAAAAGAAATATAAATGTAATATAATTGATTACGTGGTTTAATTAGTAAATGTAGTTCTTAACATTTAAAGAAAGGGCCGTTGTCCTTGTGAAATAGCACATCGTGTTTTCTCACTTGTGGAATAGCATATTAATCGCCAAATGTAGGGTATTCCTTACAATATGATGATTCACAATTTGATCTAACCACAAAGTAAGCAAACTATTTGTTTGTGATATGTGTGTTAGTCAACAACAATAATGCTTAGAAATACACACATAAATACTTTAACATATTAATGCACACAAACCTAGAAATACGAACATCTATTTTATCACTCAAATGTATGTTTCTGCCGGGAATCGATCCTAGACTCCATCTATAGTGTATTCAGGGATCCATATCTATCAACAACAATAAATACAGATGTATAATCGTAAAAAGCTACCAATTAATACTTTTGATGATTGGACAGAGTTTACATTACTAACTGTGAACGGACAGAACTATGACTAGTAAGAATCAATTACTGTCAGAAGGATGTGCTGCAATGTCTCACAACAGTTAATGTAATGCAGAAATGTGAGTAATGTATTGAAATTCTATTTAAGACCATACAATTAACTTTTTATGCCACTTCCGCACAAAGAAAACACTTTATATGTTTAAGACTTTTCGCACAGTTCATTCGATTTATCAAGTTTTATTTTTAAATAACCATTGTAATTTGAATTGCACAAAACCAACACCTGATATATTCGGGCCTGGCGTCAATTCAGTATCTTCACTCTTGACAACACTTGTCTGATAGCTGGGACCAAGTTCATTAGCCATACTCCATTCTGAACCAAAAAAAAACTTTTACGTTATAAGAAATATATTTTCCTATAAACTAAACCTATGTATATTTTGTTTACAGTTTCCGGTTCCGGTGCTAAAACTGAATGAATGAACGTGTATCACTTGCATTTACAACAATATCCATATTCATTTATTCATTCATATAAACTTCTAAGGTCTCGGCTAGATGGGTGCCTAGATTGCTTTCAATCGAGTTAAAATATATTCGACTCACAATTTTCACACAAAACCTGAGTTCCACTATACGCCAGAGGCCAAATAGCAGTAAGCGCAGTGGATAAAATTTGATAAACCGACTCCAAAGAAAGCAATAGCAAATTTATCGCCTGGGAAGAAATGACATCAGTTACTTGGATTGCTCATTGAATTATAATGGTGGTCGGTGGACTATCTTTCAAAAGCCCTAACAATAAACTTAGCTAACTATTCCATTCTATTGCGTCGTATGCGTGAAGAAATTAAAGAAAAACGTCCAGGATTACTGAGAAAGAATTTATTTATTTATGATACAAAATCCACAGCGCTTAATAAATACAATTCAAAAATAGTACTAAACCTATAACCATAGGCTATGGACAAATATGGATTTATATTATGTATACATCTATTTGTATTAAATCACAGCTAACTTTATTGTTTTCAAAAACAAAGGATGATTTAAATAGTGTAAGATAAAAGTAATTAATAACTATTAGTATGTACAATACACTCGAAGAAAATATATGTATAAAGGGAGAGTGTATTTAATATTAATTAAATATCCGTTTAAAGGACACATGATGAATAATTAAAGGATATACGAACTCATACTTATATCAATCTACGTTCGTGTTTGTGTGTGTGACAGAGAGAGAGTATGTGTTTGCAAGTGCATGTCACTTAAACAAGTTATCGTTAAAGAATTTTATAACATATTGCTTAAATACACTTTTTGATATGCAAAATGGGCCAGTACAGCCGAATTTGTTGTTGTAAGGGGCCATCCATAAATTACGTCACACGTTAAGGGGGAGGTAGGAGGAGGTCAACGAAGTTTGACATTGTGTGACAAGGGGTGGGAAGGGGTTCCAAGTTTTTGTGAAATCACATTTCTTCGAAATATAATATTTTATATCTAAGTATTACAGCACTAAATTTAAAAAGTCTCCTGTATAGATAAAAACTGTTTGAATGAAATTATCATTTCAATGCAAAATTTTAAAATATGTGACATCACACCAGGTAGGAGGGTCTCACAAATATGACCAGCTGTGACAAGGACGGGGAGGGGCCAAAAGTCATGAAATTCGTGGGACGTAATTTATGGATGGCCTCTAAGTGGTTTTAAGTCCATTTATAGTAGAATTTGCTGTATAATGTTTTGCTGTATAATGTGAATGGAGAGACAGTGTGAAACAAAGGAGCATGGTGAGTTCGTTTCAAAGGTGTGCATAAAGTAGTCGAGATGTAAGCGTAGCACTGTCTACGGATCCACAGATATGATTCAGACATAAACATCATATCTAGCACGTGTCTTCTCGCTTCAAGTGTGAGAACATTGTGTGTAATGCAAGATCTATTGTAGTCTAGTGGATGGAACGTGCAACCATAATTAAGGTAATTAAGAAGATTCCATACAGTAGAACAGTATTCCAAAATGCTTCGCACATAACAATAGTACAATATTTTATAGATGAAATATCTATAGTTACTACCAATGCACGTAACAAACCCTAGATTTTTATATTCTCTATATCTGTAACAGCATCAACACGCTTCGTAAAGGTCATTTTACAGTCTGAGAACACACCTACGTTTTTGTCTAAACGATTTTTTGTAATAATGGTATTATTAATGTGATATTCATAAACAAGAGTGTTCTTTTTTCTAGAAAATATAATGCAATAACATTTGGACACATTTACACTGATACAATTAAGTGTGTAATAACGTTCAAGTCTTTCTAGATCCTGCTATAAGTGAGTACAATCTAGAGTGTTATTAATTTTTTTTATACACTTTTTTGTCATCACCATTTAAAAAATGCTTGGCATGGTGGAAGCATTTGTGTATATCGATTTAAGCTACTTTTATTTCAGATATTTTTCCACACAGATGAAGCCGTGGGCTCAGTTAAAAATTACTGTTTTTATACTCTGTCCCCGATTTCTTTTTTTCCCCGTGTTGGTTCTGGGATCCTTTGAAGAAAAGACCAACTGCCGTTTTGCCAGGCAGGTTGTTACAGGCATTCGATTGGCCATGCGAGTCACTACCATTGTGACTACTAGGTGGTTGAGTTCTGCATTGTCTCGCCCGGGTCTGGTACCACAGCCTTACCTATTCCTGCCGCAATAGCGTCAGTGCTTGTCACCGACGTGTTCCGGTTTGGAGGATAAGGTAGCCTGTAAACTTATGCATGTGGCATTAAACCTCGCCATAAGATAGCAGCGCACCATTTACATCTTTGGTAGGCGATGGTTGACTCTTTCCATCAGGAGACCCATCTGCTTGTTTGCTATCTTATAATATAAAAAAACTTTGAGGGCAACGACGGCGTACAAAAATTAAATCATTGATTTGCTTCGAATTAAATTTCATAAGTTGCACCTAATATATACATCTTGGAGGTAGAATATTTCTGTATACGTAGTCATGGTAAAGTTTACTTGTTGGCTTGTTCGAGTTGATGATCACCAAACAATCAGTTAAGAAGTTTTAAAGTGTGATTGAGAATATTTTTTGTCTTATTACATTAAGCGACAGCAGTTTTGATATAATTTGAAAAATATGCGATTTCTCCTCAATAATGATTCCGTGTTAGCACCTATTCATGAACTGCCTAAAAAAGGTTTTGTCTATATTTTAAAGATTTTAATTGATTTTTTAGACGTTCTTCTACAGATATCACAAGAGAAAAGTTTTCCTTCAGAGTGAACCAATTTATATTGACAAAAATTACCAAAATGTGTGTAATTCCTATACAAACATTACACACACAATGTTTTATTGCATTGTGTATAATTAAACGGTACTTTAAAATTGTCCGTTTGTCGAAACGTTTTGTTACAGAACTTACAAGTAATCGGTTTCTATCTAGTGTGCATTAACTCATGATGCCGCAAATTCCTTGAGGTTGTTAAACCCTTACTGCAGACATTACACACATAGGGTTGTATGTCACTGTGTATATTTAAATGGCTCTTCAAGTTATCCTTATATCTGAACGATTTTTTACAAAACGCACAAGCAAATGGTTTCTTTTCCGTGTGAATTAACTCATGACGACGCAAACGACTTGAGGTTGTGAAACGCTTACTGCAGACATTACACACATAGGGTTGTATGTCACTGTGTGTATTTAAATGTCTCTTCAAGCTAACCTTATGTCTAAACGATATGTTACAAAATTTACATGTGAATGATTTCTCTCCAGTGTGAATTAAGTTATGACGACGCAAACTCCTTGAGGTTGTGAAACCCTTACTGCAAACATTACACACAAATGACTTATTACTGTGAGTTTCTAAGTGTCTCTTTAAAGTAACCTTATAGCCAAAAGCTTTCTTACAAATACCACACCAGTATAACGCACCCTCATTTTTCTCATTATTTACTTGAGAATGTCTAAGTCTCGTTAATACAACGACAGGTGTCTTGGAAGATGCCACTTTAATCCTTACATCTACTGCTTGATCAGTGCTTTCTTCTAGCTCTTGGAACCTCCCACACTGACCTGCAAAAAACAAACTATCCATACATCTCATGCTCTAGTTAATGAAAAAACAATGAGTTTATTAATTTCCAGAAGAAATTTTACACTCGAGTTGGAAAATTGTATACAATTTCTTTAGTCTATATAAATGGTTAATCATAATAAGGCTCACTTTCAATTATAAAAATATAATCATATTATAAAAAGCTCCAGTTTGTACGACAATTAAAAAACTTGCCCTTAAATTAAGCAACTATTTTAAAAGTGGAAACAAATTTATATTTATATTGTAAATACGAAAGTTTGGATTTTTAGATGGATGGATGGATGTTTGTTACTCAATCACGCAAAACCTACTGAACCTGAAATACGCATACGCTACTTTTAGACGATCCCGCCAGATTCGCCAAAAAGTTCTATAATGCCGCGGACTGCACGCTGCAGCTAGTATAACGTAAATTTTGATGATTCACAATTTAATCTAACCACAAAGTAAACAAACTATTTGTTTGTGATATTATGTTAGTCGACAACAATAATACTTAGAAATACGCATGTTACACACGGACAACCTTCATAGATCGCCGATGCAGCAAACCCCACACCACACGGTACGGCCACGCGACCCACGGCACGAGGCGCAAGCACAGCAGAAACGTGCCCATTGACGTCAATCGATGCAACGGTGGAACCTTCGGCGGATTGACGATTTCACTTTTAGATCTAGCATTGATCTATCTAGACATACTTTAGTTTTAAGTAATATTGTAATTATTAATTGTTAAATAAATTAGCATTTTTTTGCGTCCTCTGGCTGCGACCATCGTAATTCGCACATAAATACTTTAACATATTAATACACACAAACCTAGAAATACAAACATTTATGTTTATCACTCAAATGTATGTCCCTGTCGGGAATCGATCATGGGCTCCATCTAGTATGTGTATTCAGGGAGCCATATCCATCATCTATAAATAACAATAAATACAGATGTGTGATCGTAACAAGCTACCAATTAATACTTTTGATGATCGGCCATGATCAGATTGATCGAGTACTGCCCAGAGTTTTCACCGCTAACTGTGAACGGACAGAACTATGACAATGATTAGTAAGAATCGATTAGTCAGAAGGATGTGCTGCAATGTCTCACATAAGTTAATGTAATGCACAAATGTGAATTATAAATTTACATACTATTGAAGACTAACAACTAATTATCACTAGGCAACACTCAAAATTAACCACGGAAAATTCATATTTCGTAGATAACCATGCACCTAATACCAAAAAAATAATATATTTTTTCAGTCACATAGAAAAGATTTTTTTATATAATACTTTTTTTTTATTAATTTTTAGGTAGTTCTAAATTCTTCTAAAGAAACGAACACAATATTTTGTAGTGTCAGTATACATTTGATTTTTTTACCATGTCTCGCTTTTGTGTTAATTCTCTGGATTTATTTTGTTTTATTTGCGGTTTATATTCCCCGAAGAGTAAAAAAAAAACAGATAACGCCTTTTATTACGAAGTGTTATCGTGCATATTTTGGTTTAGACTTTGCAATCAAGACAAATATTGGTCGCCACACATGTGTGGCACTCATGACACAAGAATTTGACGAACTGGTACAACAGGAAACCATCAAAGATGCCTTATAGTCAACCTTTAATTTGGCGAGAACCTAAGACGGTTACTTTTGCCTCACGTATGTCAAAGGTTTTTTAAGAAATCTTAGCCACAGTAAAATACACAGAGGTGTCTTCCATAATAAAAACAATACCACATTCGGAAGATATTCCAGTACCTAAGCCACCAAGTCACGTTGAAGGCTCAAGTACCACTTCAAGTTCTGATGATGAATGTGAGGATTTTCGAGTGGCAAGTACACCTAAATCACCACATTTGATCAACCAATCTGAGCTCAATGACCTTATTAGAGATTTAGACTTACCAAATGAAAAATCTAAACCATTAGGTTCAAGATTAAAGCAATTGAATCTTCTTCAACCCGAAGTTTGCGTTACTGCATACCGTAACAAGATAATTCGTACGTGAATTTCTATTCTTATGATGGAGATTTAATTTATTGCAACAATGCTGTTGGTTTATTGGCTAAATTGGGTCGCCCAGCATTCAGTAGACGAATGGAGACTGTTTATAGATTCATCTAAAACTAGCTTGAAAGCTGTGCTCCTTCACAATGGAAACCAATTTTCATCCATTCCAGTGGCGTATGGTGCACAATTTAAAGAAACTTACAACGTCTTAAAGCGTTTATTGAATAAAATAGAATATAATAATCATCATTGGGCAATATAATAATAATCATAATAATAAACATTTATTTCAAGTAACCAGACTCATATTTGTTAGTATACACATGAACTTAATTACTATGTTAATACTTATCACTAATAGTTTGTGATGTGAATCATTGCTGCGCCATCCCATTGGAAATCGCACAGCAATGACCCTCATACCTGCAGTTCTGCTTACGATTAAATTTAGGATGCTGTTGGTGACCCCTCGCAATCTGCGCACCAGGAACAACAATCTACACGCGATGTTGCAAACATCCCTGATGCACTACAGAAACGAGGTAGTCCCATCAGCACACTGAACGCATTATTGTACTGGACTCGGAGGGCTCTATAGGATTTTTGAGAGTACTTGGCCCACAGGTTGCAAGTGTAAAAACTAGTCCAATAGCTCTGAACAACGTTGTTTTTACATCACTTGAACAACGTGCAAACCTGCGAGCCAGCATATTTGCTCTCACTGACAGCGCCCTCCGTTCCCTCTCGATATCAGCGTCGTCTTTGAGGTCATGTTAAAATGTGACCAAGATATTTAAATATGTGCCTACTTGAAAGTGGTTGCATTACTTCTGGGATTACAAACCGGGTACACGAAATACTGTTGTTTTTTTATGTGAGTGGAATAGCCGTGAAAAGCAGAGCATTATGTTAGAAAATCTTGGCCACTGAGAAGTTCTTATGTTCCCATTCAGAAAAATGTAAAACAATTACCCATTAGTAGACCCAGATAAAGTACTTTTGCCACCTTTACATATTGTTACGTACTCGGGTTCGCAACTGTAGGAAAACACCACTTATATTAAATCCGTGTATTTACACAACACAACATAACGTAATACTAAAATACCCTTTACACAATAGTCACTTGCTGTACTATCACTGAACTTAGAACACTACACAATAGAACACTTCTCGCTTCGCAATAGTCACTTGATGTATCGTTCTTGATCGCTTGATAAAAACTGACTTGTGTTTGTCAACATCTCTGTATTTATAGGCAGGGGAAAGTCCTAGGTGGATCCAGAAAAATCTAAGTGTATCGGGAAACAATGAATCACTTCTTATCGTAAACATGTTATGAGTCATAAATCCTAGTACACGCTACTTTCAACCTTATGCCATATCCCACAAAGTCCATTATGGCATAGCCCAGGTCAACTATTTGTTTGTCAATAGGAGTAGCTATCTCTTTCCTTTATTTCTAGAAAGTTAGCGCGCGCGCGCTCCAATTCTACACGCTTCTAGATTATTCGTAACACTACCCCCCTCTTAGTTATGTTCGTCCCGAACATCATTACTTCCATTATAGATAGCTAATCGATTAACATGAACAATCTTCATGGTCCCTCTTGGTTGCTTCTGCACTCGGTAGGTTACGTCATTGATCCGTGTGATTACTTTGTATGGCCCATCCCAACGTCGCTGTAACTTAGGTGATTTTCCTTTTCGTCGAACCGGATTATGTAGCCAAACAAGAGATCCTTCCTGAAAACCTCGATGATTGGCGTTTCGGTCGTATCTGGTCTTCATCCGCTGACTTGATTCCAATGCATTTTCACTTATTAACGAGTGTATATCGCGTAACCTCTCACGAATGTCTTCAACATGTTCCGGTATACTTAATTGGGTCTCTACATTCGGTGGCGGGCCTCCAGTCATTAAGTCTGCTGGTATACGTAACTGTCTGTCGAAGTTGGCATAGGCTGGCGTCACTTTTATGCTTTCGTGTTCCGCTGTTCGGTAAGCCAGTAAGAACAGAGGTATGTATTTATCCCAGTCCTTTTGATGATCTTCTACCAGCTTGGCTAAGTGTCTTTCCAAAGTTTGGTTAAATCGTTCGACCATTCCATCAGATTGCGGGTGATAAGGTGTAGTTTTTGTTTTGTACACTCCTAATAATTTATACATTTCCTGGAATACATTAGATTCAAAGTTTCTGCCTTGGTCTGAATGAATCTCCAGCGGAACGCCAAATCTGCATATCACCTCATTGACTAATTTCTTAGCAACCGTCATGGCTTCCTGATTAGGGATTGCGAACACCTCCGGCCATTTCATGAAGTAATCCATCACGACCATAAAATACTTGTTTCCGTTATCTGTCTTAGGAAATGGCCCAGCCACGTCAATCGCTATCCTTTCCCAGGGGGCTCCCACGTTGTATAGTCTAAGGTTGCCTCGGCTTCTGACCTGCGGACCTTTCACTGCTGAGCATGACGTACATTTTCGGCACCAATTCTCGACATCTTCTCGGCAATTCAACCAGTAAAAACGCTCTCGTACCTTTACCAATGTTCGTCGTACTCCAAGATGTCCCCCAGAAACCCCATCATGCAACTCACGTAGTACGTCCTTGATAAGTTTTCTTGGCACGACCAACTGTAGATGATGTTCTCTTCCTGAAGGTTTTTCCCATTTGCGGTACAGTAAGCCGTTTTGCAACACAAGGCTTTCCCACTGCGCCCAATAACTTTTCGTAATGGCGCTGAAGGGAGCCAGCTCCTGCCATTCGGGTTTTCCCGTGTCTTGCTTCATCCAATCTATTAGAGGCCACAAATCTCTATCTTCATACTGGGCTTTACGTATCTCATCAGTTTCCCACCTGTCATCCATAGGCTTAGCTCGCAATACTTGAACCCTTTCCTTCGTCTCCATCCTTACACAATGTTTACAATCTTCCGTACAAGGTCGTCGTTATAATGCATCTGCATTCGAGTGAGACCTTCCACTGCGATGTTCTATGTTAAAGTCAAACTCTTGCAATTGCTCAATCCAGCGAGCTACTTGGCCTTCCGGGTCTTTGAATTGTAACAACCACTTCAAAGCAGCATGGTCGGTACGCAGCTTGAAGGGTCGCCCAATCAGATACTTCTTGAAGTGTCGAAGAGTCTTCACTACTGCCAATAGTTCTCTTCTTGTAACACAATAGTTTCGTTCCGGCCGCGACAATGATTTGCTGAAGTAGGCTACCACAACTTCTTGATCACCTTGCTTCTGTGATAAGATACCACCAATGGCAGTGTTACTTGCATCTGTGTCTACGATGAACTCCCCTTTCCAATCAGGATAGCCCAAAATTGGTGACTCACACAACCGCTTCTTAAGTTCATCGAAAGCTTGTTGACACATGTCATTCCAATCGAAACTCTTCTTTTCTTCAGTGAGTCTATGCAGCGGTTTTGCTATTTCAGCAAATCCCTTCACAAAACGTCTGTAGTAAGAGCATAGTCCTAGAAATGCGCGAACTTCGGTCTTGTCTCTGGGTGTTGGCCACTTCTGTACTGCACTAACCTTTTCAGGATCTGTCTGTACGCCGTTTTGTGATATCACGTGACCCAGATAGTTGACTTCCTTTCGAAATAAGTGACACTTCTTTGGGTTCAACTTTAGCCCTGCAGCTTGTATTTTATTAAAAATCATTTCCAGTTGGTACAGATGATGCTGAAAATCTTTTCCTATGACTATTACGTCATCTAAATACACTAAGCAGGCATCGCCTACAAGTCCTGCTAGAACACATTCCATTAATTTTTCAAAAGTCGCCGGCGCATTGCATAATCCAAGCGGCATCACTTTAAATTGCCATAATCCTTGTCCTGTGGAGAATGCTGTCTTCTCTTTGTCATTAGGGCTAAGTTCAACTTGGCAGTACCCAGATTTTAAATCTAAAGTTGAGAACCAAGACATGCCTGCCAGAGTGTCTAAAGTGTCATCTATCCGAGGTAATGGGTAACTGTCCTTTTTGGTGACTTCATTGAGCCGACGATAGTCGATGCAGAAACGTGTAGACCCATCTTTCTTCTTAACCAACACTACAGGAGAGCACCATGGACTAGAAGATTGCTCTATAACTCCGCTTCTTCTCATTTCATCTATCATCTCCTGTACCTCCTTCTCTTTGGCTATAGGGACACGTCTAGCTTTCTGCTTTATAGGCTGCGCATTTCCAGTGTCAATCTTATGTTTCACTACAGATGTTCTGCCTATATCTCTATCAGTCTTAGAAAAAATGTTGGCATAACGTGAAAGTAGATCCTTAGCCTGCTGCCGTTGTGACGTGGTAAGGTGGCTGCACTTGTTCACCAAATCCTTGAGTTCCTGTGGTACGTCTCTTGATGCTGTACTTCCTGTCGATGTCAGTTTCCTTAACGTCATAACTTCATCACTTTGTGCTACAACATCGCCTGCTTTAAGCACTACATCACTGTCACTCAGGTTGACTATCTGCACCGCTGCCAAGCCCTTGTCACAAACTAAACTTCGGCCCGTAATACAGTGTGGAATTGCTCCATTGTCCTCAATTAACACACTCCTATTACCCCGGCCTTTGTAACTGGCTGGTAAGTTCACGCGTACCAATGTCTTCGATCTTGAAGGTAAGATGGTTCTTCTAGCCACTGTTACCTTTCCTTTTGATCCCCCATCCATGAAAATTTCTACTAGCCCACATACGAAAACTCCTGTTTTGCAATCAATCTTGCAGGCATTCTTTATGAAGTCTAAACCAAGTACACAGTCATCCATAATATCGGCCACTACGACGTCGTGAGTGTAATACTCGTCGCCTATTTGCATCACTACAGATGCTTCACCGAAGATGGGTATTGTCTGACCTGTGACAGACAGAAGCTTGCTTTTCCCAAAATTCCTCAATCTCAGGTTGCCATTGTCAGCTACTTCTGGTCGCACCACAGTTCGTGTAGCTCCAGTGTCCAGCGTTAAGCTGCAGTTCTTGCCATTAACCAGTCCCTTAATGGACAAACTGTTGCCGTCGCACACCTGGGATATGACAACTTTTGGGGCTGTTTTTCGATCAGTCAGCACCCGCCCCTTGATCCTGGCTGTTACTCGTTTCCCTGGGCTGGATTAACAGGCTGGTTGACCTGCCTGCTCTGCTGCTGCTGCTGAGCTTCCGGCCACTTGCTGTCGCCAATTAACTGCACTCGTTGGTTTGGTGGGGCAGTTGACTCTAATGTGCCCACGTTTCCCACAGGCATAACATATGGGACCCAGTCTTCTAGGTTCCACTTCCTTTGTTTGAGCCACAACTTCTGTAACCTCACGTACTTTATGTGCTCGAGGTTCGTGGCGTACAGCTTCTACCTCCAGCGCATGAGCCAAAGCCTCCTTCATTGTCACGTGGTGCTGAAGGCGAACAGCAGCACGCACTTCCAGGTCTCGAATACCATCAATAAACGCCTGGACAATAGTATTGTTCACTGTGTTAGCGTCGGCCGAAGGATACGCCTTCCTCACAAGCTTCTCAATTTCCACGGCCCATTGTTGAAGTCCCTCGCCGCTCCTCTGTACACAGTCCTTTAATTGGGCACGGAAAACATGTATAAATACTCACAAAGTCTACAATAGAATTAATAACAGGACACTCAGAACTTTTAAAAACTATATACAAAAATTAAAGGAAATGAAGGAAGAGTTAATCAAAATATTTAAAACCACCAACAAAGCCATAGAAAAAGCCTATAAATTATAGAAAACAGTAAATAGAAACAAACCTAAAGCAATATAAGAGCACAAAAAGAGCACACATAACAACTGTATACAAAATTTAGAAACAAAAACCACAAAAACATACATAATCAATCTAAACTAGAAAAAATGATAAACATGCTAAGTGAACAAAGTGAAAAGTAGGTCTTCTGATGAATAAAGAAAAAAACAAAACAAACAGCTTCACACACACAATAAAACTTGATGGAAAAACATTTGAGTATGTAATTAAATACATATACTTCAAAAAAAAAATTGTTTGGATGCTGATTAAATATGAGTTGAAAAAGATATTGGTCATTTAAAGATACAATGAAAGGAGACTATCCGCCACAATTAAAGAAAAGAGTAATGGATACATGCCTTTTACTGACTTGTGGCTGCCAGACAAGGAGGAGGAGAAACAAAAATAGTAAGCTCCTGCAAGTAGAAAACTTTGGCAAGAACTCTACTAAAAATATGAAAAATACCAAGTACGAAGTGAATTAATATAATAAAGGACAAAACTAATCGACATCCTATACCATAGCCTTAGATTAAATTGGCAATGGGCTGGCCTCTTAGCACAGTACAACGACAAGCGTTGGACAATAGTAGTGGCAAAATAGAAAGAACCTAGCGGAAAAGGGCAAATAGGGCGACCCATGAAACAATGGAGCGTCAATACTGTAGCAATAGCAGGAAAAGAGTGGATAAGACAAGCTAAAGGCAGAGAAATCTGAAAAATAAGGGAGGAAGCATCATAATTTTCTGCTGTTAAATAAAATGTATGGGCAAGTGTTAGGAAATAATAAAGGCTTTATTATTATTACTGCCAGAAGATTGTGCTGTAATGACTCACAACAGTTGATACAATACAGAAATTAAGACTAATAACTAATTATTTATGCCATTTCCACACAAAGCAAGCACTTTATATGATTACTTTTCCCACAATTCATATAATTTAACATGTTTTATTTTTAAATAAACATTGTAATTTGAATTGCACAAAACCAATACCTGATATATTTGTGTCTGGTGTCAGTTCAGTATCTTCACTCTTGACAATACTTGGTTGATAGCTGGGACCAGGTTCACTAGCCATGCTCCATTCTGAAAAAACTTTTACATTATAAGAAATATACTTTCCTATAAACTAAACTTACTCCTTATTTTGTTTACAGTTACCGCAGTAAAGTATTCCAAACACCAAAAAAAATCTTCTGTTATTTTGGAGTTTTTAGTTTGTGAGTATTTCAGACACATTATTAACGAGATGACTTTATCTGCATAGAGTAACATATGCCCAACTAATAATATGAAAAAGAAAATATTTGCTTGTTAAATGATTTGTGATTGTAATGGATGAACTCTAAAACTGTAACAATTTAATATAACACTGTATTTACTGTATGGACGTACCTTCTGTGACATCTTCTAATTCCGTTTTAATTTCCAGTGACTCCATATCTTCTTCGTATTCGTAATCCTTATCCATCTCCACTTTAATGACATCTGTCTCCAACACTAATTCTGATGTACTTTGGAAAGAATAACTATCAAAGTCTTCCTCAAATTGTGTAGACATTTTGTTACTGCACATTGAGGTTAGTTAAAATTTGTAACAATATAAACTTTTGTACGTCCTCTATATTATATTTTAATTAGGAATGAAGAAGCTGTATAATTATTAAATAATGTTTTGGCACCTCCACACAAAAATTTAATGTAAAGTGTAAACCTAATTTAATATAGGTACATAATATAACACAAAGGTAAACTAAATCTGGGACCACAGGGCACAGACCAAATCTGGGACTAAGTCCTAGAGATGCGTCGTTATAATCGTATACACCACATACTAAGCATGATTTCGATATATCAAATCGTAACTTATATCGGATACGTGTTTATTATCATACCATATCGATATCTAAATATACATAACCGATTTCACAAAAACTTCATCAAGTTAATTGTTATGGTTTATCCAAAGCGCAATGCAACAACACAACACGAGATCGATATACGAATATTGAATAACGAACAAAAAGCAAACTTCACATCACGAGCGATATGACATATCGATAGCTTTTATTCGCTATGTCTCTGTCTTACCATTTAATTTTTTACTGGCGTAAAAGTGATGAAGCGAATATTACGTGACTTCAGCTTGTGATTGGTCATTTGCTTAATAATTATAATGCGTGCGTAATATCTATATCTTAACGCGCTAACAATAAGGTCTAGTTTCTATTTATTTCGTTACAACAAAGAGTCCATAAGTTAGCAGCTTTCCGCCGGCTACTCGATATCAGGGAGAAATTCATTCTTTAAACTGGACTTACATTGAATAGATTTAAGGTTGAATTTATGTTGTAGGTATAAAAATTGTATTGAATGAATTTTGATTTATATTTTTAGACAGTTTTGTTCTGAGTTACACTTGACCTTGGTGACACGTGCCCTACTTAACGATAATTCTTTGCCTTTTTTAGTTCTAAAGTTTTTATTTAGGTACTTATTGTAAATAAATAAATAAATATAAAACTTTTAGTGAGTATTACATTAACTTTTAGAGTGTGTATAAAACTTTTAAATTAATATCAGTCTATAAGCAGATTACATTTGTGTTAGTGTAAATAGATAAAATATATCAGATAGGGTAAGTTCGCCTGTTCTGTTAATTATTAGTATGCATATTATAATTACTAATTTGCGTCAACATTATTATGATTGTAGAAAAACGTACAGATGTCGATAATCACTAATCAAACAAGGACGCAAACCATGCCTATAGTAGATATTATATATCAGATTGCGTCCTCTGTTAACTAAATACAAATAATAGCGTAAATATTATATATTATATTCAAGTCTGCCTCGTGGTCTAGTGGATAGCCTTCGGCTAAAATCATGAGGGCCCGGATTCTATCTTCAGGTCGCTCAAAATTATAATTGAGCTTTTTTCAAAGTTTTTCTTGAAAATCCAAAATCTCAGTAGCAACACGGAGTCTGGCGGGTGGTGTGTTACTTACTCCTCCCGTACTTTGAAACACATAAAGCCTTTGGTCTCTTTTATTGCTAGAAGTAATCGATAGTCGAAATCAAGTCGGTAAAATGCGTTGAAGTTGATCACCACTCGTCCCGCCAAGCGACAAACCGGTGAATCGCAGTGAACTGGAAAGTCTATAGACCTTCATTTTACTCTGCCTGCCATGCAAAGGATCCGGGCATGATGAGATTTAAATGTGTAGTTGATTAAGACTATCTTTACAACCGTATGCAGGAAGCGGTTGGCAGAGGTACAATCAGTGCACCCACGATTAGCCGAAGATAGGTTAATTGCCCCGCCGTTCGAGTGGTAAGCGACCCTAACTAAGAATCGATGGGGTTCGGGTTCGATTCCCGACAGGGACAAACATTTGTGTGATGAGCATAGATGTTTGTATTTCTGGGTTTGGGTGTTTATTATGAATGTAACTGTTTTTATATACGTAATTATATGTATTAGTATCATTGACTAACAACCAAGCAAATAATTTGCTTACTTTGGGGTAGATCAATTCGTGTAATTTATTCTCCTAGCGTTTATGCCACTTGTCTAGACATATCGATATCTGAAAACGATTTTCGATATCGATATGAAAATTGAATATCGATTAATTATCCGTTTGCAAATAAATACGAAAACGCCCATGTCTACCACATACACAGACCAATTAGAGTACCCCCTCGTTTACACCAAAAAGGTTTAAGGTTTAAAGACATTTATTATCACAAAGACAAGATTGTCGCTTACGTGATAACACAATTGATAAAAAAACAAAAAGTGTTCGTCAGTTAACAATGCGGTGATAGACGCTTAATACAATGCAATATGGCATAAATAACGTAAATAAAGGTAAAATAAAATAAAATTTTGAAAAATGGTAAAGTATAACAGCTTACCTAATTAAATAATGATAATAAAGCACACAGGATACAAAAAACAATGACACTTTTCACATCACATAACCGTTACGTATTTATAATGTACTATTAATTGTTACTTATAATATATTGAGATAATAGTTTTTTGAATGCGTGAATCGAGTTAACATTTTTAATGTTTGAGGGTAGTTTGTTATAAAGTCGCGCTCCTTCCGTAGTAACCATTGTCTTGCCGTAATTTGTCCGGTGCAGTGGGATGAAGCTTAATGTCAGTCGGCCATCTTGAATACAATGTATGGAAACTAGCGACAACTAGGAAACTACCCCTAATTACTTTGTCACTACGTAGTTCTTTGTGTAATACTAGATGTCACTGATACTATCAACACATAATGTTACCAGTATTTTAATGAAATTTCTATTTCTCAAAGTAAAATATATATTTCTAAAAGAAATACCTACAGAAGTTTATTATAATGTACCGTAAATATATAATAAAAACAAAAAATTATAGAACATTTAATGAATATTATGTACTGTAAACACCGGTTCTAAAATTCTTAGACTAATAGGTATTTCTTGTCTGTGCTTACAGGGCTACCAGATGTGGAATTTCATATTCGTATTTGTATGATTTTTTGCGTTATGCCATATGCGATCGCTAGAGCAAGATCTTACGGAAAATGTACAAATTAACATAACTTATTGCTTAAACAACCTCTTTTGGTTGTACAGTGTCTAATTTTATTACTCGATATTAGAATATATAACGCTGCATTTATGTAGTTTACATTAATATCATATCTAAAGAACTATTTTGTATTTAAAAAAAAGAAACGTTGAAGAGTGAATATCTATGCGCTGTAATTAGAATGCGTGTTTTCAACTTATGTAACAACATACTTTGGGTTATGATATGATTAGCCAAAGAAGGGTAAAAATTTAAAAAAAAAACTTTATTTTTCCTCCTTTTAAAATAAATTCCATTGTCAGCTTCGATTTCCTTTTTTTGGCCATTTCCTATTTGGATCCAGATAATGGCATTCACTGCAGTTTTAATAGTTTTCATTTAATTTTGAAATCAGTTTGTAGGTACATAAGTTTGGAAGTCATTTTGAAAATTATAGAGAATATAAGTAAAAATATAAGAAATTATATAAAAGTCACTGAAAAATAGATATTTTTCAGTGCCTTTTAGAAAATTTCTTGAAATGCGCTTAATCGAATAAACACACTTAATCGTAATTTGGTAGAATCAAATCAAATACTACTTACCACGTTACGATCGGTCTACTCATTCATAAGTTATGAGAAGTTGCATACACACACAGATAAATCAATACAGATGTATTGTTGTCGTACAAATTAGGCATGTTATATGACATGTGCCCGAAACGACAAAGAAAAATTTTAATCGATTCGTTGCGGCCCATATTTTCCAAAACTTTTAGCATTGTCGGAATACAAATATTTTGTGACACGGTTGCCGTGTCAAACGTCATAGAAGTTGATGACATGGTTAACGTGCCACCAGCCATGTTTAAAAAGATTTATTGTTTTACACGTGTTTAGACTTGATTTATTTAGTTGAAACCATATCATGTGTGTAAAGGGAATATTACGTTGTTTGAGTAATTTTTGAGTAGGTTTACTGTTTTCCTAAAATGGAAGATAAGTAACTTTTTTATTCAGATGTTGCAAGCCTTTTGTAAAATAAAAGTTTGAAAAATAAGTACATTAAATAAATGTGATTTTTTTTGTTTTGATGTCCGTACGATACGTAGCGTTTCATAGTTACGTTATGGCGGCAGGAATAGTTGGAAGATGATGGTTTTCAAACCACAGATCAAGCGAGTCACCGCAAGATCATCGCCGTTCAAAACACCGTTATTTTGTTTATTACCAACAAAACATAATAATTTAAGTTAATAACAATCACATTATGATACTAAGTATCTACGACTAATCGTGGGTGAAATGATTGTACCTCTTTTATTTTTGGTTTTTGTTTCATTTGTAAATATTAATGCAGCTTAAAAAAGGTAACCTCTAAATTTTCTATTCCACCGAAAATTCAGAAACGAAGCCTCCAGGCTTGCTTTATGTAAAAGCAACCGCTCCGTTGGTCAAGTGGTTAGAAAATCTAATTACGAATCAAGGTGGTTCGGGTTCGATTCCCGACAGGGACAAACATTTGTGTGATAAGCATAGATGTTTGTATTTCTGAGTTTGGGTGTTAATTATGTATGTTAAAGTATTCATATATGTATTTATATGTATGTACCAGTATCTTTGTTGACTAACACCCACAGCACAAGCAAATAATTTGCTTACTTTGGACTTAAATCAATTCGTGTTTTTCTTTTAGAAGAGGAGGCAAACGAGCAGGAGGTGCAACTGATGGTAAATGATCACCACCGCCCATGCCCGTAATACCAGAGGTCTTGCAGTTGCGTTGCCGGTCTTTTAGGAATGAGTAAGCTCTTTTCTTGAAGGCCCCCAAGTCGTATCCGTTTGGAAACACCTCTGCTGGTAATTGTTTCCACAACAAAATAGTGCGAGGTAAAAAGTACCGAGAGAAACCCAAAGTTGTGGATTTCCAGACGACGAGATGGTGAGGGTGGAATTTCAAATTTTACGCGATGTCCGATTATGAAATCCGGCTGCAAAAATTAATACAAATAACTTGTCGGAACACTCCTCAAGCAAAAAAACGATAGAAAACACTGAGTGAATCAACATCTCTACGCAATGCCAAAGAGTCAAGCCGTTTCGAAATAACCTGGTCGTCAACGATTCGAACCGCTCTACGCTGAATGCGATCAAGAGGTAGAAGCTGTTACTGAGGAGCTACAGCCCAAAGATGGGAACAGTACTCCATGTGAGGCTGAATTTGAGCCTTATAAAGTTGAAGGCGACGGGCCGGCAAAAAGTACTGTCTCTTGCTCTGCTGAGCATACCGAGCTTTTTGGAGGTTAGTTTAGCCTTAACTGCCAAATGGCAGCGAAACTGAGCGTAATTTGATACGTTGACTCCCAGAATCCCGACACTAGCTGAGGCTGTCAGGAAAGTATCCCCAAATCGTGATGACATGACAAAGGAAGTCTTTTTACCGGAGAACACGCAAAGCTGTGTCTTCTTGAGGTTAAAAGTGACCAGAATTTGCCGATCCCATTCCGAGACATCGGTTAGTCAATTCTCAACTTCGAACACAAGCTTATTTCGGCACTCTTCGACGTGTTCCTGAGAAATACCACTACGGCCGGAATATCACCAGTACTGTCATCTGCATAGCAATGTATGTAGCGAATTCACATCATGACATTGATATACATAAGGAACAGTATCGGTGATAGCATGCAGTCTTGTGAAACACCAGCACTGACAGATTTAAGGTCAGAGCACGCATGGTCGACTACGGCCTTGATGTTCCGATTAGCCAAAAAACTGGTGATCCACTCCTATAGGAGGGCAGCAGATAGGCATGTCAATACCGGCGCCAGTTCTAGAGCACATGCTTTAAATACACTCGGAGGGATGCCATCCGGCCCACTTGACTTATGGACGTCCAAAGAAAAAAGAGCTTTACGCATGGAAGACATCAGGAATTTTAATTCCGTCATAGAACTATAGTACTGCGGGATTTTAGCCAGAGCATTTCCTTGGTCATCCAGAATCGAGTTGGCCGCAAAGAACGAGCCCTGAAGATCGGCCTTTTCCTTTGCAGTGTGGGCCAGAGAACCATCATCTGTGTGTAAGGATGGAATAGAGGACAATGAGAGATTCCCCAAGGCGAGAAACCAAAATGCACAGGTTCCCGAAGGAAGACGAACTAATTTCTCACTATTTCTGTCAATGTGTTCAGATTTTGCCGTGGCGATAGCTCTTTTGAAGAACCTTTTGAGGAAGAAGAAACTTTTGAGGCGGAATTATACTTCTTACGTAATGCGCTGGTTTTTTCATCACGAGATGTTGACGCTGCAGCCAAGCCCGGTAGCATTTCCGCTTTTGGCGTGAAGCCATTTTGCAGAAGCGACCAAAACAATACTGCAGAAAATGGAATGAAAAGTTCCACGCCATGCAGCCCCACATCAGTATTAGAGTCAGCGATGACACTCGTATCATCTAGCGAGAAGCACATCCGCCCCCATGAGTTGGATGCAAAAAAAGGCCACATCCCGTCCCATTCTGCTGACCTATAATGCTAAACGCGACGACAGCCTGCAAAAGGAGGCCGTGATAGGCACGTAACCAGTATTTTACTCCAGATCAGGCAGTGGTCAGGCGTAACAAGAAGGACGTCCACAGTTACCTGGTAATGATCCGGATGAGATGTCGGCAAAAGGTCCAGCGGTGAAGGCTTATGATTGTCCACATCGGGAACTCGCGTTGGCGAAATGCCCAAATGTGTTAGACCATACGCCAAGGCAAAACCTTGAACAGACTTCCCCACAGATCGGTAGTGAATGAACATAGCCATTCGGCGTGGTGGGCATTAAAATCGCTAAAGATCACGATCTCAGCGGAAGGGGTCTTTTGTAACACGGAATCCACAGCCGTTTAAAGAGCTCACAACTCTTTGAATATAATTATATGAATTTGAGTATCATATAACTGTGAACGAACTAATTTTTCAGCCTGTTAATAATATTTTCTTTTGATATACTAGTGGCCTAATATTAATGACAGCGAAGTAGGTAACAAAAATAAACGAAAATTGTACGAATGTTAAGCCAACAGAAGTACTAAACATAATAACCACAGTAAATATTATAATAATTATTAAATAGTCAGAAGTATATTAAACAGTTTTATTGCAATATTCTTTCTAAAATTAAACAAACGTTTATTTTGGTAAAAACTTATAGAAGTTATACTATATTTCAAAATTTCGTTTTCGTATAACTTTTTTTTGTACTTCTTGTGATGGTATACGATCAAATCTTTTTTGCACCTGGTAACCCTGGACTATGACAAAGAGAAAAGAAATTTGTGTTTGGCTTTGGCATTTTCAGCCATTTTTAATTTGTATTTTTAATAATTGTCAGAAACGGATTTTAAAATTTACAATCTCTTATAATTTAACTTTTTACATATTTTTTGTTTTCCGTTCTGTTTTGTGTGCGGTGTTTATTAACAGGTATGACATTTGTTCATTCGTACATCCTAAATTATGAGGTAACATAATCACGAAATGACGACTAATAAGTTCAAAAAGGTCCTTCGGCTCCTTTGAATCATCTGCTATAAAGGCAAATATCATTCGGACGTTTCACTACCATCGGGACTTAGGACTACTTGGCGGTGGAATTCCAGAAGTCTCGCTCGGGTTTGGTACCACTGTCATACTTATTCCTGTCGCAATATCGTTAATACTTGTCACTGGCATATTTTGATATGAATAAAGTAGCCAGTAAACTTAAGCATATGCCTGCTACACGCATAGCGGCTCACCATTAACATCCTTATTGTCTAGGCAGTAGTTGTTTCTTTCTATCAGGATAGCCATCTGTTTGTTGTTGTTCTAAAATAAAATGTTTAATTTCACATAAAACATTTTTTATAGTAGAGGTCGCAAACGAGCAGGGGGTGCACCTGATGGGGCTAAACTGTACTTTAGCATCCCACGAATTTCAGTGTTTTCGGGGGTGAGGGTGGAAGGGGGGAGGGTACTAGACCATCCTACAAAGGGGGATAATCACCAATCAAGGGGGGTAATATATGATGTAGTACCTGAAAACAGTTAACTTTTAAAGTTTTTTGGGGTTGTATTGTGTGGGAGGTGGGGGGAGTTCAAATGGCCGACGTACAAGGCCACCCTATACGGGTGGTATATTGTTTCTAACAGAAAAGGAACTCACCAACCTGATGTAAATGTTTTGTGAGTCACAAGGTTAATGCTCATTTTTTTTGTAAATAGGCTTATTCTATCTTATTCTATTCGCCAAATTTCAAGTTGTGGAAATTCATAATTTTCCAGAAAAAAATTATTATAATATGAGAATAAGATGTTTAAACAATATAGCTAAATTGATGACAAACCGAATCAGAGCACACCGACTTCCACGTGGTCTTGTTTGCCCTATCCCTAGTGTTTTTAGAAATTGCGAAGGCGTGGAGGGAGAAGAATTGCGATGGCAAACATTGGTGCCTATGCTTTGTTACGCAAGGACAGAGGGGCTGCACTTCCCGCAGTGCCAAAGAACACACAAATCGACTACAATCTATAGTAGAAACTTTATTTAAAAAATTACTTAAACAAACTACTGCATATTATATACTGCATCAGAACTGAATGTGTTTGAGGTTGCTCTTTTTCCATAAGAAAAAAATACTCACTAAATAGCGTGGGCTTGTACATTGTTTGAAATTTAAACAGACAGACTAAAATTCTAAAAACTATATTTTTGGCTTTGATATCGATGTAGATGACTCCTCAAGTATTCTTTTAAAAAAATATTCAATGTACAGTTTTGACTTTCCTATGATTTTATTATATGTATAGATATGTATAGATTTTTAGTTATATCCCAACCCAATCTAAACAGGTATTTTACTTTTTGTTTGCTATATTTCTGTAGTCTCATTATAAAAAAAGTTATCAAATAGACAACTTTTTTTATTATTATTATAATTATAAATCTATATTAATTAATATTATAAATGTGAAAGTATGGATTTTTGGATGGATGGATGTTTATTACTCAATCATGCAAAACTACTGAAAGGATTTGAATTAAATTTGGCACACAGGTAGATAATGACCTGGCATAGTACATAGGCTACTTTTTATCCCAGAAAAATTAAGTGATCCTGCGGGATTCTTCAAAAACCTATAAATCAGCGGGCTGCATGCTGCAGCTGCCTAGGAAAATGTTGAGTATATATGAATGCTAAATTTGGTGGCAAATGAAATCAGAAGTACTTCATTACATAGTATAAAACAAAGTCGCTTTTTCTGTCTGTCCCTATGTCCCTATGTATGCTTAAATCTTTAAAACTACACAACGGATTTTGATGCAGTTTTTTTTAATAGATAGATTGATTCTTGAGGAAGTGGATAAACCTTTCCGATATTCCCACGGGATCAAAAGCTGCACGGGTGAAACCGCGGGCAGGTCGCTAGTTATTCAATAAACTTCTTACAAGTTATTTTGACACGTCAACATATATTTTTTTTAAACTATTACCGGATCGGAAATGCAGCCACACAAATTGAAGTGACGTTGACATGTTTACATTTTTGATCTCGAATTCCATTTCAGATTGTATACCATTCTTTTGTGTTGTGAGTCTATATGACATTCTATTCTGGATAGCAATGTATCCTTGGTACAGACACCAATGACTTGGAGACCAGATGTTAACTATTGGTTTTGTCCTTTGTTATCTCCTTTCATGTCAGGGTCTCCATGTGTTTTTGTTATCTTTTGCTATATTTAAATTAATGATTTTATTGTTCTTGCTCTGCATGTATCATGTCTCCACAGAATAAGTAACACTGGGGGCAGTCTACCAATACAGAAATATTATATAAAATCAAAACTCTGTACAAAAATCTGAATAGTTGGAAGATAATAAAGTATGGGATTAATTGCTCCTCATACCAATTGCATAGTAATTATAATAAATTGATGTAAATACATTATATAAATAAATATATATGCATAAAAAAGACAATCCCTTTGAGTTTGTTTGGCCAGATCTCAGTGTATGGCCATGTTTCCGATCTGCTTGTACCTCAGAAAATGTAAACTCATCAGAAAGTGCCTTAAAGGATAATTCGAATAAAAATATTTTTACTTTTGACTTATTGAGATAAGCTATATTTGAAATTTGGCCTTGAATTATTTTTAATTTTATATCTTTTCCGTATGGGTTTGAAATTACAGTATATTTTTAAATTTGATATCTGTAGTTCATAATGTAAGTCACACTTTGGTTTAACAAATAGTTTTTTTTCTAATCACATAATCATTTATGCAAGAAATACATGTGCTTTCAGGTCTGGACCTTCATTGTTTACCAAATCTAAAAAAATATCCTTTGGAATTTGCAAATTGGATAAATATAATAGGGTTTATTGATAAGAAAACTAATTATGAAGAAGTTTATAAACAAAAGAATTTGTGCTCGACATTTTACAGATAATTATTGGAATCAAGATAATAGGTTAAAAAGAAATGCTGTCCCATCTCTTTATTTAACAGGTAAATTGCATTATAATTCCTAAAAATTTGCATTTGGCTAACAAAAAATAATCTGGAATTTCTATCATTCTTTTATTAATGTCACATTTCATTTTAGGGAATATCATTAATAGAGAACACAGAGGCATAACAGATATTACTGCTAGGACTATTAATATTCAAGATCATGCTAGCACTTCATATCAAGTTAATACAGGTATGGTACATCACATGCATAATTACTAATTATTTATCATTTGTGCAATTATTTTTCAAACTCAAACTCTTTTATTCTGTGGTAGTAGGTGAAGGAGTTAAATGTGAATATACATAATGTTAATAACGACCTGCCGTTTTGGCGTACAGATAATTATAAAATAAAATTTAAATTTTAGTTTCATTGTCATTTTCAAATTTGAATTAATTACTAAAATAATAATATTTACTCAAATATAGGTACTGAGCGTAGTCATAATATAATAATATTTTACATGTCATATCTTAATTCTATAATAATATTAAAATTGTATGTCAAGTGTTTGTTTACAGCATTTATTTATCATTTGCAATTAAAATATTCATCAATAGTATAAAATGACTTATTACATAAAATAACTCTTAATTTTTTCTTAAAAAGCTGCAGGTCATTTATGTCTGAGATCCAGGCTGGTAGATGATTATAAATACGCTGCATCATAAAGGCAACACTCTTACCGTAAAAAGCAGTTCTGTGTGTGGAATAGATTTTAAGAAACTAGCAAGTGTCCTGAGTGATACAAATATTAATTTGGATTTTGTGTTACATTTTTTTTATAGTATAAGATAGCAAACAAGCATCTAGGTCTCCTGATGGAAATAGTCAGCCATCGCCAGAATTATTAATGGTGCGTTGCTATCTTGTGGCGAGGTCTTATGCCACATGCATAAGTTTTCCGGCTACCTTACCCTCCAAACCGGAACACGACAGTGACAGGCACTAACACTATTGTGGCAGGAATAGGCAAGACGGTGGTACCAGACCTAAGCAAGACAATGCAGAACTCTACCACCTAGTAGTCACAATGTTAGTGACTCGTATAGCTAATCGGTCGCCTTTTACGCCCTGCCTGGCAGAACTGCAGTTGACCTATTCTTCAAAGGAGTCCGGGACCAACATGGGGGATTATTATAGTATTTCCTTTAAACTTATACATTATATAAGCTTGAAGGAAATACTTTTATAATAATGACACCATCCATATGTCATGTTATAAAGAAAACCGAGAGAACTAAGTTCCAAATATCAAGATCCTTATGGATTTACCTTGCATTTAACTCTTATCTTTTCATGTTTAAGCAACATCTATACTCTATACATATGATAAAATCGTAAGAAAGTCAAAACTCTATATTGAATTTTTTTTTAAAAGATTACTTGGGGCGTGATCTACAATCAATATCAAAGCCAAAAATATAGTTTATAGAATTTTTGACGTTTTGTATGTATGTCCGGGGTAAACTCAAAAAGTACTGCATTGATTTACTTCAAATTTTGCATGAATATTACTAATAGGTTGGGTCAATATATAGGCTACGTATTATCACACTATCACCTACGGGGGAGAAGCGGTGCGGAGTAAACGAAGTTCGCGCGGACAATGTCGTAGGCAACAGCTAGTCATGAATATTTGAAGACGTTGACAGTGCATGTTTGCTCAGTTGCCCAGTACGTACATATTTCTCCATTTACATTTTATACCAGTTATATTAATTAACCTTACCTATTTTCAGCACATGAAAACCATTACAAAACGAAGCAAACAAGCCGATTTGTTAACCAGAAGTTGCTACTTCTAAGGCTTCCTTGTGAAGTTTATTGACACCCTTGTCCTTCGTTGTGTTATTATTTAGTTATAACTTGGTCTTTCAAAAGGATAAATGGGTGATTCCGTTCTAACTGTGATATAATGTCAGTACCGTGTCATGTCCATTTCTAGAATTTATTTATAAATTGTTAGTTTTTTTTGTCATAAACATTAGAATTTATGAGGTAATTAGTTTAAATCATTTATTACGACAAAATAACTAACAATTTATAAATAAATTCTAGAAATGGGCATGACACGGTACTGACATTTAAGTGATATATTGTAAGTTTTCTCTAAGTGGCTAGTTATATTATATGAAAATAATGTTGAAATATGTTTATAATTTTCCAATAAGCACAAAAATTTCATAAATTAATTATTAATTAATGACCTGTGAGAACAAACAATACAGGACATTGAATATCACAGTTAGAACGGAATCACCCAAATATCTAATTTCATCTCAATTAGTGCTGTGATTCAGGTGCAGAAGCATAACAGACATCGAAACTATATACATATAAATTTAATAGCAAAATCTTGCAAACAACAGATTGCAAAAAGTAGAAGAGAACCACCACCCATAGA
Source organism: Apodemia mormo (assembly GCA_036924255.1). NCBI lineage: Eukaryota > Metazoa > Arthropoda > Insecta > Lepidoptera > Riodinidae > Apodemia > Apodemia mormo. Next base: position 9,359,466 of record JAUPFN010000028.1, read on the forward strand.
TATTTACAACCCCAAGGTGTTACAGATGTGTGCTATCATTGTAGTAACATTGTTTCACTTCCTATTTGAGTTCAGTCACGTTCACTCACTTTCTATTGAGTCTTATCCTCTACATTAGAGGGTAATTCAACACAAATGCTATGCTTTACATTTTATGATTTTTCAGAAAGTTTAGGTGAAATCAGTAAGTTAATAATCAAATATGGAGACTATTTGAATATATCTATTCTTAGGGTTCCGAAGTAAGTTAGGAACCCTTATAGTTTCGCTATGTCCATCCATCCGTCCGTCCTCACGATTGCTCACAGATCCTTATTACTAGAAACCTGTAATTCATAAGTTTACCCGCTACCTTACCCTTCAAACCAGAACACAACAGTGACAAGCACTGAGACTATTGCGTCAGGAATAAGTAAGGCAACTCCATCAGACCCGGGTGAGAAAATGCAGAACTCTACCACTTAATAGTCACGATGGTAGTGACACCCATAGCCAAACAATCACAGCTTGCTAGCTTTACAAATTTTTGGAATATTAATTGACCAACTTTTAAAATGTACTTGAAGTTTTTATAATAGGTAAACATGTGGTGGGGAAATATCGGTAATTGATATTAGAAGTTTGTAATATGAAACAACAAAAGCCCTCTTCTTAGTCCGCATTTTTCTGATAGGCAACTTCGGAACCCTACACTGCACGTGGCCCAAGTCGCACTTTACTAATTTTTGGTGTAGGGACATTATAACTCTATTGCATACTTAATAGCTCATGAGCATTTAAGAAACTAATGGGTTGATTACACCTAACGAGTACAGCGGCAAGTCAGTATCCTTGGTCGAGTGCTCAGTTGGTATAACACTTTAGCGAGTGTTCGGCCCAGTGCTAGTACGAGCAGAGAGGCGAGAGACGTCACTAGAATCCCAATCTGTTTCTAGGCGGATTACCCACCTCCCCGCTTCACTGCCCCCGCAGCGACTCGACATTGCGCTCGGCACGCATGAACACGCACTCGCTTGTCACTCAGCCACTCGCCTTTCCTTCTTTCATCACCAAGCAATATGCATGTTTATGTTTTTGTTTTCAAATTATACTAATATCAATTTATATGTCCGCTAATAAAAAATGGAACTTGAAAATAACAATAAAATTTATTCAGTGCTACAAATGCAGATCCTTTGAAGCATGATCAAAACTGAGCTGACTCGCCACTATAGTAAATACGTGTAACCACCCACTCAGTTCGGCGACTCTCTGGGCCAAGAGCTCATTTACTGACTTGCCACTGTACTCTTTAGGTGTAATCAATCATAAGATAAATCTGCAAAACAAGTGCAATTGTTCACCACCAAATGAACACGCTATATCCATCTTCATCTAAGTGGGATTATAAAAATTTAAATTTAATTTAAAGTAAACTCTTCCAATGCGGCCTATATTACATCAAACCTAAACTCATTTACCACACAATTGCCATATTATTTGTTTCAAACAAAACTTCAGCTAAAAAAATATACAAATATGTAATTATTAATTTCAGATGCAACTTGTGTGTCTTGTGTTCATGTAGATCACAGCTACTGTAAAACTACATTAAATACATTATTAAAACCTCATACTACTCGACAAAAAAGTAAGTAATATATTTTATTTATTTTTATTTTCTGAATTCAAACATTAAGATTGTTTTCATACTTTTATCACTTCTCATCCACCACACTTGATCTTTATATTCCTATATCATTTTTAACCTTATCCCCATCATTGTGTTCATTCTCTCTTTTCCAAAAATACTGAAAAGGTAACTTTGATTGCTGTCAAAAATTTTACTTATATACAAACACATGTAAGAATTTATAATTAACTAAGCCCCAACTGTTTGTTGGTTGTTAGGATACGCAAGCATCATTATCTGTGGGAGGGGGTCAACAAGTAGTACAAAGTCTTATGTAATTAATGAATGGTGCCAAATAAATTTAACATGCTCTTAAGGAAAGTGACTGTCAATGGGTTTTTGATTTAAGAATTTATATTTAGAGCACAAAACTGTGGTAGAAAGCTTTCCTCCAAGTGATAGTATGTATGCTATCTATTGCTATTGCAATAATGAAAATGTCATAAATAAATATTCACGGGACAAATTACTCTTACTGATCTAACCCCAAAGTAAGCAATTTATTGCTTGTGTTATGGGTGTTAGTCCACAATACTAATACATAGAAATACATATATAAATATTGGAATATATTTAATAAACACCAAAACCAACCACCTGACCAACCAACCAAACCAACACAACCACACCAACACACCAAACAAATACTTGTCCCCGTCGGGGATCGAACCCGAGGCCCGTCGATTACCTAGTCAGTGTCGCTAACCATTCGACTAACGGGGTGGTTAATCGGGCGGGCGGTCATGTTTCTGATATTGGAAATTGATGTAGCAGATAAAAGACAATAGGCATTTTGTTCGAGAATTTTACCCACGGCGTACACGAACAAAATTAGGTTAAAAAAAAAGTAGCCAACTGTCTCCCTTAAATGATGGTTCAAGGCGCATTTCTGTGGGGTGTGGTGGAACGGAGGATAAAATATATATGTATTTACTATTTACGAAATAATAACTTATGAGGGCGTAGTAAAACGAAATTAGGTGCAGTTAGTAAGCAATCGTATTTTCTACATACTACATGTCTCATATCTGTAGATATAAAATATATATATGCAGAAATCACCAAGAGATTATGGGTGCGATTCCTACGGGGGGCTCACATAGTGAAAAAAAACTCCTTGTCAGATTGTTCTCAGTTAAGATAGGCTAGGGCAGTTTAGTTAGCACATTGCAGGTTGAATCACCTGGTTGCCTGAACTGACAAGTAAGATGATTCCGTCCGTCGTCCGGAGGGCACGTCAAGCTGTCAGTACCGGTCGCCATTTGTTGACAGCGCTAGTTACTGCGCTGGGCGCTGTTTGTGACAGTAATCCGCATTGTCATATTTCCGTGTGGTGCAGAATTGAGAATATTCATGCAAAAGGATCTTATTGTAATTAAAGGTCTAACACCACACCAATTACTAACTCCTGTGAAACCAGAACTCGGTTAGATTCACCTGGCAGTATAAACTTCTGTAACATCATATGCGATAGCCAGATTTTCCCTATGTTTAATTATTTCAATGTGTTTACATAATTAATTTTGTGGAAGAGATGGAGAAAACACAGTTAATACCACTGTCGCCTCTGTGGTCGAGTGGTCCAGCGTTGGCGTTGACCACATGAGGTCCCGGGTTCGATTCCCAGGTCGGGCACATAAAAAAGAAAGTGTTCAGTTTTCTGAGAAACACAAAGTTGCCTGAGATTGGAAAGTGCCCGGTTGGCGATGATAGGCTTGCTACCTATCACATTTGTGGGACTAAGTATCTTCGGGGTGCAATTCTTGTACCTCAGCCTACCCCTCCGGGAGTACGGGCGTGAAGATACTTTTTTTTAATACCACTTTGTTAATAAATAAATAGACCACTTTGTTCTAGACCGGTGTTGCTTATTTTGCAGTCATCAGAAATGTTAATGATTTTTTATTATTGCAGGACCTTCTTCTTTGGCAGATAATAAGGCAAAGCACATTAATTTTCAAGTTAAAAACTTAAAGAAGGAAATACGAAGATTGCAAAAAATGGGACAAACATTAAAATATAGAATTAAAAATGCTGAAGCCGTGAATAAGATTACCGCATTCCAAATGATTACTATAAATATGACACAGCCTGGTAAATTATTTACGGCTATGCAGTATTACAAAATTCCCAAAAAACCTTCTGGGAGACGTTTTACTGTAGAAGATAAAATTCTTTCCCTTTCTCTTTTCAAACAAAGTCCTAAAAGTTATACATTGCTTTCAAAACTGTTTACATTTCCATCTGCAAGAACTCTCAGAAAGTTTTTAGGTAAAATGAAATTGGGGACTGGTATAAATAAAAATATATTCGAAAATTTAAGAAAAACTGTTAGTAAACTAAATATAGAAGACCATCTTAGTATTTTAATTTTTGATGAAATGTCATTAACACCACAAATTCACTATGATGTGCATAAAGATGAGCTAAAGGGTTTTGCGTGTAATGATCCCAAAAAAATCGCAAATCATGCATTGGTTTTTATGATAAAAGGTATCAAAAAAGTTTAAACAACCATTCGCTTTTTATTTTACGAATAATTTAACAAAAATTCAATTAAAACATTTCATCAAAGATGTAATTGAGCACATACAAAGTACAGGGCTACACTTACTATGTATGGTATGTGATCAAAGTCCAGTAAATGTAAGTGCTATTAATGAAATGGTACAAGAAACTAAATGCAACTATTTGAAAAATGATTCTAAATACAAATTTCAATGTAATATGAGTGAAGTTTCACAAAAACAAATCATTTATGATGTTCCTCATTTAATGAAAGGTATCCGAAATAATCTTATAGGAAAAGACCTTATATATCGTGAACCTAATAAAGACGAAGAATATACTATAAAATGGTGTTTTTTTGAACAATTATATGAAGCAGATAAAAAGTTTTGGTCAATTAAGATGCCTTCAAAAATTAACTGAGGAACATATTAATAAAGACAAAATTAAAAAGATGCGCGCCAAAACTACTACGCAATTATTTAGCCACAGTGCCACGTTGCAACTGAACATTTATCTGCATGTGGCCTTTTACCACAAGAATGCAGGCAAATGATTTTTTTTGTGAAATTACTTGATAATTTATTTGATTCGTTAAATTCTAGTAGCTTTTATCCCAAAAATGGAAAATATACAGATGTGGTGTTAAAAGAAATTCCCCACACCATCAGTTGTGGAATAACGCCTTAAACGTATTTAAAACTGTTAAATTTATCAAGCAGATAAAAAATGGGAATAAGATTAGATTTGTAGAATCTGTAACACCAACTGTAAAGAATATGCAAATCACTATTGAAGGCATAAAATCGTTATGGAATATTGTGTCACAAAAGTGTTCTTTGGACAGTTATTCACCAGAAATCTTAATCAGGACCCACTAGAAAATTTCTTTGGTAATATTCGAAGTTATGGTACAAGAAATGTTGCACCAAACACAATAGCTTTCGAAGGTGCATACAAAGCCCTTCTAATAAATAATTTTAACTCTATGCATGCAGTTAATGCAAATTGTGAAGAAGTTCATAATTCTTGTTTGCAAAATTTTAGTACTTTTATAACAGAATATGATACTGTTTCCAATATTCCCAAAGAAAAGATAATGATATCATAAATTTTAATAAAGAAATTTTAAATCTTTGTAATAATTATGATAGTGATGTAGGCCAAAGGAATTATGTTTGCGGATGGGTCCTGACTAAATGCTTAAAAAAATTATAGGTTCCAAAATGTGTAAAAAACATTAGTTGAGTTGAATGATACGAATGCTAATGAGTATACTAGAGCCAAAAATATACTATAAATAAAAAGTGGCTAGCATATTCGTCAAAAGAATTGGAGTTATATTTTTCAGAAATTCAAAATATTAGACTTTTTTACAAAAAGATGGTCCTAAATTTAAAATTAAAAACAATATAAAAATTTTGGCAGATATGCCTACTAGAATTTCCATGAGATTGTCCTACACACAAAAGTGATTTAAAAATATTTTTCGAAAATTGTACGATAAATGTTTTAATATGCAGTTGGTGTCGTTCTATAAATAGGATTTTATCCGGAAAATTAATTTATGATGATGTGGATGAAGTCAAAAAAGCAGTACAAGTATACTATAACACTCATAAAATAAAATAGTTCTTTTGTATAATAACAAGTTTCTCGCGAGGTTGACATCCACGCGGGAAACTGCTATAAATTGTAGATTTCTACTAGTGAAAGAATTATCAAAATGGGTTCAATAGTTCCCAGACATTACAAAGAAACTCGTAAACTTATAACACTAAAACTCATCAGAGATGTTGACAAGGACTAAAAATGTATTATTATTAAAACAACAACACGTTAAAAATTAAACTTTTATTCATAAGTATTGGAAAAGATCTACTTATGCTGCTGTTAACATGGACACCTTTATTCATACTGCATGGGGGATAAGCATGAAATCGTACTGCTTGTGGATAACGCTTCTAGTTCTATTGTGACTTGACACAGTTAAATGACCAGCTGGTTTCAAAAGTTGTACACTTGGTCCATTACAAACAATCTTTTATTAAAAGGTAATTAGAACTAAACGTGTCAAATTTTCCCTGCCTATATAAGGCATGTAGATACCAGTGTACAATTTAATAGAAACAAACTGGACCAGGTGGTACCTACAAACACTGGGAAATCTATTTATTTATTTAATGCTTTATTGTACATAATAATTAAAAGAGAAGTAATACATAGAGACTTATTAAAAACAGACTGCACAATGGGCGAGCTTATCCCTAATAAAAGAGATTTCTGTGTTTTTAGGTATAACTCTTGATAAAAAATGCAATCGGGACCGCATTTTAATAAGTTATGAATCAGACTTAATTAACTGATGAACGAAAATATTGACGAATATGTTAGTTACTTTGAGTAATGGGATTCTTCTCTAAGGAATTTCCACTGAAATAAGTACTATATTTTGTTTTACAAAAAAGCTGCAATTATTTTAGCCGGATGATTTCCTTAGAGAAAAATTTAAGGAAATCAATATTTAAATTCTAATTTCCTAGTTAGTTTGACAATTTAATGTATATTCTTAAAATATTTGCTTGTTGTGTGCACTGCTAAATACAAGGAACAAAAGCAATCTAGAGCATGCATCTTGTCTACAGAATTATTACTGCTTTTTGTGGCTTATATCTATACGCTTTAAATACAAACTTTCCAAGCTATAAAAGTCTACTGGTAAACACGTTAAAAATGTGTTACAAAACTATTAAAATGGGAGGTGTTATAAAATCTTAGATTATTTATATGACAAAAACTTGGGATTTGATTGCTACTTAATTTCTTAAATTTTTTATATAAAATAATTTTGAAAATCAATTCAAAGTAAGTCGTACCTAAAGTTTTCTCATCGGTGTCCTATTGCGTGTCAATATTTTTTTGATATTGCTCAACAAAAAAAATCAGACCTTTAATGGTGTGGAACAACCACTACATATTTCAAACGACGAAAAGACGAAGGTCATTAGTTCATGTATGTATGTAATATTATTAAAATTTAGTTTAGTTAATCAATAGACTTAAATGGCACTGCCCTTTTTAAATTGGCTAAAAAAACTATTAATATTAGCACGAAATCTTGATACTCAGCAAAATAGATTTTATCGAAAAATATTTCGGTAGGTACAATCAAAATTCTCTGAGAGTTTTGCTGTTTGCGGTCTGCCGGTTTTTGCGGCAAAACGTGCAGAGTGCGTGACTAGATTGTTTTTGTTTTGTGTAACTAAAAGGGTGGTGGTGGTGTGTGGAGCTGGACGAGCTACGGTCGCGGGACTTCCCATTGCAAACTAACCACTTTCACTAATTTAGTTCACGTACAGAGGGCCTACCATGAACTCTTATAATACTTGTCAAGTTCCAGGCAGTTCAACTATAAGTATTAACCTGTCAGGTTTTACGATCGTACCATGAACTAATTTTTGTTGACCTGCAATGCGTCGTCTTCTGGCCGGTCACATTATCTCTGGCAGGACATATCAAATTAACGTTGAGAAACACATAACTTGCCGATTTTTAAATTTTAGTATAAAATTGCTATTAATAATGCATTTTAATTAGAAATCTTGAATTTAAGAATACAAATTGGCAAAAGAGATCGACTTTTAAGTTATTTAAAGTCTACGTAAAATATATGGAACATAAAGTAAACCACGTAATATTTGTTAAGCGGCATCCATTAAAGAACGCAACTCTGGGAATATTACACATGACCTTGAACTGTTTAATAAAGACATTTATGTTATGAGCGCGGTTTTTAAATTTCTTGAGTACGTCTTGATTTTTTGGGATTAGAGTTGTGGAATAGTTTGTGACTATTTTAAAGCTTAAAATTACACATTGATTTAATGAAGGTGATTAATGTCGGAAGCAAAACGATCGTATAATATCAATATATTCAATGAACAATTGGAAGTTTTATGAGATATTTTGAATACTCATTAAGATATTGCAACGGGATTCAATATAAGTGCACACTCAACACGTTAATTTTCATCACACATCTAAATTTATGTGTATCTCCTCTGTGGTCTAGTGGTCTGGCGTCGGAGTTGATCACATGAGGTCCCGGGTCGGACAATTCAACAAAATGTGTTTTTCAGTTTTCTGACAAAAGCAATGTTGCCTGGGATTGGAAAAAGTGCCCGGGTGGCGATAGGCTTTGGCTAATCGTAGGTACACTTGTACCTCTGCCTACCTCTTTGGGGATACGGGCGTGAAGATATTTTTTTTATCTAAAATTAAAAATAAATAAAAAATGCTTTAAAAATAAGTAAATATTAAATAATAAATAAATAACTTTAAATAGAAGTAATGAATTAGGAACTATATTTTATACTAATATCAATATTTTTCTAAAACACAGTTAATGTCAAAAAATATCCAATATAAATTCCAAATAGGACTAGGGCTAGGAATAGCAATAATAATAAAAAATACCTACGTTTACAGTACATTTAAGACAAAGCAATCCAATAAAAGTTACTTTTTTCCACCTGCAAGTGACCGGCAATATTATGACACTTTAGCAGTTCAAATATCGATTTCGGTTTGTCAAAAACACTTCATGGTACGGTAATGCAGGGCAGAAGTAGGTTTGAATAATAATACGATCGCTCGCCGGCATAGGTCACGTGGTCGCTGACTGGCCTGTTAGATAACGCTTTCATGGTACGAAATAGCAGGACAGTTTAATTATCGGCTAAAATTGACCTGCTATAAGAGTTCATGGTAGGGCCGCAGTAGCAACAATATGCACGTGATACAGATGATTTGTTTATTATCTATATTCAATATTATAAATGCGTATTATTGATATTTGTTACTCAATCACGCAAAAACTACTGAGCGGATTTGGATGAAATTTGGCACACAGGTAGATGATAACCTGAAATAGCATATAGGCTGCTTTTTATCCTGAAAAAATGAGTTGTTTTAGTGGGATTCACATTTATCACAATAAACGGTGTAGCTAGTTGTAAATAAAAAAATGTTAAGTTTGTTTGCATTTCTAAATAATAAAGATTATATTTTTTTTAATTATCTATAGGGAAGCACATGACCACAATCTCGCCTGGTGGTAAGCTAAGATGCGGCCTAAGATGGAACGCGCTTCCTTAGAAGGTGCCAGTTCACTCTTTTCTTGAAGATCCCCAGATTGTACTCGTCCGGGAACACAGAGTCAGGAAGCATGTTCCGGTCATTTGCGGTTCGAATGAAGAATGTGGAGTCGAACCGCTTTGTCCGGGTGGAACGTCCACTATATGGCATATATACAGATATCGCCATCATCTTATTTAATTTCTTCTGTTCTGCGTTTTATTGTGTTGAAATGAACCAAAAATATAGTCAATTGATAATTTTAGTCTATTTATGTATCAATTTTGTCTACTTATTTACATCACAATCTTTCCCCCAAATTTCTTACAGAATAAAACAGAGAACAGAATGCCAAGAATCATGCACACAGATTACGGAGCTTTTATATGTTCTTTACTAGATTGTTAGTGCATTTTAAATCTGGCAGTAATTAAGAAATTGTCAACCAGTCAAAAGAACCTCGAGTAAAATTATAATGTATCCAAATAAAAACAAAGAAATATGTATATATATATTGTATTTTTTCTGAACCCATCCAGTATAGCCTAGCAAAGTTGCGTTTTTGCGATAATCCTAGAAAGATTGTAAAAAATGGATAGTTGAAATTAATTGCATATATAACTTTCAACTAAATTATATTAATAAAGTTGATTGATTCTGGTTTTTTGCAATCAGCTTGGATCCACCGCAAAGACCGTATTTTTTCCTTTTTTTCAAAAAATGGAAAAGATATATATACTGGATGATTATAAAAGGCTTTAGGAAAGAAAATGGGTATAATCAGTAAGTGAAATGCCTTTTCTGTGATTATTTTGAGTTTTCAAATCTCCCAAGCAAGCAAGAAAATTATTTTATTGGGATTTTTGTGCCTTATAAAAACAAAATAATCATGGAAACGATTTTTATTTCACTTACTGATTATGCTCATATTTTTTCCTTAGAGCCTTTTATAATCATCCATATATATATATGGATGTGTATATATGTATACACGCACGCACACATACACGTCTACTACTAACGCCATCTCGTTTTCTGCCCCTAAACTATTATACTCAAGTGACATTTGTGGGGGGAAAAAAATCGCCCCAAGGTACATTTCTCTTCCGTTAGTTATATTGTTCTGTGGTCCGGTGTCTAGGAATGACAAGGTAACTCGGTCGCCTACTGTTATCATGTTTATTTATAGCGAACGTAAGATTAGTATGGATGTTCTTACTTAGTCATTTCCGAATAAATATGCAAATGTTATGGGTGTTCCGGTGCAGCCCGGCCACAGTCAATTTTGTAATTTATAGACATAAAATTTAAATGTTCTTTTAATGTTCTTGCAGTACCAATGAATAAATTAAATGTACCTCAAGTATATCTCCTTAAAAGAGCACTTTTTGGTGGCCGGGAAGTAACGTATACGCTGCAGCCCGGCCACGGTTATATTTTCCAGTAGGATGCTCAGAATGTTCTCAAATATAAGCCAAATAAATGTACCATTTGCGTTCTTTGGTTTTTTGAATGTAATATACGAACAAAAACGACTATATAAACAAAAAATGATTTTAAATTAAAATATGCACTTAGCGCCTGTAGAATTAAAATAGCAAATCTGCTTATTTGTAAAAAGCTGCTATCGCAATTTTTTTAGGAGCAATTCTCTAGAAAACCAGACGTAAAGAAAAACAGCAAAACAGTTTTGATTGTAAAACGATGGTGCATTTTCCTATAATATATTTTATTATTAACAAAGAGTAATTATAAATATATTATATGTATCTAGATGTACGTAATCGCATAGAATATTAAACTAATGTTAAATGTTGTAGGGAATTGGAATTGCATTATATCTACGATTTGTTTTCTACACTCACATATTTTTATTTATATTGATAATTGTGTACTATCTCTATCGGTAGGATCTTTTAGCGTATCCCACCTACATCTTGAGCGCGGTCATCGAGAATCATGGTGAAGCGCTAGCTATCTTGCTTGATATCTCGAAGGCTTTTGACAAGGTCTGGCATGTTTTTTCCCCGTGTTGGACCCGGGCTTTTTTGAAGAATAAACAAACTGACGTTTTGTCAGGCAGGTCGTAAAAGGCGACCGATTGGCTACGCAAGTCACTACCTTCGTGGCTACTAGGTGGTAGAGTTCTGCATTGTCTCGCCCGGGGCTGGTACCACCGCCTTACCTATTCCTGCCGTAATAGCGTCAGTGCTTAAACCTTAAGCCGGTAAAATTATACATGTGGCATTAGACCTCACCCCAAAATAGCAACGCACCATTAACATCTTTGGTGTCTATAAGTGATGGTTGACTCTTTCCATCAGGAGACCCACCTGCTTGTTTGCTATCTTATGATATATAAAAAAATGTTAGGGTAGAAGATAAATCATAGATATAATAATAATAAATATTCACGGGACAAATTACACTTACTGATCTAACCCCAAAGTAAGCAAACTATTTGCTCGTGTTAGGGGTGTTAGTCAACGATACTAATACATAAAAATACATATATAAAAACTAGAACATATTTATAAACACCCAAACCCGGAAATACAAACATTTATACTCATCACACAAATGCTTGTCCCCGTCGGAGATCAAACCTGAGCCCCGTCGATTGCGTAGTTAGGGTCGCTAACCACTCGACCAACGGGGCGATTAATTTTATAAATATTTTAATTAGATATAACAGAATAAGTACCCATTCACTACAAAATTATTAATGCAATTACGTACATCTAGATACATATAATATATTTATAATTATTTTGTTTATAATAATAATATATCATATAGGAAAATACATCATCGTTTTACAATCAAAAGTGTTTTACTGTTTTTCTTTACGTCTGGTTTTCTAGAGAATTGCTCCTAAAAAAATTGCGATAGCAGCTTTTTACAAATAAGCAGATTTGCTATTTTAATTCTACAGGCGCTAAGTGCACATTTTAATTTGAAATCATTTTTTGTTTATATAGTCGTTTTTGTTCGTATATTACATTCAAAAAACCAAAGAACGCAAATGGTACATTTATTTGGATTATATTTAAGAACATTCTGAGCATCCTACTGGAAAATATAACCGTGGCCGGGCTGCAGCGTATACGTTACTTCCCGGCCACCAAAAAGTGCTCTTTTAAGGAGATATACTTGAGGTACATTTAATTTATTCATTGGTACTGCAAGAACATTAAAAGAACATTTAAATTTTATGTCTATAAATTACAAAATTGACTGTGGCCGGGCTGCACCGGAACACCCAAATGTTATATTTGTATAATTGTTTGATATTCATAATTTTTGTTTCATTGTATATCGTTTCTGTTGTTGTGGAATAGTGGAAATTATATAGTATTTTAATAATTTTGTTTTGAATTCTTTGTAATTTATCTAATCTAGTTTTTGCAGCACATCCCCAGATTTCGATTAAATATTGTAAGTGAGGTTTAACGAGGGTGTTATAGATAGTAGGTCGTAAATTATTTGGAATGAAACGTATTATATTTTTGAATGATCCACAAAGAGAAACTAGTTTAGTTTTTATATGTTCTATATGAATATTCCAGGTTAGATAAGTGTCTAAATAGAGACCCAGATATTTCTCTTCATTTTTTAGTGTAAGAGGCTCATTATTGATATATAAAGGGGTATGTACGGGTATTGGTTTATTTTTTGCTTTGAATAGTATGTAACTAGTTTTAGATATATTAATTGTAAGTAGGTTGTGTTGGTACCAGTTATATAGTGTATTTAGATCGTCTTGGGCTTTTGAGACTATACTGTGGATAGAGGATCCAAAATAAAATAAACAAGTGTCATCGGCGTAAAGAGTGATATGACCATTTAAGCCCAGCTCATCTATATTGTTTATGTAGCCGACAAATTCTAAGGGACCAAGAATGGAGCCCTGTGGAATTCCACAATTTATAGGAAGTGCACTACTTTGATAATTTGGACCAAGTTTAACCACTTGTTGTCTGTTAGTGAGATATGATTGTAACATTTTTAAAGCCTCATCTTTGATACTTATGGTCTCAAATTTTTTTATGAGTAGGCTGTGACTAACGGTATCAAAAGCTTTTTTTAAATCAATAAAGACACCTAGGACTATATTCTTTTTGTCAATGTTGTGTTTTATTTTGGTAACAAGATCAATCGTGGCAGTCAAAGTATTACTTTTTGGTATGAAACCATATTGCCGTTTGGAAATGAAGTTTATAGATTCAAAATATTTATCTAATCGAGTGTACAATATTCTTTCAAAAATTTTTGAAAATACTGGTAACACAGATATGGGCCGATTGTTACCTGGATCAGTTTTTGTTCCTGATTTGTAGATTGGAGTGACTCGTGCTACCTTCAAAGTGTCTGGGAATATGCCTTGTCGCAGTAATTTATTAAAACATATAGCTAGTTTATTGGCTATGAGATATTTTAGGCATTTTATGGCTTTGGTACTGATACCGTCTAAGCCAACGCTGCTATTAGAGTCGAGCTTGGTAATTATGTTCAAGATCTCTATTTCAGTACAAGGTTCAAACGTTGAAATTGATAAATTTGATTGAGTTGGTTTAGGTAATGCAGGTATATAATCATTATGGAATTGTTTTGGAATAGCGTTTGCTAACATAGGACCAATGTTAGAAAAATACTCGTTAAACGTTTGACAAATTTGATTCGGATCAGTTATTTCTTGGTCGTTTACAACGAGTTTGGAGGGAGCGCAACTTTGTTTAATTTTATTATTAGCTAATGTATTAACTAGATTCCACTTTTTCTTTGGTTGGCTAGTATATTTGTTAAATTCCTTATTATAATATGTTTCTTTAGCTTCCCGAATAAGTCTAGCAACTTGTCCACTTTTGTTCCTAAATTTTTGTTTTAGTAAGGTGTTTTCTGGGTTTTTCTTAAATTGTATGTATAAGGCATTCCGTTCATCAATTTTTGCTATGATATCTTTATTAATCCAATCTTTTTGTGGTTCATTGATTATTTTTACTTTTTTCACTTTACTGTCCTTTATGCAACGTGTTATTAGTTCTTCAAATGCTGTATATTCACTGCATTCCTCATGTGATATTATTTTTTTTACTGAGTTATGTAACTTAGTATAGTCTATAGCTTCGTATGGAGAATATATTTTTGGAGGAGGTTTCATCTTTTTAATCTCTAGGTAAATTTGTTTATGGTCCGATAAAGAAGAGTTTATCAATACCATACGAAAAGAATCGTTTTTTAGGTTGGAGCTAACATGATCTATTATGGATTTCTTGGTTTCTCCAGCTCGAGTATAATAAGTTTTACTGATTTTGTTGATAATTTTGTGTCCAGTTCCTTTCAGTAATTCTTTATATTCTTTAGTCTTATTGTTTTTATTTAATAGGTCTATGTTAAAGTCACCAAAAACAATTGCTCTTTTTCTGAGTTCTAGTTGTGATTCGTATATTTCGACAAAGTCTCTGAAATTCGTGTTTCCGGGATTGTAGACAACGCCTACGTGTAGAGAATATTTTTGTAGTTCTATCCATAAATAGTTATTTCCTCCAATATACTTGGATTCTGAAACACTGTGGTTAAGGTTGTTATATATATAAGCAGATACTCCGCCACCACGGCAATCATTTCGATAGTTATAGTAGTGAGTATAATTTGGTAGTTGTGATTGGAGTGCTTGTGTTTCTGTCCGAATCCATGTTTCGGTTAGTATAATTACATGTATAGTGTTTGGTATTGCTTTTATTATACATTTAAGTTCGTCGAACTTTCCTTTCTTTCGAATACTTCGAGCATTGAGGTACAGAAATGATAAGCGGGACTTATTTACTGGAAAATTCTGGTAGCTATTAAGTAATTCATAGGTTGTTGTTTTTGTAGGGTTATCTTTAGGTGCAAGATTTATTGCATTTAGTTTTTTGAAGTAGTTTTTACTATTGATGTCATTCCATTTATGTTTTTTATCGTAAGCTCTGTCTCCCCATTATTTTTTCGTTGTTTTAATTCATGTTTTAGATTTTTCATGTAATTTTGTTGTGTTGGAGTCTGGTCAGAGTATATTTTTATACCTTCTGGGAGCTTGCTCTTATTCCGTAATAAGTGTTTGGCTGGTTGTGGTGTGTCAAAACAAATCTTGATACTTCGATTTTTGCCCGGGCAATGTTTGCCGATTCGGTAAATTTTCATTGGTCTGGGTATGTCTATACTCACAGAAGAAATAACTTTGATAACGCCGGCTTCATCTTTGGATATTCTTTCTTCTACTCGAGATATTATTGCTTCAGGTAGACCAACCAGAATAATATTTTTCTCCCTATTTTTACGGTTCTGAATTTCTTGGATAATTTGTTCACCTAAACCCAATCGCTGCTCTGACGTGCGAAAAGTACTCTTACTAACGTCAGACTGAAGTAGTTTGATTTTATTTTCACCAATAGAAATCGATTCCTTTAACTTTGCTATTTGGTTTTTTATTTCGCTGTGTTCGGTCTGTAATGCAAAGGTTGAAGTCTTTACATCATTAATCTGCACTACAGCATCATCTACTTTTTGTTGCATAAGATTCACTGTTCGCTCGTTCGATAACTTTATTTCATTTATTTGAGTTTTTATGTCGGCAATGTTATCTTGCATTTTTTGCATAATCTGTTCATTAGAGCAAACGTATTTTTCAAGCAAATTACTTATACGTGTCATTTCTTGTCGCATATCCAACAAAGCGGTAGAACAATCGCATTCGTTTTGTAGCTTTCGTTTAATGCGTTGGGCTTGGGTAATGTTCGTATCCATACTATGATGGCTTATTTGCGACAAGTCGGGTTGGGATCCACCGACACCGCTAGCGCAACTTATTTGAGGTGGCGTTCTTTGGACACTCATTGCGCAGTGTTCTAATGCATGTAAGTGTAAACGAGATAAAAAATAACAACCGACCTGTTCTTGCGGGGGTGAAGGCGGCTGATGCGTGCAGTGGTGTTCCGACGACGGGCGCACTAATTTTGTAGGCACTAGTGTACTTTGCAAGCTATTTTGACCTGAGCTATTGAAAGCTTATTATGAATTTATGACTTGATTTGAATCTCGTTCAATTTATATTATTCAGTAAAAACTTGTAACACGTCTACTCGCATTGACTGACGATACGATGAAAAAACATGTTTTATACTAATTGTTTTATACACAACTTGTAGAATACTTGTCAAAACATAATTATTTGTTTTATACATGTATTGCAACTGTCTCAAACATATTTTCGTTCACACTGTGTAGCCAACAAGTCTTTATACAAGTATAAAACACACACGCGTTTACACTTGTGTCTAAGACATGTTTTTGGGTGTTCCGGTGCAGCCCGGCCACAGTCAATTTTGTAATTTATAGACATAAAATTTAAATGTTCTTTTAATGTTCTTGCAGTACCAATGAATAAATTGAATGTACCTCAAGTATATCTCCTTAAAAGAGCACTTTTCGGTGGCCGGGAAGTAACGTATACGCTGCAGCCCGGCCACGGTTATATTTTCCAGTAGGATGCTCAGAATGTTCTTAAATATAAGCCAAATAAATGTACCATTTGCGTTCTTTGGTTTTTTGAATGTAATATACGAACAAAAACGACTATATAAACAAAAAATGATTTTCAATTAAAATATGCACTTAGCGCCTGTAGAATTAAAATAGCAAATCTGCTTATTTGTAAAAAGCTGCTATCGCAATTTTTTTAGGAGTAATTCTCTAGAAAACCAGACGTAAAGAAAAACAGTAAAACAGTTTTGATTGTAAAACGATGGTGCATTTTCCTATATTTTATTATTACTAAAGAGTAATTATAAATTTATTATATGTATCTAGATTCTAGATGTACGTAATTGCATAGAATATTAAAATAATAAAAAAATGTTAAATGTTGTAGGGAATTGGAATTGCATTATATCTACGATTTGTTTTCTACACTCACATATTTTTATTGATATTGATAATTGTGTACTATCTCTATCGGTAGGATCTTCTAGCGTATGCTACCTACATCTTGAGCGCGGTCATCGAGAATCATGGTGAAGCACTAGCTATCTTGCTTGATATCTCGAAGGCTTTTGACAGGGTCTGGCATGACTTTTTCCCGTGTTGGACCCGGGCTTTTTTGAAGAATAAACAAACTGCCGTTTTGTCAGGCAGGTCGTAAAAGGCGACCGAATGGCTACGTAAGTCACTACCTTCGTGGCTACTAGGTGGTAGAGTTCTGCATTGTCTCGCCCGGGGCTGGTACCACCGCCTTACCTATTCCTGCCGAAATAGCGTCAGTGCTTAAACCTTAAGCCGGTAAAATTATACATGTGGCATTAGACCTCACCCCAAAATAGCAACGCACCATTAACATCTTTGGTGTCTATAAGTGATGGTTGACTCTTTCCATCAGGAGACCCGTCTGCTTGTTTGCTATCTTATGATATATAAAAAAATGTGAGGGTAGAAGACAAATCATAGATATAATAATAATAAATATTCACGGGACAAATTACACTTACTGATCTAACCCCAAAGTAAGCAAACTATTTGCTCGTGTTAGGGGTGTTAGTCAACGATACTAATACATAAAAATACATATATAAAAACTAGAACATATTTATAAACACCCAAACCCGGAAATACAAACATTTATACTCATCACACAAATGCTTGTCCCCGTCGGAGATCGAACCTGAGCCCCGTCGATTGCGTAGTCAGGGTAACTAACCACTCGACCAACGGGGCGATTAATTTTATACAGTACCCGACGATAAATATTGCACATCGACCTTTGGAAAGAGACAATTGGCTAATTTCGGCTTCGTAGAGCGTTATCTCTGTCGCACAAAATACAAACAGTCCGGTACCTATTAGGAGCTGTTAAAACAAGTATGATTTGCTTCTTTTGATATTTTTATTCTTTGTATAAAATACACTAATTTTTCTATAAGTGATGGCTTTAGGTTGGGGTAAAATAAAATAAAAAAACATTTTTACATTATGTTTACGTATTTAATTATTTTGGAACATTACAGCTTTAGTGTACATAATAAACACCATTATACCTATTGCTAAAATGAGACATTGCAATAAAAATAATAATAATTCTAATTCTCAATTACTTCCATTTCACTATCTGTGCTCTCAAAGAGGTCAATATCACTGTCACTATCAGCCGTATTTATTACTAATCTATCAGTGTAATTGTCTAAACTGTGTTGAATGCTTCTATATTCATTCTCACATTTGATTGCATGATCGCAAACCTTTTTCCACTCTTCAGCGCCGATCATGTTTACTTTTTCAGTCAATAATGTTTTTACTGTAGTTAAGTTCATACCCACATTTCTAGAGGCTACATAGCCTTTCAGTTGAGACCATATATTTTCAATTGGATTAAAATCCGGATGATATGGTGGCAATCGCAACACAGTGTGCCCATGTTCGGCAAGTATTTTGTCCACAGAAAACTCTGTATACCTCTCCTTGTGCTGACATATAATAGCGTAAATCTGGGTTTTTGTTAATTTTGGATCAACTGGAATTTCATGTCTGTTTAACCAGTTGATCATTTCCCGTTTAATGGTGTTTGAGTTGGGGGGTCTCTCAACATACTTGTTGTGATAGGGTGCGTTGTCGATAACTAGAACAGAATCACTGGGTATATTTGGGATTAATTGGTTAACCAGCCATTTTTCATAGTTATCGTTATTCATTTCATTGTGATAGTCACCTGTAGTGTCCGTGGATTTATACGTTAAAAAAGCACCGGGTACAAAGCCTTTTTCATTTCCCGCATGAACTATTATCAAACGTTGACCTTTTGAAATTGGCTTTTTTACTCCTTTTTTCTTATCGTCACTTCAAGATTTCCCTTTAGTGTGGGATGCATGTATATATGACTCATCCATGTAGACGATATTTTTTCCTGTTTCGCGAAATTTGCGTATTTTATCAAGGTATTCCATTCGTTTGAGACTAACGTCGTACTTTTCCATTAGAATTTTTCGATTATCTTCCATTTTAGTGAACTGAAATCCCATGTCATGAAGTATTTTTCTCAACGTTTTTTCAGACCCATTGTAATTAATAGCTTCAGATAACTTAGCTTTTAATGATTTTATTGTTGGCAGTTCATTAAATCGTAAGTGAAAATCATACACCATTCTTCGAACAACATCGTAATCAAAATCGTCCATATCCAAACGAAATTGCTTTTTTGGTCTCCCTTTTTTTGGAGTGCTGAACTTAATTTCAGTCGAATGTGTTTCAGTACTGACTTCGTTTAATATATTGTTCAAAGTTCTTCTTGAAATTCCAGTGGCATTTGCAACTCGCTCTTGAATCTTCTTAAAATAACAACTTACATTTTCATCTACTTTTTTTTTTAAATCTATCAGCTTCGCTTACAAAGTATTTATAAACATTGTAGATAATTTCACGTGACTGACCTCGTAAAGGTTTCCCTCTTTTTCCGAAAGATGCCATATTACAACTTTAAATTATTTAAATTTGTGGGTGTTATCAACTCTAAATAGATATTTTTTTCGGGACGCGACTGCACTCTATCGTACTTGAACAACGACTGACTAAACGTCACATAGGTAGTGTGGGACAGAGATAACGCTTTACGAAGCCGAAATTATCCGATTGTCTCTTTCCAAAGTTCGATGTGCAATATTTATCGCCGGGTACTGTAAATATTTTAATTAGATATAACAGAATAAGTACCCATTCACTACAAAATTATTAATGCAATTACGTACATCTAGATACATATAATATATTTATAATTATTTTGTTTATAATAATAATATATCATATAGGAAAATACACCATCGTTTTACAATAAAAACTGTTTTACTGTTTTTCTTTACGTCTGGTTTTCTAGAAAATTGCTCCTAAAAAAATTGCGATAGCAGCTTTTTACAAATAAGCAGATTTGCTATTTTAATTCTACAGGCGCTAAGTGCACATTTTAATTTGAAATCATTTTTTGTTTATATAGTCGTTTTTGTTCGTATATTACATTCAAAAAACCAAAGAACGCAAATGGTACATTTATTTGGCTTATATTTAAGAACATTCTGAGCATCCTACTGGAAAATATAACCGTGGCCGGGCTGCAGCGTATACGTTACTTCCCGGCCACCAAAAAGTGCTCTTTTAAGGAGATATACTTGAGGTACATTTAATTTATTCATTGGTACTGCAAGAACATTAAAAGAACATTTAAATTTTATGTCTATAAATTACAAAATTGACTGTGGCCGGGCTGCACCTGAACACCCCATGTTTTTGATTTGTCGGATACATTGACAGCGTTCTCATCTACGAAGACCTGTCGTGTTTTATACAAGTATTGTTAATTTTATTGAAATTTCTGTATATACAACTAGTTGCAAACATGTTTTATACTTTATCCATACTTGATGGATAATGTTTTATACTTTTACTAAACATACCGCTCCTTTCATCCTTTAGTACCTATCTAATTGCATTTTTTCCTAAATTTGTGTCATTTCGTAATATTATGTTAATTATTTTGTAATCTTTTTATTATTGTAATATGTTTATTATTTTGAATTTCATTTTTTGAATGCGAAGAAAACTAAAGTTCTAGTATTTGAAAGAGAAGCAACCAGAACGGATGTAAGAGTTTTGGTCGATGATGTAGTGCTGGAACAAGTGGAGATGACTGTGTATATCTTGGATGTGCTTTTAGCAGGGATGGAAGGTACATCGGTGATGTTGAAAGAAGAGTGTGTGCAGGGAACAGAGCGAATGGAGCGTTAGGGAGATTACTTAAAAGCACAGTTTTAAGTCAGGGTGCCGTCTATAAGCCCTGCATAATTAATTATATGCTTATCCCAACGCTATTATTGTGTGAGAGTTGGGTATATCAGAAAGGGCATGAAAGTCGAATCAACGCGGTTGAGGTAAGATCGCTGGCGAAGAATATGTGGCGTGACCCTCGCGGACCGGGTTCGTAAAGTGAAAATGGGAGAGAAGTTAGGCTTGAAAGAAAGTCTCGGTGTAAAGATGAGAAAGGGCATTCTCCGTTGGTTCGGATATGTAGAAATAATGGTAGACGGAAGGTTAACAAAGCAGATATTATACAACGCGAATGTGGAAGGATGTAGGTACTGGGTAGAGCCAAGACTGACATATTATGATTAGATTGTTCTAGTACTGTCCGAAGGAGTCAAGAGTTTCCGCAACCGGCGTGTGTATATGAAGAGAGTAATGAATGTGGAGGAAGCGAGACTAGCCTGCAAGGATCATGATGAATGGCACTCGGTTCTCTCTGCCTACCCCGTAAGGCATCTAGCATGAAGATATGCATGTACTTTTATTGTATAATACAGTATACACTGCACCCATGAACAAAAAATTCCTCAGTATCTTCACTTTCCATTGTGAATGTTGTGTTAAACAGCAGTTAATTGGGCACCCAGGACTTAATAAAACTACAGAATGGCCGATTGATATGTTCCAGTTATAAAAGAACTAAAATAAGCATATTATGTGAGATCATGAACAAGAGGCAGGCAACTAGAAGTTCACAAATAATTTATCCAAAAATGTTTGTATTACCTACCTACAACAAGATTCATACAAATTTTGTCTACATGTTTTATACAAGTTTTGTATAAAACAAGTTTAATACAAGTTTTGTCTAGGTACATGTTTTATACAAGTTTTGTATACGACAAGTTTCATACAAGTTTTGTGCACAACAAGTTTCATACAAGTTTTGTGTACAACAAGTTTTATACAAGTTTTGTAAATGTATTCCAATGTGAACAAGAAACGAAAACATTGCATAAAACTTGTCAAATACATGTATCATACCTTGGTGTAAACGGGGGGTACTACGTACAGACCGCCATCTGGGGAATATTTGGTTTAAGCCGTCTGCAAAAATCGAAGGAAAATGTTAGTTTTTAACTTGTTTTTCTCGGTTGATATTGCAGGTAAGGCAAACGATTAACATTCATACAGCCAGAAGCCTAAGGTTCGACCGTATACCTACCTGGCTCTTTTACTTATTTCAGTTTTTATTTATTTTTAATGGATAATCACGTAAATAAAACAACAATTTTAAATACAAAAATTTATTTATTATTTTTTAAACAATGACCTATTCCCTATTTGCGGATGGAACTGAAAAACATAAATAGCATTAAGATAAAAAGGAAATGTGTGGGTTTTAATTGGATCGGATGGGATTAGGCGGGATCTGGTGCGATAATTTAGAATTAGACGGGGCTGTGGTGAAATTGAAAAGGATCGGATAGGTGGATAAGTAGGAAAGTGGGTTTAGTCGGGTTAGACTGAATAATAAAGGGTCAGATTGAGGATTAAGTTGGATAAAAAGGAATTGGTTGATATATGATCTGAATTTAGTTAGATTTGGCGGGGTCGAATGAGATTGATCATGCAGAATCTTGTGAGATTGGATGGGTTTAGGTGGGGTCTAGTCGGATTGGTGAGACCTGATGTGAATAGACTGGATTTGATGGGATCTGGTGAAATTTTTAAATTTGCATTAACATTATGCTCATGATTTCGATTTGTACAATATAAGTCTCTTGTAATTTTTTATTTATTACATTGCACCAATTCAAAATAAAAGTCAAACATTTTTCGAGTACAATATCTTTGTGCAATTCGTAGGTCACAAAAACAAATGAATATTCGAAAAATATTTAAATTTGTTTAATTTCACGTCTTGTGTTAATAACATAAATAGAATGCTCAAAATATTCATTTGTGATTCTAATATTAAAGCCAAAATATCGAACTACATACGGATGGGTTAAACAACTTACTTTGTTATAATAATTTTAATATTCTTTTTGTTTTATATACGAGATATTTTGAACTTGGTAACTAACTTTTTCTGCCATGATCACAATTTATTTCATGTAACATTTTTCGTGTTACTCATCCATATGCCCTGGAATGCACATTAATGCATCTTTTTGCTCTGAATTCAAGAAATTGTTATCGATATATGTTTGGTATATAATTAACTATTTAGTAGTTGGTGTCATTCTCAATTAAATAATTTTTACAGTAATAATAATTCCAAATGAAAATTGATACAGTTTATTGGTTTTAATAAATGGATTTAAATGCGTTTATGAAAGTATAAATCTGAATTAAAATAGCTCGGTCTCTTTATTTTCAATTTCTTTTGTGACTCCCATACCCTTTGCAAAATATCCACACTGATGTCCCAATTTATTTATATGTAACAAAGCATAGAATATTATAGTTATTACGGATGGTATAATATTAAAAACAAGATACAATTTCCGCCATTTGTTGATGGCATTCAAGTTTACACTATTTGTATACTAATTTATAATTTTTAGTTACTGATGAACATAAAATTATTTATTAAACATAAGAGGTAAAAATTGAATAGTAAATAAATACAACTGAACTAATTAATGTTAAACAAAAATATCTTTACATAAGCCTACACATTTATAATTTTCATGCTACTAATATATAATTCGACACAAAACAAATTTACTTCCTGCGATTACTTACAATAATGCTAGTTTAAATGTTTTAATGAAATATTTTTGTACACCTTGCTTGTCAACTGTTAATTTCTTTAATAGTTTTTGTCTTTAATATTTTAAGTAGCTACGCTTTAACATTTGCTGTACTTTGTTACAAGTTTTGTATTTCCCAGTATTTTGATATTCTACTAGCTAACACCCACCGGCTTCGCTGAGCATAAATACATTGATGATGCAAAGAATTATGTGACCAATCATTTACGCTCTTAGTAGCAAAACTAACTCAAAACTCAATGTTTATCAAGTTCAGTCAAGTATTCTCGACTTATAACGGGACACACAGAGACAAACAAACGGACAGAAAACACAAAATGTTACAACTAATATCAGAGATTCTCACAGCGAACTTTTATCATGAAATTTGCCAAAAATTTGTATTATATGCAAACGATTTATCTACAAACAGAAATTACAAATATATATAGTGAATGAGAAAGATAAGAATGTGATTTTCGACCGTTTTCATCCTATTTTGCTAAGTGTAAGTGCAAATACCATTAATTGGACCAAAATCGGTCAATTAGTTTGTGATTTATCAATGACTAAAACTTTTGAAAAAAATGGTTTTTTCCATTCTTCGAAATTTTTCAACCTATTTATTGGTTATTTAGCTAAAGCCATATTTTAAATCTCAAAAATTGAGTTGAATGCCATTCGAAGGATCAAAATCAATTATCGTTTCCAAAATATACAGCTTTTTAAAAATCAATATTTTTAACGGCCATTTTTAACATAATATATACATAATAATATAATTATGTATACGGCTTAGATGTTTGAACTGAAAAAATCTATGCTTATAGTTTTTACTTTTTGAGCTTAAAATACCTTAATTTAGTGGAAAGTTTCAGGGATGACCCGCAGGGTTAACCGTTTACATATTTTTTAAACTAGTTTTTAGGTAATTGTACATTCAGTCAGACATTTAAAAACTTTTTATAAAACCAATTTTTTATACGGCTTCCTTTAAAAATAGTATACGATTTCTGAAACAAATTATTTTTGCGATTCTGCTTTAAATTTGGAAACTAAATATAAATTTATACTATTTCTATGAAACTTCAATTTTAATTTGTATTTATTATTTGAAAAAGTTTACATTTTAAATGTATAATATATGTAGTAGTTTCAAAGCTTTAAATGCTTCTAAATATCTAAATGCACTAACCTAATAGGAACATATTGTTGCGAATAATCTTCCAAAAATATCAAATAAAATAATGTTTAAATGTACATATGTTTCGACTATAAGCATATATAACCATCTTCCAAATGATTTAAAACGACTAGACAATAATCAATTTAAAAATAGATTAAAGACTTGGCTAGTTAACAAATGTTTCTATGACTTAAATGAATTCTTCTCAAATACTAACTAAGGTTGTCCTATAGCAAAGTTCAAGTTAAAGTTTTTTTGTTTTTTTTTTTATAATTATTATTATTAATATTTTATTACTCAATGACTTAATTTTAATTGTGACTTAATATTTTTAAGCTTTTTTTAATATTTATTTATTTAAATTTTGCACACATACTTTTGCACAGGTAGACTTAACGCCCAAGAGCATTCTCTGCCAGTCAACCTCCAAAGAGTACAGAGAAGGCGCAAGGGGTGCACATAGAAAGACGAAAATAAAATTGAAACTTAATTTAGTACTAGTTGAACACACTAGTTATGTGAAAACAAAACTCACACAATTAAAACACATAATTAAAACATAAATTTATATATAATATAATTATATAATTAAATACACATATTGAATTTACATGAAATAATAATTCAATATATAAGAATAAAATACATATACTTATAACTATAGTCAAATATATACTAAAATACATAGTAACCAATATATATTATATAAATACTCTTTTATGTCTTCATACCACAGCAGCAAATACATTAATCTATATCTATAAAAGAGAAAGTGTGTTTGTATGTTCCGTATAGGCTCCGAAACGGCTGGACCGATTTCAATGAAACTTTCAGGGAATCTCCAGATTGACCAGGCGAATAATCCTGTAAAGTTTGGTGACGATCGGAGCATTCCTATTTTTGAACTGTCAAATACAGCTTTTATTTACTATGATGATATTCTATTGTTTTATAACCCAAATTTGTATGAAACTAAAAATGTAGTACCTATATGAATTTAGATGTTCCAAAGATAGCAGGAAATCTTCATGGTATAGGGAAAGGGGAATTGTTTGCGGGCCACAGGCAGAAATGAGTAAATCAAAACTACTGCATCGATTTTAATCATTTTTTTTCACTGAGTGACATAGGCTGTATATTTTATACCCGTGCGAAGCCGGGGCGGGCCGCTAGTAAAATTATATAAGTATTTAAGCAATCAATCAGGAACAATTCCCAAGTAAAGATTTTTGACTTGCCGTTTAAAAGAATACCTTGAATCTGCCCTCCTAACATCAGCAGGGAGTGTATTCCAAAGCCTTATAGCCTACCGGACAAACGAACATGATAGAAAATCAGTACGACAAAAGGGGACATGGAGGGTGAGATCATTATTAGATCGAAGATTACGATTATGTGAATATTGAAAATATGATTTAAGATACGTAGGAGCGGATGGGTCGTATAAAATAGAAAACAGCATACATAATAATCTCATATGACGTCTTTGATGGATAGTCAGCCACTTAAGCTTAGAACGGTAATCAAACGGAATAAATATATAAAATGACATTAAATAATCAAATGTGACTTAATAATATGATATGAAATTGATGTTCTCTTTACTCTTTTTATACAACTATTTAATATTTAATGAGATTAATATTTTATAACAATGTTTCTAAATAAAAATACTATTAAAGATGGATTATCAGGTATAAATTAATAATAACATGTGATGGGACTTTTTTTTATTGTATTGATTTTATGAGTTTAGTTGTAAGTAAATTGTAAAGATAAATTGTTAACTTAGATTTATAAAATGTAATTATTAATTATAATTAATTAGATTGTAATATTATGTATTTGCACACCGGAATTGCCGGTAGATTATGGCGTTCTGAAAAAGCTGTAACACCTATTAACTGTAACCCATTTTCATGCAAATAAAATATATCTATCTATCTATAATATTCTGATACAGACAAATATATAAAAATTATAGTCGGTTATTTGCGCAATCACGTGTTTTCACTATGTATCAATTTTCATCAAGATTCAGCAAGCCAATCATAACTTGTAACGAGACATACAGACAAGATAAGACAAGTAAAATTAATAAAAATGATAGAGCCCAATATGTGCACAATTAAACGTTTATTTACTTATTTAATACTTTATTGTACACAAAGGGGTAAAATAACATTTTGGTTCATAAAAATTCTACAAAAAACGAGCTAATCAGAGGTAAGAGATTTCTTCAGCAAATCCAAAACAGTGAGAATGCGTGAAAGAAATGTAGAAGACAAGTGTATAGATATTAGTTTAGAAATATACAGTAGGAATACAAATATAAAAGCTTATTTTAATTTATTTAATTCTATACGTTACAAATTACAATGCCTTTTTATACTAAAAATTAAACAGATAAATAAATTCTTATAAAGGTTTTATTTACCTGTAATAAAGGTTAATAATGAATGACTGCTCCTAATATGAAAAGGAAGTGAATTCCAAAGTTTCAAGGAATTAATAGCGATAATTACTTATTATAGAATTACCGCCCCGTTGGTCGAGTGGTTAGCGACCCTGACTACGCAATCGACGGGGCTCGGGTTCGATCCCCGATGGGGACAAGCATTTATGTGATGAGCATATATGTTTGTATTTTCGGGTTTGGGTGTTTATTAAATACTAGCGACCTGTCCGCGGTTTCTCCCGCACAGTTTTTGTTCCCGTGGGAATATCGGAAAGGTTTATACACTTAAACCTTCCTCAAGAATCAATCTATCTATTTAAAAAAACCGTATCAAAATCCGTTGCGTAGTTTTAAAAATTTAAGCATACATAGGGACATAAGGACATAGGGACAGACAGAGAAGGCGACTTTGTTTTATACTATGTAATGATATTTTAGTATTTGTGTATGTACTTCTATGTATCTTCTTTTAAATTACCCTGACGAGGTAGGCAAATGTACAACTAGGTCAACAACAATAGAGGAACTATTGTTGTTGACCTAGTTGTACATTTGCCTACCTCGTCAGCATTGCATACGTGAAAACTGGGTCCCGCAACGTGACAGGTGGCAGGCCAATTACATTGTGGGACCAAGCGGCACTTTTTAATCCCGGGCAACGTTATTTTCATCAGAAACCTGAAATATCGCATTTTTGAATTGCCCGACCCGGGAATCAAATCTGGGACCTCATGTGTCAACACCGACACCGCACCACTAGACC
Source organism: Apodemia mormo (assembly GCA_036924255.1). Taxonomy (NCBI): domain Eukaryota; kingdom Metazoa; phylum Arthropoda; class Insecta; order Lepidoptera; family Riodinidae; genus Apodemia; species Apodemia mormo. Next base: position 9,387,765 of record JAUPFN010000028.1, read on the forward strand.
ACAGAGACGATAAAATTCCACACAATTAAGAGGGACAATTTGAGTTGAAATCATATAAAAAGTTCACGAAGAAATGATCCTACTGTATACCAATTTTGACAAAGATAAGATACATATTGACAGACAAAAGTGACAAGTGTGAGTGTATACATTACAAAAATTGACTAAATAAAATTTAATGTACAGACACACTAAGATTTATACAGTAGTATTCATTTCAAAATATATAATAATTTTTTTTACAAAATAACTTGTTGCTACTATTTTCCTTTTGATTTTAAAAGGGTAAGCTTAAATATCGCTCCCAGGTGTTGGGCAAAATTGATAAGGCTGACAACACCTGGGAGCGATATTTAAGCTTACCCTTTTAAAATCAATATTTACGTTTGTTTATATTCCACAACAGTCAATAATAATCAGTTAAGTATATTACATCCTGAAGATGCTTTAAAAAGTGAAACCGGTCGAGTAATATAATTAAAATTGTGTAAAGTGAAATTGATGTACAAGTGGAATAGTAAAAGTTTCTAAGGAAATTTATTATTATAGGGAAGTGATCACTTCCAAATGTAAATGGGAGTGTGTACCATGTCAAAGAAGGTGCTAAATTGGGAGTGCAAATGGACAGGTCTATAGCGCTTTTGCCTTCAGAGGGTTTTGTGCGACGAGTGGGAGAACCATTGCTTAAGATACATAAATTTAATTCTTCAATGACTTTCAAAAGCTCTTCACCATAATAATTACTGGAGGAACAACCCCAGGCTTGATGATGAGAATTAAAATCACCTAACACAATAAAGGGTTTAGGTAGTATGGCTAATATGTTATTAACTTCTGTCAAAATGTTCAAATTTGGATGTGGAATATAAAGTTACACAAAACAAATATTATTTACATTAACAGCTAATATAGACATATTTACAGTATGTACAGGGAGGTTAAGCGGCGGTTTGCGGCGCGAAGCCGTTTTACAGTAGCGACCAAACCAAGGCTGAGACTTACTACCAATTGGTACCGCAGAAAATGGAATGAAAAGTTCCATGCCCTGCAGCACCACATCAGCAATAGAGTCAGCGACGACATTTGGATCATCCAGCGAGAAGCACAACCGCCCCCATGGGTAGGACGCAAAAAAAGACCGCATCCCGTCCCAATCTGCTGACCTAAAGTGCCAAACGCGACGACAGCCTGCTAAAGGAGGCCGTGATAGGCGCGAAACCGGCACTTTACTCCGGATCAGGCAGTGGTCTGACGAACCAAGTGGAATGTCCACCGATACCTGATAATGGTCCGGATGAGAGGTCAGCAGAAGGTCCAACAGTGAAGGCATATGGTCACCCACATCGGGAACTCGCGTGGGCGAAGTTGTGTAAGACCATACGCCAAGGCAAAATTGTGAACAGACCTCCCCGCATGATCGGTGGTGCGCGAACAAAGCCATTCGGCGTGGTGGGCATTAAAATCGCCCAAGATCACGATCTCTGTGAAGGGGGTCTGCTCTAACACGGAATCTACAGCCGTTTGTAAATGCTCAATGAGCCAGTCAACTTCAGTATTCCCGCCATGGGACCTGTATAGGCACGCGTAGCTGCGTGAATGGTCGTCGCAAGCTACGCGTAACCAGAGGATGGATAGGTCCTGACCTTCAAGTCTGCCGAGGCGCCGGTAACAGATATCTTCTCTGACGTATTTTACCCCTTTGTGTACAATAAAGTATTAAATAAGTAAATAAACGCTTAATTGTGCACATAATGGGCTTTATCATTTTTATTAATTTTACTTGTCTTATCTTGTCTGTATGTCTCGTTACAAGTTATGATTGGCTTGCTGAATCTTGATGAAAATTGATACATAGTGAAAACACGTGATTGCGCAAATAACAGACTATAATTTTTATATATTTGTCTGTATCAGAATATTCGCAACAATATGTTCCTATTAGGTTAGTGCATTTAGATATTTTGAAGCATTTAAAGCTTTGAAACTACTACATATATATATAGATGTAAAATGTAAACTTTTTCAAATAATAAATACAAATTAAAATTGAAGGTTCATAGAAATAGTATAAGATTTATATTTAGTTTCCAAATTTAAAGCAGAATCGCAAAAATAATTTGTTTCAGAAATCGTATACTATTTTCAAAGGAAGTCGTATAAAAAATTGGTTTTATAAAAAGTTTTTAAATGTCTGACTGAATGTACAATTACCTAAAAACTAGTTTAAAAAAATATGTAAACGGTTAACCCTGTGGGTCATCCCTGAAACTTTCCACTAAATTAAGGTATTTTAAGCTCAAAAAGTAAAAACTATAAGCATAGATTTTTTCAGTTCAAACATCTAAGCCGTATACATAATTATATTATCATGTATATATTATGTTAAAAATGGCCGTATATTGATTTTTAAAAAGCTGTATATTTTGGAAACGATAATTGATTTTGATCTTTCGAATGGCATTCAACTCAATTTTCGAAATTTAAAATATGGCTTTAGCTAAATAACCAATAGGTTGAAAAATCTCGAAGAATGGAAAAAATCATTTTTTTCAAAAGTTTTAGTCATTGATAAATCACAAACTAATTGACCGATTTTGGTCCAATTAATGGTATTTGCACTTACACTTAGCAAAATAGGATGAAAACGGTCGAAAATCACATTCTTATCTTTCTCATTCACTATATATATTTGTAATTTCTGTTTGTAGATAAATCGTTTGCATATAATACAAATTTTTGGCAAATTTCATGATAAATGTTCGCTATAAGAATCTCTGATATTAGTTGTAACATTTTGTGTTTTCTGTCCATTTGTTTGTCTCTGTGTGTCCCGTTATAAGTCGAGAATACTTGACTGAACTTGATAAACATTGAGTTTTGAGTTAGTTTTGCTACTAAGAGCGTAAATGATTGGTCACATAATTCTTTGCATTATCAATGTATTTATGCTCAGCGAAGCCGGTGGGTGTTAGCTAGTAGAATATCAAAATACTGGGAAATACAAAACTTGTAACAAAGTACAGCAAATATTAAAGCGTAGCTACTTAAAATATTAAAGACAAAAACTATTAAAGAAATTAACAGTTGACAAGCAAGGTGTACAAAAATATTTCATTAAAACATTTAAACTAGCATTATTGTAAGTAATCGCAGGAAGTAAATTTGTTTTGTATCGAATTATATATTAGTAGCATGAAAATTATAAATGTGTAGGCTTATGTAAAGATATTTTTGTTTAACATTAATTAGTTCAGTTGTATTTATTTACTATTCAATTTTTACCTCTTATGTTTAATAAATAATTTTATGTTCATCAGTAACTAAAAATTATAAATTAGTATACAAAATAGTGTAAACTTGAATGCCATCAACAAATGGCGGAAATTGTATCTTGTTTTTAATATTATACCATCCGTAATAACTATAATATTCTATGCTTTGTTACATATAAATAAATTGGGACATCAGTGTGGATATTTTGCAAAGGGTATGGGAGTCACAAAAGAAATTTAAAATAAAGAGACAGAGTTAATTATATACCAAACATATATCGATGACAATTTTTTGAATTCAGAGCAAAAAAATGCATTAATGTGCATTTCAGGGCATATGGATGAGTAACACGATAAATGTTACATGAAATAAATTGTGATCAAGGCAGAAAAAGTTAGTTACCAAGTTCAAAATATCTCGTATATAAAATAAAAAGAATATTAAAATTATCACAACAAAGTAAGCTGTCTTACCCATCCGTATGTAGTTCGATATTTTGGCTTTAATATTAGAATCACAAATGAATATTTTGAGCATTCTATTTATGTTATTAACACAAGACGTGAAATTAAACAAATTTAAATATTTTTCGAATATTCATTTGTTTTTGTGACCTACGAATTGCACAAAGATATTGTACTCGAAAAATGTTTGACTTTTATTTTGAATTGGTGCAATGTAATAAATAAAAAATTACAAGAGACTTATATTGTACGAATCGAAATCATGAGCATAATGTTAATGCAAATTTAAAAATTTCACCAGATCCCATCAAATCCAGTCCATTCACATCAGGTCTCACCAATCCGACTAGACCCCACCTAAACTCATCCAATCTCACAACATTCTGCGTGATCGATCTCATTCGACCCCTCCAAATCTAACTAAACTCAGATCATATATCAACCAATTCCTTTTAACTCAACTTAATCCTCAATCTGACCCTTTATTATTCAGTCTAACCCGACTAAACCCACTTTCCTACTTAATTACCTATCCGATCGTTTTCGATTTCACCACAGCCCCGTCTAATTCTAAATTATTACACCAGATCCCGCCTAATCCCTTCCGATCCAATTAAAACCCACACATTTCCTTTTTATTTTAATGTTATTTATGTTTTTCAGTTCCATCCGCAAATTGGGAATAGGTCATTGTTAAAAAATAATAAATAAATTTTTGTATTTAAAATTGTTGTTTTATTTACGTGATTATCCATTAAAAATAAATAAAAACTGAAATAAGTAAAAGAGCGAAGTAGGTATACTCTTGAACCTTAGGCTTCTGTCTGTATGAATGTTAATCGTTTGCCTTACCTACAATATCAATCGAGAAAAACAAATTAAAAACTAACATTTTCCTTCGAACTTTGCATACGGTTTAAACTAGAGATGGGTTAATACCGATATTTCTCAAGATTAGGTGATACTAATATATTCACTTTCAAATATAATATAATGTCTTAACTAATATGTCAGTATTAACTAATATTTCACTGTAATTTGGACCTTAAAGTAACAATAATAAGATCTGATACTGATACGGCAGGAAAATATCTTAACTAATATTTCACTGTAATTTGGACCTTAAAGTAACTGTAATAAGATCTTATACTGATACGGCAGGAAAATATTTTAACTAATATATCAGTATTAAGGGAACGTACCCATACTACGTGACCCGTTTAGGGGGGGGGGGGGGGGGTCTTTAAAATACTACGGTCAGTCACAGGAGCGGGGGGGTGGCTCAGATTTTTGTCACGTAGTCGATTTTAATGAGAGAAATTTAATGAATGAAAATAATTGTTGTGTTCGTAAATTAAGTTACTGTAAGTTCCATACTGTATAGCAATATGTTTTCACGAATGTTGTTCTTTTTCATAATACATAATTCACTAGTAATTTAAGTATGCATGCAGTCTTATGCAATAAAGACGAGTATGAGCCAAATTATTTTTTTTTTCAATTTTTGCCTGTGAAATGATTAAAAATCATAATTATGAATTACTACGTGAAAACTAAAGGGGGGGGGGTCTTGGCATATACTACGAGTGGTCACCGAGGGGAGGGGGGGGTCGAAAAATCTTAAAAAATAGGTCACGTAGTATGGGTATGTTCCCTAACTAATATTTCACTGTAATTTGGACCTTAAAACATCAGCATACTGCAGGAAATACGCCTGTCTCATTCGTACGTACGACGCGGCGTATCGTGAAAATATTTTAATATTTTCACGAATCCGAACGGGCGCCAATTAGTGAATCCGAACTATTCCGAACATCGAATGATATTATCCGATTCATTTTGGATACCCGTTACAGATATTAGGCGAATATATAATATTAGCATATTACAGTTCGCCGGATTACTAATCCACGAATCCTTTCAATATTACTAATATCTTAGCGAATACTAATATATCAGTCACACCCTTAGTTTAAACCAAATATTCCCCAGATGGCGGTCTGTACGTAGAACTCTAATTGGTCTGTGATTGCAACTAACCTCAATTTGCATTAACAAAATGTCGATAAAAATTGAGGAAGAGATTGATTTCTATTCTTTCCATAGTACATCAGAATTAATGTTGAAGACAGATGAAATTAAAGTGGAGATAGATAAGAATTACGAAAACGAAGAAGATATGGAGTCACTGGAAATTAAAACAGAATTAGAAAATGTCAAAGATGGTACGTCGCTATTATTTTGATTAGGGTTTTATTGTAAAATAGACATCAGATACACGTTCACAACATAAAAGTCAACCCTTTTAGAAATACTGTCATTGGTCATGTCGCCTGGCTAAGAGTAAACAAGATCGTCTCAGTTAATATTAAATCTTTGGAGGCTAAACTCAGGCATTTATATAAGATGATCTATGGCCTAAAACCTTATTGTGCTTAACAAGGCGAAACTGATACATGCATGCAATTATCTTGGTACTTTAAAAGAGCTAAAGGAGAAGGGGATTTTTGGGCCCAAATGTAAAAGCTTGAAGTATGGTTAAAATAAATTATACTATTTATTTATTTCAAAATTCAAAATATGAGCTTCATCCGCTTTCTGAGAAAAAAGAAATCACGAAAATATGTTTTGATTAATTTTAGTTTAATCAACAGTAAGGACCATCATTATATTACAAATCAGTAATAATATAAAAAGAAGAAATATAATCTATACAATTTAAATAATCAATTGATTATGTTACTTTGAACTTAATACAATTTAGTTTTTGTGGATTTAATATAGCTAAAATTGACAGTTAAAACTGACATCACTGACGTCTCGCAAGAGTCGCACTCCTCGCAAGTCGCGGACTTCACTCTTCGGTATTTTACTTACCTACAGAGAGGCATCCTTTAATTTGTGGTTTCCAAAAATCTGTGTTTAGTATTGTATCAATTTATGAACATGAAACATAGTTGCCTGTATTAGAAATATCAGTTGTTTATATAATAGTAAATGGTTACTGTGAGTTAAACTATACCGTAGTACCATAACCTTACTTCTAGTGAATATGTTATATCGCTGTTCTCAGATTGCTAAAATCTGTCAAATTTTCAGTATTTATATAACATTAAACTAGCTATTAATTAACATAATTTTCATCTTATCACAAGAGGACCCAAGTTTGTATGCAAGGGTATCAGTCTCCTTTGGTCTCAAAAAGTGATGATCTCACCTGGACTTCAACTTAGTTTTGATTGTTGTTATAGTTTGTGTGATTTTATTACTTGAGAGATTAATAAATCGAGTTATTGGATAACTGCACATTTAAACCAAATTCATCACATAGAGTTTTCTGAAAAGAAGTTCAGTTATTGTAGATGAATTACTCTGCCATTATAATATATTGTGTCAAATCTCTGCAAATTTTTAGTATCAAAATCAATTTAACTTTTCCACTCACTTCCCCACCCTCACTACTCATCCAATTTTATACTAAATACACTATCCCTCTTAATTTTACAAATGGATATGAGTGGAACGCTTTATAAAGAACATGGGCAAGATTTCATTCATCATTTTTTTTGTTATTACATAAAAAATTAATATATTCCGTAAGATTCTATACAAATTCCTTAACTCATCCGCATTTAAAAAATATTTTTTAAACTTGGGGACTGTCCCAACTTTATTTAGCTAATAGTAGAATTTAGATAAAGTTGACCTTAACATAGCAACGTATAGTTAATGTAAAGATAACAACGCACCATTAACATCTTTGGTGTCTATAGTCGATGGTTGACTCTCCATCAAGAGTTTGCTATCTTATGATATAAAAACTATCTCCTCAGTAGTCTGTGTTGATCTTGTCATTGGGTGTTTTTAGTACAACTGCTAATCTCAGAAATCTAAGTTATATTGACAAAATTCAGAGCTAAGATTTTATAGCTACTTAAATAATAAAAAAGAAATAATGTTAGTAATATTCATGCAAAATTTGAAGTAAGTCCATGCAGTACTTTTTGAGTTTACCCCGGACATACATACAGACAAACAGACAAAAATTCAAAAAGTTATATTTTTGGCTTCGATATCGATTGTAGATCACGCCCCAAGTATTCTTTTAAAAAAATATTCAATGTACAGTTTTATTTAGATTATGACTTAACAATATTCAAGTAACAGAGATTCCACTGTGTCTGTCTTCAATAAGCATTAAATAACCAAATAATGTATGTCTCTGTAGGGCACTCTGCCACTACTGTGTATTATATAAAATTTTTAGTTTTAGAATTCATTTGTTACAATCAAAATTACAATGTTTACAATTTATCACCTCTGTGGTCCAGTGGTCCGGTGTCGGAGATGACCACAAGAGGTGGTTTATTCCCAGGTTTGGCAATTTAAAAATATGTGTTTTATCAATTTTCTGATCAAAACAATTTTGCCAGAATTGGAAAGTGCCGGGTTGGCGATAGGCTTGCCACCTATCGCATTGTGGGACCAAGTATCTTCAGCTAATTGTGGGTGGATTTGTTGTACCTCTGCCTACGTCTTCAGGGATATGGGCGTGAAGATACTACTACTATACATACTATCCATTACAATTACAAATTATTTAAGAAGCAAATATTTTCTTTTTCATATTGTTAGTTGGACATATAATATTCTATGATGATGATTTCATCTTGTTAGGAATGTTTCTGAAATACTCCCAAACTGATAACTCTGAAATAACAAAGAGAAGATTTTCTTTGGTGTTTCAAAAACTTTACATCTGTAACTGTGAACGAAATACTCATAAGTTTAGTTTATAGGAAAATATATTTCTTATAATGTAAAAGTGTTTTTTCAGAATGCAGCATGGTTAGTGAACATGGTCCCAGCTATCAGACAAGTGTTGTCAAGAGTGAAGATACTGAACTGACACCAGACCCGAATGTAACAGGTATTGGTTCTGGTGATGGCATAAAACAAACAAGTTGCTTTAAACACGTGTTTTAAACAGTGCTTAAAAACACAGTTTAAAACAAGTTTTAAACAATGTTAAAAACGTTAAGAAAAAAACAGGGTTTAAAACAACTTTTAATTCAAAATGAATTGAATAAGTAAATAGAAATAAAAGAAATTGAGTCTATGTAGTATTAATCATTTTAGGAAATTAAAAATTTCCTTTGGCATTGTAATTAAAACATATTAATAATATGGCAAGTAATTTATTTCATCAGGCACAAACTTTAACAATTTTAATCAAAATATTTGGCGCATATCATTTATGTCAGACAAGTTAAAATAAAATAACGTTTTTAGTAACTCTATATTTAAACAATTAGTTACAAATTGTGTGTAAGACAACAATTACTTTTCTTTATTTAGATATTTAAAAACTAGGACAAGTTTGCAACTTTGTCAATACCTTATTTCGTTAGAATGAATAAATCCGAATGTTCAAAATAGTCTTTTGACTCCAGCACTTCAGCCTGTGGTTGAGAGTTAATTAAAACATATTGGGGTTTCCCCTAATAATGAACATCAGAACATACCTACAAGGTGTACGTAAAGCCCTCCACAGATGTAGCTATAATATATACTAATATATCAAGATATATATTACAGTATAGCAAGCTTCCACACACGGGAGCTATTCTATAATATATATTTTACCCTCACTCGGCCTACACTCAAAATTTATATTAATATACCAAAATATACCGTGCTATATCGTATTTTTTTATAGCAGAGGGGCAAACGAGCAGGTGGTGCACCTGATGGTAAGTGATCACCACCACTTATGGACAACTGCAATACCGGGGGTCTTGCAGCTGCATTGCCGGCCTTTTAACAATGAATAAGCTCGTTTTCAGAAGGTCCCTAAGTCGTATCCATTCGGAAACACCCCCGAGTGTAATTGATTCCACAAAGGAGTAGACCGAGGCAAAAAGTGCCGACAAAAGCGCACGGTTGTAGATTTCCAGACATCGAGGTGGTGAGGATGGAACTTTAAATTTTGACGCGATGTCCGATGATGGAATTTAGCGGCAGGAATTAGTCCGAATAACTAATTGCTCTACTGAGTACGCCAAGCTTTTTGGAGGCTAGTTTAGCCTTTCCTTCCAAATGACCGCGGAACTGAACGTTGTTCGATATGTCGACTCCCAGTATTCCAATACTGGCTGAGGCTGTCAGGTGAGTGTTCTCGAACCGAGGTGATACAACAAAGGGTGTTTTACGACAAATACGACAAACTGGTGATCCACTTGCATAATTTCTGGGGAAGCCCATAGGAAGGCAGCTTTGAGAGAAGTACTTTATGCCATACCCGATCGAAGGCCTTCACTATGTCTAAATTAGCTGCCAATGCCTCCCCCTTGGACTCAACTGCCTCCGCCCAGCGATACGTCAGGTATACTAGAAGATCACCAGCTGAGCGACCACGGCGGAAACCGTACTGACGGTCGCTAATCAGCTGGTGCTCTTCTAAATACTTCAGGAGCTGACAGTTTATAAGTTTCTCCATGACTTTGGAGAACAAGGAGATTATGGCTATTGGCCGATAGTTTGACGGATTAGAGCGATCTCCTTTTTTAGGGATGCGATGCATTAAAGCGGTTTTCCATGAATTCGGAAGGAGGACGAACTGCCCATTCTACCTTACAACTACCGTTGAATATAGCCGAACAACAATTCCCGGTATGTAAAATCTCAGGAAAATGTGGACGGGTCAATCTCTAAAACAAGCTAAAATTATCTTCTGGGATGAATGCACCATGACTCATAAAAAATCACTAGAAGCCATGGACAGAACATTAGGGAACATACCCATACTACGTGACCTATTTTTTAAGGTTTTTCGACCCCTCCCTCCCCTCGGTGACCACTCGTAGTATATGCCAAGACCCCCCCCCCCTCCTTTAGTTTTCACGTAGTAATTCATAATTATGATTTTTAATCATTTCAAAGGCAAAAATTGAAAAAAGAAATAATTTGGCTCATACTCGTCTTTATTGCATATTAGACTGCATGCATACTTAAATTACTAGTGAATTATGTATTATGAAAAAGAACAACATTCGTGAAAACATATTGCTATACAGTATGGAACTTACAGTAACTTAATTTACGAACACAACAATTATTTTCATTCATTAAATTTCTCTCATTAAAATCGACTACGTGACAAAAATCTGAGCCACCCCCCCGCTCCTGTGACTGACCGTAGTATTTTAAAGACCCCCCCCCCCCCCCCCCCCCTAAACGGGTCACGTAGTATGGGTACGTTCCCTTACAAGAATTGAGAAAAAACTCTGAAATAATGGGAGGAGCTCTACTCATACTCTCAGGAGATTTTCGACAAACATTTCCAGTTATTCCCAAGTCAACACCAGCAGACGAGATCAATGCATGCTTAAAAAAGTCACATCTCTGGCCACAAATACAAATACTGAAATTAACAAAAAACATGAGAGTTGAATTATCAAAAGATGAAACAACAGCACATTTTGCTAAAATACTTTTACAAATAGGCGAAGGTACATATCCTACTGACCAAACGACCGGCCTCATTGAACTCAATAGTGATTTCTGTAACATAGCCACTACTGAAAACGAACTAATCGACAAAATTTATCCAAATATTATTCAGAACTATACCAACTTAGAGTGGTTATTTCAAAGAGCAATTTTGGCCACTAAAAATAATATTGTTGACGATATCAATTTTAATATTCTGAAGAAAATACCTGGTGAAGAGAAAATATATAAATCGATCGACACGACGGTATACATTATAGATAGGTATCCATTGAAGAAAGTGTCAACTTCCCTACTGAATTTCTAAACTCTTTACAAATACCAGGAATGCCATTACACTGCCTTCGTCTGAAAATTGGATCTCCAATCATACTACTTAGAAATCTCAATTCCCCAAAACTATGTAATGGAACGAGGATGATCGTAAAACAGCTATCGAATAATATCATTGAAGCTGAACTTATTTCTGGAAAAAACAAAGGACAAACAGTATTTTTACCTAGAATACCACTGATCTCTTCTGAATTGCCATTTCAATTTAATAGATTGCAATTTCCAATTAAATTAGCCTTTAGTTTTACAATTAACAAAGCGCAAGGACAAACTTTAAAATATTGTGGCATCAACCTCAAAGAATCCTGCTTCTCTCACGGTCAGCTAATATATATATACCCCGGACAATAAAATGAAAAATGTTGTTTATAAACAAGTAGTGTAAATAATGAGAAAATGTTTTCAATATTTTTTTTTTACTTTTTACGTCATAGTTTATTTTTTTATTTCAACTACCACGTAATCTCATATCAACTCCCGAGCGAAGCCGGGTATCATAGCTAGTCCATACTAATATTATAAATGCGAAAGTAACTGTCTGTCTGTTTGTCTGTCTGTCTGTCTGTCTGTCTGTTACGCTTTCACGGCCAAACCACTGAACCGATTTGGATAAAATTTGGTACAAATATAGTTTGAGACCCAAGAAAGGGCATAGGATAGTTTTTATCCCGGAAATCCCACGGGAACGGGAACTATGAGGGTTTATAAATAGAATTATTTCCACGCGAACGAAGTCGCGGGCACAGCTAGTATATAATAAAACTAAGTTGATAAAATGTGCGTGCCGATAAAACTTAAAAAGGAGTCCCGGCACGATGAAGGGACTTATATAGTGTGATAGCCCTTTATCCCCCCTCGAACAAGAAAGATCCCGTTTTAATCTAAAGGGCGTGTTTTTAAAGATATAAGGGTTTTTCCAACCCTTAACTTGGAAATTAAGTGTAGTGGCGCCATCTGTTGTCGAGTATTTGAACTTCATTCAGAACAACGATTATTTGGGTTGCATTTTGAAAGGCGTTGCGAGCAATTGCAGCATGTGTAGTGATGACGCGAAATTTAAAATTCCGATTTCAAGTCTTAAATTACATTTGTTATATTTCAACTACCATGTTATCTCACATCAACTCCCGAGCGAAGCCGGGTATCATGGTTAGTCCTAGTACTAAAATGGAGTTTTTTATAATATGATTATATTATAAAAACCATTTCTATGTGGAGCCATACTTTCAATGTCGCTATCTATATACAGACTACAGCTAATTTCAAGACTATTTTTAATCAGTTATATCAACTAGTTTTATACGTTTCATACTATTTTTATTAAACAATAGTATTTTTAAAACTGTTTTGCCTTCGTATGTGGCGACTAGAGCGTTTGTTAGTTTAGTTAAATTCAATATTGTATTATGGGGGCTTTCCGTTAAATACGGATTCTGCCAGTATCAAGTCAGTCATGGGAGTGACACCAAACATGATAAGATTAGAAGTTTTAACGTTGAGAGATCTAGAATAAAATAGACACATAAGTGTTGACATAACCCAGAACCATAGACTAAACATTCTATACTGTTGCCAGAGGACTTCTACAAAAGATGTCATATAAAGTAACAAAAAGGAATCAGCTTTAAACTATTCTTTAGTATAATACAGGGAGAATTTTTATTCGACACGATTATTTTTATTCTACATATAATAAAAGAGTAGAAAAATGATATTTGTGTATAAAAGTTTTTTCAAAAATATTGATTGGGTTAGTTAGAAAAATATCGGTAACAAAGGCGTAAATGCTATTTTTTAGAATTTTTGTGCGCCTGTCTATTAATTTGTTCGTCAATCACGCAAAATCTACTCGACAGAAATTGATGAAATTTGGCATCGTGATAGCTGAGAGTTGGAGCAACATAGGATAATTTTTATCTCGATTCTAGTTCCCGTAGCAGAAGTAAAAAAAGTCAGTTAAAATGCTTATTATGTGCAACTTCAATGGTAATCTTTTTAATAAATAGCCTTCGCCTGTGGCCGAAATTGGACCATAGACTAAACTTGTACAGTATGTTTACTCAGCGTTGCTTTGTTATTCCTGTACCCGTGACGTTTTTAACTTCTCGCTGAAGGTTCCTACTGATATACCCCGATTTTTAAAAATCGAATTTTCATGAGATCTCTAGGTCTTAAGATCCTTGGAAGCTTTGTGTGTGATATAATAATGACATTAGTATGCCGTATGCATGTGTGTTTATGTATGTGTTAACCTCTCATAACGATTGAACGGCTTGACCAATTGTAAACGCGGTTGACGGCATTTGATTTGGTTTCACCAATCTTAGCAGTCCTCGAAATTTCAATTGATTTCTCAAAAAAAAAAACAAAAATCGCTGAAACAATGTTTTTAAATAACTCAAGACCAATGCATGCTCCGATTAATTAAATCTAATCAACAATTTTTCTTAAAAACCTGCGTCGAATACCACAAACTGATTCAAAATTGGATAATTTACTCGGGATAAATCGTTGACGAACATTTTTTAAAAAAGCGTTTTTTAACGTAACTTCCTACGTTTTAAGTAATCGAGTTTTGGCTTTCTATATTTTTTGGTTCTTGGTTTTTGAGTAAAAACTGAAAACTCAAAAAAAAATAGAATGCTAAGTGAAATATTTAAACTGACTCAAGTATTTAAAAGTTACAATTTAGCGAATATTAAAATAGAGTGGTTTTCAACCAACTTTCTTCAGAATATCAAAATAACCTTTAGATTGATGTACCGATTGTGAAAGATGTCTAATCAGCTAAATCCATACTAATATTATAAATGCGAAAGTAACTCTGTCTGTCTGTCTGTCTGTTACGCTTTCACGAGCAAACCACTGAACCGATTTGGATAAAATTTGGTACAAATATAGTTTGAAGAAAAGACATAGGATAGTTCTTATCCCGGAAATCTCACGGGAACGGGAACTAGGCGGGTTTTTATTTTAGAATTTATTCCACGCGAACGAAGTCGCGGGCACAGCTAGTATCTAATAAGGTAACAAACTTTAAAAAGTTGCGCTGAATGCCAAAAATCGTATAAAAATTGTTTGATTCGTCTGGGATTTATCATTGACAAAAATTTTTGTAACATGTTTTTTTGACATTACTTCCAAATTTTTTAACCAATCGATTTGGCAAACGAGACACCATAATATTAAGAGCTCGGAAAATGCGGTGAACGTCAGTCGAATGATTAAAATCAATTGTCGCGTTCAAAAGCTACAGGTTCCCAAAAATTAAAATATTACCATTTTCAACAAACAGTTTTTGGACCTCTTGAAGTTCAAAATTTAATGTTCAAGTTTAAAGCTTTAAGGTAAAATAATTGAACTTGGCGGGCTTGTCTAGATCTATCTGTTTATTCCTGCTAATATCGAAAAAGGCTTGACCGATTTTAATGAATCCATCTGTGATATATCTGATTATTTATACATTTTATATACACCTTATGGGAGTAAATTAGCCTTCTGATATTTTTTAAAACTATTTGGTTTCCGTAAAAAAAACTTTGATCATAATCCACACGGACGAAATCTTAATGTTTTAAGTAAACAAAATTAAAGTTTTGTTTAATGGTGACATATAATGTCACAAGTTAATCAAGTTACAGTCTCAATTTTTTTTTAATAATTATTCCTAGCAATATATTTTATTTGATTAATTTAAAAAACGTAGATTATTCCAGTTGATCTAGTATCTCGATTTGTCACTCCAAGAGTAAAATGTCTCAAAATCAATAAACTCATTGTTTTGTCATTAACTAAGAACGTGAGATGTATAGATAGTACATTTTTTGCAGGTCAGTATGGGAGGTTCCAAGAGTTAGAAGAAAGCGCTGATCAAGCAGTAGATGTAAGGACTAAAGTGGCATCTTCCAAGGCACCTGTCGTTGTATTAACGAGACGTAGACATTCTCAAGTAAATAATAAGAAAAATGAGAATGCATTATACTGGTGTGGTATTTGTGGGGAAGCTTTTGGCCAAAAGGTTACTTTAAAGAGACATTTAAATACTCACAGTGATAACAAGTCATTTATGTGCAATGACTGCAGTAAGAGTTTCACACAGTTAAGTAATTTGAGACGTCATGAGTTAATTCACACTGGAAAGAAATCGTTTAGAGATAAGGACAAATTGAAAAGCCATTTAAATGTTCACAGTAATATAAAACCCTATGTGTGTAATGTCTGCAGTAAGGGTTTCACAGATTCGAGTAATTTGCGTCGCCATGGGTTAATTCACAATGGTGAGAAACCGTTTACTTGTGAGTTTTGTGAAAAATCGTTCAGAGAGAAGAGCAAATTAAAGAGCCATTTAAATATACACAGTAACGTAAAACCCTATGTGTGTAAGGTCTGCAGTAAGGGTTTCAGAGACTCAAGTAAATTGCGTTGTCATGAGTTAATTCACACTGGAGAGAAACCATTCACCTGTAACTTTTGTAAAAAATCATTCAGAGAGAAGCGCAAATTGAAGTTCCATTTAAATATTCACAGTAACATAAAACCCTATGTGTGTAATGTCTGCAGTAAGAGTTTTACAGACTCGAGTAATTTGCGTCGTCATGAGTTAATTCACACTGGAGAGAAATTTACTTGTGAGTTTTGTGAAAAATCGTTCAGAGAGAAGGGCAAATTGAAGAGCCATTTAAATATACACAGTAACATAAAACCCTATGTGTGTAATGTCTGCAGTAAGAGTTTCACAGGCTTATGTAGTTTGCGTCGTCATGAGTTAATTCACAACGGAAAGAAACCGTTTACTTGTGAGTTTTGTGAAAAATCGTTCAGAGAGAAGAGCAAATTAAAGAACCATTTAAATACACACAGTAACATAAAACCCTATGTGTGTAATGTCTGCAGTAAGGGTTACACACAGTTATATAATTTGCATCGTCATGAGTTAATTCACACTGGATAGTAATCATATACTTGTTAGTTCTGTAACAAAACGTTTACACAAAAAACAATTTCTAGTACCATTTAATAATCCACAATGCAATAAAACATTATGTGTAATGTTTGCATAGGAATTACATTTTGGTCAATATAAATTGATTCACGCTGAAGGAAAACTTTTTGCTTGTGATGTCTGTAGAAGAACGTCTAAAAACAAAGGCAATTTAAAATTCATTCAAATATACCCAAAACCTTTTTTGGGCAGTGTATGAAATGGTGCTCACACGGAATCATTAAAGAGGAGAAAATGGCATGCTTTTCAAATTATATCATTCAGTATCTTAACTTTACCATGACTGTATATACAAAAATATAACACCTCCAAGATGTAAGTCTTTTATTTATTTTACATAATCATTAGGTGTAACTTATGACATTTAAATTCGAAACGAGTCAATGATAAAATCTCATTACGCCGCCGTTGCCCTCAGAGTATGAAAATAGTAATTACTAGCTGTGCCTGCGACTTCGTCCGCATGGAAAAGTCTTAAACAAAAGTAGCTTAAGTTACTCCTTATTACATCAGCTATCTGCCAGTGAAAGTCCACTCAAATTATGTCCAGCCGTTCAGAGATTGAGAGAGCCAGAACAAACAGACAAAAGTGGTAAAAAATGTTATTTTGGTCGGTGCATGTACTATGTATACACGCATAATATTCAGTTCGTAAAAACGGTTGTTTTAATTTTAAAGAGACATTCTAATTTTATTTATTTGTATGGATTTAGAGAGCAATCTTGTGTGGATTTTCGGTACAACTTTGTCCGCTATAGACATCTGTGTTTAGGACACGGTAATTATAACTTATCTATGTGTGTGTGCTCGTATGACATTTGCATGTGTGTTCCGATCCCAAAGTCCATTTTCAGATTTGAAATAAGTTAAAAGATTATGAGTTATAAAATATATTTTTATAATTCAAATTAGAAAAACATACCACAGGATTTCTTAAACTTGGCTTTATATTTTTTTATGTATTTTAATGTAAAATAACATTTTGTAACAGATATATTGAAATGTAATTTAGGTTAAATATTCACATTACGACAGAATAAGTCAATTAGATCCCTTTGAAAAATAGATTTTAAATTAAAATAAATATTTAAAATGTAAATAGATTTAAAAAAATATTTTAATCCAAACAGAATCAATCATCTTAGTAAAAAAGATGGGCATTACCATTGAAAAGAATTGAAGACTGCGCATAACTAAGTTAGAGTCAGGCAAATTACCTAGGTGTCGTGTTGTTAATTTGAAAAGCGGACAACGTATTTTTACTTTTTTACACATCGCCGTGAAACAATTATTTTAAAAATAACATCTAAATGATGAAACCGATTAATTATTAATAATAATAATAATAAGCCCTTTTTATTTCCACATACCATTGAAAATGACATTTTATATCTTATACAATAACTGGATTTCATGGATCCCTTTTTGGGTGAAGGCCTCCTCTAAATCTTTCCATTCGTCTCTTTTTCTTCCTTTATCTAGCCAGTTTTTTCTAGCACCTTCCTCTATATCCTCCGCCCATCTCTTATACGGTCTACCAACGTTTCTTTTCCCATTTGGCCCATGCCAGGTTGTCACTTTGTAGGTCCATCTTTTGTCCTGTAGGCGGGCTATGTGTCCAGCCAATCCCCATTTCGGCTTATGAGCATGTGTCAGAGCATCTGCGACTTTGGTCTTGTCTCTTATTTTTTAAAGTCTAATCTTATCTGTTTTCCTGATTTTCAGCATGCTCCTCTCCATTGCTCTTTGGGTGGATCTTATTTTATCTTTTACTTTTTAGTGTAAACCCATGTTTGAGAACCGTAGACTAGGCATGGCAGAAGGCAAGTGTTGCTAACCACTTTTGTCAGTTGAAGATCATAGTCTCCTTTGACGATTTCCTTAAGGTCTAATATTTTTTCCATGTTATATTTACCCTTCCTTTAATTTCTACCTCCTTGTTATCTATATATATAAAAATCAATTGCTGTTCGTTAGTCTCGCTAAAACTCGAGAAGGGCTGAACCTATTTGGCTAATTTTGGTTTTGAATTAATTGTTGAAGTCTAGGGAAGGTTTAAAAGGTGAGAAAATATAGAAAAAAAATAAGAGTCGTTAAATGGCAACGTTTGCCGGGTTAGCTAGTTCTTTATAAATGATATCTGTTTTCCCAAGTAAATGTGGCTGTGAACATACTCGATGATTTTTCCTTTGATGTTTATGGGTCTCTTGTGTCTATTTGTCATTATTTTTGTTTTTATAAAGTTAATTTCCATTCCTACTTCTGAACTTTGTTCGTGTAATGTACATAGCAAATATTCTAAATCTTTAGGAGTTTCAGAGAAGATTACAACATCATCAGCAAAACTTAAATGGCTCTGGTATTAATCATTTATACGTATTCCTTTATGATTCCATTTATGTTTAACTCTGTGGAATACCATTTCCAGCACTGCTATAAAAAGCTTAGGCGATAATGGGTCGCCTTGTCTGAGACCCCTCTTTTACTTATGATTTCTTCTCCTCTAGCTTCAAGTTTAACTCTGCTAACACAGTGTTTATATATATTTTTGATGACATTGATGTACTTCTGGTTAACTTGAGATTATTTCAGTGCTTCCCATATGGCATTATGGCTGATGATGTCAAAGGCCTTGCTGTAATCTATAAATGCTACGTACAATGTTCTATTGACTTCTTTAAATTTTTCTAACACTTGTTCTACTACATGAATGTGGTCAATCGTACTGATGAAACGATTCATCGGAATGGAAGGGAACGGAAACCGGCTTGCTCTATGGATTGTTTAGCATCAATGTTCTGGATGATTCGTTTAAGCAGGATGGCTATAAAGAGTTTGTACGTGCTGGCTAGTAGACTAATCGGTCTGTAGTTATTTATATCTAAGGGTTTTCCTTTTTTATATAGTAATATTATTTCAGAGATGTGCCACTGTCTTGGTACACATTCTGTATCCAGAAACATGTTAAACAAATTTGTGAGGTATTGTGTGAGTACAGGCATTCCTAGTTTTAAAGCTTCATTGCTTATTCCATCGGCCCCAGGTCTCTTATTATTTTTTAGTTTTTAATGTGATCAAATATTTCCTGTTCTTTAATTTTTTCTATTTCGGCTTCTAAGGTGTTAGTTTCTTCGTCCTTATTGTCAGTGGCCTGTTTCTTGTACAGATCTTGGTAGAGTTTTGTAGTGAAATCTAGAACATCTTTTCTTGTTTTCGTTTCATTTGATTGGTTTTTAAGTTACTTTAAGATTTTTGTGAGTTTAGATCTTTGAATGCTCGCTTTTTACTTCTAAAATTATTGAGGTTGTGGGTTATGATGTCCTTTCTGTGGTTACTTTAGTCTTCATTAATAGATTTCTTAACAGCCTTAAATTTTTTATTTAGGTGTTTGGTCTTGTTTTCTGTGTAAATAAGTTCTGTTCATTCTTGTATTAACTTTTTTGTTTTTTCATTAAATATGTTTTTCTTTTTCTGCAACGTGGGATTTTTTTATGCTTTTAAGCTTTCTGTAATAGCTAATTCTAGCATATTGTAGTACTGTTGAACATTATTTGTTTTACTAGTATATATTTATTATTTCTAATTCTAGCATATTGTACTATTGAACATTATTTGTTTTACTAGTAATACTGTAGTTTATATTGCTTTCTAACTGGTTTAAATATTTTTTGACTTCATTATCCGACTTGGGCATGTGAATCGTATTTTTGAAGTTAGATATCTGCTTTTTTAAGATTTTCAGTTTTAGGGATGCTCTGAGTAGTTTGTGGTCGGAGGAAAATTGAATATTATTTAAAACTTCTACATTGTGCATTAAATCTGGGGTATCAGAGAGTATGAAATCTATTTCGTTCTTAGTCATAGAGTCTGGTGCTATCCATGTCCATTTTTGGTTTTCTTTTTTCTCAAAGAATGTATTCATTATAGAAAGTTGGTATTCTAAAGCATGCTCAATAAGTCTTTCACCTCGTTGGTTTCGGATGCCATAACCAAATCTGCCCATCGTAAAGTTCTCGTCTTTTGTTGGTAGGTCATTTTTTGCATTAAAATCACGTATTAGGAGATTGATTCATCTACTGCTAAATATTCTTTCCTTAGATCTTTGTAAAAGGTTTCCAGTTCGTCTTCGCTTGATCTTTCGGTAGGGACATAGGCTTGGATAATTGTGACGTTGAGATTATCAAATTTTAGCTGTAGAAAAGCTACTCTTTCTGATATCCCTATAAAATTTGTGATGTTGGCTTTCAAAGCTTTCTTTACGAGAAAGCCTACTCCATGAAGAACTTCAGTTTGTCCCATGTAGCCAAAAATGTAGTCTTTATATTCTTCTATTTGGCATCTGAGTTTTCTCATCTCTGCTAGTCCTATAACGTCGAATTTTATTTTTTCTAGAGCGTTTAATAATTCTAAGAATCTTTCCTCGGAGGACAAAGACCTCACATTGTAAGTACAATTTTTTTAAATTTGCCCTTCCTTCTCTTACTATTTTGTTTCTTTTTGTGATTTAGGGGGTTGTGGTCTCATTCCTCCCCGGTGACCAACCGTGTTGGAGGATATTTTAGTTGTTATCGTTTGTGTTTATTCTAATATATATGTAGATCTGCAGTTTTCTGGTTGGCCATTAGTAGTTTTTTGTGTTTCATTATTGTTTCTTCTCTTAATTTTTTCAAAGGGGTTAAACTTAGTTTGTTTTGTTGGTTGGTTATTTTTCTCCATAGCATTGTCAGAGTTGCCTGGTGGTGTAATTGGAGGTGAAGAAGGTACTCTTTTTCTTTTATCTGTATTCTTATTTTTTGGTTCAAAGTTTCCTTTTATTATCAATTTGTCATTCTTTATTATTGCATTTTTCCCCGCTGGTCTGGCTTCAATAAGTTTTGGGATGAGAGCTTTTCCATCCTCTAGAACTTCCTTCGTAATGTCTTCCGTTATTTTTAAAGTTTTAGGATACTTGTTTTTGTTCTTAAGAAGTTCCCATTTTTGCCAACCTAATGTCAGTGTCATTTTTATTGGTATATTTTTGTTCGTGGTCTTTTTTCCTATTCGTTCCAACGACTAATTTCCCGTTTGTCCCATTCTATTGGTTTCGGATCATTGTCGGTGTTATTTAAAATCCCAAGAACTATTTCCATCAATTCGGTGGTGTTGTCTTCAGATTCTTCCACACCATGAATAATCACATTGTTCTTTCTAGATTTACTTCAAGACTTTTTATTTTAAATTTCAGCTTTGCTTTTAGATCCACTATTTCCTGTTTAATTGGCATCAGTTTTTCTTCTATTGTTGTACTAATAGTTCTATTGACTGATTCTGTAATAATTGCAGTTTGATTGTAAAGCTCTTCTTTCAGTTTATTCCATAATAAATTAATTTGTTCCTCCATTGCAGTTTTTTTTTAAATATATTTTTATTTTTAATGTCAAAAAGACTTGTTACTTCGGTAGAAATTTCAAACGTTATACTGGCAACACTTAGTTTAACTTTGACAAATCACTGAGATGAAACCTCTGATTAAGGAAATTAATGGATGTCACAATGTTATATAGATGTATAAACTTACATATGTACTTGTTTAGGAGACGAAATAATAAACATAGCTGCATCTTTGTCTAATTTATGCATTGAAAACAGGCCAATTCTATACGCAATAGTTTTGCTTTATTAACAACATTTTATGTGACGTCATGAGTGTGCCGAGCCGCCATATTTCGTAGCTATGTACTTACGTTGAAAACCATAAATATACTCTGTGGATATTACTAAACAGGTTAAAATATAATCGTTTATAATTTTAATATAGTTCAGTAGTAGTTGTAGTAGTACGACAGTATCGTCACAATTATCTACTACTACTGAAACTGAGTCTTCGTAACAGAGTCCCATTTTACCTTTTGAATATGGAACCCTAAAAACCCATTTTAATTAAGATAAAGTCAAAGTGGACTTTATTACTGTGTATAGTATAAAGTATACTGTGTATAGTAAAATACAAAAGCATAGAATAATAATATTCTCCTGATGGAGCCCCACACGGAGTATGTAATCCGCCATGTTTTGTTGCGTAGGTATGCACGTTTTTTTCGTAGGTATGGCGTTCCATAGGTTTCTTTAATCAGAGGTTGAAACGTCAAGATGGCGCGGCGGAAGTTGTAAAGATCTAAATGTCAATTGTCAATTAACACTTGTCACTCTATATATCAAAGATAATTTTAAAAATTGTGATTTTACTTTTGTGTCACTTGAACTATACGTAGTACTCTAATTGGTCTGTGCTTGAACTAAAGTTATGACTCTGTTTTGGTGCCAAACTATCACTTTAAGCATGGAAATGAAATTAAACTCACGAGAACAAACAAGTACATTGTTAACTTGACAATTGTCCAACCAGAAACCGATTGATTACAAAATCTAATCAGCTCTTTTCTTACCAAACTAAGAACCAAAAAATAAATTCAAATTAAGAATAGTGTAAATAAAAAAAATGTATTGCATTTAAAAAAAAGCGTGGGGTGCATGGTTTTTTTTATTGATTTTGCAGGCATACGAGCGAGTGGGCCACCTGATGGAATGCGGTGACCATTGCCCATGGACATTTACAACATAAACGGTTAGTTGCCAATGCGATGCCGGCTTTTAAGGAATTTGTTGATCCTCCTCTTAAAAAAACCCAATATCGTAGCTACTCGGAAAAACCGTGTGAGGTAAACTGTTCCAAAGCTTGACTGTTCGTATAAAGAAGGTATGTGCACATCGGTCAGTCGTAGATGACCAATCGTCAATATGGTGTGAGTGGAATCCCTCACTACGGCGTGTAGTGCGTTGGCGGAAAGTGGTAGCCGGTATTAGATTAAAAAGCTCATCAGCACTCCCCATTATATAAGCGGTAGAAAACACATAGAGAACCCACATCTCTACGGTGGCTAAGGGGTTCAAGACCACTAGTAAGAGTGGGGCTGTCGACAAGTTGCTCCAGTCTGCGTTGGATTTTGTCGAATTGAAGGGTTTGATACTGGAGTGCACCGGCCCATAGGTGCGAACAGTACTCCATGTGCGGTCGGACTTGCGCTTTATTAAGTATTAGAGATGGTAAGGGGAGTGTTCTGGAATATTGGAGCTTTATTCCTTCCTCCTTCCTTTTAGTAGAAAACGCACAGGCTTGTGTCTTGTGGGGGTTAAATTGGACAAGGTTTTTCTTGCCCCGATCTGAGACCAGACCAATCTGGGCCTATTGCCTATCTTAAATTGACAATCAAAGTGATAATCACTGTGCAAAGTTGACATCAATTAGCTGTCAGTTCCCTTATTTCGTATTGACTAACATGGGTGATCAACGAAAATGACGTCACAAGTACTTGGTGTAGTCGAAAGTCACTATCGTGCAGTGGAACGACACTTTTAGTTTGGGTAGTTTGACAGTTGGTATTGCATATGCTTAGTGACCAACGCATGACGTCAAATCGTTGATCACTTTTATGTTTTGAAAGCAACTAGTCTAGAGTAGTTTTTAATGATCAAAATAGTGATTAACACTATTAACCGGCGACGTTTGAAAGGTACAGAAAATGTACTATTGACAATATATAGTTTGTTAATACCATTTTTAGAAGGTTATTATTGTTAAATAATAAATAATGTAGGATACATAAGTCATAACACAATACTGCAATAAAATTACAATTACATATCTAAGACTAATACATAAAATTTCACATGGTAACAATGTTTTATGCAGTATGCCGTTTGTGCGGAAGAAAAAATCGACTTGTAAGAGAGTGGTAGAGGCTTTAGCATCTTTAAGCTTGTAAAGTGATTTTATTAGTGAAAGAAATGAGCTTCTACTATGGACCTAATAAATGATAACCGATACTGATTTGGTAGATGCTAAATTGAGGTAATTATCACCTGGCAAACCCTTCTAGAATAGTTTGGAACTTTAATTTCAAAAAGGGATTGTACAAGAGCTTTTGATAATTATGGAAATAAATGGTTTATTATATCACATTTTTAAGATCTTTAACCGTAGATAAAGAAGATATGACTTTCTTTTCTATGTGATCACAACCAATACTGAATTTGTAAATGCTAAATTTGCAAACTAATTTTATTAGTGAAAGAAATGAGCTTATTTTGTGGAGGATTCTGCTAATTATCATCTGGCAAATTCTTATTAATTGTTCTAATCCCCTTGATTTAAAAGTAATTGTGCTAGAGTAAGTGTAATTATCAAAATAATATGTATACTTACATATTACTTACAAGAGTAATTAAATCAAAAAGCAATTTATCTGTATAAATTTAATTATTAATTTTGTTGCCTTTATGAACTTATGACTCTATCAATAAATTAGAACTTAGTGTTATATCCTATATCTAGCTATTATTAATTCTGAACATGAAGAGAGCTTCTCTTAGAAAAAATTATCATTGTGTTAAAGCTTAAAGTACCTACCATACCATATACTTACAATTTTTAATGATTCACACTCAGGCCAACAAAAATGGTCTGAGGATTAACCATTACACTATTAACTATAGCATGTTGATGCAGTGATGCTTGCATATACCATTTTAAATATTTTATTTGATTTCAGATTTAATATTTCATTAATCAGCTACAACTTCTTAGTCACAAAAGTTCTATGTTGATGTTTGCTGGTACCTACTGTACCTTCTAAAAATGGTATTAACTAACTATATATTGTCAATAGTACATTTTCTGTACCTTTCAAACGTCGCCGGTTAATAGTGTTAATCACTATTTTGATCATTAAAAACTACTCTAGACTAGTCGCTTTCAAAACATAAAAGTGATCAACGATTTGACGTCATGCGTTGGTCACTAAGCATACGCAATACCAATTGTCAAACTACCCATACTAAAAGTGTCGTTCCAGTGCACGATAGTGACTTTCGACGACACCAAGTTCTTGTGACGTCATTTTCGTTGATCACCTATGTTAGTCAATACGAAATAAGGGAACAATCAAAGTGATAATCACTGTGCAAAGTTGACGTCAATTAGCTGTCAGTTCCCTAATTTCGTGTTGACTAACATGGGTGATCAACGAAAATGACGTCACAAGTACTTGGTGTCGTCGAAAGTCACTATCGTGCACTGGAACGACACTTTTAGTATGGGTAGTTACTAGTTTGACAATTGGTATTGCGTATGCTTAGTAACCAACGCATGACGTCAAATCGTTGATCACTTTTATGTTTTGAAAGCGACTAGTCTAGAGTAGTTTTTAATGATCAAAATAGTGATTAACACTATTAACCGGCGACGTTTGAAAGGTACAGAAAATGTACTATTGACAATATAAAGTTTGTTAATACCATTTTTAGAAAGTTATTATTGTTAAATAATAAATAATGTAGGATACATAAGTCATAACACAATACTACAATAAAATTAGAATTACATATCTAAGACTAATACTTATAATTTCACATGGTAACAATAATGTTTTATGCAGTATGCTGTATGCTGTTTGTGCCGAAGAAAAAATCGACTTGTAAGAAAGTGGCAGAGGCTTTAGCATTTTTAAGCTTGCAAAGTGATTTTATTAATGAAAAAAATGAGCTTCTATAATGAACCTAATAAATGATAACCGATCTGATTTGGTAGATGCTAAATTGAGGTGATTATCTAGAATAGTTATAAGTTGGAACCTCAATTTCAAAAAGGAATTGTACAAGAGTTTTTGATAATTATGGAAATAAATGGTTTGTTATATCACATTTTTAAGATCTTTAACCATAGAAGAAGATATGACTTTCTTTTCTATGTGATCACAACCAATACTGAATTTGTAAATGCTAAATTTGCCAACTAATGCCAAGTGATTTTATCAGTGAAAGAAATGAGCTTATTTTATGGAGGATTCTGCTAGTTATCATCTGGCAAATTCTTATTAATTGTTCTAATCCCCTTGATTTAAAAGTAATTGTGCTAGAGTAAGTGTAATCATCAAAATAATATGTATACTTACATATTACTTACAAGAGTAATCAAATCAAAAAGCAATTGATCTGTATAAATTTAATTATTAATTTTGTTACCTTTATGAACTTATGACTCTATCAATGAATTAGAACTTAGTGTTCTTTTATGTACTATTGAACTCTAGCTATTATTAATCCTGAACATGAAGAGAGCTTCTCTTAGAAAAAATTATCATTGTGTTAAACCTTAAAATACCTACAGTACCACACACTTACAATTTTGAACTATTAACACTCAGGCCAACAAAAATGGTCTGAGGATTAACCATTACACTATTAACTATAGCATATTGATGCAGTGATGCTTGCATATACCATTTTAAATATTTTCTTTGATTTCAGATTTAATATTTCATTAATCAGCTACAACTCCTTAGTCACAAAAGTTCTATGTTGATGTTTGCTGGTGGGTCCTAACTACTGAAAAGTGTATAAGGGTGCCGAGAGTGAATTGGTAGTATTTAACAAGCAGAGTAAAGTCTAACCCTATAACACTACTAAATAATATCCTAATACATACCTATGTTGTTCTACATGCCGAAGCCAAAACATCAAACACGACTGTTCCAATACAAGAGTTGCAGTACCTATCACATTGTAAATTGCTACCAACAATACTAAGAGATCCAAAACAGCACCCTGACAGATCTATATAACTTGAGGCAAGGCACTACCATATGAGGACAAAAGTTTTAAGATAATTGTTTTTTTTTGAATAAAGACTATGTCAAAAGAACAAGCATAAACTTGCAGTTTTTATTTTTACCTTGTACATACTAAACAAACTTTACAATTTTGTAATAATTATAACAAGATGTAAATTTTTTTAGCTGAAAAATAAGCAGCCACAAGATTTAATTTTATTCAATAATAATAAACTTCTACACTTAAAATACATTATACAAAATGACTTATCATGTAGCTTTACTTTCTTAGTAGGTGTTATGTATATTTGGACATATTTAAATCATAACCCATACTGTGATTATAAATGATAAATTCAGACAGTTTCAACTGACAAAATCTTTAACTTCAAAATTTGAAATTATTGTGGAGGAATAATTTTAGTAAATTACTGATCTAGCATACTTTTATGCAAATTGAATATATTAGTTGAAGATATGGGCTTTTTTCTGTCTAATAAAGCACAGCCAATATTAATTTATAAATTCAAATTTATGGCTAATATGTGGCAGAGTTCTGCATTGTCTCGCCCGGGTCTGGTATTACAGCCTTACTTATTCCTGCCGCAATAATGTCATTGCTTATCAC
Source organism: Apodemia mormo (assembly GCA_036924255.1). Lineage (NCBI taxonomy): Eukaryota > Metazoa > Arthropoda > Insecta > Lepidoptera > Riodinidae > Apodemia > Apodemia mormo. The sequence goes on from JAUPFN010000028.1 coordinate 9,415,623, forward strand.
TGTTTGTTTTGGACGATGAAATAGCTGATAAAGTTATGCATGTATAAGACCCCACCACAAGGATAGCAACGCACCATTATCATCTTTAGTGTCTACAGGCAATGGTTGACTCTCAATGATGAGAGCCCTTGCTTATTTGCTATCTTATGATAAAAAAAGGCAGTTATTATCTGGCAAATTCTTTATTTTTTCTAATTCTTCAATTTTAAATTTATTTTCCTTCCCCCCCCTTAGGTAATACTTAGGTATAATAGTAATAAAAGAAACAATCTATTCATATAAATTTATTTTATTATATTACCACACAGATAGTAATACACCATTAACATCTTTGGTGTAAAGGCGATTAATTCTTCCAAGAGCCATTTGCTTGTTTGTTATCCTATAATATAAAAAAAGAAACTTGTCTTATGCTATGCAAACAACTTTGATTTGACATAGGAATTAGTTAAATTATAACTGTTACGCTCATCACACACGGTTAAGATACTATAATATTTCATCTTAAGATATCCTAATATAAAAGTATACAGTATCTTAAGGTATCACACATGGCTAAGATACAATAATATTAAAATTTGTTCATTTTATCATGAGTTTGCCTCGTTGCCTCACATATTCTTTGTAAGAGTTCTATATACAGCTGATTAACTATGAGTGATACGGTCTTACTTCTTGATTTGTTAGACAGCTCTTCAGACGATTTTATTATAGAATGTAAAATGAAAATTGCAGTAGCACATTCCTAACAAAGTTAACTTTGAATGAAAAACCATCAAAGACATGTCAATTGTTTGCGGGCGGACAATACTTTGTAAGGTCCTGTATATGGTGACTGCAATGGGCGTTTCTCTGGGCTGCGGCGAAGAAATACGTACTCTGAGGTCAAAATATTTTTTGGTAAGTAAAAACTCTTGCTGTTGCCATGTGTTGATGAGGATGTTGGAGCTAAGTGATGTGCTTCCGCAAGCGCTCTACGTAATCAGCTGGTTCAAGAGCAGATGTATTTGCTGGTGTAAAAAATTCGCCAGGTAATTTTAGTGGTTCCCCGTAGACAAGTTCTGCTGAAGATAGATAGGCCTGTATGAAGATGGGTTTGCGGGGTCTTTTCCATTTTTAAGGATGGGTATTATTATTATTATTTCTTGAACCTTTCTGGAACCATTTCTTTTCCAAGGAATAGGAATGGTTCCAGAAACGAATATAAGGTTCAGTATTGTTAAAAAAATGTGATTTAGCATAAATATTTAAGTTCTTTAGAAAGGAGAATGGGATGCCATCTTCGCCTGGGGAAGTGTCTTTAAGTCCATCTAAGGCACATGCTAATTCAGATAGAGAAAAGGGTAGATTAAATTTGTTTGTATTGGTCGAGGAAGTAAGGAATTAAGGAACCCATGAACCTTTTAACACTTTTCCACATTTGACTGGAAGAAGTTCTAGGCTTTAGGTTCTCACAGAAGCGTTTCCAGCCACTGCGTTTTTTTATATAGAATCTTTTTACACATAGCTGCAGCTTTTTGATATTTCAAAAAGTTTTCAGGGGTCATGGCTATATTGTAACATTTCTCAGCTTCCTTCCTATTTTTAGCAGCGGCAGAGCATTCACTATCCCACCATGGTGCAGATAGCAAGTGTTTTTAGCCTTTTTTTTTCTTTGGAAAAATAGCATCAGCACTTTCATTCATACTGGATTAGTAACTTATATATTGTATTATATTTACAAATATATTTTTACTAGAGTGAAGTTGCGCATTAAACACCAGAGCGTGAGATGGAATATACGTTAGGTCATGAAAATATTGCTCAATTGACTACTTTAACACTATTGGATATTCACGTGATTGGTCATCAGATGACCAATCAGATCTATGGTGACTAATGGACGGCAGGAGTAAGAAAGTAGATTTTGATTTATTACAATTCTTATCTTTCTAACGTAAACAAGTAAGAATTGCAAGTAAAGAAACAATGAAGTATAAAATTCTGTTTTATTCAGTGAGACATTGCATTTTATAATAGTGATAGTAAAGTATTAAAGATTGACATTATTTTTGTGAGATCCCATAATTGATACATAATTTTTCAAAATATTTGCTAGATTTAAGGGGAAGATGCTTAATTTTAGTACTAAAACGAAACACTTTAAACTAAGAGTGTAAAGAAAACCCTGTCCGAGGTTTTCTTTACACCCTGTAAATCTGTTACAAAATATTAGGTCTATTTAAATACAGTTATTTCACATTAAAATAATAACATTGTAAAACCAAGTTTAAGAAATCCGCAAGTTCGTTATTCTGATTTGAAACATAAAAATACATTTTATAACTCGCGATTAATCTATTAACGTATGTCAAATCTGAAATTGGGCTTTGAGATTTCTGGGAATTGCCAAAAGTAATAAAAATGCGGAAACACACATGCAAATGTCATACAAGCACACACACATAGACAAGTATTAATATTATACACTGGACATAGACACTGAAAATCCATTTAAATCCACACAAATAAATAAAATTCGAATGTTTGTTTTAATATTAAAATAACCGCTTTTTATTATCTGAATATTATGTATGAACATACACGGTATAGATATATGTACCTATTAAAGTTTTAGTCCGAACGCTGCACTAAGCCGAGGTCCGGTCTCACAGGAGACAGCCCTTAGCTCGGGCGTTTATAGGCCCAATACTAACTTAAACTCTGGCTGAGCACTCTGCTCGCCCCAAAAGTCCGGTGACGCAGTAACGGCCAAGAGGTCAACTATAATAGCCATTTCGAAAAAAAAACTACCATAATAATATATTTTACAATTTTTATGTTTGTTCTGGCTAATTTTGACACATTTTGCTGGACCGATTTTGACGAAATAAGGAGTGATGAAATAAGGAGTAAGTTAAGCTACTTTCATCTTAGATTTTTTTTCACGCGGACGAAGTTGCGGGCACAACGAGTAATTACTATTTTCACTCTTTGAGGGCAACGGTGGCGTAATGAGATGAAATCATTGATTCGAATCGAATTGAAATATTATAAGTTGCAACTAACGATTTAATAAAATAAATAAAAAGACTTACATCTTGGAGGTTAAATTTTTGTATACACAGTCATGGTAAAGTTGACTTGTCGGCTTATTCGAGTTGATGATCATCAACCAATCAGTTAAGAAGTTTTAAAGTGTGGGTGAGAATACTGATTGCTTTATGTGTATGCGTTTAGCGACAGCGGTTCTAATACAATTTGAAAAGTATGCCATTTTCCCCTTTAAAATGATTCCGTGTGAGCACCTTTTTATACACTGCCCAAAAAAGGTTTTGTGTATATTTGAATGATTTTAAATTGCTTTTATTTTTAAACATTCTTCTACAGATATCACAAACAAAAAGTTTTCCTTCAGCATCAATCAATTTATATTGACGAGAATTACCTAAATGTGTGTAATTCCTATGCAAACATTACACACATAATGTTTTATTGCATTGTGTACAATTAAATGGTACTTCAAATTGTCTTTTTGTCTAAACACTTCGTTACAGAACTTACAAGTAATCTCTTTCTCTCTAGTGTGAATTAACTCATGACGACGCAAATGACCTAGCTGTCTGAAATCCTTACTGCAGACATTACACACATAGGGTTTTACGTTACTGTGTATATTTAAATGGCTCTTCAAGGTGCCCTTCTGTCTAAACGATTTTTTACAAAACTCACATGTAAATGGTTTCTCTACAGTGTGATTTAACTCATGACGACGCAAATCATTTGGCTGTACGAAACCCTTACTGCAGACATTACACACGTGGGGTTTTATATTACTGTGTATATATAAATGTGATCTCAAGCTAGTTTTCTGTCTGAATGTTTTTTTACAAAAGTCACAAATAAATGGTTTCTCTCCAGTGTGAATTAACTCATGATAACGCAAACTATTTATCTGGCTGAAACCCTTACTGCAGACATTACACACGTGGGGCTTTATGTTACTATGTTTATTTAAATGTATCTTCAAATTCTTCTTTAGTCTGAACGATTTTTTACAAAACTCACAAGTGAATGGTTTTTCGCCTGTGTGAATTAACTCATGACCACGCAAACTATTTATCTGTGTGAAACCCTTACTGCAGACATTACACACATAGGGTTTTATGTTACTATGTATATTTAAATGGATCTTCAAGTTGCCCTTCTGTCTGAAAGATTTTTTACAAAACTTACATGTAAATGGTTTCTCTCCAGTGTGAATTAACTCATGACAACGCAAACTATTTATCTGGCTGAAACCCTTACTGCAGACATTACACACGTGGGGCTTTATGTTACTATGTTTATTTAAATGTATCTTCAAATTCTTCTTTAGTCTGAACGATTTTTTACAAAAGTCACAAGTGAATGGTTTTTCGCCTGTGTGAATTAACTCATGACAACGCAAGTTACCTAAAAGTGTGAAACCCTTACGGCAGAAATTACACACAAAAGACTTTTTATCACTATGAGATTTCAAGTGTCTCTTTAAATAAGCACTTTGACTAAAAGCTTTCCCACAAACTCCACACCAGTGCCCAAGAGCGCCCTTATTTTTCTTATCATTTTCTTGAGAATGTTTGAGTCTCGTTAATACAGCGCCTCTGCTTTCTTCTAACTCTTGGAATCTCCCATGCTGACCTGCAAGAAACATTTTTGCCTTGCATTATCTGTGCAAAAAAAAAATTCCGCATATGGATGATGCATGGTGATGAAAAAATTCCGCATATGGATGATGGCTGAAAACGATGGTGGCATTCAACTCAATTTTTGAGATCTAAAATATTGCCTTAGCTAAATAATCGGTTGGTTGAAAATTTTCGATGTAATGTCAAAAAACATGTTATTTTTAATTTTCTTTATTGATGAATCCCAAAGTAATTGACCGATTTTGATTAAATTAACGGTATTTGACGCAGTTTTTAAAGGAGAAGAGCTGATATGATTTTTAAGTCAATCGGTGGAATAACTTGAAAGTTATTTAAAAAAATTAAGTAAGTTTCCTAAAAACAATGTACTTTTAATATTTGAAAAACTATAAGTTTTGAGAATTAGATTTGATTTTGATTTTTGAAAAGGTATTTGAAGTAGTTTTTTTAGTATTTAATATCGTAGAATACCAAAAAATGATTGGTTGACAAATTTCGCCGCTATGTCGATAAAACACTTTTTTCAAAATTTTTCGTCAACGATTACTCCCAAACGGATAAACCGATTTTGATGCAACTTATGTATTAGACGTAGTTTTTTGAGGAATAAAGCTGATTAGTTTTTGTACTCTATCGGTACATAATTCTGGAAGTTATATTAAAAAAATACAGTTTCGCCAAATTTTTTTTGGTGTTTTTTCAAAATTTCTCAAAATCTCCTGAACCGAATCGGTTCAAATTTTAAGGAAGTCCTTTGTGGAATCGATTACCCTCGGGGGTGTTTCCGAATGGATACGACTTAGGGACCTTCAAGAAACGAGCTTATTCATTCTTAAAAGGCCGGCAACGCAGCTGCAATACCCCGGGTACTGCGGATGTCCATGGGCGGCGGTGATCACTTACCATCAGGTGCACCATCTGCTCGTTTCCCCCTCTACTATAAAAAAAAAAAACTATCTGTACATATCATACGCTTAGTTAATCAAAAAAAACAATGAGTTAATAATAATTAACTAACTGTCTTTTGAATTGAAATTTCGTCAATTTAAAAACTTCATACTCTAAGAGGGTAAAATAGGAGGTTGAAAGATTGTAATATGTATTTTCCATACAGTAAAAGCTATTTATTCGCGGGGTATTCATTCCATAAATATGCTGTGAATATAGAATGGTAATATATTAAATGTTTATTCAATTCAGACTGATATTCAGCAATGGCATTAGTAATTTGAACAGAAATTACAAAGCTCATTTCCAGTGCTTACTGAACCCTCTACTTCAATGGAATGTAAATTTAACATTTCCTCCGAGGTTGTTTTCAGTCAAATCTTCATCTTCAGGGGTGCGGGAGGGGTTTCCATGATTTCCTGTCACAATCTATTTCATGTGCTTAAAACACAATTGTTAAAGATGTGTTCAATTTTCGTGCGAGGTGGCCTCATCGTAAGTTTAAAGTTGTTTTTGAGTCTACTTCGTGTGACCAGACTGGGATTGAGTATAGATGGTAACTGAGGACACTCGTACTTATTTGACACAATCTTGAACACTTCTATAACATCGCCGGCGCCGCCTTCGATCCTTTAATGTAGGCAGATTATACTTCTCCAGCCTTTTCTCATTAAGGTAGTTTTCGCAGACATTGGTACTTTTGTAGCCCTTCTCTGAACTCTCTATGAGATCAATGTCTTTGGAGAAACAAAGATTCCAAATTTGGAACGCATATTCTATAGTTGGTCTTACATATTATGTTTTATAAATCTTGCTGAAAGTTAAAAGGGTGAAAAGAGTGTCTGATGGTATACATAAGACGCTTTTATGAGCGTCTGATGGTGTACATAAGACTAGCATTTTATTTATATGCAGTGCCCACTTCAAATTGTCTGTTATAGTCACTCCGAGATCGCTTTGTGATGTTACTGATGTTAATTTTATATTTCCACTAGTATATGAGTGACGCGGGTTGCAGCGTCCTATGTGTAAAACACAACACTTGCTTGGATTAATAATTAGATGATTATAAGTGTCAAATGAAAATTCTCCATATTTAACCAATGATGCAAAAACGGGGGGTGTTATAAGTTTCAGGTGTGTATCTGTGCCTGTCCGTGGCATCATAGCACCCAGTCGGATGATCGGATTAGGTTGTAGTTTTTTTAAAGAAAACTCTATTTTGTGAGATGTTTCTAAACTTCAGCTGTCTTAAGATCATTAACTGTTTTCAAATTGATGAAAGAAAAAACTATTAAACACTAGTTATAATGCAAAACTGTGAATATTTAATTTATATGCTTTTAAGACTAACGAATGATTATTAATGTCATTGCTGCACAAAGAAACCACTTTTTATGATTAGACTTTTTGCATAATTCATCCAATTTGAGATGTTTTATTATTAAACTAGCTGAGCCCGCGACTTCGTCTGCGTGGTAAAATTTCGAAAAAAAGTAGCCTAAGTTACTCTCTTATCACATCAGCTATCTGTCAGTGAAAGTCCCGTCAAAATCGGTCCAGCCCTTCCAGAGATTAGCCGGAACAAACAGACAGTCAGACAAAAAATGTAAAAAATGCTATTTTGGTATATGTACTGTGTATACATTTATATGCATTTAGTAAAAAGCAGTTATTTTAATATTACAAACAGACACTCCAATTTTATTTTTTTGTACAGATGTATAGATAAACATTGTAATTTGAACTGCACAGAACCAATACCTGATATATTTGGGTCTGGTGTCAGTTCAGTATCTTCACTCTTGACAACACTTGTCTGGTAGCTGGGACCTGGTTCACTAGCCATACTCCATTCTGAAAAAACTTTTGAAATGTAAGAAATTATCTAATATTTTCTATAAATAAAATTTATACCTATTTCGTTAACAGTTACAGCTGTAAAGTTTTCCAAACATCAAAGAAAATTTTCTCTTTGTTATTTTCGAGTTTTCAGTTTGGGAGTATTTTAGAAACATTATTAACGAGAAGACCTTTTCAGCATAGAATATTAATGTCAAACTAATAAAATAAAAAAAGAAAACCTTTACTTGTTAAATAATTTGTGATAGTAATAGATGAACTCTAAAATGTAACAATTTAATATAATACACAATAGTGGCAAAGTGCCCTACAAATACATACATTATTTGGGTAGGAATTTAGTTAGTTAATAAGTTTAATAAGACCTATTGCATTAATATTGATATTAATTATATACTAGCAATACCTGTGCGAATTATTTGCACTAATTTCAAAATTAAAACTATCAAATGTCATCATTGCTGTATTGCGTCTTAATGTATACCTGTATAAATAATTAATTTACAAAAACAAATGCAGTAATAATTTTTTTAGTTGTTGATGCCAGTAGAGTAAGCAATTTAGTAGCAATTGTTAGGTTTTCTCTAAAAAGGGAGGCAAACATCTTAAGCTTTAATATAAATATATTTAAATTTACTATCAGGCAAGATGGTGGGTGATCTATTTTGGAAAAGAGGCATGGTACCTACAACATGGCCTTGACTGTTTTTTTATGTATAATTTTCAGACTCATAATGCTGATAAGTTCCTTATTGTGGTATTTATGTAATATGTATGCCTTATCCAATTATATTTGTTATGCGGACCATATGGTTATTTGTGAGCTATTATTTATTTTTCACACAATATAAGAGATAAGCAGAAGGTTCGCCTGTTTGTAAGTGACTACTACTGCTCATTGAGATCTACAACAATGGCAGTTACACTTGCAGCATATTTATAATGCCTCAGCTCAAATTTATGAAAGACTTTAACTCATATCCATTTGTAAAATAAAGAGGGATCACTACGCTCTTAAGTGTAGAAGCAGATGAGTAGTGAGTGTTTGAAGGTCAGTGGAAAAGTTAAGCTAATTTTGACACTAAACATTTGGAGGGGTTTGACACAATATATTATGATGGTGGAATAATTCATTCACAAAAACTGAACCACACTTCAGACCACTCCAAGTGATTAATTTGGTTTGAATGTTTCCAGAGTTATCCAGCATCTTATCTCACAATTAATAGAACCACATCAGGGTTGGCATTAGAAGTGGGCCACATGATGTTTGGATTTCTGAGTGGTGAGTTGAATAGGGGATGGCTTCCCCTTTCTAATGATACTACTCCTGCCACACGGAAATGCCTATTTTTTTTAATACCTATTTTTCTGAACTAGTTAGTGTGTAGGTTAGGTTTGGTTAGAACTAAAAATATATATAAAAACGTGTAAAAGGCAATTGGAACGTGGGGGCGGGCGAGGGGGGCGGAGCCCCCAATGGGGGTGGGGATCGGAGAGCGAAGCCTCCCGCCGTCTTGAGACTGAGTACAAAATAACCAATGACTGAACAAGAAATTGGCCACAATAAATTAACAAAACACGATCGGCCGTGCGACATCTTTACTTGTAGTTTGAACATTTTACAGTGCGTACCGGCTGTGTTTAGAAATGGCTGTATTTTGTGTGATAGTTTGTTCATTATGTATACTATAAAGTTATAGTATTGTTTGAGTGTACTTAACTTAACTTAACTGAACGTAACTTAACGCAATTTAGTGTAAAACTTTAAGCAAAGTGAGATAGTGGTGAAATTTTTTACAAAGTTAATAATTATCACAGGATTTGAATATTAGGTAAGCTTTTATTTATTATTGTAATAGTAGGAACGAATAGGAAATTTTATACAGATTACGTTGATATATAGTATATATATAAAATATAAACGAAAATATATGTATAAACCGATTTTTTGAAACCTAGGCATAAAAAAAGGGAGGCTTCCAGACACGGAGCACTACTGCGAATTTTTTATTGGCCAGGTAATCACGTCACGGGTTAAAGTGAATTACAGTTCTTCCTACTTTACCATATAATGGCATGCAAATTTTTAGTTATATATTTATTTAAACATGCAAGACCTGTATATATTTATATTAGCAAAAAAAAATATCAAATTCTGAAATAACCAGTAGTGCTAAATTAAAATCCTACAAATACCTGTCATATAATACAATACTATGTCAAACAATATACAGTTACATGTCATTTATGCATTTAAATATTGGTAAATTTTACATTTCATAATACTTATGCAATATGAAAATTAATTAAAAAAAAGAGTCAATATAATATAAAATACAGCGGTAATTAATTTTATCTTTTCACTTACTGCTTTGTATGTTTAACAATTAAATTGGATTTTTAATTAAACAAAGTGTATTATCTATTTTACATTACAATATTTATTAATACTTATATTTTAAATTATGAAGTTAATTTACAAATTTTTATAGATATTATACATTTTTTTAAGTATTTGCATTACATACATACATTTTGAGGTTAGGTTTGGCTAGTTTTATAGTTTGGGGGAGGGGTGGAGGGAGGGGAGGGGTGGAGGGAGGGGAGGGGTGTTCATCCCCCCTCTGCCATAGAAAATGTCCCATAAATTTTAAATTATGCCACTGAATTGGAGAAAAAAGAAGAGAGAAATAATCGCAATCACTTTCCCCCCACCCCCTTCGGCGAAAAAGACAATTTTATTACATTATTTTATTTTTTTAATGTTGAGTTAGGTTCTTTTTAATTTTCTATAACAACAACTTTGCTACTTAAACATACGGTTTTAGGTTCTATAACATACAGCTTCTAAATATAAATACTAGTGGGATTGCGTGTGCTACGGCGATGTGGGAAGTACAGCCCCTTCACCCTTACGTAACAAAGCACAGGCACCATTGTTACGGCGGGCGGGGGCTGCCTTTATCCGCACCTTTGCAATTTCTAAAAACACTCTAGGGGTAGGGCAAACAAGACCACAAGCAAGTTGGGGTGCTCTGATTCGGATCTGACATCAATTTAAGATTACTAGATCTGAAAAAAAAGCAAAGCTATTTGAATATGTTCCATAAAAAAAACAAAATTTTTATAAATTTTTTTCTAAAAAAAATATGTATTTCCGCAAATTGAAATTTTGCGTAAAGATTAAGCAAATAAAGATCTTTGTATAAAAAAAATTCAAACTCAAAACTAATGGGCGGGGTTACAGTTTATTGTAAATATTTAAGCTCCTATTTTATATTAATTTTTTTTGAAAATAAATACACATCTCCGGCAAAAAAAACTAACGGGGGGTTATCCTCAAGACCTTCTAAAAGCTTCCCACAGCTTCAGATTTCCTCTATCAATACGACACGTTTCTAAACCCAACCCTTTTTTATAAACATGCCCGTTAGGGGAGAATTTTACTGGAGGGCAGTAGACCCCACCTCTTACCCTCTCAACCCAAAAGTCTTGCGGCCTGTTTCTAATGTAATCCCTCACACCGACTGGGACCACAAGTGAAGAAGCTGGTACTATCCATAAGTACATGGAATAATCACTTCTTAACCACTCGACCCCCAAGAAAAATCAAAATCAAAATTAAGAAATAATTACTAGGCAAAGCGTGTTCGCGAGTGACCAACGGTCATCACGTCACGTCGGCGCGATGTATAAAAAGTTTTATTACTATAATGAATCAATATTTTATCATTCTGTAAATGAGCATTCACTATTTGATATATCTATTATCTATTAAGCTTTAAAATAAAATAATATTGTTGTAATTTAGTTCAAAAAACAGTACTACCTAAAATAGTTATAATTTACTTGAAAGAAATGGTGACATGATAACAGACTTTTACCGGTCCTTATTTTTTGTTACTACGATTTATTTCTTACAACTAAATATCTAAATACAATCATCATAAGATAAATAAACCTTCGTCAATCTTTTATCACAAAAAAACACAGTAATTACACAAGACACATGCATCAATTACTTTTGGCGCTAAGGTGAAATCATTTTACAGACTAAATAATCATAATAATTTGAATATTTTGAATTAATGATTAAGTGGTTATACCAAAGAGAGTAAGCGACACAAATTCTTCATACTAAAATAGTCTGTATTATTAGTTTTTGAAGATTCAAAATCAAAAGCAACCGCAGCTCGATCGGGCCTACTGGTTGTCAAACAAACTCAACAAAATATTGGAGCGGTTCGATCAAGCCTCTTTGGTGCTTTATCGGTTAAGGCTAAATTTAGTTCTTATAAACCTAGATGATTGCATGTATGTATTACCATTTCGTCTTGTTGAGCACAATAAGGTTTTGTGAAGCCAGAGGTATTTCTTTCAAACTTCACATTGTATTACTTAATTCCTTGTCTCCAAGGCTTTAAAGTGGACGTGTCCCTTTACCCTTGTGTCTATTATTTACAATCACACGCTAATCAAAAAATTAGCGCCATACCTTTTTTGTCATTTTCTAATTCCGTTTTAATTTCCAGTGACTCCATATCTTCTTCAAATTCGTGATCCTTATCCATCTCCACTTTAATTACATCAATTTTCAATATTAATTCTGATGTACTTTGGAAAGAATAGCAATCAATGTCTTCCTCAATTTTTGTAGACATTTTGTTACTGCACTTTGAGGTTAGTTAAAATTTGTAACAATATTAACTTTTTGAATAGTCCTCTATGTTATATTTTAAATAGGATTTAAGAAGCTTTATAATTACTAAATAAGGCTTTATATTCTTGACACAAAAATTAAATAATAAACCCAATTCGAGGTTAGCGTCAGGACCCTTGGACCCAGGGGGATGACAGTTACAAAGGTCACGTGATGCGTAATTTTCAGTAGCTCCAGCTATTACACCGTTCTGGAATTTTTTTTAAACTTACTCTGTTAATTTTTACCTACCGTTACAACAGATGTCTCTATTACCAACGAAATTATCGTTTTATGTAAGTGTTGCTGTTTTAAGTGATTTCCTATAGTGTAAAGGAAAACATTACTTCAAAACAGATTTATAATAAATGTTTGTAATTTGTTTATAAAAGTAATATAATTGAAATTAAATTCAAACTTATTTTACTTAAAAAAACATTCCAAAATATTTTGCAAATATATTGTTTTATAATTATTTCTCTTTACATTAAAATTATTTTTGGTAAATATCAGATAGAATATTGGCAACACTGTATATTCACAAAATGTCAGGCAGAAGACAAAACAGAAGCGGCACAAATACAATTAATTACAAATGGCGGTTTTCTTGCATGTTGCGTATACGCAGTGTAATTGATCTCCATTTTGTTTGTTGTTCTCATATATCTCCAGTTATTACGTTGAGTCGAATCCTGCATTCCTCCGTATTGCTGTCGAGCCTTCATTAGTTTACAACTATTTCGCGAAAAGACGCTCTTTATTAATTAAGTTTCTTGCGATATAGACGCTACAGTGACTCTGGTTTTTAAGTTATTGTTTGTGAATAAACATTACTAACATTAAAATGCCACGCCGCTGCGTATTTGGCTGCCCTCCGGGTGGTAAGTACCATACAATTTAAAGAATACATTTATAATGGCAGCTTGTAAATCACAGTTAAATATCATTATTTTCGTTTTCACTTGATCGCGTCTAATACGAGTTTTTAATAAAACCATTAAATATATACATTGGATTCCTAAGTAACTGAAGGTTTGAGTGAAAAATACAGAAATCAGAAGATCTTTGTTCAGTAAAACTTTTTACAAGTTATTTTGACAAACAACTGGGATTTCCAAGTACTTGATTAATTTAACCAAAACTGTCCTGAATCTAATAACATTTTCTTTATGGCCAACTTTCCATACAAAATCTTAGGTCTGCTATGTTGTTACTCATTGTATAGAATTGTATCCAGTATATGTAAATTTACTTATGCTTAGAAAACTATAACATAGAAATAGCTAGTATGGTGGGTTGCTCCTTTATGGTATATGAAAATATTGTACTTACTAACCAGTCCTAAAAAGGAAACTGATAGAACATATTTCACTAACAGAAATTCATGGAATGTTGCAAATTGTACTGTCTTAAACCTGTTACACAGACTTGAAATTGCAGAAAAATATTCAATGCATTAAAGATGAATCCATTTAAATCAAATAAGTAGTTTTTTAAAAATATACAAAATTATACATTTTTAACCACCCCATTGGTTGAGTGGTAGCGACTACACAATTGATAGAGCTTATATTTGAATTCCAACAGGGGCGAGCATTTGTTTAATGTGCATGAATGTTTGTATTTCTGGGTTTCAGTGGTTAATTACCACTTGCCTCAAATTACCACTCACTATCACTATCACTTATTGCCTTCTTTTTCATTTAGACATAAGTTTGTTAGCAAAAGCTTTGATTTGTTTTTTCATTTATAATATATTAATTATTTTGTATGGTAAATATTGTCAATTAATAATTTCTTATACTTAATGTTTAAGAAATATATTTTAGTATTTATATATTATGTATTTCTTTGTATTACAGTTATTGAGTAACATCCATAGCACAAGAAAAAATATAATTTGCTTACTTTAGGGTTAAATCAATACATGTAGTTTGCATAGTAATGTTTAGATTTTTTTTTATATAAGTATCAGTCATACACACTACTTCCATTTTTAGACTATATGTTTTATATATTATTAAAACCTATTTTTTTTGTTATTTTCTTATTATTCTCATTAGTCTAGTGATACTTCAGTCGCACAGAGTATTGGGGTCCTGTCGGTCAGCCAATGCTTGTGTATTTTTTCATTTTCTTTAGTATAAATAATTTCTTACAAAATAACTTCAGAAACATACCTTGCACACAGCTGGAATAATTGTGCTAACTTGCTCAAAAGCTTTACCACCTATTACACTATAGATCTTAATATAGTTGACTAATATTGAGTTCAACAGTTGAGCTTTAGTCCTATATATATATTTAACACAAGTGATGCTATTTATATTATTACTTTGTTGATATATTATTTATCTATTAGATACTAATAAACATATTTATAAAATACTAGCTTATTCCCGTGACTTTGTTCGTGTGACCCATACACATTATTTACTATTTCTCAGTCAGTCTAAAAATATATCTATGTTACTTAGAAAACATGTAGCTTTATATTGGTGAAAGAAATTCTGAAATCTGTCTAAGTAGTAGTGTTTAAGACAAACAAACAAATTTTACCTCTTCATAAATATTATCATTAAATACTTATATTTGACATTTTTTCTTTTGTTTCAGAAGCTCGAATGCATTGTTTTCCCAATCCTACAAAACATCTAGAACGGTTTAAAGTTTGGGTTCAACGTGTTGGTGGGAAATTGGAAACAGAATTAGATTTCGAACATTATAAAAATCAGAGGATATGTGACTTACATTTCACAGAAAGGGACAAAAATCGTTACAACCGGTTAAATGCCTTAGCAGTGCCTTTGCCCTACAGTGTGCCTGGTAAATTTATTTGAAATTTTAAACTAGAATATATTTGATATGCATTACCGCCCAGTTGGTCGAGTGGTTAGCGACACTGACTACCTAATTGACGGGGCTCTGGTTTGATCCCGACGGGGACAAGCATTAGTGTGATGAGCATAAAGTTTGTATTTCCGGGTTTGGGTGTTTATAAAATATATTCCAATGTTTATATATGTATGTATTTTTCGCCGTGTTGGTCCCGGCCTCCTTTGTAGAATAGGCCAACTGCCCTTCTGCCAGGCAAGTCGTAAAAGGTGACCGATTGGCTATCGAGTCACTACCATCGTGGCTACTAGGTGGTAGAGTTCTGCATTGTCTCGCCTGGGTCTGGTACCACTGCCTTACCTATTCCTGCCGCAATAGCGTCAGTGCTTGTCGCTGTCGTGTTCCAGTTTGGAGGGTAAGGTAGCCAGTAAACTTATGCATGTTTATGCATTAGACCTCGCCACAAGATAGCAACGCACCATTAACATCTTTGGTGTCTATAGGCGATGGTTGACTCTTTCCATCAGGAGACCCGTCTGCTTGTTTGCTATCTTATGACTAAAAAAAATGTGTTTCTTTGTATTAATATCGTTGACTAACACCTATAACACAAGCAAATAATTTGCTTACTTTGGGGCTAGATCAGTAAGTGCAATTCGTCCCGTGAATATTTATTTATTTATTATAATATTGTAATGTAAAAAGATGAAAATTTCAAAAAATGTAATATTCATATTATCCTTCTTTATTCACACATTTATTTATTATATATAAAAGAATTAATGTTATGCAATATCTATATTATATTATTATAAATTACTCAACCACGCAACCACGGATTTGAATGAAATTTGCTACACAGGCAGACGGTTACCTGGAATAGCACATAAGTTATTTTCTATCCCAGAAAAATTAGATGATCACGTGGAATTCACCGAAAAGTTTTATAATGCAGTGAGCTGCACACTTTAGCTAGTATATAAAAAATAATTGCGGTGTCTCTAGGGTGCGGTGCATCCACTCTCTTTTTATATTCTACGAGCTACCAAGTTACAAACTCACATGACACAAGATAATTTCTTTTTGTTCACTTCTTAAAGTAGGTACTTTGCTGATTCCTTGCTCGATCCTCCAGTGTAAAAAGTACCTTATATTACTTACTTTTGGATGGTTTTTAATTCTTTTATATCATAATATAGCAAACTGATGCATTTTTGATGTAAAGAGAAAACATCGCCTATAGTAGTTAAAAAATATTGAGCATCAGTTAGTATTCATTTCGTCATATAAAAATACAAAATATGTTTTCTCTTTGCAATATTATTAAAGATCATCATTTTTGTTTTCATATTTGTTTGTGTTATTAATAACTTTTAAGCAGGAATATTATGCTTCGGTTGTAAATTCAGTCCACATAACACCAAACCACAATGCAGCAAAGTAATTATTGTGAATATAAAGGGTATTGCTTTATAACTGGGTGAGCTGCTAAAAGGCCTACCGCTACTTTTATGATTGACTAGCTGTGGCCAACGGCTTCGTCCGCGCGGACTTCGTTTACTCCACACTGCTCCTCCCCCGTAGGTGATAGCGTGATAATATGTAGCCTATATGTTGACCCTACCTGTTAGTAATATTCATGCAAATTTTGAAGTAAATCCATGCAGTAATTTTTGAGTTTATCCCGGACATACATACAAACAAACAGACAAAATTTCTAAAAACTATATTTTTGGCTTCGATATCGATTGTAGGTCACGCCCCAAGTATTCTTTTAAAAAAATATTCAATGTTCAGTTTTGACTTACCTACGATTTTATTATATGTATAGATTAAAAAGTAGTCACCCTTACAACTCATAACCTGTTTTTCTATTTCATAAAATAGCAAATAATCGGATGGCTCTCATGATATGAGACCACTGTCAGCTATAGACACTAAAGAATTGTGTGTTGCTATCCTTGTGGCGGGAATAATGCATGTATGATATGGATATGTTTACTGAATTAACTTACCTCCAAACTGGAACACGTCAGTGACAAGCACTGACGCTATTCCGGCAAGAATAAATAGGGCAGTGGAACCAGACTCGGGTGACAAAATGCAGAACTCAGCCACGTAGCTACATTAGTATTCAATCACATAGTTAATCATTCAGTTCTTACGAACTGTCTTGCAGAATGGCAGATATTTTATTTCTCAAAGGGGTCCGGACAAAAACTGGGTAAACAAATATGCACATACAACCCAGTGTGTACATACAAATGGGTATTACCCAGTATAGCCATGTACATACAAACCAGTATTCAATATTTTATATTAAAACACTTATACTGTTTCAATATAAAGTATTTCTGTTTTAATATAAAATATTGAATGAAAATGGAGTTTCACTAAGTGCTGACGATCAAGAATGTAGATTTTTTTACAAATTTGCACTTACTTTTAGCCAAAAATTTGCTAATGATCTTATTCATATGAATATGTAATGTATAAAATCTGAATTTAATGCCCGGGAAATGTCTGTGCTTACTTTTTAAAAAAATAAAAATTTGTTTTCTATCTTTCAGGGACATCTTTGAACCAGTCTGTCATTATTCCGGAAAATCACAATAACACTGATGAACCTTTGGTACCGTTAGATTTAAATGCAGGTAATTATAATTATTGACCAAAATATTTTATTTGCTAAAAATGTTATCAAATCTTAGTACCTACTCTTCATCTGTGAAAAGTTTAAAAATATATAGGCAACTGAGTGTTTGTACATTTAACATCAGGAACTGACTGCTTCACATTACACAAAGCCCCAAGTATAAATTCTGAATGTAATGCCCGGGAAATGTCTTTGATTACTTATAAGAGAAATAAAAATATATTTTCTACCTTACAGGAACATCTTTGAACCAGTCTGTCGCTATCCCGGAAAATCACAATAATACTGACGAAGCTTTGATATCGTTAGGTTTAGACACAGGTAATTATAACTATTGACCAAAATATTTTATTTGTAAAAATATTCTCGATTCTTTGGACCTTCTCTTTATCTGTGAAAAGTTTAGAAATCTATAGGCAGCTGAGTTTTTGTACATTTAAAAGCAAAAACTGACTGGTTCACATTACACGAAGTCCAATTTACTGGGATTAAGAAAATGAAAACTTGCACAAATTTGCGCCCAATCTTATTGACCATATTTTTGAAAATGATGTTATTCATATGATTATGTGAATCATAAAGTCGGAATTCAAATAGCCAGGAAATGTGTTTGCTTGAGAAATAAAAATGTGTCTTCTACCTTTCAGGGACATCTTTGAACCAGCCCATCATTATCCCGAAAAATCTTAATAATACTGATGAAGCTTTGGCACCATTAAACTTAAACGCAGGTAATTATAATTTTTGATTAAAATATTTTACTTGTAAAAATGTACCCTTCTATTGGGAAAAGTTTCAAAATCTATATGTAGCTGAGTTGCAAAAATTAACGTTCACATGACACAAAGACTAACTTACTGGGATTAGCACAATTAAATTTTGACAACGCTTCCTCTTATTATGCAGTTAAGCACAGAGAAAAGATTTACTAACCATTAGTAATGAAGTTAGAGAACGAGATGTTGCAGAACTCTACTCCCTAATGCCATCCATACAGCAAAATGCAATGCATACAGCAAAAGATGTTTGCAAAGACAAGCTAAATTAATCAAAACTAGTTGGGTTAACTTTGTTTAGTTACCCACGCTACCCACGGCCACTTTATATATATATATATATATATATATATATATATATATATATATATATATATATATATATATATGTATATATATATATATATATATATATATATATATATATATATATATATATATAGTTTTTGTCGGTCTCTCTTTTTGCTCCGGCTAATCTCTGAAACGGCTGGACTGATTTTGTCAAGACTTTCACTGGCAGATAGCCGATGTTTTTTTTTATATCATAAGATAGCAAACAAGCAGATGGGTCTCCTGATGGAAAGAGTCAACCATCGCCTATAGACACCAAAGATGTTAATGGTGCGTTGCTATCTTGTGGCGAGGTCTAATGCCACATGCATAAGTTTACCGGCTACCTTACCCTCCAAACAGGAACACGACAGCGACAAGCACTGACGTTATTGCGGCAGGAATAGGTAAGGCGGTGGTACCAGACCCGGGCGAGACAATGCAGAACTCTACCACCTAGTAATGTAATGAGTAACTTAGCCTACTTTTATTTAAATGTAATAAATCAAAAAGATTTAGATGGTTTTTTTAAGTTTAGAAATTTTTCCACGCAGGTGAAGTTGCGGGCACAGCTAGTAATAAATATATTTATCCAATTTTTCTTACAATTTCAGGTTCAATTAGTAATACAGCATGTGCTGCTTATATAATCAAAGAACATAATTATTCTGTGATAAGCAGACCTGAAAGGAAGATAATAAAACAAGGTGACTGTCAATATTATTTAACTATGTATATCATAACATATTATTAGAACGTACACCCTACCGATATTGAAACTTTAATGTAACATAATTTTAGGGTTTATTGTCAACTATGTGAATTAGGCTATGACTATATCCCGTCAAAACACAAATGTGAAATCTCAGCCAAGCACAATATAAGAGTACGCATCTCTGCCGACTACGCAGACAAAAGAATTGAGATCTGTTTGGGTGCCAAGTTTTGTAAAGAAACTCCTAAAATTTTAGCTACAACAAAATGCAACATTTTAAAATCTATACCAATATAATAAAGCTGAAGAGTTTTTTGTTTGTTTGTTTGAACGCGCTTATCGCTTATAAATACTGTAATATACATAATAAACACCCAAACCCAGAAATACAAACATTTATGGTCATAACACAAATGTTTGTCCTTGCCGGGAATCGAACCCGAGACCCATGGTTTTTAGTTAGGTTTGCTAGCCGCTAAACCAACGAGACGGTCAAGTATACCAGATCCTTACTGACATCTATGTTTCTTCGCAACATTACACAATACACGTACATACATACATAATATCTTCATGCGAATTCCCTTACGGGGTAGCCAGAGGGAACCGAGTGCCATACATCACGATCCTTCCAGGCTTGTTTTGCTTCCACCGCATTCATTACTCTCTTCATGCACATACGCCGATTGCGAAGGCTCTTGACACCACCTTCGGACAGTACTCGCTTAATCTGATCATGTTATGTCAATCTGTCTTCCCCGGTATCTACATCCTTCCACATGCGCATTGTATATCTATAAAAATAAATAGGTTGTAAATACAACCTATTTTATCCATATACATAAATCTTTATATGTACAATAAATTATGTATCACGTTGTTTGTCCGCGATGGACTCTGAAACTACAGAGGCGATTTCAATTGAATTTTGTAGATATCTACTGTTTAAAAGATATCTACAAAATAGTATATAGTAATAGTATACTGTTTAGTCCAACTTAAACGATAGAATAATTTTTATCACGATTAACTTCCTTCCCCTCTCAAGTACCCCTGCAAAATATTTAATACAGTTAATTTATATGGCAAAACAATGTTTGCCAGTTCAGCTAGTATATTATAATATTAAAAATTTGTATTGGCCATGGTATGGTATATTATAATATTAAAAATTTGTCTATCTGTCTGTTATGATTTTACGGCTAAACCACTGAACTAATTTTTGTGAAATTTGGCAAGGAGATAGTTAAAGTCAAATGTAGTTTTTTGTTTAAATTAGCCCCTAAGAGAAACAAAGATTGTATGAAATATATTATATAAATCTATATTTTTTTTAAATATAATATAGCAAACAAGCAGATGGGTCTCCTGATGGAAAGAGTCAACCATCACCTATAGATACTAAAGATGTTAATGGTGCGTTGCTATCTTGTGGCGAGGTCTAATGCCACATGCATAAGTTTACCGGCTACCTTACCCTCCAAACCGGAACACGACAGTGACAAGCACTGACGCTATTGCGGCAAAAAAGGTAAGGCGGTGGTACCAGATCTAAGCGAGAAAAAGCAGAACTCTTACCATCTAGTAACCACGATGGTAGTGACTTAGACAATCGGTCGCTTTTTACGACCTGCCTGGCAGAACAGCAATTGGTCTATTTCTTCTACAAAGGACCCCGGAACCGATACGGGGATATGCTGTCAAAGGTGCGCCGTGTGAGTGTCATGTCATTTAATATTTTATATTTATAAATTTTATAATTATAACTGACATATTACGTCAGTTATAACTCATATGTGTTAAAGCATAATTACTGCTACTACTAGGCTATTACGGCTACTTTTTAGCCGTCTATGCAAAAGAAAGTAATGTTATTGTATCACGCGAACGAAATCGCGGACAACAGCTAGTTTTCAAGAATTTTGAGTTTCCAGTTTTTTCATTTGTATACTACTTGATACCTTGATGCCAAATATCGAGTTGCTAGGTCATCTAGAAGTGGGTTCGGTTTTTGACCTCTATGTAGATGAGTGAGTTAGTCAGTCACAAAAATTGAGGTTTTCAATTGTTAATAACTCAATAACTGCTTGCGCTACATTGATAAAACTTTGTGTTGTAGATAAGTTAACAGGTTTTAATAAATATTCCAAATTTCGTTTATGTAGGATAAATGGTTTTTGAGTTGTGAAGGCGTCAAAAGTAGCTTGTAATGGTTTGTGCAATATTACATTTGGGTGCTGAACACGCCCCAGCGTGTCTTTATAACGCAATTTTTGAGATCTAAAATGTTGTTTTAGCTACATAATCAATAGATTTAAAAATGTCAAAGTAATATCAATTTTCATCATTGAGAAATCCCAGATAAATACACAGACTTTGATCCATATTACGGTATTTGAAGCAGTTTTTAAGGATAAAAGCTGATTAGATTTTTAAACCAATCGGTACATTAGTCTAAAAATTATTTTAAAAATATAAAGGATTTTTTTTTGTTGCTGCGTCGCTGGTTCCTTTGCTTGGCTGAGCACGCGCCCATGTATCTTGGTAACGCAATTTTTAATGTAAATTTGTAATGGTTTGTGCAATATTACATTTGGGTGCTGAACACGCCCCAGCGTGTCTTTATAACGCAATTTTTGAAATATAAAATGTTGTTTAAGCCACATAATCAATAGATTAAAAAAATCTCAAAGTTATATCAATTTTCATCATTAATGAATCATAGATACATTGATAGATTTTGATCCAATTTAGGGTATTTGACGCAGTTTTTTAAGCATAAAAGCGGTATACTAGTCTAAAAATTATTTTAAAAATATAAAGTAAGTTTTTTGCAAGCAACACAATTTTGGTATTGGAAAACTGTGACTTCTTGAAACTTGATTCGATTTAAGTTTTTGAAACAGGATTAGACGCAGTTTTGTAAATTCTAAAATATTGTAAAAATTCAAAAAATAATTGGTTGAAAAATTTCGAAGTTATTTCAAAATCACTTCAAAATTATTCGTCAATGATAACTCCTGAACATATAAACCGATTTAGATGTAATTTGCGGCATTTGGCTTTAGGGCCCAATCGGATGCCGTCAAACTCGTTGCGATTGGTCAAGCCCACAGAAATCTAAATAATAAGGCAATAGAAATGTTATCTACTATCTTTTAATACTGTAACGCGTGTCGTCAGGTCATAGCTACCAACACATGTAGACAACCAATAAATATTAAGTACACAATTGCGCATACACGTCATGTTACTTGCATTAATGCACCAAAGATTAAACTTTAAAGCTATGGCGTTAAATAATATTTTATAAAAACTCAAAATCTCCTGAGACGTGGCAGCTATTGCCAATAATGTGTCGGACCAATAGTGTTTCGCTGCACATGTGGCGTACGAGTCATATATGCGCGGCGACAAGGTCACGCGCCTTTACAACTTCTATTACCTTATTATTTCGATTTCTGTGGTCAAGCCGTTCAAAAGTTATAAGATGGTACATACTCTTACATACATACAAGCATACGTCATCGTGAAAATAGGCATTTTCTGCCTATTTATTTTCATTGTCGTGTCACTCGTGTTCCGGTTTGGAGGCTAAGGTAGCCGGTAAACATATGCATGTAGCATTAGACCTTGCCAAAAGTTAGCAAGATATTAACAATCTTTGGTGTCTATAGGCGATGGTTTCTCTTTCTATCAGAGGACCCATCTGCTTGTTTGTTATGTTATAATGATATGTGTATCGGCACGTCTTGTTTGCTATCTTATAATGATACAAATATAGGCACGTTTAGAAAATCGTTCGTGTTTTACGAATAGCCTGATAAAAGTGTTCCGGTTTGGAAGGTAAGGTAGCCGGTAAACTCATGCATGTGGTGACCAATGCACCATTCATGCAGTTGACTCTTTCCATCAGGAGACCCATATGCTGGTTCGCTATCTTATAATATAAAAAAAAAAGTATATTCTTCAAAAGGGTCTCAAATCAACACAAGACATTAAAAATTAAATATATTTTTTTCCAGATTCACACAACACTGCTGTATTTAATTGTTCACAAACAAAGTCACTGCGTACTGAAATCAAGTATTTGAGGAATGAAGTATCACGCTTACGCAAGAAAGGTCGTACATTTAAACAGCGTTTAGGTAATGCTGAAAAGCTATCAATGGACAAAGCTTTTAATCGAGTCGTTAAAAATATGACAATGCCAGCTCGCTTATTTGTTCATATGCAATTGCAGACTAAGAAAAAGAGTAAAGGGCGTCGTTTTACAATTCAAGAAAAAGTGCTTTCCTTGTCATTATATAAAAGAAGTCCTAAAGGATATGCCTTGTTAAATAAATATTTTACATTGCCATCAGTAAAAGCAATGAAGCGTTTGCTGGCACAAGTAAAATTAAGACCTGGAATTAATAAAATTATATTTGAAAAAATTAAAAAAACTGTAATGCAGAAAGATAAATGCGATCGCTTATGCAGTATCATATTTGACGAGATGTCGTTGACACCTCAAATATTTTATAATGCTGCAAAAGATACTTTTGAAGGCTTTACTACTAATTGTGGTCAGAAATTTGCGGATCATGCTCTTGTTTTTATGGTGAAAGGTCTGAATCGTAATTATAAGCAACCTATAGCTTATTTTTTCACCAATTGTTTAAATAAAATTGAATTAAAAAGTACAATAACAAATGTGATAAAACATGCACAAGATTCAGGCCTTATCATCATTAACACTGTGTGCGACCAAAGCACCATTAATGTAAGTGCCATAACAGAATTAGTTAATGAAACAAAACAAAATTATCTGCGGCTACAAAAGGAGTGGCGTCATGACTTATTTTGCGTAAATGGGCAAAATATAATCCCCATTTACGACACTCCCCACTTAATTAAAGGTATCCGTAACAATTTAATGACTAAGGATTTGCGATACACCACAAATAACCAGGAAAAAGTTATTAAATGGAAATATTTTGAGATGGTGTATCATGCAGATAAGACCTATGGGGAGTTAAGACTCCTCAACAAAATAACTGAGGAGCATATAAATATAGAAAAAATGAATAAAATGCGAGTCAAATTGGCGACACAACTTTTTAGCCACAGCGTAGCTGTAGTGACGGAACATTTGACAGCGAGGGGAGATTTGCCAGAAGAATGTCGCCAGTTGATCGAATTCACATTACTTATAGATAATTTATTTGATACATTAAACGTGAGTAATTTTCACATACCTAACGGTAAAAAATATAAGGGTCCTATCAAGCGGCACTCCCCTCACCATAAATTTTGGCAAGATGCCAAAAAAGTTTTAAATACAGTCAAATTCATAGAAACGAAAAGAGTTGGAGATAAAATTCAATTGATTGAAAGAAATGTACCATCAGTTGTGAATTTAATTAAAACAATCAATGGTGTGGAAGCAATGTGGAAATTATTATCTCAGAAATATGGTTGTGATACACTTTTAACAAGAAACTTAAACCAGGATCCAGTCGAAAACTTTTTTGGAAACATCAGAAGTTATGGGGCTAGAAATATCGCCCCCAATACTGTTTCATTTGAAGGTGCTTTTAAGGCTTTACTGTTAAACAATTTCAACTCATTACATTCCATTAGAGCCAGTTGTGAGGATGACGACAACAAATGTCTTCAGACATTAGATTTTTTTTTAACAAATCAAACAAATGAAATAACTTCTGATGTTTCCACCGAAGACACAATTCATTTTAACAATGATATATTAAATATTGAGGAAAGTCAACTTCCAGATGCCGGGCAAAGAAATTATGTATGCGGCTGGATCCTAAAGAAATGTCTGAAATTTGTTAAAACGTGTAAAAATTGTAAAGAGACTTTGTTAGACTCGGATAATAGCAACCATAATAACCCTTTTACTCAGAGAAAAGAGTATTGTAATAAAAAATGGTTGTGTTATCCGAGTATAGAATTAGAAAATTGTTTCCACAACTTACAAAAAATAGTATTATCAGTTATACAAAATAATCCTCCCATGCATAATATAAAAAGAACAATACTCTCATTTTCCGATATTTTAATAGAATTTCCATTCCAATGTCCAGTACATAAAGAAGAATTAAAAAAAAATTTGAAAACACAACTGTAGCTCTCTTACTGCATAGTTGGTGTCGATCAATCAATAGAATTTTGTCTGGTAAGATTGTGTATACTGGTAATGACAAATTAAAAGTTGCTGCGCAACAGTATTATAATAAGAGGAAACATTATAAAAATAAAAAATAAGATATAATTTGGAAGTATTTTTATTCATTCCTCTTTTTAGCTTTATAATTTAAAATTGTGTTGTTCTAATCAACCGTTCTAGTCTCGATTCTATATTTGGAGTTATGTTTGTATTTTTTTTAATTTGAAAAGTTTCGAGATTTCAGCAAAAAGTTGATTAGAACAAAACAGTTAAAAATAATTCAGAATACAGAATAGTAACGAACCTATATATCTATACCTATATGCAACTTTAGTTTAGGAACGTAAATACAGATGGCGCAATCAACTTGATATGCCAAAAATCTCCGGAAGTGCGTTCTCTTTTTAAAAATAAAAGCTTTTTCCTCTTTGCCTGGACCATATGGCATATACATATAGTAATACATATATTTGTCTATGCCCTGGACCATATTGTATACTCTTTGCCCTGGACCACAAGCAGTGATCTCGAACGTCATAGAGCGAGATCGGTAAAATTGCCAGCTAAAATCAGTATATTTATACCCAAAATCGGTATTTGACAAATAAAATACAATATTCAATAAAATTCGTTTATTTTTAAAAAATAAATTTACAGATTAATTTGTAACAATCATAATTATTTTTTATACCAATATTCTTTGGCCATAGCCGCGGTCATCTTCGAATTAATTTCAAAATCGTAACAATTAGCTGTATTAAAGTGTCGTTTTGAATGTAATAGACTAGTGATTGATTCAATAGACAGCCTATTGCGCTGCTTTGTTTTTAAAAGATTAATATGTGAAAATATGCGTTCAACGTTAGCGGATGAATGGGGAAGTGATAAAATATTAAAGATGAAATTAGACAACAATGGAAACATTTGAGTTTCATCGCCACGCTTTAGTAAACTTACTTCATCCCAAAATAGTTCTACATCATCAGGAAATGTTTTGATTTGTTCACAATTTCTTAAAATGCGCCACTCTGTATCAATTTCCTGGAAATCGTTGCTGTGAACAATATTGGGAAAGAGCCTACTCACAGGAACTATCGAAGCAGTTTTGCCAATTTTAACATTTTTTTAATCAATTATGTCTAAACCTATGTTGGGTTATTTTTCAATGGAAACCGCGTGGTTATTTGCTTACAAGCTTCGATATAAAAATCTAGGCATCTGCATTTAAACAAATTTACTTGGTCTGAGTTTAGATTTTCTGAACTACATAGTAGTGTATTAGACGCAGCAGCACCATATTATACGTAATCAATATCCATAAAGTTTCTGGGGGTGCTAGTTAAATATTCTTTTTAAAAAACAATCAAAAATAGTTTTTAATGTTCCAGTTATTTTTTCATATAAGTTATGAATTTTCGGGTATTCTGCTTGCATTTCTTTATTTAAATCGGTAAATAATGGTAATACAAAATATAAAAATTCCAAAAATAATATCGTAGTAGGATCTTGAAGCTTCTGTAATATATGTTCTGCAGCTAAAGGATAATCCGAGTTGTTCCAATATTCTCTTCACTGCTGCATGTACTGATAACCAGCGTGTTTGAGAGGCGTGAAGTATTTTATGTACTTTTAAATCGCAAAACATTTGAAAGTTTTTAAACTCTGCCAATCTTTTTGGGCTAGAAGAAAAGTAGTTGTAAATGTCTCTTACAAGATCCTCTATAAAACGTGGCAATTTGGTACAAGCATATGACGCGCAAAGGTGAAACGAATGGCAGGCGCATTTAAGTATAAAAATGTTAGGAATTTCATTTTGCAGCAATGTTACAACAGAATTATTACGTCCCATCATTACGTTTGCCCCGTCAGATGCAAAACCTATTAGATTATCTTTATATGGAATGATATTGCTTCTAAAAAAAATTACAATGTGTTCAAATAAGGTTGCTGCATTAGCTTCTTCTAATGGAATAAGAGCTAAAAAACAATCTTTAATACGATTCATTTTCGCATATCTCACAACTAAGCACAAGTGTTTGGTCGTACTAAGATCAGTGGACTTGTCAATAATAAGCGAAAACATAGTTTGCCCTAGATCTTCACATAAATTATTGAAACTTTCCTTACCTATAATATGATCAATTATGTCATGAGTTTTGGTTGAAGAGCATTTTATTTCTTTTGCTATTTTTGAATCAGGACAAACGGCTTGCATCAACTGCGGTAGGTGCTCCATAATAGTGAATGGTAGATTGTGTTCCGCAACAAACGAGGCTAATCTTATTTCATCTGAAATTAAAAATAAAGAATTAAAATTACGTAGGTATATTTAGTATGTCTAGTAGCGATTAGGGTATAATTATATCCACTGCTTCTGTGCAGCACAGACACGTTTTGTTGTAAATATTAATGTAAATAGATAGTAAGGCAGGATAGAATGTATATTTCGTTTAGTTCGTAAGTTTTCTACAATAAAGAATGTTCATTTTCGTTTTTTATTCGCCCTAAGACCTACATACAGCTTTGTTGTATAGAAATAATAAGGCTTTATGTAGCTATGATCTTTGCCTATTAGGCATATTACGAATAAAGCGAGTTCAACGCAGTCGACGACATTACGAGTCGACTCTTGCGAGATAGTATTTATATGCGGGAACTCGCAATTACGAAAATCCGAAAAGTGCAAAATTCTTTGTTAAAACAAATGTTTTATGATTGTAAATAGTATGTATAATGTAAGTATAAGCCTTAGGCATATGTTTAGACACTTTTCGGTACTATAAAGATAGCTAACAGGATAGTACGACCTGAAAAGGCGTACAACTCTGTAATTGTAAGAGTTTCCGAGGTCCTGTAAGAACGAATAATGTATATAACACTCTTGTTTGTTGTTGTATAAGTTTATTTATGTTAGATCTTTGTATGTAAATAAGAAATAACACATTGTAATTCGTTTTCGGTAGGTCTTAGGGCATTACGTACTTTGTTTTGTATATATCTGTAAAAAGGTAGTACCGTTGCACTCGCTAGAGGGCCACACTAGTTAATTAGAGGTAGAAGAAACTACCTAAGATAAAATTATTAAGATTAGATTGCGAAAAGTAGGATTTAACAAATCCTAGACATTGTGGCGCCACACCCGGCGCCGGTTTCCTTTGAAGATTGCCGCCGCGCGTCTGGCCGCGCACTATAAATATCGGAGAGCGCGGCCATACAATCAGTTCCGTTCCAGTTCAGTTCCGATAAAGTTACAATTTCGTTACGACTCAAATAAGTTTCCCAGACAAGTTCCTGGGCTTTAGTATATATCTATAGGGTACCGGCTTTAGAGTAGGGCAGTGTTAGGGCAAGTAGTGGCTCTCCATAGAATAGGTTAAATATTTGCAACGGTGCTAGCTTTATTGCTATTTCGTTACAATAAAGCACCTTTGCAAAGAAAAGTTGTGGTCTCAATTATTTCTCCGACACATCCGGCTCCACAGAAAAGCACTACGGCTGGTGGGGCATCGAAGAGAGAAGAACCAGATATACAGTCCGCTGGCTCCCCGGCTGTAGTGCACAGCTTCTATAAATCGATATGTAGAAAACAAAATAATATAACAATGTAAATAGTAAATTAAATAACTAAAAAAATTACCTTGCTTAACCAGTATATCAGGTTTTTGAGTTTTGGTCACAGTAAATGATGATATCTTCGGTTGTGATTTGATATTCTTTGATGATACTGAGTGTGCTTGTGAAGAACTATGTTTCTTTATAGCGTCTTTTCCTGATGTGATGTTGATATCTTTATTACCATTCTTACAATAGGCATAGCTTTTGCCTTTACGACTATCTTGCAGCCAACCTGGAAATTCTTCTTCCCATTCTTTTCTATAATATTATAGATATTTTTTTCTTCTTACACTCTCACTTGTGCTTGGCTCCTCGTCAGACGATATTTTAACTTAATTATCTGATTTTGTAGGGACTCTTTCGATTAGGTACTCACTCTTCAAAGTTAAGAAAATTAATGAAAAAATAAAACCGAATTACTGTTTATATATACTAGACAGGTAAATTCCCGAGCGGGAAGCCCCTTATAACATCGAATTGTAGGACACAAGGGTGTCAAGGGTATTCCCCAAAATATATGAACTACATTCTGCACTAGGTCCATACTATTGAGGGCTTCCCCGTAACATTAAACATAAATGAAAAGGGTTGCCAACTTAAAAGTGTTAAATCGGGAGAATTTCCATGTATACTGTGAAATCGTAGAAAAATCGTTATATTTCGGTATTTCGGTAGAACAGAGCCCACATTGGTAGAAATATCGAAAAATCGGTAGATTCGAGACCACTGGTTCAAACTTCAAAGAATTTGTGGAATTAGTATTTATTTAGGACTAGGAATGTAAAAATAAAATCGATTATGAAAATAATCGGTTTTAAAAAAATGCGATTTTAAGATATGATTTTATTTTTATAAATAATCGATTTTTTTATAATCATTCACTATTTTTATCACACAATCAATTTACTAGTAATTTTTCATCTGCAACCCCCCACATAAAGTTTGATCTTTTGGCCCGAAGCCTTACATTACATTACATTAAATCTGGGTCACTGAATTTGGCCCCACTTTTTTGATTTTGATTTTTTTTATTTTTATTATTTGTTCGTTAATGTTCGAAAGTAAAATTGTTTGTTCGTCTTTTATTTATTTATATTTAATTAAACAAATGTTCACCCTTAAGTTGGCCCCCTTTGCTAAATATCTTTGTTTTTATCGCTTAGATTTATTAATTTTGATCAATTGTCGTTTGTTCAACCACTTATTAATGATTGTTCGATCATAAAAACAATTAAATTCTTAATTATTAATTATTTTTTATCTAATAAGCTAGTCATCAACAGGGTTAGAAGATAGTTACAGTACCCGGCGATAAATATTGCACATCGAACTTTGGAAAGAGACAATCGGATAATTTCGGCTTCGTAAAGCGTTATCTCTGTCCCACACTACCTATGTGACGTTTAGTCAGTCGTTGTTCAAGTACGATAGAGTGCAGTCGCGTCCCGAAAAAAATATATATTTAGAGTTGATAACACCCACAAATTTAAATAATTTAAAGTTGTAATATGGCATCTTTCGGAAAAAGAGGGAAACCTTTACGAGGTCAGTCACGTGAAATTATCTACAATGTTTATAAATACTTTGTAAGCGAAGCTGATAGATTTAAAAAAAAAGTAGATGAAAATGTAAGTTGTTATTTTAAGAAGATTCAAGAGCAAAAAAAAGGGAGACCAAAAAAGCAATTTCGTTTGGATATGGACGATTTTGATTACGATGTTGTTCGAAGAATGGTGTATGATTTTCACTTACGATTTAATGAACTGCCAACAATAAAATCATTAAAAGCTAAGTTATCTGAAGCTATTAATTACAATGGGTCTGAAAAAACGTTGAGAAAAATACTTCATGACATGGGATTTCAGTTCACTAAAATGGAAGATAATCGAAAAATTCTAATGGAAAAGCACGACGTTAGTCTCAAACGAATGGAATACCTTGATAAAATACGCAAATTTCGCGAAACAGGAAAAAATATCGTCTACATGGATGAGTCATATATACATGCATCCCACACTAAAGGGAAATCTTGGAGTGACGATAAGAAAAAAGGAGTAAAAAAGCCAATTTCAAAAGGTCAACGTTTGATAATAGTTCATGCGGGAAATGAAAAAGGCTTTGTACCCGGTGCTTTTTTAACGTATAAATCCACGGACACTACAGGTGACTATCACAATGAAATGAATAACGATAACTATGAGAAATGGCTGGTTAACCAATTAATCCCAAATATACCCAGTGATTCTGTTCTAGTTATCGACAACGCACCCTATCACAACAAGTATGTTGAGAGACCCCCCAACTCAAACACCATTAAACGGGAAATGATCAACTGGTTAAACAGACATGAAATTCCAGTTGATCCAAAATTAACAAAAACCCAGATTTACGCTATTATATGTCAGCACAAGGAGAGGTATACAGAGTTTTCTGTGGACAAAATACTTTCCGAACATGGGCACACTGTGTTGCGATTGCCACCATATCATCCGGATTTTAATCCAATTGAAAATATATGGTCTCAACTGAAAGGCTATGTAGCCTCTAGAAATGTGGGTATGAACTTAACTACAGTAAAAACATTATTGACTGAAAAAGTAAACATGATCGGCGCTGAAGAGTGGAAAAAGGTTTGCGATCATGCAATCAAATGTGAGAATGAATATAGAAGCATTCAACACAGTTTAGACAATTACACTGATAGATTAGTAATAAATACGGCTGATAGTGACAGTGATATTGACCTCTTTGAGAGCACAGATAGTGAAATGGAAGTAATTGAGAATTAGAATTATTATTATTTTTATTGCAATGTCTCATTTTAGCAATAGGTATAATGGTGTTTATTATGTACACTAAAGCTGTAATGTTCCAAAATAATTAAATACGTAAACATAATGTAAAAATGTTTTTTTATTTTATTTTACTCCAACCTAAAGCCATCACTTATAGAAAAATTAGTGTATTTTATACAAAGAATAAAAATATCAAAAGAAGCAAATCATACTTGTTTTAACAGCTCCTAATAGGTACCGGACTGTTTGTATTTTGTGCGACAGAGATAACGCTCTACGAAGCCGAAATTAGCCGATTGTCTCTTTCCAAAGGTCGATGTGCAATATTTATCGCCGGGTACTGTATGAACATAAGATACTTGTATATTGTAATGAAATAAATAATTCCTAAATTCATTAATTAACCTGATAGTTTTGTAGCCCTTGTTAATTTTTTTCTAGTAAAATCAAATTAATTTGGTCGGACGATTTTTACAGAGAATCACCCGTATAAGTATATGATTGTTGACAAACTATTAGTTAGCCTCAAAAAATGTGCAGATTTTTTTACGCATTTCATGTTTTTTCAATTTTTTTAAATATGTCAAATTTTTTCACGATAAAATCAAATTTTACTATACCAACATGTGATATATTCACTACATCGATATAATTTTAATTGTTTGCTGAAATAATAATTAAATAAATAGACAAAAATTGTACAATAATTAATTTTTACACTTTTTAAACTAAGAAAAGATAAGCTTTAAATTTAATTGCTGAATAGGTTTACTAAAAATTTTATAACAAATAAATTGTAGCCAAAAGAAATTATAAAAAAAGTAGTTGAAAAGTAGAAATTAAAAAAATAAAAAATGTAATTTTTTTAAAAGAATTTTTTGGATTATTTTTTTTTAAATTTTGTTAGATATAAAACCTTATGTGTTTCTTATTTAATAGTATAATTCATTTGAAATAAAAAAAAAAACTAAGCGTTGTTATAATATATATAAATCAAGATACTTCTCGATGATAATCATTGAGTTAATATAGACGTAAATAAATATTTTCTCTTAATAAAATCCTGTTTATTGAGTATCTATATATACACATACTGAGTTTATTCTTCCATATTAAATGAATTTCTACTAAATATCCCTGCAATATATTTCTTAAACTTATGAATAAATATAATGTCAACAAGTTTTTGTTGAAATTATTGATTTTTGTGCATTATGTTTACATTTTTTCAACTACGTAACGAATTTAGGAATTATTAATTTCATCACAATATACAAGTATTATAACTATCTGCTAACCCTGTTTAAAAATATTGATGTCTATCTTATTAGATAAAAAATAATTAATAATTAAAATTTAATTGTTTTTATGATCGAACAATCATCAATAGTGGTCGAACAAACGACAAATGATTAAAATTAATAAATCTGAGCGTTAAAATTAAAGATATCTAACAAGGGGGGCCAACTTAAGGGTTGTTTAATTAATTTTAAATAAATAAAAGACGAACAAAGAATTTTTATATTCGAACATTAACGAACAAATATAAAAAATTTAAAAAATTCAAATCAATCAAAAAATCAAAAAAAGTGGGGCCAAATTCAGTGACCCATTTAATCTCTGCGAGCACATATTTCCATAGATACATTTAATAAAAATGGACCAATAAAACAAATCTATAAACAAAAATGTACGAACAATTTTAAAAACAAAGCAAAATGTTAAAGGTAGAAGAGGTTGTGTTAATTTCATCCTTCAAAAAGAACGTTGCAATACAAATTAAATAAACATTGTAAATTGCCATATAGCAGTGATTGAAGATGATAAGTAAATAAAACGCGTTAAAAAAAATCAGTATTTATATTGGTATATCCGTCCGTGTAGCGTGTAGCCTGTAAGTCCAAATTTTTTGGGGCGCCTCGGTATTTTCGTAAAATTTAAACTGGTCTCACTGGTGCATACGAACATATACTACGTCTACAAGAAACAATTCTGTGCGTAGTACTCCTTACGTAGTATTACTACTATACACTGTTATCTATGCGTAGTATATACTCTTTGTA
Source organism: Apodemia mormo (assembly GCA_036924255.1). Classification (NCBI taxonomy): domain Eukaryota; kingdom Metazoa; phylum Arthropoda; class Insecta; order Lepidoptera; family Riodinidae; genus Apodemia; species Apodemia mormo. Next base: position 9,449,763 of record JAUPFN010000028.1, read on the forward strand.
GTCTGTGATTCTGTGTTCTGTGCAAATAAAACTGACTTGAATTGGGTTTATTATTTAATTTTTGTGTATCAAGAATCTAAATCTTTATTCAGTAATTATAAAGCTTCTTAATTCCTATTTAAAATATAACGTAGAGGACTATTAAAAAAGTTAAAATCGTTGCTAATTTTAACTAACCTCAATGTGTAGTAATAAAATGTCTACAAGAATTGGGGAAGACATTGATTGCTATTCTTTCCATAGTACGTCAGATTTAATGTTGAAGACAGATGTAATTAAAGTGGAGATGGATGAGGGTTACGAATACGAAGAAGATATGGAGTCACTGGAAATTAAAACGGAATTAGAAAATGACAAAAAAGGTACATCGCTAATTGTTTGATTAGCGTGTTGTTTTAAAAAATAGTCACAAGGGACACGTTCACACCACAAGTCACCCCTTTTAGAAGTGCTGTCAGTGGTCATGTCTCTTGGCTAAGAGTAAACTAGAAATCAGAAATACTTTGTTCAATAAAACTTTTTACAATTTATTTTGACTCGTCAACATATTTTAAAAAAACTACTACTGGATTGGAAACGCGGAAATCAGAAATACTTTATTCAATAAAACTTTTTACAAGTTATTTTGACTCGTCAACATATTTTAAAAAAGCTATTACTGGATTGGAAACGCGGAAATCAGAAATACTTTATTCAATAAAACTTTTTACAAGTTATTTTGACTCGTCAACATATTTTTTAAAAACTACTACCAGATTGGAAACGCGGCCACACACAGAAGATCCGGCGGAAGAAACTCAGCGGGATTATCTTTTTTTTTCATATCATTTATTTTTTACAATATTACAATATTACAAAAAATATATATGAGATTGGTATGAGGAGCAATTAATCCCAGATATCCTCTGGCCAGTATTAAATCCTTGGAGGCGACGAATTAAGTAATACAATGTGGCCTTTGAAACAAATGACCTCTGGCTTAAAAAACCTCATTGTGCTCAACAAGGTGAAATGGTAATAAATGTATGCTATCATCTTGGTACTTTAAAAGAGCTAAATTTAGCCTTAAGAAGTGATTGTTTCATCTGGACTTCTGGTTAGTACGAGCTTCTACACTTGTTGTCACAGTTGGTGTGATTCTATTAATTATGAGATAAGCTGTTGGATAACTCTGCACATTCAAACCAAATTAATCACGGAGTGGTTTGAAGAGTGTGTCAGTTTTTGTGAATGAATTATTGTGTCAAATCTCTGCAAATGTTTAGAGCCAAAATTAACTTTTCTTCTCACATCCCCACCGTACTACTCATCCACTTTTACACTAAATACACTATCCCCTTTGATTTTACAAATGGATATGAGTTAAAGGTTTTCATAAATGTGAGCTGAGACATTATAAATATGCTACAAGTGCAGCTGCAATTGTTGCAGATCTCAATGTGCAGTAGTAGTCACAAACAGGTGAACCTTCTGCCTATCTCTCTTATATTGTTTGAAAAATAAATAATAGCTCACAAATAACCATGTGGTCGGCATAACAAATAATTGCATAAGGCATACATATTACTTAAACACCACAATAAGGAACTTATCAGCATTATGGGTGTGAAAATTTTACATGAAAAGACATAGTCAAGGCCATGTTGTACCATTCCCCTTATTTGCAAAATAGACCACCCTCCATCTTGCCTGAAAGTAAATTTAAAAATAAATATATAGTATGAATGCAATAATATAGGTCTTCAATAAAGAGTAAATTTCCAAATAATGTATGTCTCTGTAGGGCAATCTGCCACTACTGTGTGTTATATTGTTACAGTTTTAGAGTTCTTTCATTACAATAACAAATTATTTAACAAGCAAATAATTTCTTTTTTGTATTATTAGTTGGACACTATTATTATATGCTGATGAAGTCATCTCGTTAATAATGTGTCTGAAATACTCCCCAGCGGAAAACTCCAAAATAACAAAGAGAAGATTTTCTTTGGTGTTTGGAAAACTTTACAGCTGTTTAAATGAAATAGGTTTAAGTTTATATTATAGAAAAATATATTTCTTATAATGTAAAAGTTTTTTTTTCAGACTGGAGTATGGCTAGTGAACCTGGTCCCAGCTATCAGACAAGTGTTGTCAAGAGTGAAGGCACTGAACTGACACCAGACACAAATATATCAGGTATTATTTTGTGCAATTCAAATTACAATAATTATTTAAAAATAAAACTTGTTAAAACAAATTAATTGTGCGAAAAGTCTTAAACATTTAGAAGTGCTTTCTTGTGCAGAAATGGCATAAATAATTATTAGTTGTTAGTCTTAAATAGAATGTAAATGCTCACTTTTCTGCATTATGTTAACTGTTGTGGGACATTGCAGCACATATTTCTGACAGTAATTGATTCTTACCAAATATTGTAATAATTTGAGTGATCGACATGGATGTTTGTATTTCTGGCTTAGGGTATATATTAAATATATTACAGTATGTGTATTTTATGTATTGTTATTGTTGACTGACCCCCATATCACAAACAATCAGCTTACTTTGTGGTTAGATCAAATTGTGAATCAAAATTTATTTTAGATTTGTTTCTATTTTTAAAATAGTTTCTTAATTTAAGGGCAAGTTACTCAATCCTTATACTCTCCTTCCTCTTAATGCTACGCATCACTGTCCTAATGCTAGTCCTTCCCTACTTGATTTGATTTTAGTCTCATCTCCTGAAATAGTCCAAAAACATGGTCAATTAACATCTTGTTTTTCATACCATGACCTTCTATATATGTCTGTAAAATTTCGAGTTCCCAAAAAAACCATCAATTTCCATGCGTCGTTGCTTTAAAAACATCGACATATCTAAATTAAAATCAGATCTCTTATCAATCGACTGGTCTCCATTATTTTTCCTCTCAGATATAGATAGCATGATTGACAAATTTAACACGGCCTTACTAGGTTTGTACGATAAACATGCTCCCCTATCTCGCGTTAACATTAAACGAAATCCTGCACCATGGATTACAGACAATATTAAGGCATTAATGTCTAGAAGAAATAGGGCAAAATCTCGATACACTAAACATCCTAGTGATATTAATCTGGCCAGGTATAAGTCATTACGTAATCTTTGCACGCGATTGTGTCGCGATGCTAAGCGTTGCTATATACATAATACCATAGAGTCGACAGATCCCGGTAAAGTCTGGCAGTTTCTCAAGACTATCGGGGTTGGTAAGACCACGAATATTGGTAGTCGAAATGTAGATCTCAATAGGCTGAATTTACATTTTTCTACACCTCCTTTTATCCTTGATCCTTTAATAAAAGCGGACACTTTAAAATATATTTCTGAATTGCCGATTCCTCAATGTGCTCCCTTTAACTTTCAGAGGTTGAGCAAACAGCTCACCTTGCTGGTTGGTTCTGTTGGATTTCAGTAATGCGTTCAACTCTGTGAACTTTGATGTTCTTCTTGGAATACTTCGTTTATTGAATATTTCCTCTCAGTCAGTATCCTGGCTTGACTCTTATCTCCGAGGTCGTTCTCAATGTATCTGTTTAGGTAGTTCATTTTCTGGCAATTGTAAACTTATAGCTGGCGTTCCTCAAGGAGGTGTCCTATTCCCTCTCCTATTTTCTGTTTTTATCAACATGACTTCTAGTATTATATCCTCCAATTTTCATTTATATGCTGATGATCTGCAATTGTACTGCCATTTTTCTCCTTCGGATGTTATCGCTGCAATTAATGCTATGAATGAAGATATACATACATGGGCTAAGTCTTTTGGGCTTTTAGTAAATCCTGCAAAGTCACAGTCTTTAATTATAGGTAATCGTTTTTCGCGTGCAACTTTTGAAAACGTAAACATCCCTTTTTTAGAGTATGGTCACAGTATTATACCGTATAGCAAATCAGCTAAAAACCTAGGGCTGATTCTAAGCGAAGATTTTACTTGGAATGCACAAATAGCTGAAGTTTGCAAAAAAGTTCATTTTACTTTTCATTCAATCAAATGCTTACAAAGATTTCTTCCTTTTAAGACCAAAGTTATTTTAGTGCAAGCATTGATTTTACCTTTACTAGACTATGCTGATATTTGTTATCCCGACATTACTGAAGAAGGCCTGAATAAACTTGAGCGCCTGCAGAATATAGGTATTCGGTTTATTTTTGGCCTGAGAAAATTTGACCATATTTCTAATTTTAGAGTACAGCTCAATTGGCTTCCTATTCGTGAGCGCAGGAACACCCATGCACTATGTTTTCTTTATAATGTTTTATTTAACTCAACCTTTAACTTTCTATATAACTTCGACTCAAATTGTCGCTCTCAATTGCGTGGACTTTAACAATATCCTACGAACTCTTCTTTAATCTACAGTAATTCTTTCACTATCAATTCTGTCTAACTTTGGAACTCACTTCCGTTACATATTAGGAGCAGCAAATCATTAATTGCCTTTAAGGAATCTTTAAGTGAATTTTACTTATCGGTCTAATTTTTAGGGCAGAAAGGCATTGTAGGTACGTATTAGGATTAAATAATAGAAAATAAGTTTTTTATTTTATACCTATTGTATATATTTTCTAATTTAATATTATGTACACATGTATTCTACATTTCTTTCATGCTTTCTCACTGTTTTGGGTTTGCTGGAAGAAATCTCTTACAGAGATAAGCTCGCCTTTTGTGGAGTTTTTCAAGAAATAAAATGTAATTTTGCCTCTATGTGTACAATAAAGTATTAAATAAATAAAAATAAATAAAGTTAAGTTTTTTATAATATGATCATCTATATATATAAAAGAAAGTCGTGTTAGTTACTCCACTTATAACTCAAGAACGGCTGAACCGATTTAGCTGAAAATTGGCAGGGAGGTAGTTTAGAGCCAGGAGAAGGACATAGGATACTTTTTACAAAAAAATAAATCTGCTTATTTATTGCCATTAAGGCGGAATACTCGCGGGCGAAGCTGCGCGGGTCAGCTAGTATTTTTATAATTAAAAGTCATAGTTATCCAATTTAACTATTTCAATGTGGGGGCCATGTTTTCAATATGGCTATGTACATACAGACAATTATTTTCAAGATTAATTAATTATAAAGATTAAATATTAAGAATTTTATACATTGCATACTATTTTTATTAAACAATAGAATTTTAGAATGTATGTATTTAATATTTTGTCATAAATGTTTGTATGTGGCTACTAGAGAGTTTGTCAGAGTTCAGTAAATTCAATCTTGTATTATTGGCTTTTCCTTTGAATACTGATTCTGCCAGTCATGGGAGTGACACCAAAAATGTTTGTCCGGTAAGATTAAAAGTTTTCACATTGAGAGTTGTAGAAAAAAACAAAGACAAATATAAGTGTTGACATAACCCAGGACCATATAGACTACACATTCTATACTTTTGCCAGAGGACTTTTAGAAAGGATGTCATGTAAAATAACAGAAAAGGAATTAAGCTAAAGAATTAAGCTTTAAACTATTCTTTAGTATAATATTTAGTATATACACTGGTCATCAAAAAAATCGGCCCACCTGCATTTTCACCGCAAATTATGCGTTTTCATTGGCAAAAGAAAACATATTGTTTAATAACTAAAATGATTTACTAATCATGTTTATTTACACTAATTTAAGTACTTTAAACCTTCAAATTATAAAAAAAATCAATTTAATTAGGATTTGAAGTCAAAATCATTAATTTCACATTTTTTTAGTTAAAATTTCAAACTCACTTATTTTTTTAATCATTAAAGTTATCGTCACCATTTTTTCATCTTAATATTGGGTATTTCCTCCTCTTGCTCGAATAACGGCTTGCATTCGCCGTTTTAAAGATTTAATCAAGGTTTTAATGGTCTCTTGAGGAATTCGTTCCCATTCTTCCTTGATGGCGGTTTCCAGGTCTCCCAATGTGGTAGGGGCTGGATTCCGTGCTCTTACCTTTTGTTTTAAGGTGTCCCACATGTGCTCTATCGGGTTTAGATCAGGGCTTCGGGCGGGCCACTGCATAGCACGAATGCCGACCTCTTCTAAATACTGGGTGACATTGCGCGCTATGTGTGGCCGTGCATTATCATGCATAAGTTGAAAGTTTTCCCCGATGTAGCCAGCATAAGGCACCACATGGTCTTCTAAAACCTCCGTAATGTATCGTGCAGCAGTTAAAGCACCTCTACTTATGAAAACCAGCTCCGTTCGTCCAGTTAAAGATATCCCGCCCCAAAACATTACAGAGCCCCCACCGTAACTGACTGTTTCTCTTATGCAACACTGGGCATAACGTTCACCCGGTCGTCGCATTACATTACGACGTCCGTCAGAACCGTATAAAGTCATTCGACTCTCATCACTAAAAAGAACTGACTCCCATTGACCTATAGTCCAGTTAATGTGATTTTGCGCAAATTGAAGTCTTGCTTGACGATGAGCTGTGGTCAAAAGTGGTCCCGTTGCTGGTTTATGTGGTCTTAAATTCTGCTCTCGAAGTCTCCTTCTAACAGTACTGTCACTTATAGCCACACCCCGATCTTCACGTAAGCGTTGTTGGAGATCGACGCCAGAAAGGTGTCGATTTCTTAAAGCCGATACCACTAAAAAGCGATCGTCCCTTTGAGTTGTCACCCTGTGTCTGCCAGATCCAGATCTTCTTCGATACTGCCCAGTCTCTAGAAACCTTTGGTAAACTCGTCGAACTGCAGAACGGCTGAGATTCAATCTTCTAGCCACGACACGTTGACTTAAGCCCTGTTGCAGTAGAGCCACAACTTGCGCTGCCTCCGCTTCAGTAGTATCCATTATTTTCAGGCAAAATTAATCAAAACTACAGCTTCAGTAAATAAACTTAACGTAAATAACAAGATATCCCGAGAAAAGTTTGTTTCGGACTGGAAACACGAGCTTAATTTGTACCGACGTAAACCGTCAAATCAGCAATTAGCAGTATTTTTGAACAAAAAATTAATCAAGTACCGTTAAGTGCCATAGGATTTATGACAAACAGAGTGTCAAACATCTTATCCGACCCTCAAAACAAAAAACAACTGTGAGAAATGGCTTATCTACGAAATAATTGAGAAATAACGAACAAAAACAGGGTGGGCCGATTTTTTTGATGACCAGTTTATATAGTATTTATTTTACACTTATATTTACGTAAACTTATTAATGTTTAATGTAAACAACATTAAAGTTTAGTTCAATGGTAACACTTGTATATAATGACAAGTCAATCAAATTAAAGTCTCAATATATTTTTTATAATTATTTGAAGCGATATCACAGAATGCATAATAGTACAAGTACAGAAGAGACACGCAGGAATGTCATGTAAAGAAATAGGGACTCTTGCTACGATAAATTAAGTTAAATTCGGATCAAGGCACTTGATTACCTACGATTATATTTACCTAGAAGTTGCATCTCTTTTTATCGTGTAACTCTTATCCTTTGTCTCAAAGATACTCTATCGCCTATAGACACCAAAGATGTTAATGATGCGTTGCTGTCTGTGCAAGGGGATGGCAAAGCTATATACCTACATAAGTCTACTGCCCAACTGTAACCCCCCAAAACAGAACATGATAATGACAAGCATTGACGCTATAGTGGCAGCAATATGTAAAGCACTGGTACCGTATACCCGGGTGAGACGATGCCTAACTCTTCCACATAGTTATCACAGTGGCAGTGACGCTTACAGCCGATTGGTCGCCTTTTACAACTTGCCCGGCATAGCGGCAGTTGCTGTATTCTTCAAAGAAACTGACCAACACGGAGAAAATGAATTTTGTTAAATAGAAATTTGTGGCTCATTTCAAGTTGCAATACTGTGGCGTGATAAATCTACGGAATAATTACCTATAGTACTTAAAACCTACTTATAAAAATTACGATTAATTAATTTGAAAAATGTTGATAATTATTCCAATAAATCTAGTATCTGTCGCACCAAAAGACACAGAAACGATGTCAAAACTCAAAATCTGCTGTGTTCTTGTGTGTTCACTATATCAACTATATCTATAATGAAATTTCGTGTTTCTTATATACGGACTATAGACATATTATACAATCCTTCAAACCTCTTAGAGTGTAACATTTCTTTTGTAAATTAATAAACTCATTGTTTTTTCATTAACTGGAGCATGAGATGTATAGATAGTATGTTATTTTGCAGGTCAGTATGGGAGGTTCCAAGAGTTAGAAGAAAGCACTAACCAAGCAGTATCTACAGTAAGGACTAAAGTGGCATCTTCCAAGACACCTGTCGTTGTATTAACGAGACTTATACATTCTCAAGTAAATGATAAGAAAGGTAAAGAAGCGCTACACTGGTGTGGTGTTTGTGGGAAAGCTTTTGGCCAAAAGGCTACTTTAAACAGGCACTTGCAAACTCACAGTGATAACAAGTCATTTGTGTGTAATGTCTGCGGTAAGAGTTTCACACGGTTAGATAGTTTGCGCCGTCATGAGTTAATTCACACTAGAAAGAAAATGTTTACTTGTGAGTTTTGTAAAAAATTGTTCAGACGTAAGAGCAGCTTGAAAATACATTTAAATATACACAGTAACATAAAACTCTATGTGTGTAATATTTGCAGTAAGGGTTTCACACAGATAAGTAGTTTGCGTCAACATGAGTCAATTCATACTGGTAAAAAACCATTCACTTGTGAGTTTTGTAAAATATCGTTTACAGAGAAGAGCAAATTGAACAGACATTTAAATATACACAGTAACATAAAACCCTATGTGTGTAATGTCTGCAGTAAGGGTTTCACACAGATAAGTAGTTTGCGTCAACATGAGATAATTCATACTGGTAAAAAACCATTCACTTGTGAGTTTTGTAAAATATCGTTTACAGAGAAGAGCAAATTGAACAGACATTTAAATATACACAGTAACATAAAACCCTATATGTGCAATGTCTGCAGTAAGGGTTTCATGCAGATAAGTGATTTGCGTCGTCATGAGTTAATTCACACTGGAGAGAAACCATTCACTTGTGAGTTTTGTAAAATGTCGTTCAGACATAGTAACAGCTTGAAGTTACATTTAAATACACACAGTAACATAGAACCCTATGTGTGTAATGTTTGCAGTAAGGGTTTCAAAAAGATAAGTAGTCTGCGTTGTCATGAGTTAATTCACACTGGAGAAAAACCATTTACTTGTGAGTTTTGTAAAAAATTGTTCAGACGTAAGGACAGCTTGAAGAGCCATTTAAATACACACATTAACCTAAAACCCTATGTGTGTAATGTCTGCAGTAAGGGTTTCAAACAGATAAGTAGTTTGCGTCGTCATGAGTTAATTCACACTGGAGAAAAACCATTTACTTGTGAGTTTTGTAAAAAATTGTTCAGACGTAAGGACAGCTTGAAGAACCATTTAAATGCACACAGTAACCTATAACCCTATGTGTGTAACGTTTGCAGCGAGGGTTCCACAACCTCAACTAATTTGCATTGTCATGAGTTATGTTTGCATAGGAATTACACATGTTTTAATAATTTTTGTCAATATAAGTTGATTCACACTGGAGGAAAACTTTTTGCTTGTGATGTCTGTAGAAGAACGTCTAAGAACAAAGGCAATTTAAGAATCATTCAAATATACACAAAACCTTTTTTGGGCAGTGTATGAAGAGGTGTTCACACGGAATCATTATAGTGGGGAAAATGGCATGCTTCATAATGCATAAAGCAATCAGTATTCTCACCCACACTTTAAAACTTCTCAACTGATTGGTTGGTGATCATCAGCACAAATAAGCTAACAAGTCAACTTTACCATAACTACGTACAAAAATATAATGCCTCCAAGATATGTATGTCTTTTTATTTATTTTATTTAATCATTATGATATCCTTTGAACGCCAGGCCATGAATGTATTCCCGTACCCTGAGCGCCAAGGCATAAAATATACAAAAATACCTACGAAAAAAGTAGGTAGTGCTGCCAAGAGTCGATATATTGGTAACACTCAACGATTTGTTTTTGTTATATTTATAAGCAAAAATACGCAATAAATGACTACTTTTAATCTGTGGTGTTTTATTTCATCTTGTGCCATTTTCCACTCTTTGTATACCTATATGAAATTAGCACACAACATAAATAACATTACATAAATAAAAACAAACATCTATACATATAATAAAATCGTAGGAAAGTCAAAACTGTATATTGAATATTTTTTTTGGCGGTAGCCAGCACTACCGTCAGCTACCACCATCAAATGTCTATCCACGACGGTTATCTCTTACTAACAGCGTGGGTTATCTCTTAATGACCATGTCAGTCGTCCTAAATGCTTAACCACGATGGTTATCTCTTACTATCCACGATGGCGACTTTGGCAGTCGTCTCAAGTTTCTAACCACGATGGTTATCTCTTTTATCTATTAAAATTCCTAACCATCTTTCCACATGTTTCAACCATAACGGTTACTACATTCAATAGTTTCTAACCATGATGGTTAACAACATATAAATTCTCACACCATATATTTCAACCATAATGGTTATTTTTAATAATCTCTAACCATGATGGTTAACAATATATTTTAGTATACTTACGATTTTCCTGGTACCTTACCGTCACAACCTTAAATTACCTCGAACAAAGACCACCGTACCTCACAACCTTAAATTACCAACAAGAAGAAACAAACACAACAAGAGGAAGACGAACTACGGGGAAGATTTGGAATCAAGACACTAACGCACTTTATTCTATCACACAAAGAAAAAAACGGTGGCGGCGGACACCGTATCACTTTAACTAGCACTTCACTTTGTTCACTAAAGAGGTGCAGCCGTACCAGCCCGCAGATGCATTGGCCAGGACCAGGTGAAGCCACGGCAGGACGAATGACAAGACGCCCAACTGCAGCCAACTCGTAGAACCAACCCGGGCAAGTCGTAAGATGACAGGTGATCACTGATTCTGAGCAGCCCTTAAAGGACTATCGATGATGAAGACCCGATCACCATGTTGTTCCCAAAAGAACGCAACACGGCAACCGTTGACACCAGGCGAACGATCTAGAAGGAGCGTTCGGTCGTAACGAAATAGGTCCGCGTCCAACGCCACCGCCGCGTGAGCGCAGACTGAATGACATCAGACGCCGCGGTACGGAAAACGGCCGGGCGCTCCATACCACCTTCGCTAGTCGGAGCGAGCAGACGTCTCCGTCTGCCGCTCTGGCAAATCCCGATCGGCGTGCCTTTCACCAGGCTGTTTACGCATTCTTTGTTTCTTGTCGTGTGCATTGCGACGACCGTATACGCGCATTGTGATAGTTTAAAGTGCAGTTATTTGTTTCGTGCTTGTGCTCACTTGGATCGCAGTGTCTTTGTTTACGGTGCCCTGTTTAAAGTGCTTCTTCTTTTTACCGGACGTCAGTTAAAACCGTAAGTAGAGTGGCAATACACTACTCACACTTAGGTACTCATACATAATTAGGCACACACCCCCCTCTTCAAGGGGGGCCAACGCCCTTTTTACCCCCGGCGTCCACCATGGACGCCGCAGAACTGGAGGCCTTCTTTAAGGCAAATTACACTGACGCCCTTAACGACTTCCTGAATAGGAAAAATAAGCCCGCCCCGACCACCTCAGCCTTCCGCTTTGAGGAACCCCCCGCTTCCCCTATGGAAGCCGACAACGACTCCGATGCCAATCGCTCGGGTTCGGACGACGACAATTGCGACGGGTTTGAAACAGTAACCCGGCGCAAGCGAAAGGGGCGAGCTTCCCCCGTCAACATCCCCACCATTAGGGCAACGCCAGCCAAAAAGCAGGCGACTGGGCAATAAAGCCCTAAGCCGACCCCAGTCCAGACCAACCAGACCAACGAACCGACGATCGCCGACGCCTCGGATGACGAATCTGGAGCTCGGCGTGAGAAAGTCCCCCCACCCATCATAATCCGCGACAAAGCGTCGTGGATCATGATCTCGTCTGCTATGAGAGAGCAGCACATCAATTTCACCCACGCCCGCTCCACGGGCGAAGGGATCCGGGTTAAAGTCCCCACATCAAACGATCACCGTCGTTTAACCACCCTACTGCGCGAACGCAAAGTAGGGTACCACACATATGCCTTGGACGGGGAAAGGCATCTCCGCGTTGTCATTAGAGGAGTCCCCAAAGACTTCCCCTTAGACAAAATCAAGGCCGACCTTAAATCCCAAGTCCCCGCGGTATTAGATGTACACCCGATGTACAACCCGAGGTCTCGCGAACCCTACGACTTAATTCTAGTCGTACTAGAACTGAGCCCGGAGGGCAAGAAGGTGTTTAACGTGAACACCATCTGCGAGACCTCCGGCATCGTAATAGAGACCCCGCGTAACCGCGGAGCCCCCGGGCAATGTCACAACTGCCAACTGTATGGGCACTCTGCCCGAAACTGCTACGCCCGACCCAGGTGCGTCAAGTGCCTGGAGGACCACGCCACGGCGGATTGTCCACGCCTAAGCGCGGACAAACCGACGTCCCGACGCCCGCGACGCCGGTGAGCTGCGTCAACTGCGGTGCCCAAGGTCATCCGGCGAATTATCGCGGATGCCCAAAGGCCCCGCACAAACGCAGCCGGGGAAGCAATTCCCAACCGGTACCACCGAATGCCAGAAATACCAATTATAACTATTATAAAAAGGCCCCTAAGGCCAAAACCCCCCAGGCAGGGCCAAAGCCGGTATCACACTCTGTGATACCAGCAACCCCGCCAACCGTTAACGCGTGGGTCAAACCACCGTCTCTCCTAAGGCCTCCAGGTCCTCCTCCTCCTCCTCCTCCCACTCGCAGGCCAAACAATCCGCCGCGCGTTCAACAGGCCAACACAGGTTACGATTTCCGTCAGAGCCCACTAGATACCCGCCAAACGACGTGACACACAGACCGAGCGTACTCGATGTAGCGCTGATGAGGAACGTAGATTTACAACTGCGTTCAGTATCAGTGTTACACGAACTCGACTCGGACCACCGACCGGTAGTTTTCAAACTAGATTCCCCCCACCATGCGCACGCCGTCCGCATGAAAAAGATAATCGATTGGAAAAAACTCGATGAGAATTTTCAATCGATACAATCAGAGCACCTCGACCAAATTCCTGGCAACATTAGTACGGTAGAGGAAACCAAATCCGCCATTAAGTCACTCACTAGCCACATAGAATCGGTAGTCGATAGCTCCTCGCGGGAAATACCGGACGCCTTTCGGGGCAGATGGGAACTACCGGAAGAGCTACGCGACCTACTGAGACGCAAAAACGCCGCTACGCGGCTCTACGACCGATACATGACCGACGACAATCGCCGTTCGCTACGAGCTTTACAAAGAGAAGTAAAGCGGCGCATCGCCGAGTATCGTAACGAACGGTGGGACAGACTGTTAAGTGAGGTCTCGCCATCGCACACGGCCTACTGGCCGTTGGCGAGGGCCTTTAAAAACGAACCAGTAGTAGAGATGCCTCCACTCATTCGACCTAATCAAACGCCCGCTTTTGATGATGCAGACAAAGCCGAATGCCTGGCCGAGAGTATCCAAACACAATGTTCCCCATCAAACCAGCCTACTGACCTAGACCACGTCCATCTTGTGGATAGTGAAGTAGAGCGCAGGGCGGCGCTACCACCGGAGGGTGACCCGCTTTTACCCACCGATCCCGAAGAAGTAGGCGACATAATCAAAGGTCTACACAATAAAAAGGCCCCGGGGCCCGATAAAATCACTAATAAGGTAGTTAAATACCTCCCCCCCCTCCCTAATATGCCTACTAGTGTGCATCTTCAATGCACTACTAGCCGGCTGCGCGTTTCCAGACGAGTGGAAAGAAGCCACCGTCATAGGAATTCACAAACCGGGTAAACCCTGCAATAAAGTCAGTAGTTACCGCCCCATTAGCCTAATAAATACGTTAGGTAAAATCTATGAAAAAATCATTCTCACTCGCCTTAAGGCATTTATTCACGAGAAAGGCCTCTTAATAAATGAGCAGTTCGGATTCCAAGCAGCTCACTCTTGCACTCATCAAGTGCACCGTCTCACCGAATATATCCTAAACGGGTTAAACGCAGCCCCGAGGCTGCAAATTCCCACAGGCGCCCTATTCTTCGACGTCGCAAAGGCGTTCGACAAAGTCTGGCACAATGGCTTAATATACAAGCTATACCAAATGGACGTGCCCGACAGACTCGTACTCATCATACGAGAGTACCTCACCAACCGCCGATTCAAATTCCGCGTGGAGGAAGCCTTCTCTACCCACAGATCGATTACAGCAGGTGTCCCGCAGGGCTTCATACTGTCACCCGTATTATTCTCCCTGTACACGTGCGACGTACCACGCGAGCCACATGTTGAGCTCGCGTTGTTCGCCAACGACACCGCCCTCTATACGTCCAACTTTTCCGAAATAACAATCACCAAGCGGCTGCAGGCTGCGGCCAACGCCCTTGGCGATTGGTTCAGAAAATGGCGTATCGAAATAAATCCCTCAAAAAGTGCAGCCGTGTACTTTCGCCGCGGTAAACACCCGCGACAACAAAGGTGCAGTCTGCGTAAGCTAGGCAACATTACCCTGTTCGGAAACGTCACCCCGTGGGAAAAGAAAGTCAAGTACCTCGGGGTAACGTTGGACAGCAAAATGTCATTCAAACCGCACATACAAAAATGAAAGTTAAGGTTAAGTTCGTTGTAGGTCGGTTATATCATCTTATCAATAAACGCAGTAAAATGTCACTTAGACACAAGGTGACACTTTACAAGTCGTGCGTACGCCCCATCATTTCTTACGCTTGCGTAGCGTTCGCCCATCTCCCCCGTACGGACTTGCATCCGTTGCAAGTGGTACAAAATAAATTCCTGCGTATTGCCACGGGAGCACCGTGGTATATGCGCAACGTAGACCTCCATAGCGATCTTGAATTGCCGAGCTTAGCAAAGCATTTCAAAGACTTCTCCAAAAGATACTTCGATCGTGCCATCTCGCATCCGAACCCACTGGTGGTAGCCGCGGCTGACTACATCCCAGACCCTAATCCCGATCCCAAACTACGTAGGCCCCGCCACGTTCTTACCGATCCCGATGACCCGATAACTCTGGCCAACGGCTTACACGATAACACTACACACCTACATTCGCAACACCGTCGCCGCCGGCGGCGACGAGGACCGCTGTTTCGCCCTTCGGCGAACCGAGCCCAAGGGCAAGGTTCGGCGGACGGACAAAACAATGCCACTAGCCCTCTCATCGCAAATCACGACCCCACCCTAAGCCGAGGTTCGATCTCACAGGAGACACTCTTAGGGCGGAGGGCGCACAACCCTACACCTTTAAATTCTGGCTGAGCACTCTGCTCGCCCCCGCGACCGGTGAAGCTGTAACAGCCCATAAGGCTAACAGAAATTGAGACATTCCGAAAAAAAAAAGCCGGGCGCTGGGCGGAGCACACCCCCCGCGCGCGCGCCGCCCGCTGCACACCGGCTGCATCGTAGATGAAGCATCGACCTTTTTAACGACAGGCAAGCCGTTCACAAACATAATTTTGTTCTAGCAACAATTATATTTAATTTGTAATTTTGTAAACCCTCAGGCTTTCTCTTTTCAATTTAACCGTTGTGCAATTCAAATTTTGTATAAATATAGGACGATCCGACAAATAAAACCACTTCATATTTTCTACTGTAAATAAGAACCCTGCGTTTCATTTAACCACAAAGTACACCCGTGCCAGCTGCCGTTGAACCTTCGCCGAGCCTCCAGCCTCTCTGCATCGTCTGCAACTGGTGAGACCTTCTGAAAACTGCTTACAGGAGTCTATTGCTAGCGGCCGTGCCGTCCTGCCGCTATGAGCGCTTAGTGGTACCGACGGCACCACCACCGCTACATTTTTAAAAGAATACTTGCGGCGTGATCTACAATCAATAACGAAGCCAAAAATATAGTAGTGTTGTTTGTTTATCTGTCTGTCTGTTTATCTGTTTGTTTATCTGTTTGTCTGTCTGTTTATCTGTTTGTCTGTCTGTTTATCTGTTTGTCTGTCTGTTTATCTGTTTGTCTGTCTGTTTATCTGTTTGTCTGTCTATTTATCTGTTTGTCTGTCTGTTTATTTGTTTGTCTGTCTGTTTATCTGTTTGTCTGTCTGTTTATCTGTTTGTCTGTTTATCTGTCTGTCTGTTTATCTGTTTCTTTATCTGTTTGTCTGTCTGTTTATCTGTTTGTCTGTTTATCTGTTTGTCTGTTTATCTGTTTGTCTGTCTGTTTATCTGTTTGTCTGTCTGTTTATCTGTTTGTCTGTCTGTTTATCTGTTTGTCTGTCTGTTTATCTGTTTGTCTGTCTGTTTATTTGTTTGTCTGTCTGTTTATCTGTTTGTCTATCTGTTTGTCTGTTTATCTGTTTGTCTGTTTATCTGTTCGTCTGTTTATCTGTTTGTCTGTTTATCTGTTTGTCTGTCTGTTTATCTGTTTGTCTGTCTGTTTATCTGTTTGTCTGTCTGTTTATCTGTTTGTCTGTTTATCTGTTTGTCTGTCTGTTTATCTGTTTGTCTGTCTGTTTATCTGTTTGTCTGTCTGTTTATCTGTTTGTCTGTCTGTTTATCTGTTTGTCTGTCTGTTTATCTGTTTGTCTGTCTGTTTATCTGTTTGTCTGTATGTTTATCTGTTGGTCTGTCAGTTTATCTGTTTGTCTGTCTGTTTATCTGTTTGTCTGTCTGTTTATCTGTTTGTCGGTCTGTTTATCTGTTTGTCTGTCTATTTGTCTGTTTGTCTGTCTGTTTATCTGTTTGTCTGTATGTATGTCCTGGGTAAACTCAAAAGATACTGCATGGATTTACTTCAAATTTTGCATGAATGTTACTATCAGGTCGGGTCAACATATAGGCTACATATTATCACGCTGTCACCTACAGGGGAGGAGCTGTGCGGAGTAAACGAAGTCCGCGCGGACGAGTCGCAGTCTGAACAGGTCCTTTGGATGTTTATTTACGCGATGACTTGGAAGGCAAAAAAAGGCTAAATTAGCCTCTAAAGCATGTGGAGTATGGTTTTCATTTGTAGGCGGGGGTTTCTCAGCACCAGCACCTCTAGCGGCTTAAATTTCAAATCCGGCGTTGCGTAGAGACGTGGCATCACTCTGCACCGTTTTTCGGCTCTATGATTGGGAATATTCTGAGGAAATGCTTGAATTAACTCCTGCCGCCGGATTTCACCATCGGTCATCACAACGAATTTAAAATTTCGTCTTAACCATCTCGATGTCTGGAAATCGACAACCGAGCTATTCTCGAGAAACCTATTGCCCCGCACTACTCCTATGTGGAACCAGTTATCGACAGGTATTTTCGAGGAAAAGAGCTTACTAAGTCTTAAAATGCTGGCAACGCAACTGCAAGGCCGCTGATAATGTAGTTTATAGACGGCGGTAATTACTTACTATCAGGTAAGCCTCCTGTCTGTTTGACCCTAAAGGCCATCCCTGAAACTTCCCACTAAATTGTGATATTTAAGTTCAAACAAGCAAAAACCAACGGCATGGGACACAGTTTTTCAATGAAACATTGATTAGATTTTGTACACTAATTTGGAAGTTATTAAAAAAATATCGTTTCGCTAAAAATTTTTCTAAGGTTTTTTCAAAATTTCTTAAATTGTCTTAGACCAAATCTATTTAGATTTTCAGAAAGTCTAAGTTAAGCGGACCCCAATCGAATGCCAACAACCACATTACGATCGTTCAAAAGTTATTAGATGTTCACATACACATATACACACACACACAAAAACATAATATATTGACGTCATCGTGAAAACAGTTGGAAAAGGTTCATAGGATCTCAAAACGTGTAGATCTGGTGAAAACTCGATTTTCTGAAATTAGGGTCAAGATCAGTCGCTTCCTTACTTACATAAGTAGCGGGAAGTTAAAAATCTTTAGGTGGAATTCTAGATTGAGTCAAAGATGTAAAAGGGCTTATTCTATTAAAAAAATGCATTAGCAGAACAAAGTTGGTATGCCAATGATGCTTGACAGGCGGGGCGCGAGGCGCCGTGACATTTAATAGTAGGAAGAAAGTAATAGTTTACAAAAAATAAAAAACACGCTTTTACAGAAAATCGAACGAATTTATTCGAATTCGATAGCTTATTTGAAAAATAGCTGCTGGTAAAGAAAATAAATTCGTTAATCCTGAAGATCCTGGTAAGGCAGGACTAACTATTTATATTACTGCATTGGATATCTGGATAAGTGTCTCCAAAGATTAAGTGCAATGAATGTGGGAATGTGCATTAATTCCATCTGAAGTTCAAACATTGGTCACAATTATAAATTATGATCGTAAGAGGCAAAGAGTATAGAAATATTATTTTATTTAGTAAAAGGCTTGCAATTGAATGCGAAAAATACTATAGTATGTATGTATATATGTATTTCAAAGGGAAGCTATCAAAACGGATGTAAGAGATCTGGTCGATGATGTAGTGCTGGAACAATTGGATGAGTTTGTATTTCTTGGATGTGCTGAGCAGGGATGGAAGATACACTGCTGATGTCAAAAAAAAGAGTGTGTGGGCATAGAACAGAGTGAATAAAGCGTTAGGGAGATAACTTAAAAGCATAGTATTAAGTCATTGCACTGCATAATTATGTGCTAATCACAACGCTATTAGTAGCAGACGTTGAGTACGTCAGAAAGGACATGAAAGTAGAATCAACGAACTCTGGTGGTCTCTACGAAAAATATGTGGCGTAAGACTTGTAGACAGGGTTCGTCATGTTGAAGTGAGAAAGAGTTTAGGCCTCAAAGAAAGTGTCAGTGCAAAGATGAGAAAGGGCATGTTCCGTTGGTTTGGACACGTAGAAAGAATGCTAGATGAAAGGTTAACAAAACAGATATACAATACGAACATGAAAAGATGAAGGCACCGGGGAAGATCAAGACCAACATACCACGATCAGATTGATTGAGTGTTGTGCAAAGGTAATGTCAAAAGCTTTCACAACCAGCATGTTTGTATGAAGAGAGTAATGAATGTGGAGGAAGCGAGACAAGTCTGCAAGGATCGTGATGTATGGCACTCGGTGGTGTACTACTTAGCTCGTATGGGAACTGGTGTGAAAATATGTATGTCTGCATTGTCATCGGTCATTGATAAGACTGCAACGTTTCAAATTAATCCGACATTTTAAAGACGTCAAAATCATGTTCAAAGTTTCCGTTACATGCTCTCCCTTTAAGAGAACTAGCGTGAAGATATATATGAATGTATGCATTGTCATCGGTCATTGATATGACTCAAATTTCAAAATAATCCGACGTTTTAAAGTACGTCAAAACTATGTTCTAAGTTTTCGTTACATACTCTACCTCGTAAAGAAACTGAATGGCGGGTTCCATTAGTATTTAGTAAATTGAAATTATTGTTATTGTTTAGTTAATCAAGTAAAACATCCCTAATGATGCTGTAAATTGCGAAACCGGTTAAGTGTATTATTAATAAAGTGTGAACTACAAGTATAAGTGAAAGTGATAGTGCCGACGTTAAAAAATATACAATTCATTAAAAACAGACTGTAGTAAACAAATATAAACATTTTGGATGACTAAGTTGTTTTATTTCAAATTATGAAATAATTGAAACATTTTAAACATCATAATTTGGATAGTTTAAAATGTTTTATTAATTTTAATTAAAAAAATAGAGGGATAAGTAGGTACCATAGAGCTTTCATGTAATGAAGGTAGTTTCATGTAAATTGCCGTTGGTGGCGTTTTAGTCATAAGAGTTCAGAAAAAATACTAGTCAGTCATTATTATATATACTTACAATATTAGTCTATGGTCGTGGTATAGGTAGTAGGTACCATAGAAATATATCTACCATAGAAATATATTTAGAGGTCAATGATAGGTACTGTATAATATGGTAGGTACCTAATATTATACAGTCATTGACGTGTATAATGTGGTAATATTATACAGTATACACTATACACGTCAATTTATACAGTTGCACTTGCAAATTTTACTAACCTCAATCAATGTGCAGGAACAAAATGTCTACAAAAATTGAGGAAGACATTGATTGCTATTCTTTCCTTAATACATCAGAATTAATATTGAAGACAGATGTTATTAAAGTGGAGATGGATAAGGATTACGAATACGAAGAAGATATGGTGACACTGGAAATTAAAACGGAATTAGAAAATGTAAAAAAAGGTACGTCGCTGTTCGTTTGATTAGCGTTTTATTTTAAAATAGACAAATAGACATTCACAGCATTAAAGTTAGCCCTTTAAGTGATATAGTTAATGATGTCTCCTGGCTAAGAGTAACCTAGATTGCTGATTCATTTTGATACTTCAGCTTGGTGCTGCAGCTTAGTATCAGCTTCTTCATTGTGATGTTGTCATAGTCATGTGATTCTAATAATTTTGAGATACAAAGACAGATCGCTCTGCACATTCAAACTTAATTTATCACAAGAATGGTGTGAAAAATGGTTCAGTTTTCATGTATGTCTTGTTGGACCAAGCGCCATTTTGCTTAATGGACTGCATGATTTCTTGCCTGATAGTAAATATAAAAATAAATACGTATTATATAAATCTTAACAACTAAACCCTAAACATCCAGTATGCTATAATATAGATCTTCAATAAACCCTAAACACCCAAATAATGTATGTCTCTGTGGGGCAATCTGCCCTACCACTACTGGGTGTTAAACTGTGTCAGTTTTTAAATTCGTCCATTACAATCACAAATTATTTAACAAGTGAATATTTGGTTTTTGTAATATTAGTTGGACATATAAGGGGCCATCCATAAATTACGTCACACATTAAGGGGTGGGAGGGTGTCGACGAAGTGTGATATTGTGTGACAAGGGGTGGGGAGGGGTCCCAAATTTTGGGACATCACATTTTTTTTTAAATATAATATTTTATATGTAAATATTACAATACTAAATTTCAAAAGCCACCCGTATAGATAAAAAATAATTGAATGAGATCATTATTCCAATGTAAATTAGTAAAATATGTGATGTCACACTAGGTGGGATTTGTGAGTCCCCACAAATGATACCAGCTGTGACAAGGACGGGGGAGGGGTCAAAAAATCATGAAATTTGTGTGATGTAATTTATGGATGGCCCCTATAATACTTTGCTGAAAAACATACCTTGTTAATAGAGTGTCTAAAGTATTCCCTAACTGAAAACTCCAAAATGACAAAGTGAAGATTTTTCTTTAATATTTAGACAACTTTGCAATAAGATAGCAAACAAGCAGATGGGTCTCCTGATGGAAAAAGTCAACTAACGCCTATAGACACCAAAGATGTTAATAGTGCGTTGCTATCTTGTGGTGAGGTCTAATGCCACATGCATAAGTTTACCGGCTACCTTACCCTCCAAACTGGAACACAACAGTGACTAACACGGATTCTTTGTGGCAGGAATAGGTAAGGCAGTGGTACCAGACCCGGTCGAGCCGATGCAGAACTCTATCACTTAGTAGTCACGATGATAATGACACAAATAGCCACTCGGTCGCCTTATACGACCTGCCTGGCAGAACGGCAGTTGGCCTATTCTTTAAAGGAGCCCGGGATCAACAACTTGTTTAGACAACTTCACAGTTGTAACTGTGATTGAAATAGTCATAAGTTTAGTTAGTATCGGAAAATATTGCATAATATATTTCTTTTAATGCAAATCTTTTTCAGAATGGAGTATGGCTAGTGAACCTGATCCCAGCTATCAGACAAGTGTTGTCAAGAGTGAAGATACTGAACTGAAGCCAGACCCAAATATATCAGGTATATGTCATGTGCAATTCAAATAAAACGTTTATTTAAAAATAAAACTTGTTAACCCATTAATTGCAGCCAACACCGATGGGCATTTTTTTTTTGTTTCTTTACAAATGCAGTGGACGCCGATCGGCACCAAGTTCTTAGTGAGTTTATTTTCAACAAGAATATTTTTTTTAAGAATTTCTGCAAAATAGAAGTTAATTTTTACAATAACTACGAAATACTGAGTAATATTATTGATAAATTGCGTAAGACGCCGATCGGCATATATTAGAAATTAACAATATTGCTATTTGTGTTACTTTTATATTTTTATATGCATACAGTTTTAAGGGTTTATATACATAATTTAAACGATATTGTATAAGTATATTTATGCATTAACCTGTAAGCTTATAGCGTAACTTATCTTTATATCACCATCAGTTTTATTTGTTCGATGAGTGAGAGATTTTTTTATAATTGCTAAAAACAACAAATTTTTTTCACAACCTGGCTTTAAAGCGCTCATTTGGTGCAAAATATGTTGCACAGGCAACATATACATACATTTTAAGAATTGTAAATTTTTCTACCAAAGTTTATATAGATATTTTTTTTATGTAGGTAATTATGAACCTAGAAATCGGAGCTTAATGGAAATCTTTGTTATGGGGATTTCACGAGCAATGAAATCGCCAATAGCCATCTAAAAATTTACTTATTATGTGCGGCGGACGCTGATTGGCGCTCATTTAAAAATGACTGCCGTATCTGCGAAGAAATCGTAGTTTCGAACGGCGCAATGTATGGGTTATGGGTTAATATAGATATATATAATATAGATAATGTAAAAGTTTCTTTTTCAGAATGGAGTAGGGCTAGTGAACCAGGTCCCATCTATCAGACAAGTGTTGTCAAGAGTGAAGATACTGAGCTGACACCAGACCCAAATATATCAGGTATTGGTTCTGTGCAATTATTTAAAAATAAAACTTGTTAAATCAAATAAACTACGTGAAAAGTCTTAAACACAAAGTGGTTTCTTTGTGCAGAAATTGCATAAATAATTAATTAGTTGTTAGTCTTATATAGCATGTAAATACATTACTCACATTTCTGCATTACATTAACTGTTGTGAGACATTGCACATCCTTCTGGCTGTAATTGATTCTTACTAATCGTTGTCATAGTTCTGTCCGTTCACAGTTAGTAATGAAAACTCTGCCCGATCATAGATATTAATTGGTAGCTTGTTATGATCATACATGTGTATTTATTGATATAGACCATCCCCTTGGTTCCCTGAATACACAATAGATGGAGCCCAGGCTCGATTCCCGGCAGGGGCAAACATTTGTATGATGAACATAGATATTTGTATTTCTAGGTTTGTGTGTAATATGTTACAGTATTTATATGTGTATTTCTAAGTCTTATTGTTGTTGGCTAACACACATGTCACAACCAAAGGGTTGGCTTACTTTGTGGTTCGATCAAATTGTGAATCATCAAAATTTATGTTATACTAGCTGCAGCGTGCAGTCCCCGGCATTATAGCAGTTTTTGGCGAATCCTGCGGGATCGTGTTAAAGTAGCCTATGTGTATTCCAGGTTCAGTAGGTTTTGTTTGATTGAGTAACAAACATTCATTCATCCATCCAAACTTTCGCATTTACAATATTAATATAGATTTGTTGTCATTTTTAAAATAGTAGCTTAGGTTAAGGGCAAGTTATTTAATTGTTGTACTAAACTGGAGCTTTTTATAATATGATTTATTATGATTAACCATTTCTATGGACTAAAGAAATTGTATACAATTTTCCAACCCGAGTGTAAACTTTGTTCTGGAAATTAATAAACTCATTGTTTTTTCATTAACTAGAGCATGAGATGTATAGACAGTACATTTTTTGCAGGTCAGTTTGGGAAGTTCCAAGAGATAGAAGAAAGCACTGATCAAGCAGTAGATGTAAGGACTAAAGTGGCATCTTCCAAGACACCTGTCGTTGTATTAACGAGACTTAGACATTCTCAAGTAAATAATGAGAAAAATGAGGGTGCGTTATACTGGTGTGGTATTTGTAGGAAAGCTTTTGGCCAAAAGGTTACTTTTAAGAGACACTTGGAAACTCACAGTAATAACAAGTCATTTGCATGTAATGTCTGCAGTAAGGGTTTCACATGGTTAAGTGATTTGCGTCGTCATGAGTTAATTCACACTGGAGAGAAATCATTCACTTGTGAGTTTTGTAAAAAATCTTTCAGAGAGAAGAGCCACTTGAACAGACATTTAAATAGACACAGTAACATTAAACCCTATGTGTGTAATGTCTGCAGTAAGAGTTTCACAACTTCAAGGGATTTGCGCCGTCATGAGTTAATTCACACTGGAGAGAAACCCTTTACTTGTGAGTTTTGTAAAAAATCGTTCACAGAGAAAGGCAGCTTGAAGAACCATTTAAATATACACAGTAACATAAAACCCTATACGTGTAATGTCTGCAGTAAGGGTTTCACACAGATACAAAGTTTGCGTGGTCATGAGTTAATTCACACTGGAGAGAAACCATTCATTTGTGAGTTTTGTAAAAAATCGTTCAGAAAGAAAGGCAGCTTGAAGAGCCATTTAAATATACACAGTGACATAAAACCCTATATGTGTAATGTCTGCAGTAAGGGTTTCACAACCTCAAGAGATTTGCGCCGTCATGAGTTAATTCACACTGAAGAGAAACCATTTGCTTGTGAGTTTTGTAAAAAATCGTTCAAAGAGAAAAGCACCTTGAAGAGGCATTTAAAAATACACAGTAACAGTAAACCCTATGTGTGTAATGTCTGCAGTAAGGTTTTCAGAATGTCAAGTAATTTGCGTCGTCATGAGTTAATTCACACTGGAGCGAAACCATTCACATGTGAATTTTGTAACATATCGTTTAGTCGAAAGGGCAACTTAAAGAGCCATTTAAATCTACACAGTAACATAAATCCCTATATGTGTAATGTCTGCAGTAAGCGTTTCACAACCCCAAGTCATTTGCGTCGTCATGAGTCAATTCACACTGGAGAGAAACCTTCACATGTAAACGTAAACATTCACATGTGAATTTTGTAACATTTTAGACAGAGGGGCAACTTGAAGAGCCATTTAAATATACACAGTAACATAAAATCATATGTGTGTAAGGTCTGCAGTAAGGGTTTCACAACCTCAAGTTATTTGAGTCGTCATGAGTTAATTCACACTGGATGGAAACCGATTACTTGTAAGTTCTCTAACAAAACGTTTAGACAAACAGACAATTTGAAGTACCGTTTAATTATACACAATGCAATAAAACACATAGGAATTACACAGATTTAGGTAATTTTCGTCAATATAAATTGATTCACGCTGAATGAAAAAGTTTTGCTTGTGATGTCTGTAGAAGAATTTTGAATTGAGAAAATTGCATCTGCAGCGGTTGGTAATGATGGGATATGATGTCGTATGATAAGTCTATCCTCTTTAAATTTCTCCCTGTTCTTACTCACATAATATTTGATTTGGAAGAAGGCATATGGGTGATTCTCCGATAACTGTGATTTTTTATGTCTAGTACTTTATTTATCATTCAACATAACTTTTTTTTATCAAAAAACTATAAATATGATAAATTTGATAGTATTCTACAATCTACATGAAAAATTAGGACATAAGTGGACACGGATCTCATATATCTTACGGAAATACACTCAAAATGTCAGTACCGTGGCATGTCCGATTCTCATTTTTTAAACTATATGTATAAATTTCTATTAAAATTCGTTTGGTAATTTAAACTTTATCTCTTGTAACTAAAGTATAATGCATAGACCATAAAATTATATTGCAATCATACCAAAATATTAATTGGTAAAAAGAAATAATCATCATTGATTCATGTCCGAGAATTTTGTTGAATTTTTAATTTTAAAATGTTTGCCGCCTAAGCTCCATCTTTCATTCAGTTTCATGCGCCCTCTCTGGTGGCATTTTAAAGAAGGACTATTTGTATACTATTTGCAGCTGTGTCTTTATTTTATAGTGTCAACATTATGATAAGAGTAATATGTTTTGTTTTGAAAAAGGTAAGTCATAAAATTACAAGTCAGTACCATGGTATTGAAATTTACGAGTGTTAATGCGATGTTTAAATTAATTATACTAAATTTTCATTCATTTTTACGTGAAAGATTAAAATTATTTGAAAAAATTTTTTAATTATCTGCAATAAAAAAGTTAGGTTAATTATTAATTGAAATGTCAGTACCGTGGATGTCAGTACCATGGTAAAATTAACAAATAATTTTGTAATTTTTTTTTCCCTTAAAGTTTTAGTTTATTATTATGTTTAGTTGTTCTAGTTTAATCAAAAATGACTCCAATACTCCGGACAAAACTCAAAGAGATACCTGGGATCCAAAACTTGTGCAATAATATGACGTCTACGAAAAGCAAAAAACGTGAATTTAAAACAAAAAAAAAAGTTACTAAAATTCAGCAGGATGAAAGATTAAAGAAAAAGAGAAGCGGAAAGATAACGAAGACGGAAGATAAGAGAAGATCCCGAAGCTTATGAAAAATATTGTCAAAAAGAACGAGAGAAAGAACAAAGTGAAATTTGGTAACGACAGATCTACTTTTGACATGTTGGTATCAACTTTGCGTTGCTCCGTCAAAAAAATTGACGTTGTAACTACTCCACAAATCGAAACTATTGATGCCTTACTGCCGGAAAAATTTCCTTCTTTTACTGGTACCATGAAAATGCACCAATACACTTGGAGTAAGAAAAACCCTGGTCTAATATTATTTAATTCATTAAGTTGTCTTGATTGTCTACCTGGCGTAATATGTAAACATTTCTCGATGGGAATAATAAATTACGATGATAATCGATTTCCATTAGATTCTCCGAAAGTACAGAATGATAAAATGTTGAAAAAATCTCAGAAAGACACCGAAGTCAATAATGAAATTAAAAAACCAAAAGTGACTCCGACTGTAACCCTTCGGAGGAGTGTACGAAATAAAAAATAATTTACCAAATATTGTGATAAAATACTCTAAGTTGTAAAATAATATTGAATTATAAAAAAAAAATATGTATTATTGTTTTTTACATTCATAATTGTTAAAAATTGTAGTAGATTTCATTTATCAACTTATGTTAAATTTAGTTTTGTTCTAATATTATAAAAAAAAATTTCTTCTAATTCCATAATTAATAAATTTTAAAGATTGTTAATATCAAGAAAAAAACTTTAAAAATTTCTTTGGATTATTATGATCTCTAATTTATTTTGCTACTTTAAGATTTTGAAAAAATTTAGGTAAGTAATTTGAATTTTTCATTTATATGTCAGTACCTTGGAAATGATGTCAGTACCGTGGCATTGAAATTTTAAATTTTTGTCATAGTTTTTGATTTGTTGTAGTTGTAGTAAAACTACATTACAGGCTTAATTCTGTGGGTAATTAGATAACAATAACACCCAAAACATGGGTTTTGAAACATTTTTAATTTTAGGAAAATTAAAATTTAAAAAATCACAGTTATCTGAGAATCACCCATATATATATATTCTGAGCTTCAACTTTTGACTACGCAGTTTCCGCAGCAGACTGACAAAGCAGCAATTCCATCCTCCAGTAGTATATCTAAAGATTCTATAAAGTGTGTGTCGGCTAAAGACTCGGGTGTTCTAAAATCTCCAAATAGATCAAAACGACGACAATAGTTTTTACATTATTCATACTTCACCTATTATGTTAAGTACTCTCTTTTAAACTCAATCAGTACATAAGTAGTATCTAGTGTTCATTTTGGCACGCATTTCACGTAAGTTAACTTTTAATTTTTTCTTTCTTAATAAGGTATTATTAAATTTTAAGTATATTTGTAATATTCTTTTCATGACTCAATTCTGAATCCTAATTTGACAGACGACAATCGACATTTATTCAACAATGACACGACTGACTTTTGACAACTGACAACTGACGAATACAGTTTTGCTAATCACACTGGGTGTGTTAGGGACAACTGCTGGGCTCAAATATCCAAGTTAGATTCAGTTAGTTAGCTATCTACGAATCTGCCCGGACACTATAGTACTTACAAATATTTCAGTGACACCATTTAACTACAAAAAAAGTTAAAGATAGTGTGTATATGCCAAAACCGGCTGAGATCAGACATTCAGAATAAAATTTTGTTTACTTTGACTGGTTTTAGTAAGTAATTGGATATTTGGGTTAGCACTACCCTGTAGATTGAGTTGAGGTGCTTAAATTTTTCTATTTTTCTAATTATTATTTTTTTTTCCTATTCGCTCTCTTTACTTTTATCTATGCTTAAGTTTTGTTGGTAATTATATAATATTATGTTCTTGGGTATCAGTAGATTGTTTAGTTAATTATTACTAGATGTTTTGATGCTTCAATTGTTAGCAATATTTTTATTTGTAGTACTTTAATGTAATACATTTAGTTTTTTTTTTTGCTTTTTGCTAGCCCAGCTTAGTTTTTTTTATTTGTGTTTTCTTTTGTTTGCTTGCATGCCTTCTGATCCTGATAATGATTTTATAGATTATTTATCGTGCTCTTCTACAGACAGTTTTCAGAGTGTTAATAGTGAAAACTCTATATTATTAAGCAACCAATTAGCATCTATTTTTGCACCTTTTCCTAAAAATTTTAATATCGTCCATATAAATGCTCAAAGTGTTCCTGCGCACTACACTGATCTCTTAACTTCCTTCAACAGTTGCACGGTTGATGCCATTTTAATCTCTGAATCGTTCCTAAAGCCATCACTTGCTTCTACCCAGTTTTCACTACCCGGTTATAAACTGATACGTAATGACAGAGTTGGCAAAGGAGGTGGTGGAGTTGCAATTTATCTACGTGCTGATATTCATTATAAAATAATTTTATCCTCTCTCTCGTAATACTCTGAATCAGCGGAATATTTATTTCTTGAAATAGTCTTAAATTTTAATAAAATCGTATTAGGCGTTTTCTACAGTCCCTCTTTACGCGTAGATTATTTTTCACTTTTAGATAGTGTGTTTAATGATTTGAGTCCTATTTATAGTAACTTATTACTTCTTGGGGTTTTTAATACCTGCATGCTAAAAAACGACTATCGATCCCAAAAATTATTATCAGTTACTTCTTCATATAATTTACATCTCCTACCTCTTAATGCTACGCATCACTGTCCTAATGCTAGTCCTTCCCTACTTGATTTGATTTTAGTCTCATCTCCTGAAATAGTCCAAACACATGGTCAATTAACATCTTGTTTTTCATACCATGACCTTCTATATATGTCTGTAAAATTTCGAGTTCCCAAAAAAAACCATCAATTTCCATGCGTTGTTGCTTTAAAAACATCGACATATCTAAATTAAAATCAGATCTCTTATCAATCGATTGGTCTCCATTATTTTCCCTCTCAGATATAGATAGCATGATTGACAAATTTAACACGTCCTTACTAGGTTTGTACGATAAACATGCTCCCCTATCTCGCGTTAACATTAAACGAAATCCTGCACCATGGATTACAGACAATATTAAGGCATTAATGTCTAAAAGGAATAGGGCAAAATCTCGATACACTAAACATCCTAGTGATATTAATCTGGCCAGGTATAAGTCATTACGTAATCTTTGCACGCGATTGTGTCGCGATGCTAAGCGTTGCTATATACATAATACCACAGAGTCGACAGATTCCGGTAAAGTCTGGCAGTTTCTCAAGACTATCGGGGTTGGTAAGACCACGAATATTGGCGGTCGAAATGTAGATCTCAATAGTCTGAGTTTACATTTTTCTACACCTCTTTTTATCCTTGATCCTTTAATAAAAGCGGACACTTTAAAATATATTTCTGAATTGCCGATTCCTCAATGTACTCATTTTATCTTTCAGAGGGTGAGTGAGTCTGAGGTTGCTAAACATATAAAAAGTATCTCTTCTTCTGCCGTAGGCAATGACAACATCAGTTCACGCATGGTGGCCTTACTGCTTCCTGAACTTCTTCCCATCGTAACCCATATTATAAATTTTTCACTTGTTTCTGGTTTCCTTCTGCTTGGAAGACTGCTTACGTTATTCCCCTTCCTAAAGTCTCGTCTCCTACAAACTTCTCTCAATATCGTCCAATATCAATTCTTCCATTTTTGTCCAAGGTTTTAGAACACATAGTCCACACACAGTTAACAGCTTTCCTTCGGGATAATAATTTATTAAATCCATTTCAATCTGGTTTTCGCTCAGGACACAGCACCGTCACAGCTCTTGTTAAAGTCACTATAAGGTAATAAAAAGCTCACCTGCTGGTTCCAACCAAGCTGGTTCTGTTGGATTTCAGTAACTGTGGACTTTGATGTTCTTCTTGGAATACTTCGTTCATTGAATATTTCCTCTCAGTCGGTATCCTGGTTTGACTCTTATCTCCGAGGTCGTTCTCAATGTATCTGTTTAGGTAGTTCATTTTCTGGCAATTGTAAACTTATAGCTGGCGTTCCTCAAGGAGGTGTCCTATCCCCTCTCCTATTTTCTGTTTTTATCAACATGATTTCTAGTATTATATCCTCCAATTTTCATTTATTTTATTTATTTATTTATTTAATTCTTTATTGTACACAGAGAACAGCACAATTAGGGAAAAAAATAAACGTAACATAAGTACAATGGGCGAGCTTATCTCTACTTAAAGAGATTTCTTCCAGCCAACCCGTAAAAGGAGATTAAAAAAAAATCAAATGAGTAGACTTGGTGTACAAAAGAATAATATGCTTACATAAATAAACTAAATACATACAGGTGATAATGAAAAAAAAAATAAGAAAAAACACATACCATATAAGGGAATCTCACAATTCAGCTAGTAAATGTTCTATAACGCGTTTTTTAAAGGAATCAAAAGTCTGGCAGAGGCGAATCTCACTAGGCAGAGAGTTCCACAAATTTACTGCATGTACCGTAAAAGAGTACGAGAAGGCAGCAGAGTTACTAGGAGGAAAACGCAACAAGCTTCTAACATTAGAGCGACACGGGGAATCAGGAGAGTGCAGAAAACTAAAAGAGTTACGGAGATATTTAGGAGCTACAGGATTGAAGAGAATCTTATATAGTAAGCAAAGGATGTGCGCATTTCTTCGCTGTCTGATAGGAAGCCACCGAAGTTCAGCTCGAAAATCAGAAACGTGGTCATATTTTCTTATGCCATAAATAAAACGAATACAGAGGTTCTGCAATCTTTCAAGCTTGTTTAATAGGTCTTCTGTAATATCTGGGTAGCAAGAGTCGGCGTAATCTATTATTGGTAGAATAAGGGTATGCATTAAAAATATTTTTGTTTTGATAGGTAAAAAATTTTGAAGCGATTTAAGAGAGTGAAACGCATGATGCACTTTTCGGCTTAAGTTATTAACATGAGTGTCCCAAGAAAAATCAGAATTAAAAGTTACACCCAGATTAGTAGCGGAAGAGGAAAAAGGTATAGGCGTATTATTATACCGTAAAGTTGGAATGTCGTAGTTATTAATCAATTTTTTCATAGGACGACTACCAAGAATTAAAGCTTTTGACTTAATTGGGTTTACTGATAGACCAAAGGATTTGGCCCACTCATAAATCTTATCCAAATCGTCATTCATTTCTCTGACTGCTTCTGTTACATTCCCGACGCTAAAGTGGCGATATACCTGTAGGTCGTCAGCATAAAGATGGAAATTTGATCTGATAATAGAAGTAACAGTGTTGATGAACGCCGAAAATAGAAGCGGTGATAGGACTCCACCTTGTGGTACACCTGCTTGTAAGTCAACCCAGTCAGACCTGAGTTCACCAGAAACAACGCTTTGTGATCGGCCTAGGAGATAAGATTTAAACCAGTCAAGAGTAGGTGATGATATATTAAGCGAAGCAAGTACTCTTATTAGCACGTCAAAGTCAACTGAATTGAAAGCATTACTGAAATCTAAGAGAATGAGTAAAGTGAGCTTTTTATCATCAATAGCTTGTCGGATGTCATCGGTTACTCGGATCAGAGCAGTGACGGTGCTATGTCCAGGTCGAAAACCAGACTGATGAGGATGTAGAAGACAATTCTTTCTAAGAAACTCACTCAGCTGTGAATGAACTATATGCTCTAGCACCTTAGAAAGAAATGGGAGAATTGAAATTGGGCGAAAATGCAAAGGAGAAGAAGCGTTTGGAATCTTTGGAAGTGGAATAATATATGCCCTTTTCCAAGCAACTGGAAAAGAACTTGAAGTTAATGAAAAATTAAATATATGAACGAGAATTGGAAGAAGTTCAGAGAGAAAAGGGACAATCATACGCGAACACACCCCGTCACTACCAATGGCTGCAGATGAAATGGAAATTACATGTTTTTTGACATCAGATTCGTTGACTGGTTTAAAAGTAAAGATAGGGCACGAGGGAAGCGGATTGGAAGCTAACCTAGCAATAGTGGACGCCTTAGACACGTCGTCAAGAACTACAGGTGGAGTAGAAAAATGAACATTAAGGTCATTTAAATCAATACTACACTCATTAGAAGCCAATGGTCGACCAACGCCAAGGGATCTTAAAAGGTTCCAGACTTTGCCAGACTCAGAGTCAGATGACATAATGGTTTCGTGTATATAGCGACGCTTAGCATGACGACACAGCTGATTACATTTATTACGCAACAGTTTATAAGCAGCTAGGTTTTCAACCGTCGGAAACTTCCTGTAATGGCGATTGGCCTTGTCTCTTCTACTCATAAATTGTTTAATGTCGTCATTAATCCATGGAGCAGGGTCATGTTTTAATCTAACTTTTCTCATAGGAGCATGTTTATTATAAATTAATTTTTCCGTCAACATCTAAGCAACCAGTTACAGACGACCAATCAATCGAATTGATATCTTCTAGCAACTGTTGTATATCTATATTTTTATAACAACGACGCAGAACGTAGACCTTTCTCCTCTTTACCGTACGGACTTTATAGGACAGAAATATAAGGTCGTGATAGGAGAAACAGGCAGGTAGTTGACCATGAGTACAGACGCACTCAGGGCGTGAAACAATGATCAAGTCGAGAAGTGACGGAGTGGTATTAGGAAAATGGTGAGTCGGAGAAAGAGGGAGAATATGAAGATTTACAGAACTGAGAACATCGCGAAGTTTATTACTGCGGTGGTCATTTTTTACAAGACAAGTATTGAAATCTCCTAGTAGGATAATGTGATCGTAAAGAGGGCGTAAGTTATTAAGTACGTTATCCAGAGTGGAAAAATAGTCGACATGAAGAGAAGGAGTGTAAAAAACTGCTACAAGAACTTTGGTATAACCAATGGAGATTTCAATAAACATATATTCAGCAGACGCACTATAGGGATTTGGGGACAGTGAAACAATTTTATGAGAATATTCAGAACGAATGTATATAGCCACACCGCCTCCACCTTTCCCGATTCTATCATTCCGAATCAACTTAAAGCCAGGTAAAGTAAACTGATAGGAAGACAGAGAAGGCTTTAGGAAAGATTCGGAAATCAAAATAGCATCGATGGGAACGTCGCTGAATGTTGAGAAAAGGTCAGCATAGTGAGAAGGGATACTCTGCGCGTTAATGTGTACTAAATTAAAATTTTTAGAAATAGGAGAGAAAATAGAATTAATTTGATCGTGTAACGACTGCCCAGGAGAATCATCGCTACCAACGCTACAAAAATCATCGTCAGACGAACAAGAGAAATATTTATCATCTATAATGTTACTATTAATCATACCTCCAGCTTAAACAAAAAAAAAAGCTAAAAAAAATATATATATATATGTTATTTTATACAAATTACTATAATTCTATATCGGTAAGTATACTTATACTAAATAATTTAAAAATATATGTAATACTTAAATTTTTATTCTTATTTTAAGTAATAGTAATAAGGCACACCTATTTATCATCCTTATGGAACTTTAGTGGAAGAAACCCCCAAGTTTACAAATTAAAAACATCAAAACATCAATATATATATATATATATATATATATATATATATACACATACACACACATACACATACACATATATACATAAAAAAGTATAAAGTTCGGAAAAATATAACCACCATACTGACAGACAGACACCACGAGGTACTATAGCATTGTAACAATATTGTCACGGCTTAAATAGTGTTATAATCTTAAATTACTGTAATCGCAAGGCAGAAAAAAACAATGTAAAATTATCTGCAACAATATTAATTAAATTATACAATAAAAGCCATAATTACTACCTAATAATTAAAGAAAAACAATTGTAAAAAAACACATGAATATAGACACATAAAGAAGAGAGAATAAAATAAAATATGTAGTATATTATATTATATTATATATGCCTATTATCACGAAAGAATATCTGAGTATGTTGCTATATGAAATAAGAATATTTTTAACAGATCTTTTTTAAAACACCATCATGAGAGTGGCAAATATGTATTTAGATAAATTGATAAGTCAACTGTCAAACGTCAACTATAAATGTAGTCTACAGCGACGGTAGTTGCCATACGGAAAAAAAAACTGTTCTGTCACTTCATTCGTATTTCATACAGTATGACGTATTAATCAAAGTTATGTGTCATATTTTGAACAATATTAAAATAATAAAAATAACAGTTAGCAAATTAAAGGTAATTGTAAAAGTGTAACTATCTCAAAGCTAATGAGTAGGTACTGTGGAAATAAAGTTAAAATTAACGCAATGAACGTGGTGCTACCCTGTTTTTGTGTGAATGAATTCGAGGACAGAAAACAACACAACTATGATACAATTATTTGCGTCTTTGCCTTGTAGTCGTTACAGGAGCTTGTTCAGGGACCTTATGAATTTCTTGAGGCTTCTCAAGCGCAGGAAACTGAGTAATAACCTTCTGAAGATCCGACTGTGTTTCAATTCTGCGACGATTTTTGTCTGGGAGCAAAATAATGATTTTGCCATCGCTAGACCAGCAATTACTAATGCCGAAGTGTTTACGAGCCTCCATAAATATACGATGACGAGGTATAGTTAGAAATTCGGAAATGGTAATACCAGAACCCTTTAAAGTGGTTTTATTACTCCAAACAAGGTGACGATGCTGATATTCATTAAACCGTACCAAAATAGGTCTTGGCTTACCTCTATTTAGCCCCAGACGACGGCAAGTCAATACATCCTTACTTGTTATACTGGATATACTCATTCTACTGTTAATTGTGTTCATGACTTTAACTGCAATATTTTCATTGGAGTCTTCAGGGATACCATGAAATAGTATAACCTTTCTTCTAATATATGCTTCGTGACGGTCCAGCCCTAGTGAAAGCAGTTCCATTTGGGATTTCATTAGAGAAAACATTCTCCAGACTGATGCCTTGAATTCCGCAAAGTCTTGTGACAGTGCAACCACATCCATCTGCTTCTCAGGAGTAGAAGGTCTAAGCTTTAGTAGTTTGTCGTCATAGTCGTTCATCCTACTCTCAATCATTTTCATAATCTCACCGAAGTTCG
Organism: Apodemia mormo; assembly: GCA_036924255.1. Taxonomy (NCBI): domain Eukaryota; kingdom Metazoa; phylum Arthropoda; class Insecta; order Lepidoptera; family Riodinidae; genus Apodemia; species Apodemia mormo. Next base: position 9,485,210 of record JAUPFN010000028.1, read on the forward strand.
CAGTAGTTTGTGATGAAAGATCCATGATCAAATAAAAGTATGAAGAGGGAAAAATTATTAGAGAAAAGGCTTAGGAATGTTAAAAATGTGCCAAAAATACTTAATACATAGGTAAGTTATATGATAATTAATTTATTTAAATAATTTCGCGTATACATACATGGGCTAAGTCTTTTGGGCTTTTAGTAAATCCTGCAAAGTCACAGTCTTTAATTATAGGTAATCGTTTTTCGCGTGCAACTCTTGAAAACGTAAACATCCCTTTTTTAGAGTATGGTCACAGTATTACACCGTATAGCAAATCAGCTAAAAACCTAGGGCTGATTCTAAGCGAAGATTTTACTTGGAATGCACAAATAGCTGAAGTTTGCAACAAAGTTCATTTTACTTTTCATTCAATCAAATGCTTACAAAGATTTCTTACTTTTAAGACCAAAGTTATTTTAGTGCAAGCATTGATTTTACCTGTACTAGACTATGCTGATATTTGTTATTCCGACATTACTGAAGAAGGCCTGAATAAACTTGAGCGCCTGCAGAATATAGGTATTCGGTTTATTTTTGGCCTGAGAAAATTTGACCATATTTCTAATTTTAGAGTACAGCTCAAGTGGCTTCCTATTCGTGAGCGCAGGAACACCCATGCACTATGTTTTCTTTATAATGTTTTATTTAACTCAACCTTAACTTTCTATATAACTTCGACTTAAATTGTCGCTCTCAATTGCGTGGACTTTTACAATATCCTACGAACTCTTCTTTAATCTACAGTAATTCTTTCACTATCAATTCTGTCAAACTTTGGAACTCACTTCCTTTACATATTAGGAGCAGCAAATCATTAATCGCCTTTAAGAAATCTTAAGAGAATTTTACTTATCGGTCTAATTTTTAGGGCAGAAAGGCATTGTAGGTATGTATTAGAATTAAATAATAGAAAATAAGTTTTTTATTTTATACCTATTGTATATATTTTCTAATTTAATATTATGTACACATGTATAGTATTTAATATTTTTTTTTTTTTTTTTTATAGAAGAGGGGGCAAACGAGCAGGAGGTGCACCTGATGGTAAGTGATCACCGCCGCCCATGGACATCCACAATACCAGAGGTCTTGCAGTTGCGTTGCCGGCCTTTTAAGAATGAGTAAGCTCTTTTCTTGAAGGCCCCCAAGTCGTAACCGTTTGGAAACACCCCTGCCGGTAATTGGTTCCACAACAAAGTAGTGCGAGGCAAAAAGTGTCTAGAGAAACGCACAGTTGTGGATTTCCAGACATCGAGATGGTGAGGATGGAATTTCAAATTTTGACGCGATGTCCGATGATGGAATTCGGCGGCAGGAATTAATCCAAATAACTCGTCGGAACACTCTCCATGAAAGATACGATAGAAGACACAGAGTGAGCCAACATCTCTGCGCAATGCCAAAGAGTCGAGTCGTTTCGAAATAGCCGGGTCGTCAACGATTCGAACCGCTCTACGCTGAATGCGATCAAGAGGAAGGAGCTGGTACTGAGGAGCTCCGGCCCAGAGATGAGAACAGTACTCCATGTGGGGCCGAATTTGAGCCTTATAAAGTTGAAGGCGATGGGCCGGCAAGAAGTACTGCCTCGCTCTGCTGAGCACACCGAGCTTTTTGGAGGCTAATTTAGCCTTACCTTCCAAATGACCGCGAAACTGAACGTAATTTGATATGTCGACTCCCAGAATCCCGATACTAGCGGAGGCTGTCAGGAGAGTATCCCCAAATCGAGGTGACACGACAAAGGGTGTCTTTTTAGCGGAAAACACGCAAAGCTGTGTCTTTTTGGGGTTAAAAGTGACAAGGTTTTGACGACCCCATTCCGAGACATCGGTTAGTCGATTCTCAACTTCGGACACAAGCTTGTTTCGGCTCTCTTCGACGTGTTCCCGAGAAATACCGCTTCGGCCGGAGTATGTAGCATCACCAGTACTGTCATCTGCATAGCAATGTATGTTGCGAATTCGCATCATGTCATTGATATGCAGAAGGAACAGTGTTGGTGATAGCACGCAGCCTTGTGGAACACCAGCATTGATAGATTTAAGGTCAGAGCACGCACCGTCAACTACGACCTTGATGCTCCGATCAGCCAAAAAACTGGTGATCCACTTGCATAATTTCTCGGGAAGCCCATAGGAAGGCAGCTTCGCCAGAAGCGCTTTGTGCCATACCCTATCAAAGGCCTTCGCTATGTCCAAACTAACTGCCAATGCCTCCCCCTTGGACTCAACTGCTTCCGCCCACCGATGTGTTAAGTATACAATAAGATCACCAGCTGAGCGGCCGCGACGGAAACCGTACTGGCGGTCGCTAATCAGCTGGTGCTCTTCTAAATACTTGAGGAGCTGCGAGTTGATGATTGTCTCCATAATTTTGGAGAACAAGGAGGTTATGGCTATCGGCCGATAGTTAGACGGATTAGAGCGATCTCCTTTTTTAGGGATGGGATGCACTAAAGCTGTCTTCCATGAAATCGGTACTACGCCGAGTGAGTAGGAGAGCCGGAATAGGCGTGTTAGTACCGGCGCCAGCTCTGGAGCACATGATTTAAGTACAATTGGAGGGATGCCATCCGGTCCACTCGACTTATGGACGTCCAAGGAAAAAAGTGCTTTACGTACGGAAGACTGCAAGAATTTTAATTCCGTCATAGAACTATAGCACTGCGGGATGGTAGGCGGTGCATTTCCTTGGTCGTCCAGAGTCGAGTTGGCCGCAAAGAACGAGCCCAAAAGATCGGCCTTTTCCCTTGCGGTATGGGCCAGAGAGTCATCATCTCCGTGTAAGGGTGGAAGAGAGGGCTGTGAGAAATTCCCCAAGACAGCCTTGGCGAGAGACCAGAACGCACGAGTTCCCGAAGGAAGGCGAACTAACTTCTCACCAATTCTGCCAATGTGTTAAGATTTTGCCTTGGCGATAGCTCTTTTGAAGAACCTCGAAGCGGAATTGTACTCCTTACGTAACGCGCTGGTTTTTTCATCACGAGATGTCGACGCTGCAGCCCAAGCCCGGTAGCATTCCTGCTTTCGGCGTGAAGCCGTTTTGCAGGAGCGACCAAACCAAGGCTGAGACTTACCACCAACTGGTACCGCAGAAAATGGAATGAAAATTTCCATGCCCTGCAGCACCACATCAGCGATAGAGTCAGCGATGACACTCGGATCATCCAGCGAGAAGCACATCCGCCCCCATGGGTAGGACGCAAAAAAAGACCGCATCCCGTCCCAATCTGCTGACCTATAGTGCCAAACGCGACGACAGCCTGCAAAAGGAGGCCGTGATAGGCGCGTAACCGGCACTTTACTCCGGATCAGGCAGTGGTCTGACGTACCAAGAGGGACGTCCACAGATACCTGATAATTGTCCGGATGGGAGGTCAGCAGAAGGTCCAGCAGTGAAGGCGTATGGTCGTCCACATCGGGAATTCGCGTAGGCGTGGTTACCAATTGTGTTAGACCATATGCCAAGGCAAAATCGTGAACAGACCTCCCCGCATGATCGGTAGTGCGTGAACACAGCCATTCGGCGTGGTGGGCATTAAAATCGCCTAAGATCACGATCTCAGCGGAGGGGGTCTGTTGCAACACGGAATCTACAGCCGTTTGAAGGTGCTCAACGAGCCTGTCGACTTCAGCATATTATGTACACATGTATAGTACTACATTTCTTTCATGCTTTTTCACTGTTTTGGGTTTGCTGGAAGAAATCTCTTACAGAGATAAGCTCGCCTTTTGTGGAGTTTTTCAAGAAATAAAATGTAATTTTGCCTCTGTGTGTACAATAAAGTATTAATAAATAAATAAATATTTATTTAATACTTTATTTTTTATTATTAAATAAATAAAGAAATATATATATATATATATATATATAAGAAAACCATAATAAGGTTTTATTTAATTATGTTTTTTTATATTGCCGCGCTATGGCCAGTTTCCATAGCGGGCCGTGATAGCTTCTGTCAGCGGATTTGTCAATGAGTTAAAATTAGAAGGAAATTATATTTTATTGTCAAGAATTTTGTAAAAAGATAGACCCGAAAATAAGGGCTTTAAATGTTGTTTCTTTTAATTACAGAAACGCAATTGAGTCTTTGTTTTACTTATAAATAGAAATAATATCATTATAAAACAACATTTTTTGCTAAATAATTCGGCATGATAATGGATAAATTGAGGTTTGATTTCGCTGTAAAGACAGCATCTGATGGAAAAACCAACATTTTATGCTTAACCTCAATTGCCACGCCTAGTGGGCAGGTTTATGGAATACCCCTAGATTTTCAACCAGCAAATCAACATCAAGCAATTACCAGTACTACACATTATGGCAAAATAAAAAAATCATTGCAAAGAAGACACCAAATAAGAAAAGTCTGGATAACTTTGACAGATAAAATAACAGAAGCATATTTGGATGAAGAACAAAACTTGCAATTTAATGATGTATACCTAGAAGAAATCACGGAAACTAAAGGTAATCCAGACGATATGCCTAGTTCTAGTAGCTCGAACAATTCTTTGGAAAAATTGTTAGAGAAATTACTCGAAGAAAAAGAAAAAACATCAGAAATTCTAAATCTAGGAAAAATCGCCACAGATTTTAAGATCGAAAAGTTCACGAGCAAAATTTCAAATGCCTACCAATGGATTAAAGCTTTTAATAAGGAATGTGAACGTTTCAACATTTACGAGGATAAAAAGAAAATAGAAATTTTGAAAAATTTTATGGAGTCTTCAAGTGTACATTGGTACGACTGTATGCTAATAAAATACACTGTGGAATCAGAGTGGAACCAATGGGAGAAATGTTTTTGTAAGACATTTGGAAATAAAGGTTGGTCACCCATAAGATACGCTCTTGCCTTTAAATATCAAGCAGGTTCATTAATCGAATATGCCCTAAAAAAAGAAAAATTATTATTGGAAGTTCGGAAGCAAATTGATACCGGGACTCTTATTGATCTTATTGCATTTGGTTTGCCCAATTTTGTGACTGATAAAATTGACAGAGAAACTTTGCAAGAAACAGAAGATCTGTACAATGAAATAGGAAAACTGGAATATCTTGTTGAGAAAAATAAGTATGAAAAAAAAGTATACACAAATTCCAACATTAAATCGGAAAAAATAATCGAGAAAAAGCCATGCCCAATTTGTATCAATGAAAAAAAAGGGAAACGTTACCACCCAGCGGAGAATTGCTGGTTTAAAGGTACAACTCAAAAATCAATAATAAAAACAGTAAATAACTCTGAAATAGAAACAGATCTGAATAACATGGATCCAAAAAACTTGATGTGCCACCATTAATAAAAATAAATTTACTATTAAATGACACTGTAGAAGTAACTGGAATTTATGATTCGGGTTCAAACGTGTCATTAATTAATGCTAAATTATTAAACATACGAAAGAAAGAACGTACTACGAATAATACAAAAATAGTAAACTTAATGACTATTAATGGTGAGAAAAAAACGAAAGGTATAGTAACATTAAAAGTTAAGATATATAATATAGAACAAAATATGGATATTTTTGTAATAGATAAAGAAAACTTTAATTATGATTTCCTGATTGGTTTAGACTGTATAAAAAAATTCAAGCTCATGCAAAATGAAGATTTGAAAATAATACAAAAAGTCAAAAAAGGAGATGAGGCCAACTTTCCTAATGCACAAGGAGAAAAAACTAAGCAAAGCTTAGAAAGTCCTGAAACGGAGAATGTGAAACAAGAAATAAACTTCAATGAACACATTGAAACTGATCAATTTGAAAATATTACTAATCATCTAAATAAACAACAACAATCGGAGATAGACAAGCTGATAGAAAAATATAAAACTGTCTTTGCCAAAGATAAATATGATATCGGCACTGTACGAGATTATGAAGCTCATATTGACTTGATGGTGGATAAATACTGCTGCAAACGTCCATATAGATGCACAGCTGAAGATAGAAGAGAAATAGAAGACCAAATATCAAAACTGTTAGAGAAAAAATTGATTGTGGAATCATATAGCCCGTTTGCTGCTCCAGTAACTCTAGCTTATAAAAAAGAAGACGAACGAAAAACAAGATTATGTATAGATTTCAGAGAATTGAACAAAATAGTAGTCCCACAATCACAGCCATTTCCATTAATTGAAGATTTAATGATGAAAACAGTGAACTGTAAGTATTTCTCAACATTTGATATTAATTCAGCATTTTGGTCAATTCCATTAAAAATACAAGATCAATACAAAACAGCTTTCGTAACTCAGGAAGGACAATATCAGTGGACGTGTCTGCCATTTGGATTAAAAACTGCCCCAGCTATTTTCCAAAGAATACTAAGTAACATCATAAGAAAACATAAGCTCTCTGACTTTGCAGTAAATTTTATTGATGATATACTTATTTATTCAAAAACCTTCGAGGAACATGTATCACATGTATCAAAATTATTGGAGGCAATTCAAACAGAGGGGCTTAGACTAAAATTTACCAAATGTATATTTGCAAACCATTATGCCAAGTATTTAGGCCATATAATAGAAAACAATTCAGTAAAACCTCTTAAAGATTACCTAAAAGCAGTAAAAGATTTTCCAATACCAGAGACAAGGAAAAATGTGCGACAATTCCTAGGAAAAATAAATTTTTATCATAAGTTTGTGCCCCACAGCGCAATCATCTTGGACCCACTGCACAATTTATTAAGGAAAGACGTGAAATTCGTGTGGACCGAAGAATGTCAACAATCATTTGATAAAATAAAAGCACTACTGTGCTCAAAGCCGATTCTGAGAATTTATGATCCACAATTACCAATAAACATTTATACGGATGCAAGTATAAAAGGAATGGGAGCAGTGCTAAAACAGACCGATGAAAACGGAAACAATAAACCAGTTGCTTATTTTTCAAAAAAATTAACAGATTCACAGAAAAAGAAGAAGGCAATATACCTAGAATGTTTGGCAATAAAAGAAGCTATAAAATATTGGCAACACTTACTTATGGGGAAGGAGTTTACGGTGTACTCAGATCATAAACCATTAGAAAACATGAATATTAAAGCAAGAACTGATGAGGAGCTCGGAGATCTAACATATTATTTATCCCAATATAACTTCAAAATTAAATATAATCCTGGAAAAACAAATCAAGAGGCAGACTGCTTAAGCAGAAATCCAGTTCTAAACCCAAGTGAAAATACAGATGACGCTTTGAAAGTGGTAAATTTAATTACCATAGAAGACATAAAAATTGATCAAAACATAAATGAAGAAATACAAAAAAGAAAAAACAAGTTTATACTGAAAGATGAAATATACTACAAAAAATTTAAAACAAGAAACAAAATTGTGCTATCAGAAGAACTAAGCAAAACATTGATAAAAAATGTACACATTACTTACTGCCATCTGGGAACAACTCAAATGATAAATAAATTAACTCCATTCTTTTCAGCAAAGAATATCATAGCAAAGATAAAACAGACTTGCGAAGAATGTGAAATATGTATTAAAAATAAAACAAGAAGGAAACCAAAATATGGTTTAATGTCACATTTGGGACCAGCAAGACAACCTTTTGAAATTGTATCAATTGATACAATTGGTGGATTTGGAGGGTCGCGGTCGACTAAAAAATACCTACATCTTTTAATTGATCATTTCACTAGGTATGCTTACATTTTAAGTCAAAAGATCAAAGTTCTAACAATTTCATTAAACTCATTCAGAAAGTGACAGAAAGTCATAAAATTGATATGATATTAACGGACCAATATCCAGGTATAAACTCCAAAGAATTTAAGGAATTTCTGAAAGATAACAATATAAAAATAGTTTTTACTGCTCTGGATACTCCTTCTTCAAATGGCCTGAATGAAAGGCTAAACCAAACCCTGGTTAATAAGATAAGATGCAAAATTAATGAAAGAGAAAATAAAATTGCATGGACAACTATTGCACAGAGATGTGTTGACAAATATAATGAGACGGAACATACTGTTACTAAATTTGCACCAAAATACCTGTTAGAAGGAGAAAATGTAAATATTCTACCACCAGAATTAAAAACAAGATGTTCAAATGAAAATTTAACAAGAGATAGAAAATTAGCATATGAAAATACAATTAAATCCCATGATTATAATAAGAAAAGATATGACCTGTCAAGAAAAGAATATGATTTTAAAGAGGGAGATAGAGTTTATGTGGAGAATGGAAATCGTCTTAATAGGAAGAAAACAGATGAACTAAGAATTGGACCCTACGAGATATTGAAAAAAATTTCAAACACAATTTATAAAGTAAATGTTGGTCACAAGAAAGAAAAATCAAATTTGTACCACATATCAAAACTCACACCCTTATCGGTTGACAGAAGAACAATTACGTGCAATTACACTTGTAATTGTTTTTCTCCAGGAGGGGAGATGTAAAGAAAACCATAATAAGGTTTTATTTAATTATGTTTTTTTATATTGCCGCGCTATGGCCAGTTTCCATAGCGGGCCGTGATAGCTTCTGTCAGCGGATTTGTCAATGAGTTAAAATTAGAAGGAAATTATATTTTATTGTCAAGAATTTTGTAAAAAGATAGACCCGAAAATAAGGGCTTTAAATGTTGTTTCTTTTAATTACAGAAACGCAATTGAGTCTTTGTTTTACTTATAAATAGAAATAATATCATTATATATATATATATATATATATATATATATATATATATATATATATATATCATACCATACCATACCATACCATACCATTTCCTAAAAGATCTAGCCCTTGATCCCCCCTTGATTATCGTCCAATATCTGCAGGGTTACCTCTAAAACACCAGCAACCTCGCAGGTCTAGGTAGCTCACATCATAATATACAACAATGACATACACCTGTCCATGGACAAAAAACTGCTTACTATTATAGTCTTTCTTGATTTTAGTAGTGCTTTTACATCGGTTGATTTTTAAATTTTACTAAGAATACTCGGGGTCTCTTAACGTTTCTCCTTCCGCTCTCGAATGGTTTAGCTCATATCTTCGTGGTCGTTTATAGTGTACTAAGTCAGGTGATTCCCATTCAGAGTGGGTTAATCTTTTTTCAGGAGTTCTTCAGGGTGGTGTTCTTTCCCCTTTTGTTATTTTCCTCTTTTATTAACACCGTTACCACTGTACTTATGTCCCATTTTCATTTATATGCCAATGACTTACAGCTTTACCGCCATTTCGCTGCCATAGATATAGTTGATGCAGTCAATACCATGAATGAGAACTGGGTGAGGATCCATAATAGGGCAACTTCTTTGGACTCTGTGTCAATCCAAGTAAATCACACTCTATAATTGGCAGTCGATACATAACATAACAAATAAAAGTCTTTAATAGAGCATAGCTGTTATTATTTCTGCGCGCGATCGAGGTGCCGACGAGTTATATACTGGCTTTAGTAAGATTCAATATTACAAGCGTGGAGGAATGATATAAACATGACATCGTTACACTATCTTCGGGCTGCCTATACTCCGTCAAAACGTCGTAATTATCAATTTTCATTTCTCTCCAAACTTCTGCAAGTGTTTTTAAGAGGATTTTATAGGCCAAGAAAAGCAGATGATACAAATCTCACTCTTTTGAGGACATTACAGTATGAACACTTTAATAACACCGACTACAGCAATGTGCTTCTGCATAAACACTAACGAATACTGACAACGAAAACAACATTAAATGACGTACAATATAATCTAGGGATTCCCCATGAAATATAAAAAAAAAGTATTGCTAAGTTGCGAATTGCTTAAATTTTAAAAAAACAATGTTACGTAACGTGTTCTAAGAAAGCCCCCTCCCGCCCCTGTAACGCATCGTATCGTTTTACAAGACACCCCCCCCCCCCCAAATTGCGTTACGTAATACTTGATCGCCCCCAAAGTTACAAATATATTTATATGTGTGAAATAAATTTCTCATTTTATAAATGTGCGCGTTTCTACCTTCGAAGTCAACTTATAATGCCCCGAATGGTGCTGTACACCATAAAAATTACATATTAAATTTTACATCCACTTTTTGCTTTCGTAAAATGATAATAAAAATATGATTAATTGTAATTTTTTTTTATTTCACCCAAATTGTATCGATTATTATATTATTATAATAATATATTTATATAAAATTATAAATAAAAATATTATCCCATTTAGATTAAATTAAAAAACTCGATAAAATGTCAATATTTTGACATTTTGTCGATTGTAGGCACCTAAACTTAATTCAAGTCCCCAATTAATTGACATCACAATATTTTCATATTGCACTCAACTAACTCAATACTCTATAATTTCCACCTAACTCATTGCGTTTTTTCCATTTGTTTTGCGAAGCATACCAGTTTTGAGAAATGAGACTTGATGATCTGCAGAATGTTGGCTAACTGCGACTTCAACCTCTTCATTTGATAAGAATTTCTGGCCACTAAAGTATTTTTGACGTAAATACGTCTTTAAATTTGCCTTCATAGTGATGGGTCAGTTAAAAAAACTGATAACAAAATTGGAGGATACAATTTGGTGTTATTTTTCCACCCGTGTTGGTCCCGGGCTCCTTTGAAGAATAGGCCAACTGCCGTTCAGGCAGGTCGTAAAAGGCGACATATTGGCTATACGAGTCACTAACAACGTGGCTACTGGGTGGTAGAGTTCTGCATTGTCTCGCCCGAGTCTGGTACCAACGCCTTACCTATTCCTGCCCCAATAGCGTCAGTGCTTGTCACTGTTGTGTTCCGGTTTGGAGGGTAAGGTAGCCGCTAAATTTATGCATGTGCCATAAGACCTCGCCACAAGATAGCAACGCACCATTCACACCTTTGGTGTCTATAGGCGATGGTTGACTCTTTTCATCAGCATCTGCTTGTTTGCTATCTTAATCCGAAATCTAATTATATCGTTGGATAGCTACAGAATTTGTTAGCTAAGTGCCGACTACGATGCTTCGCGGGGCATGCATGAGGTAGTACCGCCATTTTTAGGTAATTTCGCTGCGTTACAGAATTTGCATATTGTATACAGGGTGTAAAAAAACCTTGTCCGATCCGAAGGAGGTATACAGGTAGGTCAATGACATTATCAAAAAAGGCTCAGAACCTGAGTGTGCCCATGATGAGGTCGTTTAGCAATTTATGTGCTGTGCTCGTTTTGCAGCTTCGTTCAAAAAATAGAGACTACGTTTACTAATAATTTTGAACATAACAAGACAGGGAAACCTGGCAACACTATTTATCAAATTTTAAAAAATGTATCATTTGATCCTGTTTCCCACATGATTATTTAGTAAAACTTTTATACGGTTTAAAATATTTTCTACATTTAAATTTAATAACAAGAATTTAGCAAAGGTAAGTCATTATACAAAAATAAAACACTCCCAAATTTTTTTATAAGACTAAGGGACAAAGCAGCAAATGAATCTCCTGATGGAAAGCGATTAACGTCCGCGTCGCCTTCTTTTTTCGAAATGAAATTTTGCAGCAAGCAGTTGGTCTAAATGACCGCTACTGCAAAACCGAGAAGAGTGCTCAGCCAGTGTTTAAGTGGGCTAAGAGCCCGCCCTAATGGTGTCTCCTGTGAGACCGAATCTCGGCTTAGAGCAATATCTTGGCGACCATAGACACTCGCAAAATTAGAGCAGCTACATGTGCGTTGCCAGCCTTCTAGGAGGGAATATGCTCCCTTCTTGGAGGTTTGCAGGTCGTAATGGTCCGAAAATAGCGCGATTTTTTTCAACAGTTCATTATACTGCATTAAAAGTAATATTTTTTATACATTGCTAGCTGTCGCGTGCAGCTCGCTGCGTTATGAAAGTTTTTGGCGAATCCCGCGGGATCACCTAATTTTTCAGGATAAAAAGTAGAATATTGCTATTCCAGGTCATCATCTAACTTCGTACCAAATTTCATTCAAATCCGTTCAGTGATTTTTGCATGATTGAGTAACAAACATCCATCCAAATTTTCGCGTTTATAATATTAATATAGATTTATAAAAACTACTAAAGTTATGCATAATAAAACATTTCAATCTTAAACACGTAACGTTATTTACCTACATAAATATTTATTTTAAGAGGCAACCCTAAATGCCGAGCATCGGTCTCGGTACGTCAAGGCCACAGCAATGTATTGTAAGAACGGTCGAGCATCTGAGCTTTAAGGTTCAGTTTCATACAGAGCTGTCACCTTTCAATCAATCAATCATAATTTATTGCATCAAATATGATGAGGTTCAGAAACTAAAGTAGGTAGGTATGAAGTTTTTTGTGAGGAGTGATTTATCTGTCACATATTATTATTAACTACTAGCTGTTGCCAGCGACTTCGTCCGCGCGGACTTCGTTTACTCCGCACAGCACCTCTCCCGTAGGTGATAGCGTAATAATATGTAGCCTATATGTTGACCCGACCTGTTAGTAATATTCATGCAAAATTTGAAGTAAATCCATGCAGTACTTTTTGAGTTTACCCCGGACATACATACAGATAAACAGAGAAAAATTCTAAAAACTATATTTTTGGCTTCGATATCGATTGTAGATCACGCCCCAAGTATTCTTTTAAAAAAATATTCAATGTACAGTTTTGACTTTCCGATTTCTGACGATTTTATTATATGTATAGATTTAGTAATCTGTGTAGCGATGGGAATTATAGCTAATTTTATTTCACTATCACATCGTGAAGTTATTTGTTTTTTTGTCACTGTTATATCACGGGTGACAAATCACGACGGTTATATTTTATTAGCGACGATTATTGTCACAGTGGGTGCATTTTGTTCCGTATGTTATATCGCCGCGCAGTGATTACTATTTATAAGTGATTAAGGCGATTACAGCTGCGAACGACCTCGAGTTTCTAACAGGAGCAGCGCAAATATTATTTCGCGCGTGGCATGGTTCAGAGTCAAAGAGTATTTACAGTGGATGCAGATACATACGTTTCAACATTTTTGTTCACCTATATGAACTTTTATCATCATGAATCGACTAAATGTTGTCAAACTCAAAACCAATAACCAGTAATCGCTCATTTATCGATTACATATACATTCATTTTAGAAAAACGATAAATATCTAAAGAAAAAAAATATACCGAAAATCGACAAAAAATTATATAAAAATTTACGCAATAATAACAGTTACGTATCCTATTTCTTTAAAAGTGTTGTAATATACAATACATCCCGTGTAGCACTTTATTTTAATACATACAATCAACAATTAATATTTAGCAAAACCTTTCAAAATTTGATTTTGTAAAATGTAATCTCTTGAATAATATTTTAAAACTAACTAGCTTCTTAGTGTTTGTTTCAAAATCTCGTAATAAAAAAGAAGATATATAAATTGATTTAATGTTTATAGAGGAAACTACTAAATAAGTTGTTTTATTTAGACTATTTGTATGTATAATATATTTAATTTATTATTTTTTTGTTGCGAAGTCCTTGCTACCTTCAAATAGTACCAATTTTTTTTTCTTTAGAGTTTGCTTTTTATTCGCTTGCTTGAATTATTTTCGTTGTTTATATGTTTTTTTTTTATTTTTGTACTCAGCGTCTACTCGCAAACAAAACTATTTATAAACTTCTAGCTTTCAGCCCCTTTAATACCCTCTTTTACCTCTTTAAGAGATAAAACTCACAGCATCCTTACATGCATGTTTATTTAATTGAATTAAAGAACATGACTAATAAATTTGAAGAGATTTTGATTAAACATATTTTATTTTTTTTTACAAACTTTACCACTTTTTTCATCGTTTGAAGATATGACATTTGAAAACCTTAAACTCGTATTCATTTAATTGTAGTAAAAATCATAAATACTAAGTTTTAAATAATTTCTATAATATTCTACAATAAACAATCTATTTTTTATACAAACATCAATGCTTTTTTTACCCCTTTTTTAATGCTTTTTTTATGAAATTCAAAAAAATCCCCAAATATATGATTCTTAAATTGTGTTGAAGAACGTAAGTGCCGAATTTCAAGTTATTTTGACCATAAACGTTTGATTTTTCATATAAATTGTAACACACACTTTTACTCCTTTGATGGATGAAATTTCTAACATTACATGCATGTTTCTTCAATTTCGATTGAAGAGCATAAGTACTAAAAAATCCGAAAATTCGTACATCTTAATTGTATTAAAAATCATAAATACTAAATTAAAATAATTTAGATTTTATAGTAATGCAATAAATAAACAATTCATTTTTGATACAAACTTTAAAGCCTCTTTTTACCTCTCTATGGGCTAGAATTCAAAAAAATATTAAATTTGTATTTAATTTTTTTTCAGTTAAAGGATAATTTAATTACAGCATATCATTCATTTCAACTCAAAAATGACAAAGTTTCATACAAACTTTCACCCCCTATTTCACAATCTTAGGGGATGAATTTTAAAAAAAAACCTTTCTTATTCCTTGTCTATATCATAAGAACAACATCTGTAAAAAAACAACCTTCTCGGTCCAAGCTCATTATCTACTATAAAAAGACATCCAAGCGTAAACGAAATGTTCAATTCCCACACGGCACAACCTTACTATTGTGCCAAACGTTCTATCTGTACTATTACTCTTTGACTCGAATATGGAGAGCGGAGCACGCTAACATGCGACACAGCCTCCCCGTATGAACGCTACCGGGAGACTGACTTTCGACGCGGACAGCGCTCGCGTCGAAAGTCAGTCTAAAAATAATAAGATTTTTATTGATTTAATAGCACACTATAATGATTTTGTAAAATTTTGAACTTAAATTTTATAAAGCAATAAATTGTCTGTAATAAAAAGAAAAAGTCATCAAAATCGTTACAGTAGTTTGGAAGTTATAGGCAAATTTTTGCGTAAAAATAAGAAAGATATTCGATTTTTTTCCGTCAAAAATAACAATAAAATTTAAACTTTATTATATTATACGCATAATGCATTTTTTTTTTAATTATTGAACCAACCGGTTGGCAGTAGTAGGCTTTCAAAGAGGCGTCTATTTCGTAGTTTGGCATTACCTATCGCCTTAATAAAATGAAATAACATATTAAACATATTCTCTCTTCTAGCTGGTGTCACAGTGTTACTCAAATGTTGTTTCTTTATCTCTTTCGCACGATGGGTTTCTGGGAATTATAAGCTTAAGTAGTAACTTCGCCCGCGTGAAATTAAATCACGCTCGCGTTATATATAACGAAAGGTTTCGATGCATATAACTGGTGTGACACGTGAATTATTTTATAACAAGTGATAAAACGTAATTTCAGTGATGCGTGAAATGCGCCATGCCTTCTGGCTCTGGCTGGCTTATCTGGCTTAAACTGCGATTGCTGCTTACATAAAGCAGGGCAGACACGTCAGGATGTACCTGACAGATTTGCCTATACAATGTAACTTATAACTTAAAGTATACAGATTAAATTGACTCAGATCACACGCGTAGCATTATACCTGTACAAATACTGAGTTGAAAACATGACCCCCGTAGCAGTGCATCCAGGCAGGGTTAATAGCTTTGTTGTTCGTTTTATTAATATAAATTAAACGACGACTTCGTAAACAATAGTACAAATCATGGAACTACTAGATTTAGAAAGAAACCAGTATGTACGCTCATCCCAATATAATGAGGGAATTAAATTTGAGCCCTAAGGATGCTGCAATCCCTTGTGGAAAAATTTCTCGGATAAAAGTAGGTAAATAACTTACAAAGTGAAAGTAACAGTTTATGAATGTTTATTTTTATTTAAAAAGTCGAAAAAAGTCTTACAAAGTCGGAAAAACTCGGAGTAATTCCAAAATTTCGGACTCTTCCAGAAGAGTTATTCAGTGTTAATAAATCTTGCAACGTTTATGGGTACTAAAAGAAATATATTAAAAGTTAGGGGAAAAAATATAACTAATACTTCCCCGGTTTTCCGTTTGTCCGCGCAGATGAGAAATGAAACACCGCTTTATACTTTCAAACCAATAATTTAATTTAACTCCGATTGCTTATATGTGTGTGCGAGGAAACAAGGCTTGCGTGATGTAAATACAATCAGCGCCATCTATTTACGCTGCCACGAACTAAGTCAATATTTTTACTTGAACATCCCGCTCACCAAAGAACTACGTTCTTTCACAAAATACAAAATTAGACAAACATTCAGTATGATGCATGACTCAATATAAATAAAAAAAAACTTATTTCTGTATGACATTATAACATTTTGGAAAGAAAAGAATTGCCAAATAGCTCTTATCCTATAATTAATCAACGACAAGACCCGCTCACCATGCTTGAGCAAGGTAAGAAAAATAAATAAAAATCTTAAATAACACAACTCAAAAGTTTTCTCTTATATGTAAGAACCTACAATGAATTACTGTAAATCTAAATATAATCAAATAATACGTATTGAATACAAATGAAAAGATAACAAGAATACACACTTAAACAAAATCATCGTCCGATTTAGGTAAAAAACATAGTTTGTTACATGGTCTCTTACAAAATCCGTTTTTAGTTTTAAGTGTAACTACTCTTGTTACATTGTCTTTGCCTGTATGTTTTTCTACAATTTTACCCAACATCCATTTGGCTGGTGGCAAATTAAAATCTCTAACAATCACAACATCATTAATTTCAGGCTCAGATTTTTTTACAAACCATTTATATCTTTGGTTGAGAGTCACTAAGTATTCTTCGGACCATTTTTTCCAAAAATCACTAACTATCTTTTGTGTCAATCTCCATCTCTGCAAACCTGTGACATTTTTATTATCATAATTTTCATCAAAGGGAAGAACAATTAGTGGCTCTCCAACTAGGAAATGTCCTGGTGTAAGAGGCATAGGATCATCAGGCACGCTGCTCAAATGTGACAGAGGACGCGAATTTAGACACGCTTCAATTTGCGTCAAAACTGTAGCTAACTCCTCAAATGTTAAAGTAGAGTCCCCCATCACCCTCTTCAAATGGGCTTTTGTCGAGCGAACACCGGCCTCCCACAAACCACCGAAGATGATTGAAAAGCATGGATGTGTAACCTCAAATAATAAACTCCATACACTTAGCCCTTTCATTGATAAAGATGGGATCATGAGAGTAAGTGGGCGAATACAAGAAGCTGAAGTGGGGTTTGAAACAAAACACCCGGTGATTCTTCCGAGTGACAGTCACCTTACCAAGTTAATCATTGTAGATGCTCACACTAAATCACTTCATGGAGGACCTCAATTAATGTTAAATTTACTAAGGAGGAAATTTTGGATAATCCGTGCAAGAGAGCTAACGAAAAAGTATTACAGAAATTGTGTGAAGTGTACTAGATATTCTAAAGGAAAAAACACGCCCTTTATGGGTCAAATACCAGAAGTGAGACTTAAACCGATCAGACCTTTTAAAATTTCCGCAGTTGACTTTACGGGACATATCAATATCAGATTATCACCTGGAAGAGGCTCCAAATCCTATAAAGGTTATATTTGTGTGCTGGTATGTATGTTCTCTAAAGCAATTCACCTAGAAGCTGTGTCTGATATGACAGCACAAGGATTTTTAGCCGCGTTCAGAAGATTTGTAGCAAGAAGAGGCCATTGTCAAACACTGTACAGTGACAATGGCACTAATTTTGTGGGCGCCAGTAAAGAGTTAAAAGCAATTTTCAATCGCGCTATATCTCAAGTACCGGACGAGATAGGAAAAATGTTGGCCAATGAGGGGACCACATGGAGTTTAATACCTCCACATGCTCCCAATTTCGGTGGTTTGTGGGAGGCCGGTGTTCGCTCGACAAAAGCCCATTTGAAGAGGGTGATGGGGGACTCTACTTTAACATTTGAGGAGTTAGCTACAGTTTTGACGCAAATTGAAGCGTGTCTAAATTCGCGTCCTCTGTCACATTTGAGCAGCGTGCCTGATGATCCTATGCCTCTTACACCAGGACATTTCCTAGTTGGAGAGCCACTAATTGTTCTTCCCTTTGATGAAAATTATGATAATAAAAATGTCACAGGTTTGCAGAGATGGAGATTGACACAAAAGATAGTTAGTGATTTTTGGAAAAAATGGTCCGAAGAATACTTAGTGACTCTCAACCAAAGATATAAATGGTTTGTAAAAAAATCTGAGCCTGAAATTAATGATGTTGTGATTGTTAGAGATTTTAATTTGCCACCAGCCAAATGGATGTTGGGTAAAATTGTAGAAAAACATACAGGCAAAGACAATGTAACAAGAGTAGTTACACTTAAAACTAAAAACGGATTTTGTAAGAGACCATGTAACAAACTATGTTTTTTACCTAAATCGGACGATGATTTTGTTTAAGTGTGTATTCTTGTTATCTTTTCATTTGTATTCAATACGTATTATTTGATTATATTTAGATTTACAGTAATTCATTGTAGGTTCTTACATATAAGAGAAAACTTTTGAGTTGTGTTATTTAAGATTTTTATTTATTTTTCTTACCTTGCTCAAGCATGGTGAGCGGGTCTTGTCGTTGATTAATTATAGGATAAGAGCTATTTGGCAATTCTTTTCTTTCCAAAATGTTATAATGTCATACAGAAATAAGTTTTTTTTTATTTATATTGAGTCATGCATCATACTGAATGTTTGTCTAATTTTGTATTTTGTGAAAGAACGTAGTTCTTTGGTGAGCGGGATGTTCAAGTAAAAATATTGACTTAGTTCGTGGCAGCGTAAATAGATGGCGCTGATTGTATTTACATCACGCAAGCCTTGTTTCCTCGCACACACATATAAGCAATCGGAGTTAAATTAAATTATTGGTTTGAAAGTATAAAGCGGTGTTTCATTTCTCATCTGCGCGGACAAACGGAAAACCGGGGAAGTATTAGTTATATTTTTTCCCCTAACTTTTAATATATTTCTTTTAGTACCCATAAACGTTGCAAGATTTATTAACACTGAATAACTCTTCTGGAAGAGTCCGAAATTTTGGAATTACTCCGAGTTTTTCCGACTTTGTAAGACTTTTTTCGACTTTTTAAATAAAAATAAACATTCATAAACTGTTACTTTCACTTTGTAAGTTATTTACCTACTTTTATCCGAGAAATTTTTCCACAAGGGATTATCTACGAATGGACAAAAGATGTATCTTTAACTGCGGTGACACCTTTAATTGCGAAGCAGGATATACAAACGAGAAGAGCTATATTGCCTCATGAAAAACGAATAATCACATTAAGATACGTTAGATAATTTTTTCACTGGCGGCCGCTCTTTTAATTTTATCGTTATAATCTTTAGGGTTAACGTGCCCTCAATCCTTCGATTTGGACATTGTTACGACTGAATTGCGCTTACCACGAGATGCCATACTGTACCTGTGTAGTATTTTTCCCTCTAGCAAACAGCAATCGCCGGACAATTGACGCCAGCGCAGGTGACCACCACACACGTTCAGTTTCGCTTGCATCATGAAACTGCACAAATATATCCACAGGCAAAAATATCAAAGTTCACATTTTTCGAGTTGTCTGTGCAGGCTACGTAAAATACACGCTCCGGTTTACTTGTACAGGAAAACCCTGGCGTGTATTGGCTGCTCAATAAATTACATACCTACCTACTCTTGTCAGAGTATACCATAGAGTACACCAAATAGTAGGTACCTACCTACCTATTAGGTAGGTACCTATAATTATGTAGAGTACAATAGGGATGCACATTGAAAGAAAAGGAACGATTATTTAAAAATCGATAATCTTTGTTCAGTATAAATCGATTTGTCAAAAATCGATTTTAACAGGAAGGAATAATCGATTTTTATGAAAAATTAAATTCAACAAACTGCATGTTTTTCTATATACTAATAATAAAACTCAATCAAAAACAAAAAAGATCAATGTTAACAGTAATCAAAATAAGAATCAAAATGGTAAGTACAAAAAATAATCAAAATGGTAACTTCGTAGTATTTATTAAAACTAAAAAACCAAACCATTGTCTCTTTAAGCTTTCAGGGTAAAGAAGAAGGAGACATTTTCAGAAAAAGAAAGCGAGGCAAATAATTTGCCTCGCTTTCTTTTTCAAACCTTAGACTTGATCAGAGCGTCTGATTAGACGTTAGATCTGATTAGACGTTCTGATAAGTCTAAGCTTTAAGCTTCAAGTCTATGGGCTGTGACCGCTCGGCCTCCTATCCACTTGCCGGTAACAATCAGTTGTTTAACGTTATGTATACCCTAAGACCAGATAACTCTTATATTTTGCAAACAAGCCCTGGAGACTGGAGAGTGTGGTTTTGACATTCACTTCTTGAAGAAGATAGATTCGTATGTACGGAAAGCATGGAATTTGGAGCATCTTACCTCAACACCACATCTCAAAAGCATCAATATGATCACAATTAGTTTACCTTGGCTTCCTATGTTGCCGAACCGTGACTAAATATATTCTAACTAACACAAAGTCTAACATATCTCGAAAAATATGGTTTCGACTATGTTTTCCGAGATATGTTAGGAGCTTTCCAGACACGATGAAGCTGAGTTATTTCGCTTTTAAGAATCAATCAATCAATCAATCAATCAATCAATCACACTGGACGGGCCAGGACTGCCTAGATCGCTTTCACAGATTTTATACGAACTATCGCACACAACGGTGGGGCGCATCGGGACAGTATGCGATGGCACGTAGAATGTGCACACGTGTTCCTCTGTGTTTTGTTCATTATTAAATCATGTATCTGTGGATGAAGATAGATTAATGATGTTGGCGCCTCATAAAACGTTCTACTTAATACTAAAAGGTTTGCTTCTATCGTCTCCTAGTATAAAATTAAATAATAGCACAGTAAAGAGAAAGGAGTCCGTAACATATTTAGGTTTAGTTTTAGAGAAAAATTATACTTTTACTAGCAAAAAGCAGAGCTTTGTAAGGGCTCGCAAAGTTATACTATCTACTATCTAGTAATATTGTTAGAAAATTATTTTTATGAGAATTACATTTTTAACGTATATACTTTATTTATAATAATAAAGTCTATAATCTTTTAATGTATAGAAAAATAAATAATAATGTATTTCATCTCTCACATTGTATATCTGTTTTGTTATTCTTTCACCTACCATTCTTTCTACATGTCCGAACCAACGGAGCATGCTCTTTCTCATCTTTACACCATCACTTTCTTTCAAGCATAACTTCTTTCTCACTTCAACATTACGAACCCGGTCCGCGAGAGTTACGCGACATTTTTTTCATAGCTATTTGTTTCATCGACTGCGTTGATTATACTTTCATGCCCTTCTAACATACCCAACTCTCACTTTCATACAATATCGTTGGGATAGGCACATGATTATGCAGGGCAAGACGGGCACCCTGACTTAAAACTGGGCTTTTAAGTAATCTCTCTAACGCTCTATTCACTCTGTTCCCCGCACACATCCCTGCTCTAGACCTAAAACTCCCTTGTGCCTAATACAACATTCCTTCAGACTTCCCTTGCATACTCCTTTCCATGTTTTACTATACACCTTCGATGCTAAGATGATCAAACTGAAGGCCCTATAGCTATTTCAGTCTATACGTGAACCCTTGCCTTTATACAAGGGCCCGATGACCACGCGCCGCCAGTCAAATATAAAGAAAAGTATTTTGTGAAGTAGTCTCTTAATAAGTTCAAAAATCATTAATAAAAAATCTTTAAACCAGATGATCCTGCAAGCCATCATTGAAGCCGTGTTTAAAAGGATACTGTTTTAATTTTTAAAACTTTCGAATTTGATTATTGATTTTGATCTTTCACCGCAAACCGTTTTTCGATCAGCCAGGCCGTTTAAAATCTGTGAGAGATTTAATCACATGCCAACATACAGATATATACTGACGTCATTGAAAAATATAATCACGTTTCAAGAATCTCAAACCATGGAGATCTGGTGAAAGCTCGATTTTTGAAAATCGCGGTTAATAATCATATAATTTCCTGCGTAAAATTTTAAAATCTATTAAAAATATTTTTAAACATGTTATTTAAAATTTCTCTAATAATACTATACAAATATGAGGCAATTTAAACGCAGAAATCTTGCAAACAGTTGATTTCCCACTTCCAGTATCTCCCGCACTCTGTATCAGATCTTCGTCAAATTAAAATTAAATAACCTGAGAAGTATCTAGGTACTCACTGAAACAAAAAAAAATCCTTATCGGTTCAGGCGTCTTCGAATAATCAGTGAACATATTTAAAAAAAGATTCCGACCAAATAGGAACCTCCTCCTTTTTGGGTAGTCGGCTGAAAATAGTGAGTAGCAAAAAATGCTTCGGTACCTAATTGGTGGAAAAATTGAAACCGAGTTTTTTTATTTATTTTTTTCACGGGACAAATTACACTTACTGATCTAACCCAAAAGTAAGCAAATTATTTGCTTGTGCTATGGGCGTTAGTCAACTATACTAATACATAGAAGTACATATATAAATACAAGAATATCGAATCCGAGCCCCGTCGATTGCGTAGTCAGGGTTGCTAATCACTCGACCAACCGGGCGGTCAAGAGCGGATTTGGTGCTACAGAAGAGCAGCAGCAAGGTAAAACTTGTATCCAGAATTGCATAATTATAAATCACAACTCACAAAACATCAAGATGGCAAGATTTAAATTTTAATATAATCTGTATTATTAGTTACAATTAGCTTACTTATTTTTTGTATCACTAATCTGGAAAAAGTGATGACTCAAAATTTGAAGGCGCCTACCCTCAATCGATTTTAACTCGTTAGTTTTATAATAGATGGCGTTACTAGAAATAAGATTCTAATACAAAACGTATCTTCTATCGATTTTAACTCGTTAGTTTTATAATAGATATCGTTAGTAGTAATAAGATTTTAATACAAATTGTATCTTCTATTTTTTAAGGTCTGTAAAATGGTATTATTATGGTAGATAACATATCTAGACATGAATTTAAACTACTACGTCGAAGCATACCCTTGTGGAAAAATTTCTCGGATAAAAGTAGGTAAATAACTTACAAAGTGAAAGTAATAGTTTATGAATGTTTATTTTTATTTAAAAAGTCGAAAAAAGTCTTACAAAGTCGGAAAAACTCTGAACTTGATATAAAAATTCGGAGTAATTCCAAAATTTCGGACTCTTCCAGAAGAGTTATTCAGTGTTAATAAATCTTTCTGCCGTGCAACGTTTATGGGTACTAAAAGAAATATATTAAAAGTTATTAATACTACGAAAGTGTAATAAAGGGGAAAAAAATATAACTAATACTTCCCCGGTTTTCCGTTTAAGAATTTGAAACTTTCTTCTTTGTTTAAAAAAAGGTTACCGTTACTGTCGATCAATATTATAAACTTTGTTTCTTCAATTTTTGATAATTATTATTAAAATCTATTATATCACAACGTTATTTGCCAATTTTTATTTTATTGTACTTTTATTACATAAATATATTTATAAATTAAGTAAAAATTAAAACAGCTGATCTAATTAGCTTTTGACAGGTTGAGTCAGTGTTGCCAGAGAAAAAGTCAATCTTTCGTCCTTAAGAGCATGTGTCAGAGGCCTAGTAGCATATCAAAGCAGTCAAGAATAACGACGTTAATAAGTCGGTGATTGCTAAACATCTACAGCTGTAGTCGGGCCGTAATCACTGGATGGAATTTCATAGGCCACGCGTATTTTCGACAGAACGCCATATTACATTCCACGACTAGTGAAAGAAGCCATTGAAATAAAAAAACATCCAAATTTCAACCGGGAAGACGCACGTAGTACGTCCTTGATAAGTTTTCTTGGCACGTATTGATTTTTGAAAAGCTGTATATTTTGGAAACGATGATCGATTTGATCTTTCAAATGGCATTCAACTCAATTTAAATATTGCTTTAGCTAAAAAATCGGTAGGTTCAAAAATTTCGAAGCAATGTCAAAAAAACATTTTCGTCTATGATAGATCCCAAACAAATTTACCGATTTTTATCCAATTAACGGAACTTGGCGCAGTTTTTAAAGGAGAAACGATGATAAGATTTTGAAGTCAATCGGTATATTAGCCTGAAAGTTATTTCCAAAATATTAAGTAACTTTGCTAAAGAAAACGTAATTTTAATATTTGAAAAGTTGTAACCTTTGAAAATAAGGTTCGGTTTTGATTTTTAAAAGGGCATTCGACGTAATTTTTATAGTATTAAAATATCGTAGAATACCAAAAAATAATTGGTTGAAATATTTCGAAGTTATGTCGAAAAAACACTTTTTTCAAAATTTTCGTCAACGATTACTTCCAAACGAATAAACTGATTTTGAGGCAATTTATGCATTAGATGTATTTTTTTGAGGAATAGTTTTTGTACTCAATCGGTACATTAATCTGGAAGTTATTAAAAAAAAAATTGTTTCGTCATAATTTGTTTAGGGTATTTTCAAAATTTCTCAAAATCTCTTAGGCCCATTTGGTACAAAATTTCAGGAAGTATAAGTTGAGCGGAATCCAATCGAATGCCACCAACCGCGTTTCAATCGGTCCAGGCGTTCAAAACTTATGAGTTGTTGACACACACACACACTCACACACACACACTCACACACACACACTCACACACACACACACATACAGACATACTGACGTCATCGCGAAAATAGTCGAAAATGGTTCCTAAGCCCACAAAACGCGGACATATGGTGAAAACTCCATTTTTGAAAATCGGAGCAAAATCAGTAACCTTCCTATCTACATACGTAGTGGGAAGTTAAAAAGTACAAGTGTTTTAATAGATTAATATTGTATTAAACTGGAGTGAATGAAAATGAATTAAACAAAATAAAACTACCACGCCAAAGCTTAAACCTAAAAGTGCGATATTTTTTTAGAAAAATGTACCACTAAAGGGCACAGATCGTCGCCTAGTGTAGCTTTGTAGCATTTTTACTCGTTATTTGACCCTCCCGTTGGTCGAGTGGTTAGCGACCCTGACTACGCAATCAACGGGGCTCGGGTTCGATCCCCGACGGGGACAAGCATTTGTGTGATGAGCGTAAATGTTTGTATTTCTGGGTTTAGGTGTTTATTATATATATTCTGGTATTTATATATTATGTATTTCTATGTATTAGTATCGTTGACTAACACCCATAACACAAGCAAATATTTGCTTACTTTGGGGTTAGATCAGTAAGTGTAGTTTGTCCCGTGAATATTTATTTATTATTATTATTTATTTATTTTTATAATAGATGGCGTTAGCAGTAATAAAATTCTAATACAAAATGTATTTTCTATTTTTTTAATGTTTATGAAATAGCATTTTAATGGTAGATAATATATCTAGACATGAATTTAAACCACCACGTCAAAGCCCAAACCTTAAAGTGGGATACTTTTTCAGGAAAATGTACCACAAAAGTGCATAGAAAGTCGCCTAGTGTAGGGCTCGCTTCGCTCGCCATAATTATACTGACTGTTGCCCAAGACTTCGTCCGCGCGGACTTCGTTTACTCCGCACAGCACCTCCCCCGTAGGTGACAGCTTGATAATATGTAGCCTATATGTTGACCCGACCTGTTAGTAATAGTCATGCAAAATTTGAAATAAATTCATGCAGTACTTTTTGAGTTTACCCCGGACATACATACAGACAAACAGACAGACATAAATTCTAAAAACTATATTTTTGGCTTCGATATCGATTGTAGGTCACCCCCAAGTATTCTTTTAAAAAAAATTCAGTACAGTTTTGACTTTCCTACGATTTTATTGTATGTATAGATAATTTTTCATAGTACGGTCAATTACCTTAGTAAAAGACTATCTAATTACAACATTTCATTAAAACCAATAGAGCTGTTTTGGAGAAACAATTCAATAATACATGAATTACTCGTTTGGATGGAAATGGAGTTTTCACCATATGTCCGCGTTTTGTGGGCTTAGGAACCATTTTCGACTATTTTCGCGATGACGTCAGTATGTCTGTATGTATGTGTGTGTGTGAGTGTGTGTGTGTGAGTGTGTGTGTGTGAGTGTGTGTGTGTGTGTCAACAACTCATAAGTTTTGAACGCCTGGACCGATTGAAACGCGGTTGGTGGCATTCGATTGGATTCCGCTCAACTTATACTTCCTGAAATTTTGTACCAAATGGGCCTAAGAGATTTTGAGAAATTTTGAAAATACCCTAAACAAATTGTGACGAAACAATTTTTTTTTTTAATAACTTCCAGATTAATGTACCGATTGAGTACAAAAACTATTCCTCAAAAAAATACATCTAATGCATAAATTGCCTCAAAATCAGTTTATTCGTTTGGAAGTAATCGTTGACGAAAATTTTGAAAAAAGTGTTTTTTCGACATAACTTCGAAATATTTCAACCAATTATTTTTTGGTATTCTACGATATTTTAATACTATAAAAATTACGTCGAATGCCCTTTTAAAAATCAAAACCGAACCTTATTTTCAAAGGTTACAACTTTTCAAATATTAAAATTACGTTTTCTTTAGCAAAGTTACTTAATATTTTGGAAATAACTTTCAGGCTAATATACCGATTGACTTCAAAATCTTATCATCGTTTCTCCTTTAAAAACTGCGCCAAGTTCCGTTAATTGGATAAAAATCGGTAAATTTGTTTGGGATCTATCATAGACGAAAATGTTTTTTTGACATTGCTTCGAAATTTTTGAACCTACCGATTTTTTAGCTAAAGCAATATTTAAATTGAGTTGAATGCCATTTGAAAGATCAAATCGATCATCGTTTCCAAAATATACAGCTTTTCAAAAATCAATACGTGCCAAGAAAACTTATCAAGGACGTACTACGTGCGTCTTCCCGGTTGAAATTTGGATGTTTTTTTATTTCAATGGCTTCTTTCACTAGTCGTGGAATGTAATATGGCGTTCTGTCGAAAATACGCGTGGCCTATGAAATTCCATCCAGTGATTACGGCCCGACTACAGCTGTAGATGTTTAGCAATCGCCGACTTATTAACGTCGTTATTCTTGACTGCTTTGATATGCTACTAGGCCTCTGACACATGCTCTTAAGGACGAAAGATTGACTTTTTCTCTGGCAACACTGACTCAACCTGTCAAAAGCTAATTAGATCAGCTGTTATAATTTTTACTTAATTTATAAATATATTTATGTAATAAAAGTACAATAAAATAAAAATTGGCAAATAACGTTGTGATATAATAGATTTTAATAATAATTATCAAAAATTGAAGAAACAAAGTTTATAATATTGATCGACAGTAACGGTAACCTTTTTTTAAACAAAGAAGAAAGTTTCAAATTCTTAAACGGAAAACCGGGGAAGTATTAGTTATATTTTTTCCCCTTTATTACACTTTCGTAGTATTAATAACTTTTAATATATTTCTTTTAGTACCCATAAACGTTGCACGGCAGAAAGATTTATTAACACTGAATAACTCTTCTGGAAGAGTCCGAAATTTTGAAATTACTCCGAATTTTTATATCAAATTCAGAGTTTTTCCGACTTTGTAAGACTTTTTTCGACTTTTTAAATAAAAATAAACATTCATAAACTGTTACTTTCACTTTGTAAGTTATTTACCTACTTTTATCCGAGAAATTTTTCCACAAGGGTAAACCTAAAAGTCCGATAATTTTTCCGTAAAATGTACCACAAAAGTGCATAGAAAGTGGCCTAGTGTAATAAATCGTATTAACTATATCAGTGAAAAAGCTAAACGGAATTACTTGTCCTTTGCCGGCATATCTACCTCATCGTGGGGTTTAACCTTTAACACTTTAAAGATAATTTATAACGCAACTTATTTAGGTTGTATTACTTATGCATGTTCAGCATGGGCTGATAAAGTTACAAGCGGCGCGACCCGGCGTAAATTACTTCAAAATCAGCGTTTGGCTTTAATATTTCTGTGTAAAGCATATCGCACTGTAAGCTCTGAAGCTTTACCCGTTTTATCAGGTGTATTTCCATTAGATTTAGAAATTCAGCGTCGGTCCTCAATGTACTATAATTCTAAAAACTTTACTAGCCCAGAATTTATTAATCCACAAGCTCAAACAAAAATACGTCGCCTCTTTAATCCCGTGATGGATGTTACTAATGAATTAATAAATGAATGGCAGTCGCGTTGGTGCTGCTCACCTAAAGGACGGCATTTATATAACTTTTTCCCCTGCGTCCGGGAACGATTAAGTAAAACGTGGAAAGAAATAGATCATTGTGTTGCACAGTTCCTTACTAGTCATGGTAATTTTAAAGCTAAATTATTCTCGTTCAAATTAGTTCCTTCTCCATTTTGCGAATGTTCCACCATAAACTGTAAATATGAACAAACTGCACATCATATTCTTTGAGAGTGTTATCTCTGGCAAAATGAACGTAGCCAAATGCTTGATAGTATACGATGTATATCCGGGGTAATCTACTATTCCGACCTTGTAGCAACACGTGGAAATTTCCGTGCCTTCAAGCGATTTTGTCATACATACTACTGGAAGCAGAATTAAGTAGGCAATTTTCGTAGATCCTCAAATACCTAAACTACCGTGGTGCAATAGCAATCAGGCTTAACCTATTTGTAAACGTCTCATTTCTTAACAGTTTTTGCTTTATCTTACGCTGTCTCCTGCTGTAAAAGGAGGGAAACTGGATGTATTTTCGTAATCCTCCTATACTCTTCTGATTAAATTCGATGCGGGTTCCAAGACAGCTTAGCTTTTCTCCCAGGGCACCCTGAGCTCGCAACTCAGAGGTTATCAGGAAGGTTGCCGCTGTTGATTCTGGTTTACAGAAGTTACAGTGGTGGGAACGAGAGGTGGGCCCATTGCCCTTTTAAAAAAAAGATTAATGATGTTTTTGTATATACCTGCAGAGAGTATTCCTAAGCAACTGACAATTAAAAATATCCTTAGAAAAATCTGTTTATGTGAAATGTCAACGATTGTTACCTGTGTACATTGACGTGTGTAATATTATACATGTCAATGCCTGTGTACAATGACGTGTAATATTATACACGTCATTGCCTGTATACTTATAGTAATCCAGCCACGCACACTAGCGTGGTTGGTGTGCCCAACCTTAACTTTTGTTGTCCCTGCTTTCAATATAAAAAGTGAAGGTTAAAGTAAATATTATACATCGATTTGAAACTTGAAGTTTAGATAGTTTAGATATATATATATATATATGACTTCAAAACCTTATCATCGTTTCTCCTTTAAAAACTGCGCCAAGTACCGTTAATTGGATAAAAATCGGTAAATTTGTTTGGGATCTATCATTCCAAACAATTCAAAGTCCAATATTAATTCTAAAAATTTTGAAGGTTAATTAAATTAAATTTTCTTTATAAGATCAACTTTTATTTTTAAAACTCATGTTACCAAAAAATTTACCACACATAAAAATTGATTTCTATCAATATTAGACTTCAAGAGCGAAGTGGTGGCGCGAGATAGATCTTGAGTTGCTACATATTATATGTAGATACTATATTATAGGTAGGAAAATATGGTGTAAAATATATAGATAACCTTTATAATTGTTCTGTGTAGATACTATTGATAATTATAGAAATCGTGTTTTTAATAAATCAAAAAAATTTTAAAGATTTTTTCTAATACATAAGTACTAAAAAAAATATCTTAGAAACATTTTATTTTTTATTTTGGTTTTATTTTTCTGCGCCTCCCTAGATACAAAGCCTGACGACGCCTTTGATGCGAATATAATAAATAAAGTCCATGATACATTAAAAGATGTTAAAGTCCATGATACACTAAAAGATGTAATTTGCATAAAAATACTTTCCTAAGAATATTACTAGGTAATATAACTTAGCGAACCCTTACAAAGCTCTGCTTTTTGCTAGACACACACATATATATATATATATATATATATATATATATATATATATATATATATATATATATATATATATATATATATATATATATATATGTATTATGGTGTGCCAAAAAAATCGGATTTTTTTTTCACTTTCCGCTCAAAATATCGTAGATGTCGAAACAAAAGGCCTGTCCAAAGGAGAGTTCTTAATTTTAATTTTAAGAGTGAAATTAAATTAAAAAATTAAATTTAAAATGGGAAAAACTTCAGAATCGATGGAAATTTTTTTTTTTCATTTTTACTGCCGCAACGTCTGAAGATTTTATTTTTTCGTAAAATAAACTATTAGACCTCATTGGGGATTAAATTTTGAACAAAAAATTTCATTGGGTCATATTGCTACCTATTTTTTTAGTACTTATGTATTAGAAAAAATCTTTAAAATTTTTTTGATTTATTAAAAACACGATTTCTATAATTATCAATAGTATCTACACAGAACAATTATTTATTTATTACTTTAATTATAGTACTTGGCGCAGTTTTTAAAGGAGAAACGATGATAAGGTTTTGAAGTCAATCGGTATATTAGCCTAAAAGTTATTTCCAAAATATTAAGTAACTTTGCTAAAGAAAACGTAATTTTAATATTTGAAAAGTTGTAACCTTTGAAAATAAGGTTCGGTTTTGATTTTTAAAAGTACATTCGACGTAATTTTTTTAGTAATAAAATATCGTAGAATACCAAAAAATAATTGGTTGAAAAAACACTTTTTTCAAAATTTTCGTCAACGATTACTTCCAAACGAATAAACTGATTTTGAGGCAATTTATGCATTAGATGTATTTTTTTGAGGAATAGAGCTGAATAGTTTTTGTAATCAATCGGTACATTAATCTGGAAGTTATTTAAAAAAAATTTGTTTCGTCACAATTTGTTTTGGGTATTTTCAAAATTTCTCAAAATCTCTTAAGCCCATTTGGTACAAAATTTCAGGAAGTATAAGTTGAGCGGAATCCAATCGAATGCCACCAACCGCGTTTCGATCGGTCCAGGCGTTCAAAACTTATGAGTTGTTGACACACACACACACACACACACTCACATACATACAGACATACTGACGTCATCGCGAAAATAGTCGAAAATGGTTCCTAAGCCCACAAAACGCGGACATATGGTGAAAACTCCATTTTTGAAAATCGGAGCAAAATCAGTAACCTTCCTATCTACATACGTAGTGGGAAGTTAAAAAGTACAAGTGTTTTAATAGATTAATATTGTATTAAACTGGAGTAAATGAAAATGAATTAAATAAAATAAAACTACCACGCCAAAGCTTAAACCTAAAAGTGCGATATTTTTTTAGTAAAATGTACCACTAAAGGGCACAGATCGTCGCCTAGTGTAGCTTTGTAGCATTTTTACTCGTTATTTGACCCTCCCGTTGGTCGAGTGGTTAGCGACCCTGACTACGCAATCAACGGGGCTCGGGTTCGATCCCCGACGGGGACAAGCATTTGTGTGATGAGCATAAATGTTTGTATTTCCGGGTTTAGGTGTTTATTATATATATTCTGGTATTTATATGTATTAGTATCGACTAACACCCATAACACAAGCAAATATTTGCTTACTTTGGGGTTAGATCAATAACTGTAGTTTGTGCCGTGAATATTTATTTATTATTATTATTTATTTATTTTTATAATAGATGGCGTTAGCAGTAATAAAATTCTAATACAAAATGTATTTTCTATTTTTTTAATGTTTATGAAATAGCATTTTAATGGTAGATAATATATCTAGACATGAATTTAAACCACCACGTCAAAGCCCAAACCTTAAAGTGGGATACTTTTTCAGGAAAATGTACCACAAAAGTGCATAGAAAGTCGCCTAGTGTAGGGCTCGCTTCGCTCGCCATAATTATACTGACTGTTGCCCAAGACTTCGTCCGCGCGGACTTCGTTTACTCCGCACAGCACCTCCCCCGTAGGTGACAGCTTGATAATATGTAGCCTATATGTTGACCCGACCTGTTAGTAATAGTCATGCAAAATTTGAAATAAATTCATGCAGTACTTTTTGAGTTTACCCCGGACATACATACAGACAAACAGACAGACATAAATTCTAAAAACTATATTTTTGGCTTCGATATCGATTGTAGGTCACCCCCAAGTATTCTTTTAAAAAAAATTCAGTACAGTTTTGACTTTCCTACGATTTTATTGTATGTATAGATAATTTTTCATAGTACGGTCAATTACCTTAGTAAAAGACTATCTAATTACATTTCATTAAAACCAATAGAGCTGTTTTGGAGAAACAATTCAATAATATATGAATTACTCGTTTAAAGTATAGAATTTGGTTTGTGAAGTAATAATAATTAATTGCAGATATTCTTGTCTTCTTAACAATTTAAGATTTTACAATACCCTTTCCTACACAGTTTTGTTTTAACACATTTTTTATTTTGTTTACTGGTACAAAATAGATCTCTTATACCGTCCGGCAGTTTAACTATAGTAAGTAACTGTGCACTACAGCCGGGGGAGCCAGCGGACTGTATATCTGGTTCTTCTTCGACGCCCCACAAGCCGCAGTGCTTTTTGGTTGAGCCGGATGTGCCGGAGAAATAAATAGAGACCACAACTGTTCGTTGCAAAGGTGCTTTATTGTAACGAAATAGAATTTATCAATAAAGCTAGCACCGTTGCAAATGTTCCTATTCTAAGGGAGAGCCAGTACTTGCCCTAACACTGCCCTACTCTAAAGCCGGTACCCTATGGATATACTAAAGCCCAGGAACTTGTCTGGGAAACTTATTGAGTCGTAACGAAACTGTAACTTGATCGGAACGGAACTGATTGTATGGCCGCGCTCTCCGGTATTTATAGCCCGCGGCCAGACGGGCGGCATAAATCGACAAAGACGGATGGCGCCATGCGTGGCGCCGCGATGTCTGGAATTTGTTAAAATCTTACTTTTCGTAATCTAAACGTAATTATTTTGTCTTAGGTAGCTTCTCCAACCTCTAATTACCTAGTGTGGCCCTCTAGCGAGTGCAACGGTACTACCTTTTTACAATTATAAACGAAACAAAGTACATAATGCCCTAAGACCTACCGAAAACTAATTACAATGTGTTATTTCTTATCTATATACAAAGATGTAACACATATAAACTTATTTAATAACAAACAAGAGTGTTATATACATTATACGTTCTTACAGGACCTCGGAAACTCTTACAATTACAGAGTTGTACGCCTTTTCAGGTCGTACTATCCTGTTATCTATCTTGCCTAAGGCTTATACTTACATTGTACATACTATTTACAATCGATAAACATTTGTTTTCATAAAGAATTTGCACTTTTCGGGGTTTTCGTAATTTTGGATTCCCGCATATAAATACAATCTCGCAAGAGTCGACTCGTAATTTGTCGACTGCGTGGAACCCCTTTTGATCGTAATATGCCTTTAGGCAAACAACTTAACTACATAAAACTTTATTATTTCTGTACAACAAAGCTGTATGTAGGTCTTAGGGCGAATAAAAGATGAAAACGAACATTATTTATTATAAAAAACTTACGAACTAAACGAAATATACATTCTATCCTGCCTTACTATCTATTTACATTTAATATTTACAATGAAACATGTCTGTGCTGCACAGTAACTTATTCCATATAGACGAGATGCATACTCCACAAGATTGTTTTCGTTCCTTGTATTTAGTGAGTGTACATTACCACTTGACCAAACTAAGAAATATTTTTACTGTGGACATAA
The DNA here is from genome assembly GCA_036924255.1 of Apodemia mormo. Taxonomy (NCBI): domain Eukaryota; kingdom Metazoa; phylum Arthropoda; class Insecta; order Lepidoptera; family Riodinidae; genus Apodemia; species Apodemia mormo. Next base: position 9,518,955 of record JAUPFN010000028.1, read on the forward strand.
TATTTTAAGTTCTCAACAATATTATTATTTTTGACTTTTTCTCTGTTGTAAATGTAAGCCCTCGGGTAAAGATTGTTAGTTCGTCTAATAGCTTTTTCTGCAAAACAAATATAGCTTTTATTTCAGCAGAATTTCCCCACCGAAAAATCCCATATATGAAATGGTGCGGTGGAAGTAACTAAAGTATATAATTCTTACAGTATTGTAATTTTATCTAGAGGTATACCTAAAAACGCGGTGGAGTCCACCTGATTTTTTTAGGATAAGCTTTATAAGTTAAGATACCAAACAAGCAGTTGGGTCTCCTGATGGAATGGATGGGTCGCCTATAGACACCAAAGGTGCTAAACTGTTGTTGCTATCTTGTGACGAGGTCTTAAATGCAACATGCATTAGTTTACTGACTACCCTACCCTCCAAACCTGAACACGACAGAGACGAGCACTGACGCTATTGCGGTAGGAATAGGTAAGGCGGTGGTACCAGACCGGGGTGAGACAATGCAGAACTCTACCACCTAATAAACGTGGGACGTAATAGATTCAGATTATTTCCATTTAGTTTTATATTGCAATGAGAATTTAATACTCTTGATTTTGTTGACATTTAATAAAATGTATTTATGCCGAACCAGTGTACTACTTTTGAAATTGCATTATTAACTTCATCATACTTAACCACCTCTTCCTTTCGCTTTGAATAAACTTGAAGTGACATCCGCAAATATATATGTGTATATATTTATAGAAATATATATGCTAGTTCGAGGCACGACTGTATTAAACCGTCCCCCCTCCCCCCATCTTTGAAGAATATACCATCTAACATTCTTCCAAGCAGTTCTTAAAAGGCGAACGATGGACTCAACATGTCACTAACATCAAGATTACTAGTTGGTAGAATTCTGCAACATCTCACCCGAGCTGCCAAAAAAGAGCTGTCTACTGAGTGCTGTGAGTTTTTCTTTTCGCATTCGATCGTGAGCGCGTTTGGAGTTTACTAGGAATTTGTATGTGATTTGTACAGCGCCACCTAGTGCTAAACGTGAGAAACCAGTTTACCACTAGGTGGCGCTGTACAAATCACATACAAATTCCTAGTAAACTCGAAAGGCGCTCACGATCGAATGCGAAAAGAAAAACACTTAGCACTCTGATTCATGCCGCAAAAACGTCAATACTTTTTACTTTCGTATTACAGTTTTGATGGTAAGGTATCCGGCAATACCATCCCACCCCATTACATGGATAACGTCGAACTGGAAACATATACACGATGGTTGTTTTCTTCCTTTAGGAGTGCTGCTTTTTATTTATTAGTAATTTATATTTTCATAATTTATTTTTATTTTAGGTATTTAAATAGAATATTAAACATATTATATTATATCTATCTACACGTTATTGCACAATTTTATTGTGATTTACCAAGACGTACTTATATGAAATGTGTTTCCCATTTTTTTGAAAAATTACCCCAGTAATAAACCGGTAGTACTGATTAATCGGACTAAAAACTCAATTTTTTCATATATAATTGTAATTGAAGATCAAAAATTGCTCATGAAACGTGTTCTAGCTATTATAATAAGATTTTTCAAGATAATTGCGACAACATCTTGTCATTACGAACCGGCATATTTTATGATTTTCCTTCAGCTCGTTCTCTTATGATTGTTAAAATGACACTATCTGACGTATCACCCAAGTCTAACAAATTTAGTAGACTTTTATTGGGGACACTATCACCCAATTATCAATCTGGACGTGTAATATATCTATGGAATATGGATGTTATATTCTATACTTTCCATCGTCGGCATTTGGTGAAATTCCGTTATTGTTACACAGTTGAATAGGCAATTTTACTTTAATTTCACTTCCCAACATATTTTTTGTATATCACTTAACCGGTTTTGCTTTTTAAGCATCTTTAGGACGTAAAAATCAATTAAATATATTACATGGCACAGCAAACTACATTTACGGGATCAACTAGTATTTATTTAAATTTTCAGTTTAAATAATATTTAAAATGAGTATTGATACAAATGTACAGCCCTTTTTTACATTTTACAATTTATTTGAATGAAAATAAAATAAACCGATAGCTATAAAAACGAAACGACACTTATAGTTTTAAAAATTGACCTATTAAATACATTTTAAAAAAATTCTATTTACGTTCAGTACTATTTTATATTTAACTAAATACCTATAAATAAAGTATGTCTCAAAACAATACAAAGCGGGGATTCAGGTGTGAAGTTTAAAAAAAGAGAGTTACTTTCGAATTTATAATATTAATATGGATCATGTTGCTCATCCGCGTCTGTCCGGTCATGTAGCGTCGTGGAGCGCATTGTGCAGCTACATTTTCAGCGTTGAGCTTCAGATTTGATCACAACATCTGAGTGCTAAGTGTGAGTTTTTCTTTTCGCATTCGATCGTGAGCGCGTTTCGAGTTTACTAGGAATTTGTATGTGATTTGTACAGCGCCACCTAGTGGTAAACGTGAGCAACCAATTTACCACTAGGTGGCGCTGTACAAATCACATACAAATTCCTAGTAAACTCGAAACGCGCTCACGATCGAATGCGAAAAGAAAAATTCACACTTAGCACTCTGATCGGGCTGCGACCTCTCGGCCTCCTTTCATCGACTTTGCCAGTTACAATTAACTGCTCAATATAATGTGTATCTAGGTGGTAGAGTTCAGCAATGTCTCGCCGGGGTCTGGTACCACCGCCTTGCCTATTCCTGCCGCAATAGCGTCAGTGCTTGTCGCCGTCGTGTTCCGGTTTGGTGGGTACGGTAGCCGGTAAACTTATGCACGTGGCATTAGATCTCGCCACAAGATAGCAACGCACCATTAACACCTTTGGCGTCTATAGGCGATGGTTGACTCTTTCCATCAGGAGACCCATCTGCTTGTTTGCTATCTTCCGATATAAACAAATATAAACAAACATCTTTTGAGGCAATATGGTCAAAGAACTCCATTTTAGCAAACGCAAATTTATTACGCAAACGGGTCACGGAGAGTCCAGTTTTGATAGAAGAAAACATTTGGGTAGGAATACGGAATGTGATGTGGTCTGCTCCACCCTCCTGCGGCCCGTCCTAATATGCTACACTAGAATTTTTGTTACGATATGGTCCGCCCCGTTCCATCTTAGTTTGCTCGATCCCTTATTTATACTCATACGCCTTTTAATTTAACAGAAACCTATGTTGCTGATTATACGAGGGTCAAACTGAAAGTTCTTACAAAATCAAAAACTAAGCAAATTAACAAGTTATTAATTTTATTATTGGAACGAAGTTCCTTACGGCAGGCTTGGAGGGCATAGGGATTTTGCTGCGCGACCGAACTGAAAAAATGTGATGGTAAAACCGTAAGAAAAATGCGTGGAATAAAAGCGTTAAATGAGACGTGCGCAGGCGCGACAGTCGCGTACACAAGCGAGTAGTGCCGTTTAGCCGAAGGAAGTTCGTTCCTACCTGGTGTCCCGCGACACCACATCATTTTTCAAAATAGTGTCCATTCCCGTCATTAAATCACTGCATTCGATAGAACTCCTGAGAAAAGAACTTTGCACACTCATCGTAAGGGATATCTTCGAGGGCCTTTTGAAACGCAGTCATTGCTACCTTGTCGTCCATAAAATGTTCTCCTCTATGTTTTTGTTTTTATTTTTGGTGTTAAATAAAATTCGCAAGGTGCGAGGTCGGGGCTATAGGGCGGGTGACTCAGAATACCACGTCTGACTTCGATAAATAGGCGATTGTTCGCTCGGCGGTGTGCGACGAGGTGTTGTCGTGGTAAAGGAGGATTCTACTGCAAGAAAGTTTTCCCGAACTTTTTCCAAGACAAGCGACAAACAGTAGTGTTTGCTTGCAAAAGCTCAGCAGTAACTGGTTTTTGATCTTCTTATAACAATTGTCACACAATGACCTGTCCTTCCAAAGAACGAGGCTTTTTCCCACTTTTTCCACCCTTCGACCTCTTTTCACTTTGGTTGGCAACTTCTCGAAAGGAACATAACATTAGATGCAACTTTCGTCACCCGTAACACAGACGCGGCACCAATTAACACCACGGAATTTTTGGGATTCGGTCAAATTATGAGGTATCCACGGGGCGCCAAGCTTGCTGACCGCTAAATGTTCATAGAGGATTTTCACATTTGACTCATACCAATGCCTAAGCTCGTCCGAATCTGCTGATAGGTCACTTTTTTGTCAGGCTCTATTATACGCCGCACAACAGTGATGTTATCTTCAGTCGTCGAAGGCCGATCCTTACGTAGATCATTGGTGAGATTAGTGCGACCACGTGTTTCACTGTTTTCAATTGGTTTAATGTGTTTTACACATTAAACCGACACATTAACATGTCAACTCTGGTTAACTACTGGTTAACACTGGTACATCAATTGAAAACAGTGAACCAAGATGAGGTTTTATCGATAAAGGTCAATTGAAGTCTATCATAACCTTCTTGTTGACTTAAATGACATCGAGTCATAAAAAAATAATGGCATGGAAATTAAACCAAACACATTAACATGTTTAACACATTAAATCAATTGAAAACAATGAAACAAGATGAGGCTTCATAGAAAAAGATCAATTGAAGTCTATACTAACCTTCTTGTTAACTTAAATGACATCGAAAGTCATAAAAAATTATGGTATGGAAATTATCTCGCGTTAAATTCATGTTGACGTCATATTATCAAAGTGTTCCATTTTATAAATTATAATTTATTTTTATTAAATTGTTTACAAGTGGTGAGTTCTAAAAGCTTTCGGTTTGACTTTCGTAGTCCCCAGTTAGGTGAAGACGAAGTCATCCATTTTATCGAGGTGCAATGCAACTTGTGATATTGAGTCATTTGGTATGTCTACTCTACTGTCATAAATTTGGTTTCGGAACGGTTTTTTGGAGAACTATGTTCTTCATTCTGTCAAGGAGATTTATCATTTTGGGCCTATTTGCCGATAGCGTCATATCGTCTGTAACATAAGTATTAACAGTAAGGTTGAACCCCTTTTTACATTTAACTAGAATAAAAATAAAATAATACAATAAACATAAAAATGAAACGACATTTAGGTCTACATGTGGATTGCTTCTAGGTATGTAAATTTTGTATGTAAATCACTCGGTCCATATAGTAATTTTAAAACGTTTTCCCACTACTTTCATTGGAAAGTAGCTGGGAAAAGTACCGCTGAGGAGAAAGCCCTGCTCGTGAGGTGCCCGGCGGCGGTCCGACAGTCGCCGGAACGGACGCGAGGCGGTCCGACAGTCGCCGGAACGGACGCGAGGCGCTCCGACCTAATGCTACCTTCATTAGGTCGGAGCGCCTCGCGTCCGTGCTGGTAGTTGGAAAATTAATTCCAAAAAAAATAATTATGTCGGGTTCCCAAAACCCAACTCGCGGCCCGTCTCAGTCACACTCCAAGTCGGACATTTCTGAAATGTTCGGCTGGGAACAGGTCCAGCCGAGGAAACCGTGCACACCCGCGCCGCGCGTTTTACCACCAAAATACGCAGCTTCCTTGAACAGTTCCTCACAGAAGGCCGCAACCACCACCAGCCGTTGATCACCAAAGACGGCGCGTGCACCCAGCGAGCTGGCCCTAGCTGGCCCAGCCGCAGCGACAGCTACAGGAAAGGCGGCGCAAGCCGCGTTGACACCACCAACTTCAACTCTAACACGGAGCCCATCAAAAGACCCGCGTACACACCGCAGGCCATTTGAAAGACGCGCGAGCGAGTACATATCACGCCCGTGACCTCGCACGATTTATCCTCGTGACGCAAATCCTCCGCGAGCAGCGATACGTGCCGTGAATCTTCTGCACAAAGCTACACGTCCGCTGCTCGCGTCGAGACAGCCTCGCGGATTGAACGCGCGACTGTCCTGCACAGCGATAGCGCGACCGATTCGCGCCACGACTCCGCAACCAAACCATCCCGCGCCGTGCTGGTACAACCGAGCTGCACCGCGCAAGCGAGATCAACCCGCGCCGCGACGGCGCGACCGAAACGCGTCGCAATAGCGTGGATGGGACGCGCCGCGATAGCACAACCGAGACGCGCCGCGATAGCGCAAGCGAGCCGCGCAGCGACGTAGCGACCGTATCGCATCCCGACAGCGCGACCAGGCCGCGCCGTGAAAGCTCTACCGACGACCACCACTTAGACGAAATCACGGAAATGATGCCACCGCCAGCGATTCCTGCTACAACACCCAAACGCTCACCGAAGTTTCACCAAACCTTCCCCTCACGCATCATTTGCATCCGTGGCCGCTTCACGGTCATCTCCCGCGGTACGACCTCCGCAAATACCACCACCTACAAATAATACCACGGTAGGTGATCCTAACGTTACGACGACAAAAGGGCGCTATCCCTCCGTGGTAGTTGAGTCTCTTCCTAATTGGGCATTTCACTTTCGCAAACTGCACGGTATTCTGGGACACGCCCCCACCGCCAGACCCTTCCGCCGAGGTGTGCGTTTCACGCCGAAAGAGGAAACGGAATACCGTGCGGTACAGAAGTACCTTATCGAGCTGGAACGAACCGAGCGCCTCTCTTGGTTCTGCTACTCGCTACCAAGCGAGCGCAGTATCAAGGTCGCGATTAGGGGACTTCCGGCCGATACAAACACTGACGAGATATCTAGGGAACTAGCAAGTGACGGGCATGAAATTGAATATGTGCGACCAATAAAGGCACGATCAGGCCGCCCGGGCTGCATCTTTTTAGCCATACTAAAAAGGAAAACGGACAAGTTCCTCGGAATATACACCATAGACGAGTTGCTCTACATGCCAGGAGTGAAAATAGAGGCATAGCTTGGGAAGGGCCCGGCTCAGTGCCACCGGTGCCAGCTCTTCCGCCATTCCTCTCACAATTGCCACCACCCCCAGAAGTGTTTGCGCTGCGGGAAAGAACATCGGGCAAAAGAGTGCCCCAGACCAAAAGAAGAGCCACCAGCATGTGCCAACTGCGGTGGGCCGCACGCTGCTAATTATACACAATGCGCCATTTTCCGAAAAGAGGCCCGAAATAAAAAGGCGGGTACGGTGGCAACCACCACCCAGAAACCACCCAGAGATGGAGAGCAACCGTCAGGGGCAGAAGCCCCTCTTCCCAAAGAAAGACCATCAACAAACATCACAACCAACCCAAACGGTGAAAACTCTTACTGCCCCGGCAAATGCCCCCAAAACCCGCTTCCAGTGAGAGACGGAGAAGAGAAAAAAAGAAGAAGAGAACACACAAGAGGAGTGTATACTTTTAAGCTTTCGCGGCTTTTTTGAACTGAATTATTAATAATTAACGGGATCTTACCGCGATTATGTGATGTATTATTTACCCGATATTTCGGCGCTGTTGCAAGCGCCATGATCACGGGGGAACTGAAGTATCGCGGGTAGTTGAACTATTATGAGCAGACAAGCCTGTTCACCCTTTTCCTTATTTGTTTGCCCGTACCACTGGAACTCGCACGAAAGTCACTTTGACAATACACACTCACCACATCACTAGGTTTATTTTGACATATCGATTGTGTTTTGTTTTTTATTGCACTGATCACTGGATTCCACGATCCCGACAATTTAAACTCGTCTTCCCGGTTGAAATTCGGATGTTTTTTGATTTCAATGGCTTCTTTCACTAGCCGTGGAATCACGCGTGGCCTATGTAATTCAATCCAGTGATTATGGCCCGACTCCAGAAGATGTTCAGCAATCGCCGACTTATTAACGTCGTTATTCTTGACTGCTTTGATATGCTGCTTGGCCTCTGACACATGCTCTTAAGGACGAAAGATGGGACTACAAAGTGACAACCTGGCATAGGACAGATGAGGTATAAAAAGTGTTGGTGGACTCCATAAGAGATGGGCGGATAATACAGACGAAGTTGCTGGCAAAAAAATGGCTATATAAAGCAATTATTATTACATCTGTTAGAGTGTGTTAAGTCTATTTAAATACAGCTATTCACATTAAAATAAATATAAAGAAAAGTTTAAGAAATTCACAAGCCCATTTTGAAATATAAAAATACATTTAATAACACATGATTAATCTTTTAATATATTTCAGATTTGAAAATGGACTTTGGGATTCCTAGCGATTGCACAAAAGTAATGAAAATACGGAAACACATGCAACAGTCGTGTGAGCACACACACATAGACTAGTTTTAATTACCGTGGCGTAAACACAGATGTCTAAATAGTGGACAAAGTTGTAACGAAAATTCATCCAAGATGGCTCACTTTACATATTGGAGTGCAACGGCGGCATAATGAGATGTAATGATTGATTCGTTTCGAATTAAAATGTCATAATGATTTAATAAGATAAATAAAAAGACATACATATCTTGGAGGTGCTATATTTTTGTACACGTCATGGTATCGTCATGGTAAAGTTGACTTGTTAGCTTATTCGAGTTGACGATCACCAACCAATCAGTTAAGAAGTTTTAAAGTGTGGGTGAGAATACCGATTGCTTTATGTGTATGCGTTTAGCGACAGCGTTTCTGATATAATTTGAAAAGTATGCCATTTTCTCCTCTATGTGTGAGAACCTTTTCTTACACCGCTCATAAAATTACTTAAATTTGTGTAATTCCTATGCAAACATTACACACAATGTTTTATTGCATTGTGTATAATTAAATGGTACTTCAAATAGTCTTTTTGTCTAAACGTTTTGTTACAGAACTTACAAGTAATCGGTTTCTCTCCAATGTGAATTAACTCATGACGACGCAAACGACTTGAGATTGCGAAACCCTTACTACAGACATTACACACATAGGGTTTTATGTTACTGTGCATATATAAATGGCTCTTCAATGTTCTCTTCTGTCTGAATGATTTTTTACAAAACTCACAAACAAATGGTTTCTCTCCAGTGTGAATTAACTCATGACGACGCAATTCACTTGAGGTTGTGAAACCCTTACTGCAGACATTACACACATAGGGTTTTATACTGTGTATATTTAAATGCCTTTTCAATAATCTCTTCTCTCGGAACGATTTTTTACAAAACTCACAAGCAAATGGTTTCACTTCAGTGTGAATTAACTCATGACGACGCAATTCACTTGAGGTTGTGAAACCCTTACTGCAGACATTACACACATAGGGTTTTATGTTACTGTGTCTTTTTAAATGGATTTTCAAGGTGCCTTTCTGTCTAAACGATTTGTTACAAAATTCACATGTGAATGGTTTCTCTACAGTGTGAATTAACTCATGACAACGCAAATATCTTAACGATGTGAAACTCTTATTGCAGACATTACACACATAGGGTTTTATGTTACTGTGTGTATTTAAATGTATCTTCAAGTTGCTCTTATATTTGAACGACATTTCACAAAACTCACATGTGAGTGGTTTCTCTCCAGTGTGAATTAACGCATGACGACGCAAATGACTTGAGGTTGTGAAACCCTTACTGCATATATTACACATAAATGACTTGTTATCACTGTGAGTTTTCAAGTGTCTCTTTAAAGTAACTCTTTGACCAAAAGCTTCCCCACAAATACCACACCAGTATAACGCACCCTCATTTTTCTCATAATTTACTTGAGAATGTCTAAGTCTCGTTAATACAACGACAGGTGTCTTGGAAGATGCCACTTTAGTCCTTACATCTACTGCTTGATCAGTGCTTTCTTCTAACTCTTGGGACTTCCCATACTGACCTGCAAAAAACGTACTATCTATACATCTCATGCTCTAGGTAATGAAAAAACAATGAGTTTATTAATTTCCAGCAGAAATTTTACACTCGGGTTAGAAAATTGTATAAAATTTGTTTAGTCCATAGAAAGGGTTAATCGTAATAAGGCTCACTTTAAATTATAAAAATACTAGCGGCCCGCCCCGGCTTCGCACGGGAAGAAAATGATTAATATCGATCCAGTAGTTTTGATTTATTCGTTACTGCCCGTGGCCCGCACGCGTTAAATTTGGAGTAAAACAATTCCCCTTTCCCTATACCATGAAGATTTCCTGCTATCTTTGAAATATCTAAATTCATATAGGCACTATATTTTTAGTTTTTACATTTATTATGCTTCATTATACTTCAATATACTCCATTATAATTATACATGGTTCATAATGACATAAATATACACAACGCATGTGTCAATACAAATTTAGGTTATAAAACAATAGAATATCATCATAGTAAATAAAACCTCTATTTGACAGTTCAAAAATAGGAGTGCTCCGATCGTCACCAAACTTTACAGGATTACTCGCCAGGTCAATCTGGAGATTCCCTGAAAGTTTCATTGAAATCGGTCCAGCCGTTTCGGAGCCTATACGGAACATACACACACACTTTCTCTTTTATAGATATAGAAGATAATCATATTGTTACGAATAATCTAGAAGCGTGTAAAATTGGAGCGCGCGCGCTAATTATCTAGAAATAAAAGAAAGAGATAGCTACTCCTATTGACAAACAAATAGTTGATCGGGGCTATGCCATAATGGACTTTGTGGCATATGGCATAAGGTTGAAAGTAGCGTGTACTAGGATTTATGACTCATGTTTACGATAAGAAGTGATTCATTGTTTCCCGATACATTTAGATTTTTCTGGATCCAGCTAGGACTTTCCCCTGCCTATAAATACAGAGATGTTGACAAACAAAAGGCAGTTTTTATCAAGCGATCGAGAGCGATACATCAAGTGACTAGTGCGAAGCGAGAAGTGTTTTATTGCGTAGTGTTCTAAGTTCAGTGATAGTACAGCAAGTGACTATTGTGTAAAGTGTATTTTAGTATTACGTTGTGTTGTGTTGTGTAAATACACGGATTTAATTTAAGTGGTGTTTTCTTACAAGTACGAACCCGAGTACGTAACAACTGGTGTCGGAAGTGAAATTGTGAAATGCCACTTATTCCGAAGGAAGGTGTTAGGTCTCAGGCTGAGACACAGAGGGTGTCAGAGGACACTGAGATGCGTGCAGGTAAGGAACCCGCAAGTGTTGCCAGCACATCATTATCGTTGAGCGCAGCCCCTACTGATCTTTCTGTCATCCTGGCAGCTATTCAACAACTGCAGCAGCATCAACACCTTCAGGAACAACAACAACTAAAGCTACAGGAACAACAACAAGAAAAGCTACGGGAACAACTTCAGCAACATCAACAGCTACAGGAAGAGCGACAACTAAAGCTACAGGAACAACAACAAGAAAAGCTACGGGAACAACTGCACGAGCAACAGCAACAGCTCAAGGAACATTTAACTGGTTTTGATGATAAATTGTCAGTTATCTTGGCGCAACAAGACCAGTTAAAAAGCGACGTGGGCCTCGTCAAGCACGACATGAAGGGTGTTGAGAAGAGGGTTGACCACTTGGAGGCCAGCTGCGACAAAATTAATCAAAACATGGACCAACTGGAGAGGGAAGTCATGAAAATGAAGATCACGGGAGTTAAGTCGGGTGCTAACACAGTTGTTCTCATCAGGTAGGTCCTCGGGTAAAGGTTAAAGGGACTTATGACGGTCTTACGTCATGGAGTGCGTACCGGACTCAATTTGAAATAGCAGCGAAGGCCAGTGGATGGACAGATGAACATTGCCTAACGGCTCTGAGTACGGCGTTACGAGGGCAGGCGTTCTCCGTGTTGGATGCAATGCCTAAACAGTATCAGTTCGCTGATTTGATGGAGGCATTGGAAGCTCGCTACGGTGAGCGTCACTTGGAGCATGTGTTCCGTGCCCAATTAAAGGACCGTGTACAGAGGAGCGGCGAGGGACTTCAACAATGGGCCGTGGAAATTGAGAAGCTTGTAAGGAAGGCGTATCCTTCAGCCGACGCTAACACAGTTAATAACACCATCGTTCAGGCGTTTATTGATGGAATTAGAGACCTGGAAGTGCATGCTGCTGTTCGCCTTCAGCACCACGTGACAATGAAGGAGGCTTTGGCTCATGCGCTGGAGGTAGAAGCTGTTCGCCACGAACCTCGAGCACATAAAGTACGTGAGGTTACAGAAGTTGTGGCTCGAGTAAAGGCAGTGGAACCTAGGAGACTGGGCCCCATGTGCTACGCCTGCGGTGAACGTGGGCACATTAGAGTTAGTTGCCCAGCCAAACCTATGCCTACAGGTTCAATGAATTGGCGACAGCAAGCGGGAGGAATTTCAGCAGCTGAAGAGAGCAGGCACGTCAAACAGCCTGTTGAACCAGCAGGGAAACGAGTAACAGCCAGGATCAAGGGGCGGGTGCTGGCTGATCGAAAACCAGCCTCAAAAGTTGTCATATCCCAGGTGTGCGACGGCAACAGTTTATCCATTAAGAGACTGATTAATGGCAAGAACTGCAGCTTAACGCTGGACACTGGAGCTACACGAACTGTGGTGCGACCAGAAGTAACTGACAATGGCAACCTGAGATTGAGGAATTTTGGGAAAAGCAAGCTTCTGTCTGTCACAGGTCAGCCAATACCCGTCTTCGGTGAAGCATCTGTAGTGATGCAAATAGGCGACGAGTATTACACTCACGACGTCGTAGTGGCCGATATTATGGATGACTGTGTACTTGGTTTAGACTTCATGAAGAAGAATGCCTGCAAGATTGATTGCAAAACAGGAGTTTTCTTATGTGGGCTAGTAGAAATTTTCATGGATGGGGGATCAAAAGGGAAGGTAATAGTGGCTGGAAGAACCATCTTGCCTTCAAGATCGAAGACATTGGTACGCGTGAACTTACCAGCCAGTTACAAAGGCCGGGGTAATAGGAGTGTGTTAATTGAGGACAATGGAGCAATTCCACACTGTATTACGGGCCGAAGTTTAGTTTGTGACAAGAGCTTGGCAGCGGTGCAGGTAGTCAACCTGAGTGACAGTGATGTAGTGCTTAAAGCAGGCGATGTTGTAGGACAAAGTGATGAAGTTATGACGTTAAGGAAACTGACATCGACAGAAAGTACAGCATCAAGAGACGTACCATAGGAACTTAAGGATTTGGTGAACAGGTACAGCTACCTTACCGCGTCACAACGACAGCAGGCTAAGGATCTGCTTTCACGTTATGCCAACATTTTCTCTAAGACTGATAGAGATATAGGCAGAACATCTATAGTCAAACATAAGATTGACACTGGAAACGCGCAGCCTATAAAGCAGAAAGCTAGACGCGTCCCAATAGCCAAAGAAAAGGAGGTACAGGAGATGATAGATGAAATGAAAAGGAACGGAGTTATAGAGCAATCAATACAATACAATACAATAACACTTTATTGTGCACCAAAATATAAGACAACATTATAAGTTACAACATAAAAATAATACAAGTAAGATACACAAAGGCGGTCTTATCACTAATAAAGTGATCTCTTCCAGACAACCTTTATAATAAGGATAACAATATACTAGAAAAAGTGGTGCTAACCACAAGATAATTTATAGTTTTTATGCTCTTAAAAAATAATAATAATAATAATAAAAGTAACATCCGGTTATAGTTACACAGAAAAGCGAAACAAAACAAAACAAATAAAACAGTGGTAATACATAAACCTAAATAAGAAAAATTAAACAAAGTTACTAGGTACATAGAAAGTGACGTTTGACCATACTTTTGAAAGAGTTTAAACTTGGCGCCTTTCTGATATCTACTGGAAGTGAGTTCCAAAGCGTAACAGCTTGTGAGGTAAAGGAACGATTGTAATAAATAGTGTTCTGCGTTGGCACTAACAGGGAACGATTATCAGCCGATCTAAGATATTTGTGCTGGTTGTCACGGAAAATGAATCTTTCTTTCAAATAAGATGGAGATTTCAGATCATAGAGAGTGGAGTATAGCTGTGCGAGTATATGAGTATTCCGACGAAGATGAATAGGCAACCACTTGAGCTTGGCACGGAATTCGGAAACGTGGTCATATTTGCGCAGACCAAATATGAACCTTATACAAAGATTTTGAAGTCGCTCAAGTTTATTGATCTGGTCTAAGGAGAGATTTACATAACTAGCGTCAGCATAATCTAAAATAGAAAGTAGTAAGGAATCTGCCAGCAAAATTTTGGTAGGAATGGGAAGCAAATACCTAAGACGTTTTAATGAACTCCAGGCACAGAAAACTTTTTTACTAAGCTCCTGGATCTGCTTAGTCCACGATAAAGTATTATCAATGTAAATGCCAAGATTTTTGACAAAATCGCTGTAAGGAATAGTGACGCCATCAAGCTTTACTGCGGGCAAATTACTCCAGTTAACTTTTTTAATTAGCCCGGGTCTACCAATTATAATAGCCTGCGTTTTAATTGGATTTAGCTTAAGACCAAATGATTTGCACCATGCATCGATATTCGCCAGGTTACTATTAATTGCTAGGACAGCATTTGGCAGTTCAGAAAGCGTTGCTTGAGAATAAATTTGCAAATCATCAGCATAAAGATGGTACGATGTGGACAGAATGGCAGTAATAAAATTAATAAAAATCGTGAATAATAAAGGCGATAAAACGCCACCCTGTGGCACGTCAACTTTTAAATCTGACCAAGCCGATGCGTTTGCTGCAGTTTGAATATACTGTCGACGCCTTCGAAGATAACTGCTAAGCCAGTCCAAAACGGATTGGGATACCTTGAGAGACTTCAAGAGGGCCAACAGTACGTCATGGTCAACAGTATTAAACGCATTACTAAAATCTAACAACGCTAATACTGTAAGTTTTTTGCCACCAGAACGAACGTCATCTGTGATCTTTATTAAGGCAGTGGTGGTGCTATGACCGGCACGGAAACCAGATTGAAAGTCACTTAAAATCTTGTTAGCGTTTAAGAAATTGGAGAGTTGATATTTGACTAAGCGTTCTAATACTTTAGACAGGAAAGGTAAAATTGAAATTGGACGATTGTCTGAAAGAGAAGCTGGATTTGTCTTTTTGGGTAAGGGAATAATTTTAGCATCCTTCCAGATTTTAGGAAAAACTCTTGATGTGATGGAGTGGTTAAGAATATGAGCGAGGATAGGAGAAACAATATCAAGTATGGGAACGATCATATTACGACCTACCTCATCACAACCAACAGCATTCGATGAAACGGACAAGATATTCTTTTTAACGTCAGCCTCAGTAAACTCGTTAAAAGTGAAAGGAGTGTAGTCATTTAAAGGAAGAGAAGCAAGATGTTGCAATGTTTGTATTTTGGTATTAATGTCATAGTCAAGAGAAAGTTTGGAAAAATACTGATTTAAAGTATCTAGGTCAATACCTGAACCAGGGGTACCTGGGGCTGGCTTACCTACTCCTAAAGATTTTAAAAATTTCCATACTTTAGTGGCGTCACCATTCTCTACAGATTTGTGAATATAACGTCGTTGAGCGTCCCTGCATAGCAAATTACAACGATTTCTAATTTTTAGCAATCTTCTAGTCCATGGTGCTCTCCTGTAGTGTTGGTTAAGAAGAAAGATGGGTCTACACGTTTCTGCATCGACTATCGTCGGCTCAATGAAGTCACCAAAAAAGACAGCTACCCATTGCCACGAATAGATGACACTTTGGACATTCTGGCAGGCATGTCTTGGTTATCAACTTTAGATTTAAAATCTGGGTACTGGCAGGTTGAACTTAGCCCTAATGATAAAGAGAAGACAGCATTCTCCACAGGACAAGGATTATGGCAATTTAAAGTGATGCCGTTTGGATTATGCAATGCGCCGGCGACTTTTGAAAGATTAATGGAATGTGTTCTAGCAGGACTTGTAGGCGATGCCTGCTTAGTGTATTTAGATGACGTAATAGTCATAGGAAAGATTTTAAACATCATCTGTACCAACTGGAAAGGATTTTTAATAAAACACAAGCTGCAGGGCTAAAGTTGAACCCAAAGAAGTGTCACTTATTTCGGAAGGAAGTCAACTATCTGGGTCATGTGATATCACAAAACGGCGTACAGACAGACCCTGAAAAGGTTAGTGCAGTACGTAAGTGGCCAAAACCCAGAGACAAGACCGAAGTTCGCGCATTTCTAGGACTATGCTCTTACTACAGACGTTTTGTGAAGGGATTTGCTGAAATAGCAAAACCGCTGCATAGACTCACTGAAGAAAAGAAGAGTTTCGATTGGAATGACATGTGTCAACAAGCTTTCGATGAACTTAAGAAGCGGTTGTGTGAGTCACCAATTTTGGGCTATCCTGATCGGAAAGGGGAGTTCGTCGTAGACACGGATGCAAGTAACACTGCCATTGGTGGTATCTTATCACAGAAGCAAGGTGATCAAGAAGTTGTGATAGCCTACTTCAGCAAATCATTTTCGCGGCCGGAACGAAACTATTGTGTTACAAGAAGAGAACTATTAACAGTAGTGAAGACTCTTCGACACTTCAAGAAGTATCTGATTGGGCGACCCTTCAAGCTGCATACCGACCATGCTGCTTTGAAGTGGTTGTTACAATTTAAAGACCAGAAGGCCAAGTAGCTCGCTGGATTGAGCAATTGCAAGAGTTTGACTTTAACATAGAACATCGCAGTGGAAGGTCTCACTCGAATGCAGATGCATTATCACGACGACCTTGTGCGGAAGATTGTAAACATTGTGTAAGGATGGAGACGAAGAAAAGGGTTCAAGTACTGCGAGCTAAGCCTACGGATGACAGGTGGGAAAATGATGAGATGCGTGAGGCCCAGTACGAAGATAGAGATTTGCGGCCTCTAATAGATTGGAAAAAGCAAGACACGGGAAAGCCCGAATGGCAGGAGCTGGCTCCCTTCAGCGCCATTACGAAAAGTTATTGGGCGCAGTGGGAAAGCCTTGTGTTGCAAAACGGCTTAATGTACCGCAAATGGGAAAAACCTTCAGGAAGAGAACATCATCTACAGTTGGTCGTGCCAAGAAAACTTATCAAGGACGTACTACGTGCGTCTTCCCGGTTGAAATTTGGATGTTTTTTGATTTCAATGGCTTCTTTCACTAGCCGTGGAATGTAATGGCGTTCTGTCGAAAATACGCGTGGCCTATAAAATTCAATCCAGTGAAAAGGGTCCGACTCCAGCTGTAGATGTTCAGCAATAGCCGACTTATTAACGTCGTTATTCTTGACTGCTTTGATATGCTACTAGGCCTCTGACACATGCTCTTAAGGACGAAAGATGGGACTACATTGCTATTGACTTTTGACTTTTTCTCTGGCAACACTGACTCAACCTGTCAAAAGCGAATTAGATCAGCTGTTTTAATTTTTACTTAATTTATAAATTTAAGCGTATTTATGTAATAAAATACAATAAAATAAATAAAAATTGGCAAATAACGTTGTGATATAATAGATTTTGATAATAATTATCAAAAATTGAAGAAACAAAGTTTATAATATTGATCGACAGCAACGGTAACCTTTTTTTAAACAAAGAAGAAAGTCTCAAATGCTTAAACGGAAAACCGGGGAAGTATTAGTTATTTTTTTTCCCCCTTTATTACACTTTCGTAGTATTAATAACTTTTAATATATTTCTTTTAGTACCCATAAACGTTGCAATGGATTTTTCTTTTGAAAATGTCACTTTGAGAAGGAAAAATGTATCGATGTCGAACGCGTCAATCGAATTTTTTGAGACAAGCACCTCGGACTACTTGGCTAGAAGTTTGCCGGATTTATCAGCTGTTAGCGACAGTGTCAATAAGGAATTGCAGGAAGAAATAAATTCTCTTAGGTGTCAATTAGAAAGTGCGCACAACGAAATCCAGAACTGAATATTAGAAAATAATTCTTTACGTAAAATAAACGAAGAACAATCCAAAAATATTGTAATATTGAAACAAGTAGCTAAAACAACACCGTGTAAGAGTTATACTAAAAATAAAAACTACAAGGGTTCTACACCAAAAAATACAAAGATAATTAACAACAAAGATAGTGTCAGTGAGATTAGAATACAAAACTTAAACTATGAGAAAATTTCAAAGAATAAATCAAACATTGATATTGGACTGTCTCAAAATCTAGAAAATATATGTACGACTACAAAACATTCTTCAATAAATTGTAATATAGATCCCATATATAACCAGAAAAATAAAATCATAGTATTAGGAGACCAAAAACTACGTGGCCTATCTACCAAATTATTGGAACTTGGATCAAATAAATACACAGTTGTGTCTTCAAACAAGCCTAATGCAACTTCAATGGAAATATTACATAGTTATAGTGACTTTTCTAATTTAGGTAACAAAGACTATGCTATTCTTGGAATTGGTACTCATGATCGCGATCCTTATTCTGTTTTTACCAATTTGAGCAATACCTTAGACAAACTTAGGAAGTGTAAACAAGTGTTCTTATTAAAAATCCAGTCAAACAGGTATTTAAATATAGGACTTCTTAATTATAAAATGAACTTAATTGTAAATAATATAATAATTGTACTCTTATTGACTTGGATACCTAATTTAACTAGATATAATCGTTATACACACAAAAATTATATAAACTGTTTGTATACAAAATTAAAAATTGAGATAGATTATCAGGAATATAAAAATAAATTTTTGTCATTTTCAAAATTAAAAGTTAATCAACTAAATAACAATGAGACTGAGAATAAATTATTGGGCACTATAAAAATGACATACAGTGAATATAAAGAAAATTTGGAAAAGTTGGTATCTAATAGGATTAATATAAAAAATTGTGACAAATCTATACAAAATCCAAAAAAGGTACTATACCAAATTTTTTTAGTATTAAACCTAGAATTAAACCGGAAACAATTCAAATCTTTTGTATAATAAAACAGTCAGGAAGGGTACAATACCATACTATTTTACTTTGAAAACCAAAAGTCTAGAAAGTAACAAAAACCAGCTTTTTCGTCAATAATCACCAATTTAAGCTACTTCACCAAAACATAGCAGGTGCATTAAAAAACGTGATTATTTGCAAGTAGCTATTAGTGAGCTTAGCGACACACTAGGTATAATTGATGTTATATGTCTTTCTGAAACTTTTCTTAAGCAAGGTTCTGAAACAAACTTTAAACTTCACAGTTACACTATGGCATCTCATTTTTCCCGTGATAATCAATGTAGGGGTGGAACTTGTATTTTAGTTAGAAATGACCTTGATTTTAAAATCCTAGACTTACAAATACGCTTACCATTTTCCTTTAAATGTTGTGCTGTGGAAATTGTTAATTATAAACTAATAGTAATTTGCATTTATCGTACTCCCAGCTCAAATGTTGATATATTCTTAAATAAATTAGAATTATTATTAGAAAATATTATGAGATATTCAAAAAAGAAAATTATTTTATGTGGAGATTGGAATATAGACCTGATGCAGGACACTTGTAAACATAAAAATTTAACAAGCATTCTTTCAAATAACAACATAAATCAACATATTATAAAACCTAATAGGAAGCATGCATGTCTGGATCTAATAGCAAGTTTCTTAAATAATGTTCAGTCTAACATTCAAACACGTGCTTTGTCTGATCATGAAACTGCTCAGAGTATACAAGCCAATATAGAGTCAGTCTTAGAATTTAAACAAAAAAGAGCTTTTTGGTTTGAAACAAAGCGGATATATGGGCAGGAAAATATTAAAAATTTTCATGAATGTTTATCAAGTTTAAGTTTTAATGAAGTTTTTACAAAGTTAAATTGTGAAGAAGCATTTAATGAATTTCATGATATTTTACTGTTATTTTTTGAGTTATGTTTTCCTAAGGTAAAAGTTTTAAATAAACCTATAAAAAATAAATGGTTAACTAAAGGTCTTCTAAAATGTTGCAAAGTAAAACGCCAGTTGTACCTTAACTATCGTCATGCTCAATCTAATAGGAAAGAAAATAAATGTAAATATCTACATTATAGGAAAATTTAATAATATAGTATATATAGAATATAGAAAATTTAATAATAATATATATAATAATAAAGTAATGTCTAAATGTATATTAGAATCACAAAAACAGTCTTCTTTGAAATACATTGAAAATTCCTCTAATAAATGTAAAGCTTCATGGAATCTGATTAAAAGTACATTTCAGAACAAAATAAATAGTAGAGAAATAGAAAAAAACAAAATAAACAATTTAAAGTACACAAATACTCAAACAATCTGTAATCTATTTAATAATTTCTTTATAAACCAGACAAAATCAAGTAGTGTAAAAGTCAAATCTACAAATACTTCAAAATCATACATTTTACCAAATTGTAGTAAAACCATGTATTTGACACCAGTAGATGAGCATGATGTGAAAAAAGTTATACATTCATTGAAAAATACTTATGCTACTGCCTATGATAATATTAGCACAGAATTATTGAAAAAAGTTGCTAGTGTAATATCAAGACCTCTTAGCCATATAATTGTCATTTTTGGAAGGTAAATTTCCAGAACGATTAAAAAAGTGTATTGTCAAACCATTGTTTAAAAAAGGAGATATGTGCGATATGAACAATTATAGACCTATTACTTTAATTCCAGTTATTTCAAAAATCTTTGAAAAAATTATGTATGAAAAGCTCTATAATTATTTACTTGATTTTGGCCTACTAAAAAATAATCAATATGGATTTAGGAAAGGTAGGTCTACTACATTAGCATGTTTTGATTTAGTAAAGAGCATAACTGAATGACTCAATAAGAAAATGTATCCACTTTGTGTATTTTTGGATATGAGTAAGGCATTTGATTTTGTTTCACACAATATTTTACTATCAAAACTTGAAAAATATGGTATTAGAGGGAAGGCTTTAGATTGGATAAAGAGTTACTTAGAAAATAGGAAACAATACGTCGAAATATCTAAACTATGCGGAAACCGTAAAAAAATATTTACTTCAAACTACCGTGTTAACAACTGTGATGTACCACAGGGGATTGTTTTAGGACCCTTGCTATTTTTAATTTATATCAATGATCTTCCTGATAGTACACAACATGATTGCTTTTTATTTGCTGATGACACTACCCTACTTATTAAATGTAAAAATAAAAAAGACTTGGTAAACAAAACAACTGAAACCTTACTCCAAGTTTCAGACTGGTTAATTAATAATAATTTAAAAGTTAATGTAACTCAAACAAAATTAGTTGAATTTCAGAACTACCACAGTAATATTACTAAAAACACAAATGTATTTTTAAATAAAGTAAATATAGATGATGTAGATTATACAAACTTTTTAGGAATAATTATTGACAAATATTGTAATTGGAAAGCACACATTGAATCTCTATGTAATAAGATTGATAGATTTGTCTATGTCTTAAGAAGACTAAGAGAAGTAGGAAACGTAAAAGCCTCCTTATTAGCATATCATGGACATGTATCTTCTAATTTACAATATGGAATTCCTATTTGGGGAAATTCTGTTGAATTGGTACGAATTTTTCGAGTCCAAAAGAAATGTATTTTCGCCGTGTTGGTCCCGGCCTCCTTTGTAGAATAGGCCAACTGCCGTTCTGCCAGGCAGGTCGTAAAAGGCGACCGATTGGCTATCGAGCCACTACCATCGTGGCTACTAGGTGGTAGAGTTCTGCATTGTCTCGCCCGGGTCTGGTACCACCGCCTTACCTATTCCTGCCGCAATAGCGTCAGTGCTTGTCGCTGTCGTGTTCCGATTTGGAGGGTAAGGTAGCCGGTAAACTTATGCATGTGGCATTAGACCTCGCCACAAGATAGCAACGCACCATTAACATCTTTAGTGTCTATAGGCGATGGTTGACTCTTTCCATCAGGAGATCCATCTGCTTGTTTGCTATCTTATGATATAAAATAAAATATTTTTTTTTAAATATTTGCACACCATATAATGGTAGAATATGTTGTTAACTTAATTTATTTTTAACAACTTGTAACACCCATATTCTTGCAAATAAATATTTTCTTTCTTTCTTTATTTACAAAGTGACAACCTGGCATAGGACAGATGGGGAAAAAAATGTTGGTGGACTCCATAAGAGATGGGCGGATAATACAGACGAAGTTGCTGGCAAAAAAAGGCTAAATAAAGCAATTATTATTATTATATCTGTTAGTGTGTTAAGTCTATTTAAATACAGCTATTCACATTAAAATAAATATAAAGAAAAAAAAGAAAAGTTTAAGAAATTCTCAAGCCCATTTTGAAATATAAAAATGCATTTAATAACACATGACTAATCTTTTAACATATTTCAGATTTGAAATTGGACTTTGGGATTCCTAGCGATTGCACAAAAGTAATGAAAATACGGAAACACATGCAACTGTCGTGTGAGCACACACACATAGACAAGTTTTAATTACCGTGGCGTAAACAGATGTCTAAATAGTGGACAAAGTTGTACCGAAAATTCATCCAAGATGGCTCACTTTACATAATTAATATTATTATACTCTTGGAGTGCAACGGC